>CM037592.1:84867400-85492400 GCA_021018995.1 Chloranthus sessilifolius
TAAAGAAACACAAATCCGTCACAAAATAGATGAACCAATAGGATTAAAACATCTAACACCCATCTAAGCTTAAACCTAATTCACACAAGTGTCACTCAAAACTAAACATAAAATCAAAACAAAAACTCATACCTTAAACAAAAAAAATGCCCAAAATTTCCCTTTTGCCATAAAATCCCATTAATAATGATAAAATACAATATCAACCCATTTAGACCATAAAAATTAGCAAAATCACTCAATGAAGTAAATAAACATAAAATAAAATAAATGCAGCGTTAAGAAAATAAAAATAAAAATCAAAGGGAAAACTGCTCCCCGCAGTCCCACCGTTACCAAATCACTAATTAACTGTGGTAAATAATATGACAAAAAAAATAATTATCGCTCATAGTCCCATAGCAATAACACAACCCCAAAGTTCAGAACACCTCCCGATGCACTATCACGATCAAACCACTAGAACCTCCATCGAGACATAAAAGCGAAACCTAAATGGAGACAAAGTAGCCACAAGATAAACCATTTTGCGCTACTTGCCCCACCACGATTGAAATCACTCTCCCTTGTCCCATTGAGTAACCCCACACACCGACTAGAGAGAGAGAGAGCAGCTGATATCCCACCACATGTCCCATCACGACAGAACAAACATATAACCAATGCTATCTCAACACCTAAGTTTGCTAGCCTAAATCAGCCACGCCCTCACGTCCCATCGTGACGCTAAATCCCCACCACACCACCGAGGCAAAAGGCAAGTCCCATCACGATCTCAAGACACCATTCAAACTGACTCCAACCCATTATATAACCAAGATCTACCAAAGAAAGAAATACACCATCATTGTCCCATCACGACATCAAACTAGCCAAAGAGTCATCAAACCGAAATGCCCCATCGCATAACCACCAAGTCTAGTCACAACCCGCCACGGCACACAACCAAGAGGGGAGGTTCAACCAATGTCCCATCATGAAAAGCAATGATTCGAACCCCCCAAATGTCCCATCACACACACGATCGCCGACAGAAGAAGAGAGAAATTTCTCTGTCGTCCCATCGCACCCAACAAATATAAAGTCCCATCGCGAATATCTCATTAGGTGATCCGGACATCCCATCGCACAACAAATCAGGTAAGTATTACTCCTTTTCTTTCTACTTGATATTCCTTGTAAAGTACAGTTAGCTAATATTAAGTCAAATATTTTCAAAACCTGTCTCTATCGACTCGCGAATCACTATAATCCTCTCGTAAGAGACACTCATCAGTATTCACGAGAAGATTAGACGGAGTATCTGGCATACCGTTCTGATGGCTCTGCTCAGTGATGTCTTGGAAGCCACATTTTCTGTCGTTTTACCACTGAATTGATCTTAAGTTAAAAATCCCAAACTTCTAAAAATAAAAAAAATAAAAAATGATAATAAATAGACCATCTATCTATCAACATGCAGTTCTCATCACTCTTATCAGTTCTTTCCCCTGGGAAATTGAACACTGAATATGCTCAATCCTGAGAAACCACAAATCTCCACTAGAAAAGGACCCTTGACCCGCCATTGGTGCAAGTAATGACATGTCCGCTCTTATATGACTTGTGAAAGCCATTGCCATCAAACTATATGATATTATCCAGTCACTTGACCTTGTCTCTAGATATTCCTATGACACCCCTCGGTACCTCGATTACGTCAATTTCCCCTCGGTTTGACTGCCCCTTCCAACAGGTCACAATATGCGGTGGGATGCCACTTGCACCCATAGATGAGTATATACCTCTCGACAGCTACCACTGGGCCACCAAATGCTCCTCTTTAGCTTGTGCTGATACATAAGAAAGCCAAGCATTTCATGTCAGCTCCCGGGTTCACACTTGTGATCTCTCAAGGAAACAAGAAGGCACCTTAAAAGAGGGTGTCTACTTCTTCAACGCATCCTTACTCTACAAGGATTCGTCGAAGAGGGGCATCTGTAGACACCCCAATTTTAGCCTCTTGAAGTATACAATCCTATTCGGTCAACCTTTGACCTTGTCCACAATCTCTAAAAAAAGACTAACCTTCTCCAAAAACCTTAAAACCTTAAATATGAGGACCATTAGTGAGACAGTAGTACATGGTTGAGACCCAAGCTAAAATAATAGCTCTGCGGCTGGGGCCCAACTCGACTCGAGAAAATTCCGAATTCCTTGCAGATGCACTTGTGCGGAATTGATTCCATGTGTGAACACATGCACAAAATTGATCCCACTAGGACCAAGCTCACTCTTCCCACGGACCACTTAAGACTCGGATTTCGCGCAAGTCACCATACGCTTAATCCAATTCCACGCAGACAAAGTTGCACGGAATTAGTCCCACTTGGACTAGGGCTACCTTTCATACACCGCCCAAAGACCCCGATACTGCGCAAATACACTTGCGTGGAATCGATTCCACATGTCCGCATACACTCGAAATATGTCTAGATTGGACTAGGACTCTACCCCCAAAACACCCAGGGACTCGAATCTCGCGCATATGCCACTGCGCAGAATTCAATTCCACACATCACTAGATATGCAGAATTTGTTCCCAGTCAAACCCAGCCTTTAATTCCCCAGACCACCTAAACTCTCGATTCCACGTATACGCCACTGTGCAGAATTGGTTCCCTAGGCATACTAGAACAAGGAAGCTGACTCAAATTGAATCGAGCGCCTACTCCACTGCGCGAAATTCAATTAAGCGCAACCTCACTTGCAATGAATTGGTTTCCTAAGCACACTACAACTAGGATTCTCGGTTCACAGGCTGACTCAAATTGAATTAAGCGCATACACCATTGCGTGGAATTCAATTAAGCAAAGCCTCTCTTGTACGGAATCGGCCAATTTTGCACATGTCCACATGCACGGAATTAGAACCGCTACTAATAAAAAGACCCCAATACCTCAACCAAGCGAATCCACTTATTGTTCAACATCAATTTCGATAAGAATCTCCTCTCTCTCGAGCTTCGGCCTTTCCTAAACTCTAGTTTCTTCTCTCTACGACACTGGAAGGAAGAAGAAGCGCTTAGCTCCAGGTAATCTCTTTCTAATTCTTAATTTCTAGTTCTAGATCTTAGGTTTTAATTCTTAGTTCTTAATTTCAAGTTCTTAGAATTTATTTCTTAGTTCTTAGTTCTTAATATTTCTAAGTTTTAGATCTTAGTTCTTGTTTTTAGGTTCTAGTTCTTAATTTCTAGTTCTAGTTCCTAATTTCTTAGTTCCAGTTCATAGCCTTCAGTTTTATTTCCAGCTCATAGTCCTAGTTTTAATTCTTAAACCTGTAAACTCATAATTTGGATACACAAATCCTCAATTTGTAAACCCAAATTCAATTTTCAATCTATAATATTTACAAAATAACCCTTAGCTGACCGTTTTGCCCAAGGGAGCCTACGGAGGGTACTCGGGAACGAGGCCGGTCCTCTTTAGCATAACGGGTCATAACCAGTTTTTCTAATTAATGTAGCATTAGGAAATCAAACTAATTATAGTTACAGTACCATTAGGAGATTAAATTAATTAGAAGTATAGTAGAGTTAAAAAACTAAACTAATTAGAATCAGAGTAGCAGTAGGACACTTAGCAGTTAAATAGAGTACTACTAGGAAACCCGTAATTAGTCAAATCTAAGACAGGATAAGGAAATAAAGTTAAAGCAAAATCAGAAGTTAAGCCAGACAACCTAACCGTTGTTAGAATTGATCGTCCGACGTTCAATAAAGGAATTAACCCTCACCCTGTACAGTGTGATCAGTGATGTGTTATAGAGTCAATAAATATTTACAGCTGGCGATCGCATCAACCCAGGTACTTTTGTTAATCGTTGAAAAGTACCACTTTTCATCCCTTAACCTAGGCTTTGATGGACCTCTGAGCCAGTTAATAATGTGTTTTAAGTGTGTTTTATAGATAAGAGCAAAATAAGAGTTTAACTGCTGCAATTCGTCATTTCAAGCTAAGAAGAATGAATTTTAAAGCTAACTCTTGGAGCTGAGTGAAGAGCAGGGCATGCACCATGGTGGTTCACACCATTGGGGAAGTTTGGCATGCTTTGGTGGGCCCAAGAACTCTAACAGATTCTAGGATGATGGACCCAAGTGGAGGAGACTGCTACAGCAGGCATTGCACAGTAACAGAGGAGCAAAAATGAACCCTGGCGTGATTATCGCGAGGTTCAATTTATTAGAAAATGCCTCCTGCAACTGTCTCGAGGTTCGCAAGCTTGCAACACACATTCCACACCCATGGAACTCGTGCAGTTCAAGAGTCTCGCGAAGAGTAGAGCTTGCAGCAATTTAAAAGGTCACATGGTTCTCACGCGGCTCATAGGAGAGAGAGACCTAGAAGATCTTCTCGTGAAGCTCTTGCGCAGAACTCGCGAGCTTCAAAGTCAAATACAGTCATGCAAGAAGTTTATTCCATCCTGGAGAGCAATTCGTGAAGCTTAAATCATATCAGCGCGAGATACATTTCAGCTTAGCAAGCTACACCACCGAGAGCTTGATCTATGCGAGATGCATGTTGCGATTTTCAATGTGCTTGTTTTATTTGTTGGTGGTAAAAACAATTTAAAAATCAAAGAAAGAGTAAAACAGGGGATGGAATCAGCACAACTAAGAAATCCTAGACCTGTAAGATACAGGGTCCATTTGTAGCAAGTTTTGATAAGTAAGAGTTTGTCCCACAGGGAAAGGTGATCTACAGCTTCAAAGGAGCCATCTCTAGTAGTCCCTCCAGATCTGACTACAGATCTGGCAGTCCTAAAAGGAGGGGAGTTTAAGGTCACTTATTCTAAGTATTCTAAGATAGCCTAATGAGTTAACTACAGAAAGGGTTGAGAAGATGGATGGACTGTGGAAAATAAATATAAAAGGGTGAGAAGTAGGTTATTGAGTCTAGATCAGAGGGGTTTTGTAACTCAGATTCAGATCTGATGTTATGGAAATCTTGTCCAATGGCTACATTATCACCAAAGAGGAGGAAGAATTCAACTCATCCCTGTGCCATGATCCAATTCCTTAAGGTTATAACCTGTCCACTTAAATGGTCACAGACTATCCCAATGGGGAACCACAGTCCAGAGATGGGTCAAAACACATTAATCATTGTAGGCACTACTTCATCCAGGCTACAAGCTCAGGGAATCCATAGGGAACCTCAACCTCTAAAGCCCTATGTGTGGGGCTAAGGCTGTATAGGACCATGATAGCCTAGACACATAGAACCAGTAAGAAATTGAGTACCACCTTAGATCTAGCTGTCCATTGCTTGAGTGGGGCTACAATGGTCCAGTCACAAGCCTACAATCTCCATAACCAAATCAGATCTAACATCTAATGGTGGGTCTATACAAATATATGAGGAGCCTGCCTCTGCACAATCTCCTACCAGGCTTAACAGCTCAGGCTCGGGGAAGAAGGATCCATCTTGGATCGGTGGATTGGATTCACCCTAAGGCTATAGCCTGTCCACTTAAATGGTCACAGACTATCCCAGAGGCTATCCTCCTCACGGAGCCCAAGACAAAACAAGTTAATCACTGCTACCACCATGGTCACAAGGCTACCAGCTCAGGCTCCCATGAGAATTTCAGATCTAATGGGTCCTGTGGTGGGCTAAGGCTATATAGGACTGTGATAGCCCAGACACACAAGTCACTTGGATATGAGTGGATCCTTAGAATCAGTACTCCATTACTTTGAAACACAGTCAAAGCAATGGCGGATCACAAGGCAGCAGCCTTGCACAGAACAGCTCATAAATACATAAATCCCATAAGAGTACAAATCCTATTATAAAAACTCCATTAATCTAATCTCAATAGACATACAAAGGTATGGCTAGCAAGTGCTGAGCCATCGAGAGAAGAAAAAGAAGAAAAAGAAAACTACTTACGGCTACAGAAAAATAAGACTACAATGCTAAAAACAAAAACAGAGCAAAAACTGAACTCTTCCGGCCTTCTTGCCCTCTCCAAACCTAAACCAAGCTTAGGTTTATATAGCAGTGGTGTGGCAAAGCATTAGGGTTAGGAAACCCTAATTTTAATGATGCCACGTGGCCTCTTAATGATCCTTAGATGCCTCGGGGTGCATGCACAAAGATTTGAGCATGGGAGTGCGTGCCCTAATCCTTGGAAATTCCCAGAAAGTCCTCTACAGAATGATGGAAGTTGGAGTACAGAGCTTCGCTAGGTTGCAGTCGATTCCCAGACTTGTCGTGTGGTAGCTCTAGACTTCGCGTGGTTGAGTTTAACATTAAAGCTTCAGACGTCGCATGGTTGCAGCATCTTGATGCTTTAAGAAGTCGCGAGGTAGACAGTTAAGCTCTCGCTGGGTTGGGCTTCGCGCAGTTGGATTGATAATTGTGAATAGCGCGGGAATTGCGCGAGCTTTCCACTTCACTTCGCGAGGCTAATTCTGGCTTTGAGGTCGCTTTTCTGACAGAACTGCGCGAGAAGTTCACTTCTTAATGGATCTTCGCGAGGATCCTCGCGAAGCGTTGAGGCTTTTCTGAACTGCGTGACAGGTTCTCTTGATATTTACATTTCGCGGCTACTGCACGACAGCTGCACGAGGTAGGATTCTGAAGCTCTCTCTCCTCAGCTGTTCTGAGCGAACTGCGCGAGGGTGAGAGGGGTCTTCTTGAACTGCGCGGGAGCTGCGCGACCTTTAACTTCTAAACTTTGCCAGAGCTATGCGACTCAAGGCTTCTGAAGCTCTTCTGTCACTCTACTGCACGAGAACTTATTTGTGAAGTCTTGGTACTTCGTGAGGACTGTGCGAAGTGTATTTTTCTGATCCTCTGGAGCTTTGTCAGTTGCGCGAGGCTCTTCTATGGTCTGGATTCATGGTTCATTCTTTTGAGGGACTTCTGGTGCCAATACAGGCTCCTTAGCAGGATTCATGGCCTTATTGCCCTGCTGTTTATTACCTACAGAAAACACTTAACAAGCATTTATTAGATAGCTAAGGGTCTAATCAAAGGCTAAGTTAAGGGGTGAAAAGTGGTACTTTTCAGGTCTCAACACACCCCCAAACCTAATCTTTGCTAGTCCCTTAGCAAAGCTACACTAAATCAACTATAGAATTTAAATGCCACTTTCATAGGGAGCACGGATACATTTAGCATATGTACCAAGCCTTTTAAACCCCTAGGTGATCCCTAGTGGAGGAGTGAAGTCTCCTGAGGGTTTTCAGTGAAGACACCCACAAACTTCGCAATGAAGCAGCTAACAAAAGTGCAATTTATCAGATGAGCAATCAAGGAACAGAGTTAGTTCACCTTTGCATTAGTAGAAAAATAAGAAATCTAAACACATTGGCTGCACAAAAATTTTAACAGTGTAAGCTTCTCATGAAAGCACAGCATTTCCAATCAGTTTACACCAAAGACACTACACAGGAGTGTCAACACTGAGCTCATCTCTGGATCAAAATTTAGGTTTAGGTCACACCTAATGTATTCAAGATCAGACCAAAAACTCTCTAGGGCATACTCTCATAAAGAACTGTTGAGGGTTTCATTTTCTCTCAAGCTCAAGAGCAGTTACATCCCCCAAATGGGTCTGTAAGTATGAGCATAGGCATAGCTCTGAAGTTCTAACATCATTGATAGATCCTCACCATAGATTGAACAACTCTCTGTCTCCACATGACAGCTCACTCAACTTTGGATCACAAGGGCTTTAAATGGGCTGTAATGTGGCTTATGGAGTGGGGTTAAAAAGAATGGAAGGTTAAAAAGGGGTTCAAAATTGAGAAATCAGTAGGTGAAGGAGGTGATTCATGACTTCACCTTCTTTGATTTAGCTCCTTTCATCTTCTTTGAGGTTTTCAGATTTGAAGTGATCAGTTTCTCTTCTTGATTTCGATTTTTCCAATGAAAGTTCCCTCTTGACTCCTCTCTTACTCCTCTTCATTATTATTTTTTGTTTCTTTTTTATGCATTTTTCTTCTTTTTATTTATTTTTTGCTTTTCTGAAAGGTCACCATTTTTCTCAGTTACCATACTGCCAGAATTTGAGGTACTTCTTCTTTCTTCACCTAATGGTGGCCATAGCTAGTCCATTTTCAACTCTTGTTCCTTTTCCTTCTGAATTCTCAGAGTGAGGGTAAGGTTAAATCAGAAACATAGGTTCAGGTGCAAATACTCAGGTGTACTTTTAAATAAATTTGGATTTAAAGCTCAAAGGGGGTATGGACAAGGGTAGTTGCTTTAGAATTTGTCTGTTTAGGCTCAAACTGTCCAAGAGAAGGCCTTGATCCTTTCCCTAAGTCTCATGAGTGCTGTTAGTTGTTTCAACTTGGAGTTGCCTAACTTCTAGTGAGCACAGTGACTCAGCCAGTCCTTAGAGCTAGAAAAAATTGCCTTAGTCACTCCTCAAAGAAAAAAAAAACTTTGTATAGTAGGCCCAAATCTCACTGGCTGTGGTCTTCCTTTGAATTCTTAAGTATGTCCTTACCTTTTTCTCTCTCTAGTGATTCACTAAGTGTTGATATAAGTGAGTGTCCGTGGTGATCTCATCATGGAAATGTGAAATATTAAAAGTTTATACTGTCTAAAGTCTGGAAAATATTTTAAATTTTATTATTTTTCTGATTCTCCAGTGAACATGGTTCAATTTCTATATTACTCATAAGGTTCTGCTGCACTTAGGTTAACTATTCCATTGGCAAGATCTGCCTGCCACACCCCCAACCTATGAGGAGCAGTGTCCTCACTGGTTCAAAGGTGGGTGTGCAGCAAATTATTAAGGGCAAGAGAAAAGGAAATAGCATGTAGCAAAAAAAACACAAGACACAGAAGAAGAGCAATGACAAAAGAAGAAGATCTATTATATAAGAGAGAAATGTACAAAAGGAAAAACAAAAGGAGAAAAAGAAAATACAGAAACAGCAAAAATCCTAGGTACAAGCTAATCGGAGGCTGAATCAAAACCGGTCCCAACTCATCTTCTTGGCATGCTCTGGAAGGAGAGCCTCTTCCTCTTTCTTCTTTCTTGCCCTCTCTTCCTTCCATTGGGCATCATTTTTGGGCAAGGTTGGTGCCCTGACCCTCATTTTTCGGGTCTTTGGTTCAGGGGGGGTCACTGAAGATTTGTCTTTGGTTTGCTCAGGTGATTTGATAGGACCTTTTCCTTTAGGACTCTTCCCTTTGGGGCCCTACCCTTTGGAGGTTTGTTCTTGCTGAGTCTGAGGGGGAATAAGAGGAGATTTAGGTTTTTCTGGCTCAGGAGGGACAAGCAGGCTCTTGCCTTTATCTTTCAGTGGTGGTGGCTCCTCAGACTGGGCAGATTGTGCTTTTCTAATTTTGATAGAGGCAGCTGTGTGAGTAGTCCTCTTAGCTATAGCTTTTCTTCTCTTAGGATAAGTTTGCTCAGCAGGGGCAGAAGAAGGAGGAGCAACAGGATTTTTAGAACATGGATGCACAGGCTGGGCAGAGTCAGAATCGGAATCAGAGGGAAAGAGAACAGTGGGGTCCAATCCAAGGGCTGCAGCAGCCTGTCTACATTTTTCTTTAGAAAGCAATCGGCCATGGGGGTCATCCTGAGCAGAAGCTCTGGTGGCCTTTGGTGGTGGGGATGGAGGAGCAGGCTTTTTTCCTTTTTGGGTAGCAGTGGCTCTTTTGGAGGAAGTGGGCTTCTTAAAAGGAGTCCTCTTTCTCTTGGGTGCGGGAGATTTGGTAGGGGGAGGCACTGTAGCAGGAGGTGGTGGAGTTCCTTGAGTAGGGGGTGGAGGAGGTTCTTGAGTAGGGGGT
The DNA here is from genome assembly GCA_021018995.1 of Chloranthus sessilifolius. NCBI lineage: Eukaryota > Viridiplantae > Streptophyta > Magnoliopsida > Chloranthales > Chloranthaceae > Chloranthus > Chloranthus sessilifolius. The sequence continues at coordinate 84,877,199 of CM037592.1, forward strand.
GGAGGAGGTGGAGGAGTTGGAGGAGGTGTAGATGTAGATGTAGGAGCCGGGGGGATGGAAGAAGATGGCCTGGGGTGTGTGGAAGGTGGAGCCTCAGGGGGTGTTGTAGCAAGAGGGGTGGCTTTAATCGGTTGGCCTGTCAGAGATGCAATCCATTTTTGTAAAATCTCAATCTATTTTTCAGCATAAAGGAGGTTGGCATCAGAAAGCCCCTTAGTGAGCCGGTGGATCTCCTCAGCATTGTGCAGCCTCTTTTCAAACATCCGGGCTCTCTTGTGCTCCAGCTCAGCATTGGATTTCTCCATCTCCGCCTGCATTTTATAGTAAGTGACCACAGTCTTTGTCGCAGTGAGGGTTTCCAAAATTGACTCCCATCCCTTTGAAACATCAAGCAGCTTCTGCCTGTGAGAAAGCTTCAGGTCACACATCTGCTGCAGCAAGGGGTACTCAATGGCTTGTCGAAGTTGGGCCATGCCTTTGAGAACATCCCTCTTGATGTAGGCATTGTCCCGCATGGCATAGAGGAGGGTGAAGTAAGGAGGGGTGTAGTAGGAATGCCTTGGTAAAATAGGGAGAAAGGGAGTGAAAGAAGTAGAAGGGGATTTGTCCTGTGGGGGTAAAGTGGGGGCTGCAGTGGTGAAGTCTAGATGAGGGAGGGGGGGAGAAGGTTCTGTGTCAGTTTGTGTGGAGTGGCTAGTGGAATGAGGAGGGTAGGATAAGAGGGGATGGAAGACATGGGTGGAAAGTAAATGAAAGGGGGTCACTTAAGGTTGGTGGTTCTGGGTAAGGGAAAAATGGAATGATGAAGGGTCAGAAAGGTAATGGTGGGGTGAAAAATGTGGGGGTGTTAATGGGAAAGGTGGATGAGAAAGGAATGGGGTCTGTTTGGGTGGAGGTGTGGGTAAATCGGGGTGGAGGTAATATGAGTGGGGGAAGGATAGGTAGAGTGAGAAAGGAATGGTGGGGTATGGTGGTTTGGAAGGGGAGGGTTGGAGTTAAGTCAATGGAGGGAAAGTCGGGTTGTATGGTGGAGGCAGAAGTGGAAGGGGACTGGATTTGTGGGGTAGAAGGTGGTTGTGCAGAGGTGGGTGGTTTTGTCAATGTTTGAAGGGTGGATTTGATGGTGGTGATGTCAGTCTGCATTTGGTCTTGGGTATGTGTTGTGGTTGATAGTTGGGTTTGAATGTCATGTATTAGGGCAAGGATATGGGTAAGTGTGTCTGAGTGTGGTTGGGGTGGAGTATGAGAAGAAGAGGGAACAGGTTGGAAAGGGGAAGTGGGGGCATGATGGAAGGTTGTAGGAGGAGGAGATGTAGGTTCTGGTGAGTGAGGTGGGGAAGGAAGTGGGGAGTCTGGGAGAGGGATATCCTGTGTTGGCAGGGTGTCAAGCAAGGTAGTCATGAAGGCATGATAGCCTGAAGTAGTGGCGAGGTTAAAGTCAAGATCTGTCAGTGGAGATGTGGTTGGGAGGGGTTGGACTAAGGGTTGGTCAATATGTGGGGTGTCTGTGGGAATGATAGGGGTGGTTGGGGTAGGTAAAGATATGGCCGGGGTTGTGTGAGAGGTTTTCTTTTTAAGATAGGTTATCAAGGGAGGGCTGTCAGGGTTTAGTTCAGCTGATGGGGGAAGTGGGGGCGTGTACTGAGGTAATGTAGGTGAGGGTAAAGGGCTGGCATGGGGTTCAACACTTTCCTCCCAGGCATGAATCACAGGGAAATCTGGAGTGGGTATGGACAAGGCAAATAAAAGAGGAAAAGGGAGAGATGGAAGAGGCAAAGAGACGGATGGAGGGGTAGGTGTGGTGGATGGAGGTAATGTTGCATAAGCAGAAGTGACCAGAGATTACACCACCTTCTTGGGAGCAGGAGCTTTAGCCACCTTTTTGGGAGCAGGGGTGGTCTTCGCAGCAGCAGTCCCCTCTCCTTTCTCAGAAGCAGTCTGAGCTTTCTTCTTCTTGCTGGGATCCATCAGACTCCTACTGATCCCCCATTGTCGCTTTACGAAAGTGGTAGGGGGAAGGTCAATAGTTAACTCCCCCACTGGTATCTTGTACCCTCCCCTCAAGAGTAATTTGGTGATGAGCTTTGCATAGGGGAGAGTGTGGAGCTTCTTTTTGTGCCCTATCTTTACCATAATATCCTTCATGGCCTCAAACATCAACCCGGCAGCATGAAATCTGTGGCCCCGGGAGAAGGAATAGAGAGCATCAGCAATTGGGGTCCTCCACTCCTGCTGATGGCCGGCATAATAGATGTTCTTTCGGAGAACTTGATCAATGAACAGGAGTTTGGGGTCCAGATCTCTTCTCCTGATGGAATCCCCTGTGGCCTTCAACCCTCTGGTAAGGGCTTGTGCAATGGTATCAATAGGGGCACATAGAAGGGGGGCCATAGCCGCAGTTGGGGTTAAAGACAGTAGGGATACCCATTACTTCAGCAATCAACTCAGGGTTGAGTAACATTTCAAAATTGTCAACTAACACTAGGAGGCCTGGCTGTCCACGATGGTCTGCTCTAGCCCTAATGTGCTTGTAAAAGAGTTGTACTAGTCTCGGGTAGGCTAGTGCAGGGGTAGCTTGCAGCAGTGGGGTCAAACCAGCTTTACGGATAAACTCAATGGTAGGGGCTGACAGAGGCCCCATTTCAAGGAAAGAGAGGTAAAAAACGGCTTCAGGCTCCAAGGGAATGGGAGTCAGGAGCTCAGAGGGTGTAGAGTAGTCAGGTGTTAGCGCAGCTACATCCTGAATCGCTTCCTTCCCTTTTTGTGGCGCCTCAGAGGGCTTGGATTTCTTGGGAGTGGGCTCAATGGGAGCCGTATCCCTTGCTCTTTTCACAGGTGTGCTCTTAGGGGCCATGAAACTTCTCCTCTGAGAGTGTGTAGTTGGAAAAATGAAAAGTAAAAGTTGAGAGCTGAGGCTTACCCTAAAAGTTAGGGTTCTGTTCAATCTGATGCACAAAAGATCGTGAGGGCTCTTATCAGGGGGCAACTGGTGGAGGAGGCTTTAGGAACAAATCCCCAGAATGAGAAAGTGAATGATGGATTGTAAACTGGATGCTGGAGGAGAGAGATTAATGGGAGTCAAAGCTAGGGTTTCGCTGGCTGGAGAAGAAAGAGAAAACATAAAAGGAAAGCAACGCGGGGTTGGATTATAGGAATCGCGGGGCTCGACGTGCTTTGAAAATATCAGCTCGCTGGATAGAAATGAATGGGTCGCGAGATTGAACTTCCATTTGGATTGCGCGAGAGAGTCTACACAATTGTATTAGATCTTGTGACAGTTTAGTAGGCTGACATCTTATGAATTGCGCGAGAAGAAACCACGCCTATTTTTCAGAACCTCGCCACAGCTAAAACAGTGACAAGGATCACACACCCAGTAGTCTGTCATTTTCCTTTGTTTTGTGGGTGTATTATCTCACATTCTCTGTTCCAGAGACACCCACGGTCATTCTAAAAGGGATTCCCTCAGGCGTTCCCAACATTTAAGCATATAAGTACTCCAAAAGCATTTAATCAAAACATCATATTCACACAGCATTCGTATTATCAAAATAGTACAATCATCATTCATTTACTCAGAATCATCAATTCAAAGGGAATAAGAACCAAAGCAGGCAGAATAATTCTCAGGTCATGTACATTCAGACTCCGATCAGATCACTAGAAATTCCAAAAAAAGACGAACCATACTAAAATACATAACATACACAATGCACAATTATGTGGATCAAGTCAATGAGAGATCCCCTTGCCCCTCAAGGTTTGAGGATCCTTCACCAATCAAAAATTGGCCCTTGGAATTAACCACTGGTTGACTGGGCAATCTCCCCTCCTCTCTTTTAGCTAAGGCATTCGCTAGCTAGCCAATCTGCTCTTCCATCTTCTTTATGCTCTGACCATTAGAACTCACAGTCTGAGCCACGGACCCCAGGTTTTGCAGTGAGGTCAAGACCTGGTCCTCGAATGAAGTATTTCTTGGTTGAGATGGGGGTAAGACCAATTGATTTTGTTGCTGATGGGGCTGCTGCTGGTGCTGGAAATTAGACCTAGGGGCATATCCTTGGTTGAACTGCTGCTGTGGCCTTTGAGGTAAAGCCAACATCTGCTGTGGCTGCATATAATTGTCTTGCCTCCACCTCAGATTTGGGTGGTCTCTCCATTGGTAACCAACATTTTGGTGCTGGTATCCATATGGCTGTCTGTTGTAGCCACCAGATTGTTGCTGGCCAAAAGATTGTGCAGCAGCAGCATGTTCCAATACCAATTCAGGATATTGCCCTGCAGATGGACATTCCTCTACTGTGTGTTGTGGGGACTGGCATATCAGACATGCCTCCACCACTTGAGCAGCCCTTCTTGGTTGCATCACAGTTAGTAATTTGTCAAACTTCAAAGAGAGGTTTTCCATCTGCAGCTACAGGTCATTGTTCCCAGACACCTCATAGACTTTTCCTCTTGACGATGCAGCAGGCTCCACTTTTGACACAGACTCCTGACTAGTTCTTACCTGGGATAACTTTTAAAAAGCATTTTCACTGATTACTTCAAACAATTCCCATGCCTCATCAGCAGTCTTGTGCATGTAGGTTCCACCACAAGAGGCATCAACCATATCTCTATTTTTCTCATCAATCCCATTGTAGAAGCTTTGTACAAGCTGCCAGTTTGGGATCTTGTGGTGGGGGCATTGTTTGAGCATTTCCTTAAACCTATCCCAGGCTTAATTAAAATCCTCAGTTGGGGATTGGGCAAAAGCAAGAATCTCCTTCCTCAACTGGCTAGTTTTGGTCTCAGGGAAGAACTTTGTCAGGAACTTGGTCTGCAGGTCTTTCCATGTAGTGATGCCATTATTGGGAAGAGTGGCCAACCAGGTCCTAGCCTTATCCTTCAGAGAGAAGGGAAAGAGCTTGAGCCAAGTAGCCTCAAGTCCCAAACCAGTGATATTGAAGGTGGTGCACAAGGCCAAAATTTGGTCAATATGCTTATAAGGGTCCTCCTTGCTGAGCCCATGGAAAGAGGGCAACATCTGGATAATTGAAGTTTTAATTTCATAATTCCCTTGAACATCAGGGAATTGAATGCTAAATTGAGAGTTATAGTTATCCGGAGCATTCAACTCCTTGAGAGTTCTGGGTTGTTCTTCACCCATGAATACTGTCTCAAATTCAGTTGGGGGCTCTACTGTGGTATGTCTGTTCCTTCTAAGTCTTCTACCCTTTTCTAGCTCAGGGTTGAAAGGCTCTAAAGTAGGACTAAGAGATCTCCTACCTAGCATATAAACACACCACTAGCAGGGACAACTCCTTGCATGCACATTGCACTTGATTCAAAGAATTTTTTTTATTTTTTTTTAACAAATTTACAGCCAATTTAAGAAGACATACATTTACTACTATATTAAACAACTACTATGTAATTTTCAAAGAAACTAGACTGAGTGTTAAAGGTTAGACAATTGCAAACAGAGATATCTAATCTCCAAATGCAGTCCAATGTCCTTCTCTGCTGTTATCTAGATCTGCAAGAAAGATTCAAAATTATATCAGCAGTATCAATTATTCACATTTACAAAGAATACTAAAAATACAAAAACTAAGGGTCTACTAATAGATCATCTGTTCCCTGGCAACGGTGCCAAAAACTTGTTGCGATTTTCAGTGTTCTTGTTTTATTTGTTGGTGGTAAAAACAATTTAAAAATCAAAGAAAGAGTAAAACAAGGGATGGAATCAGCACAACTGAGAAATCCTAGACCTGCAAGATACAGGGTCCGTTTGTAGCAAGTTTTGATAAGTAAGAGTCTGTCCCACAGGGAAAGGTGATCTACAGCTCCAAAGGAGCCATCTCTAGTAGTCCCTCCAGATCTGGCAGTCCTAAAAGGAGGGGAGTTTAAGGTCACTTATTCTAAGTATTCTAAGATAGCCTAATGAGTTAACTACAGAAAGGGTTGAGAAGATGGATGAATTATAGAAAATAAATATAAAAGGGTGAGAAGTAGGTTATTGAGTCTAGATCAGAGGGGTTTTGTAACTCAGATTCAAATATGATGTTATAGAAATCCTATCCAATGGCTACATTATCACCAAAGAGGAGGAATAATTCAACTCATCCCTGTGCCATGATCCAATCCCTTAAGGTTATAACTTGTCCACTTAAATGGTCACAGACTATCCCATAGGGGAACCACAGTCCAGAGATGGGTCAAAACACATTAATCATTGTAGGCACTACTTCATCCAGGCTACAAGCTCAGGGAATCCATAGGGAACCTCAACCTCTAAAGCCCTATGTGTGGGGCTAAGGCAGTATAGGACCATGATAGCCCAGACACATAGAACCAGCAAGAAATTGAGTACCACCTTAGATCTAGCTGTCCATTGCTTGAGTGGGGCTGTAATGGTTCAGTCACAAGCCTACAATCTCCGTAACCAGATCAGATCTAACATCTGATGGCGGGTCTATACAAATATATGGGGAGCCTGCCTCTGCACAATCTCCTACCAGGCTTAACAGCTCAAGCTCGGGGAAGAAGGATCCATCTTGGATCGACGGATTGGATTCACCCTAAGGCTATAGCCTGTCCACTTAAATGGTCATAGACTATCCCAGAGGCTATCCTCCTCACGGAGCCCAAGATAAAACAAATTAATCGCTGCTACCACCATGGTCACAAGGCTACCAGCTCAGGCTCCCATGAGAATTTCAGATCTAGTGGATCCTGTGGTGGGGCTAAGGCTGTATAGGACCGTGATAGCCCAGACACACAAGTCACTTGGATCTGAGTGGATCCCTAGAATCAGTCCTCCATTTCTTTGAAACACAGTCAAAGCAATGACGGATCACAAGGCAGCAGCCTTGCACAGAACAACTCACAAATACACAAATCCCATAAGAGTACAAATCCTATTACAAAAACTCCATTAATCTAATCTCAATAGACATGCAAAGGCATGGCCAGTAGGTGCTGAGCCATGGAGAGAAGAAAAAGAAGAAAAAGAAAACTACTTACGGCTAAAGAAAAACAAGACTACAATGCTAAAAACAAAAATAGAGCAAAAATTGAACTCTTCTGGCCTTCTTGCCCTCTCCAAACCTAAATCAAGCTTAGGTTTATATAGCAGTTGTGTGGCGAAGCATTAGGGTTAGGAAACCCTAATTTTAATGATGCCACATGGCCTCTTAATGATCCTTGGATGCCTCGGGGTGCGTGCATGAAGATTTGAGCGTGGGAGTGCGTGCCCTAATCCTTGGAAATTCCTAGAAAGTCCTCTACAAAATGATGGAAGTTGGAGTACAGAGCTTCGCTAGGTTGCGATCGATTCTCAGACTTGCCGCATGGTAGCTCTAGTCTTTGCATGGTAGAGTTTAACATTAAAGCTTCAAACGTCGCGTGGTTGCAGCATCTTGATGCTTTGAGCAGTCGCGAGGTAGACAGTTAAGCTCTCGCTGGGTTGGGCGTCGCGCAGTTGGATTAATAATTGTGAATAGCGCGGGAACTGCATGAGCTTTCCACTTCACTTCGCGAGGCTAATTCTGGCTTTCGCGAGGCTGCTTTCTTTCTGAACAACGTGATAACTGCGCGAGAAGTTCACTTCTTAATGGATCTTTGCGAGGATCCTCGCGAAGCGTTGAGGCTTTTCTGAACTGTGTGACAGGTTCTCTTGATATTTGCGTCCCGCGACTACTACGCGATAGTTGCGCGAGGCAGGATTCTGAAGCTCTCTCTCCTCTACTGTTCTGAGCGAACCGCGCGAGGGTGAGAGGGGTCTTCTTGAACTGCACGGGAGCTGCACGACCTTTAACTTCTAAACTTTGTGATAGCTGTGCAACTCAAGGCTTCTGAAGCTCTTCTGTCACTCTACTGCGTGAGAACTTGTTTGTGAAGTCTTGGGACTTCACGAGGACTGCGTGAAGTGTATTTTTCTGAATCTTCTGGAGCTTTGTCAGCTGCGTGAGGCTCTGCTATGGTCTGGATTCATGGTTCATTCTTTTGAGGGACTTCTGGTGTCAATACAGGCTCCTTAGCAGGATTCATGGCCTTATTGCCCTGCTGTTTATTACCTACAGAAAACACTTAACAAGCATTTATTAGATAGCTAAGGGTCTAATCAAAGGCGAAGTTAAGAGGTGAAAAGTGGTACTTTTCAGGTTTTAACAATGCACCATTCACAATAAACCCAAACCTCGCGAGCTCTCTCCAACAGTAATTTAGCTGAACTACAGGCTCGCGAGAGGCCAATATTCAAGCTTTCAACCTGGCAAGGCACGGGTTCCCAACTTCCCCGTAGCCTATTTAAAACTTCAGGGGCATTGTGGGGATTTCATAGCTTCTAAGGCACAGCTCCTGAGGTACCCAGCTGTCCCACACATCCTGAGGCAATCCAAGGGCCACAATGAAGCCATGAGACCAACTCCAAGCATCCTCATGTCTTATTGGCCACTACGCATTAGGGTTTCAGGAATTGCTTATAAATAGAGCATATGCTATTTTGTAAGCTATCCAGGAATAGCCTGAGATCAGTTTAGGGTTTAGTTTCCTTTTTCATTTTTTTTTCTTTTTCTTCTTTTCTTAGCACGGCAGCAATGCTAGGCTAAGTTCTCTAGAATTAGCTAGTTTCATTTCAATTTTGCAATGGGTTTTGTAATAAAGAGTGAGCAGTTTTGGAATTTGCATGGGTTGCTGCCTTGAGGACCTTCATTGTAAGTTCTTTTTATAATCAATGAAGTGCCATTTTTAATGCTCCATTAAATCTGTATTTCTCTATATTTTTCATGGGTTTTTATGGGTTTGATGCTCCCATGGTTGCCTGAGCTTGTAGCCTTATCACCATGGTGGCAGCAGTAGTTATCTTGTTCTATCTCATCATCTGTGAGGAAGATAGCCTCTGAGGATAGTCTATGACCATTCAAGTAGATAGACTATAACCCTAAGGATGGTCTTAGTATTCTCTGCACTTGAGCTTGTAGCTTAGTGAGAGATTGTTGTAGAGCCAAACTCTACTTTGTTTTACATCACCATCATCAGTGTTTAGATCTGGTTTACTATAGAGATTGCTGATTTGTGAGCTAGGTCATTGCAGGCCTTTTTTAGTAATGACCAGCTAAGTCTAAGTCCCCATTCAGCCTGGGATTTCATGTGGTTTTCACTTGATTTTCAAGGTCTGTTTTCTCCTATGGATGCCTGAGCTTGTAGCCTTACAAACATAGTGTCTGCAATGGTGTTCATGACTGATTTAATTCATTGACTGGAGGAAATCCCTTGGATAGTCTATGACCATTAAGTGGACAGGCTATAGCCTTAAGATCAATTCATTCCTTTGGATTAGGTTAGATTTCTAATTTAATCAATGTGATTTGACCATCTCCCTAGGATAGTCTGTGACCATTCAAGTGGGTAGATTATAGCCTTAAGAGCAGTCTAAATTACATGGGTTGAGTTGGATTCCTCTACCTTGCACTTGTGCTTGTAGCCAAGTGAAGGATTGCTGCAAATTCTAATCTACCACTGAGTTGCAATATTGATTTATTCTTAGCTGCCTACTTCTCCATCATTTTATGTTATTTTATCACACTACATCATCCTTCTTATTTCCTTTCTTTAGTTGCAATTTTGATTTTCTATTTTTTTAGTTTTAGTTTATTTTATTTTTGTGACACCTAGCCTTCCTCTCTTTACCTTGGTTTCTAGCTTAGGCTTAGAGTTGCCAGATCTGTAGTCAGATTTGAAGTTACAATACAACCCTTTAGGTTTCAGATCATTACTCCTTGTGGGATAAACTCTTACTTATCAAAACCTACTACAGTAGGCCCCGTATCTTGCAGGTCTGTGGTATTTTTAAATTGTTGTTTTCATGTCTTTCTATCCCCCTTTGCTTTGATTAATTTTTACCATCTCATTTTAATAAAAACAGTAAGCATTTAAAACATCTTAACAGGTTTTTGGCGCCGCTGCCGAGGAGTTTTGATCTAAGTATAGTAAACTGAGTTTAGTTTTTATTCATTATAGATGTAGTGTTTGAATAAATGTGTGTTGTATGCAAGGAAGGAAGTCTCTCAATCCTGTTTTGGAAGATTTAAATCCTGAGATTGAGAGAGTTCTGAGTCCTAGGCAAACAACACACACCCCGAATGAAAATTTAGTGGCAGCTGAGATGGCTGAGTAGGCTAGACCACTTAGGGAGTACAATGTACTAGGGGCATACACATCACCCTCTTGCATTCAACTCCCTAATGTAGTGGGAAACTATGAGATTAAAGCCTCAACCATTCAAATGCTACCAAGTTTTTATGGGTTGAGCAAGGAAGACCCTTACCAACATATAGAGCTATTCCTTGCCTTATGCACTGCTTTCAATATTGCTGGCCTGGGAGAGGAAGCCACCAAATTGAGGCTTTTTCCTTTTTCACTAAAGGATAAATCTAGAACATGGCTCACCTTGCTCCCCGACAAACAACATACAATCTTGGAGTGACTTATAAAGCTAATTTTTGGCTAAATTTTTCCCAATAGGTAAGACAAGTCAGTTGAGGAAGAGCATAATCTCATTTGCTCAATCTCCAATTGAACAAATGCATGAGTGTTGGCGATTTCTAAGTTTGTGCTTGCTTTATTGGTTGGTGGTAAAAGTCATTTAAAAATCAAAGAAAGAGTAAAACAGGGGATGGAATCAGCACAACTAAGAAATCCTTGACCTGCAAGATACAGGGTCCATTGTAGCAAGTTTTGATAAGTAAGAGTTTGTCCCATAAGGAAAGGTAATCTACAGCTCCAAAGGAGCCATATCTAGTAGTCCCTCCAGATCTGACTACAGATCTGGCAGTCCTAAAAGGAGGGGAGTTTAAGGTCACTTATTCTAAGTATTCTAAGGTACTCTAATGTCTAAACTACAGAAAGGGTTGAGAGGACGGATGGAGTATGGAAAATAAATATAAAAGGGTGAGAAGTATGTTATTGAGCCCAGATAAGAGGAGTTTTGTAACTCAGATTCAGATCTGATGTTATAGAAATCCTGTCCAATGGCTACATTATCACCACTGAGGAGAAAAGATCCAACCCATCACTCTGCCATGATTCAACCCTTAAGGTTATAACCTGTCCACTCAAATGGTCACAGACTATCCCATAGGGGAACCACAATCCAGGGATGGGTCAAAACAAGTTAATCATTGTAGGCACTATTTCATCCAGGCTACCAACTCAAGAATCCATAGGGAACCTCAACCTCTAAAGCTCTATGTGTGGGGCTAAGGCTGTATAGGACCATGATAGCTCAGACACATAGAATCAACAAGAGATTGAGTACAACCTTCGATCTAGCTGTCCATTGCTTGAGTGAGGCTACAATGGTCCAGTCACAAGCCTACAATCTCTATAACCAGATCAGATCCAACATCTGATAGTAGATCTATATAAATATAGGGGAGTCTGCCTCTGTACAATCTCCCACCAGGCTTCTACAAGCTCAAGTGTAAAGAAGAAGGATCCATCTTGGATCGGTGGATTAGAATCACCCTAAGGCTATAACCTGTCCACTTGAATGGTCACAGACTATCCCAGTGGCTATCCTCCTCACGGAGCCCAAGACAAAACAAGAATATCACTGCCACCACCATGGTCACAAGGCTACTAGCTCAAGCTCCCATCGGGATTTCAGATCTAGTGAGTCCTGTGGTGGGGCTAAGGCTGTATAGGACCATGATAGCCCAAACACACAGGTCACTTGGATCTGAGTGACCCTTAGAATCAATCCTCCATTTCTTTGAATCACAGCCAAAGCAATAGAGGATCACAAGGCAGCAGCCTTGCACAGAGCATCTCACATTCAAACACAAATCCTACAAAGTACAGATCCTATTATAGAACTTCCATTAATCTAGTTCAAAATGCATACAAGGACATAGCTAGCAAGTGCTGGACTATGGAGAGAAGGAAAAAGAAAAAGAAAACTACTTACAACTACAAAAAGAAAAATAAAATGATCTCTGATCAAGTCTCTAAGAAATGAGATGTGTTCCTAGTTATTCCAGGATGGAGAAAGAAAAGATGGTCTAAGCTCCTAAACCTAAGCTAAGTATGGGTATTTATAGCAGTGGTGTGGCGGTGCATTAGGGTTAGGAAACCCTAATTTTAACGATGCCACGTGGCTGAATAGTGATCCTTTGATGCCTTGGGGCACGTGCACGGAGATTTGAGCGTGGGAGTGTGTGCCCTAATCACTGAAAATTCCCAGAAGGTCCTCTGCTGAAGAGATGGAAGTTTGAGGTTCAGAGCTTCGCTAGGTAGCCATTGTTTTCCAGACTTGTCGCGTGACAGCTTTTGCTCTTCGCTAAGATGATTTGATATTGAAACTTCAACCGTCGTGAGGTTGGAGTTCAGGCAGTCGCGAGGTTGGAGTTCAAGCAGTCGCTGGGTTGATCTTCACGAGGATAGATTTGAATAGTGCAAGAACTTCACGAGCACTTCTCTTTACTGGACTTCACGAGTTACCTCGCGAGGCTTTAATGAGTTCTAAACTGCACGAGGTTCCATGTCTTAATTGATCTTCGCGAGGATGGCTTTGCCTTCGCAAGGATGCTTTCTTCTTGAATGGCGCGAGAACTATGCGAGGAGTTCTCTTCTGATAATTGCATCCCTCAGCCACTGCGCGACAGCTGCACGAGGGGTCTCCTGAAGCTCTCTCTCCTCAGCCGTTCAGAGCGAATTACGCGAGGTTGAGAGAGGTCTGCTTTGAACTGCGCGAGACTGCGCAACATGTTCTACTCTTGAGCTTCACGAGAGCTGCACGAGTTTATGCTTCTGAAGCTCTTCAGTCAGTCAACTGCGCGAGGAGTTGTTGTAAAGTCTTGGGAAGCTCAACTGGACTGCGCGAGGCTCATTTCAGGTCTGGATTCAGAGTCCATCCTTCTGAGGGACTTCTAGTGCGAAAATAGGCTCCTTGGCAGGATTGCTGGCCTTATTTCACTGCTGATTATTACCTACATAAAACACTTATCAAGAACTTATTAGATGGCTAAGGGTCTAATCAAAGGTTGAGTTAAGGGATGAAAAGTGGTACTTTTCGGGTCTTAACACACCCCCAAACCTAATCTTTGCTAGTCCCTTAGCAAAGCTACATTAAACCTACTATAAAAATTAAATGCCACTTTCGTAGGGAGCATGAATACATTTAGCATATGTACCAAGCCTTTTAAACCCCTAGGTGATCCCTAGTGGAGGAGTGAAGTCTCCTGAGGGTTTTCAGTGAAGACACCCATAAACTTCTTCAGTGAAATAGTTAACAAAAGTGCAATATCATCCAGTGAGCAGTCAAGGGGCAGACTTAGTTTACTCTTGAATCAATAATCATAAAAGAAATTTAATCCATTGGTTTGCACAGAACAACATAAACTTTTCATGAATGCACAGCACTTCCAATCAGTTTACAACCACAGAAAACTACACAAGTGTGTGCCAGCACTGAGCTCATCATCAGATTTAAAATTAGGTTATAGTTCATACATAATGCATTCAAGTTCAAACCCAAAAACTTTGCAGGGCATACTCTCATAAAGGTTTTGTTGAGGGGTTCATTTTCTCACGGGCTCAAGAGCAGTTACATCCCCCAAATGGGTCTGTAAGCATGAGCATAGGCAGAGTTCTTAAGTGCTGACATCATTGGCAGTTCCTCACCATAGATTAGATAACTCTTTATCTTCACATGACAGCTCACTCAACTTTGGATCACAAGGGCTCTAAACTGGGCTGTAATGTAGCTTATGGAGTAGGGTTAAAAAGAATGGAAGGTTGAAAAGGGGTTCCAACTTAAGAAATCAGTAGGTGAAAGAGGTGATTCATGACTTCACCTTCCTGATTTTAGCTCCTTTCCTCTTCTTTGAGATTTTCAGATTTGAAGTGATCAGTTTCTCTTCTTGATTTTGGTTTTTCAAAAGAAAGTTCCTCTTGACTCCTCCCTTACTCCTCTTCATTATTATTTTTGTTTCCTTTTTGATGGAATTTTCTTCTTTTTATTTTTGTTTTTGCTTTTTTGCAATGCCACCATGTTCTCAGTTATCATACTGCCAGATTTGAGGTAATTCTTCTCCATTTATCTAATGTTGACCATAGCTAGTCCATCTTCAACTTTTTCTTCTTTACCTTCTGAATTTTCAGAGTGAGGGTAGGCTGAAGCAGGTTCATAGGTTCAGGTTCAAGTACTCAGGTGTATTTTGAAGAAATTTAGGATTTAAAGCTCAAAGGGGGGTATGGACAAGGGCAATTGCTTTAGGGTTGGTCCTTTTAGGCTCAAACTGTCCAAGAGAAGGCCTTGATCCTTTCCTAAGTCTCATGAGTACTGTCAGTTGTTTCAACTTGGAGTTACCTAACTTCTAGTGAGCACAGTGACTTAGCCAGTCCTTAGAACTAGAAGAAATTGCCTTGGTTACTCCTCAAAGGATGGAAAAAAAAATTTATAGGCCCAATTCTCACTGGTTATGGTCTTCCTTTGAACTTTTAAGTATGTCCTCACCTTTTTCTCTCTCTAATGATTCACTAAGTGCTGATACAAGTCAGTTTCCTTGGTGATATTATCATGGAAATGTGGAATATTAAAAGTTTATAATGTCAAAAGTTTGCAGAAATTTTAAATTTCTTATTTTCATGATTCTTAAGTGAACATAGATCCATTTCCATATTACTCAGATGAGTCTGCTGCACTTAGGTTAACTATTCCATAGGCAGGGTCTGCCTGCCACTCCCCCAAACCTATGAGGTGCAGTGTCCTCACTGATTCAAAGGTGTCTGTGCAGCAGATTTATTAAGGGTAAAGAGAGGAGAACATAACATGGACCAAAACACACAACAGATAAAGCATAATTGTAATGACAAAAGAAGAAAATCTATTAAAAATGAGAAGTGTACAAACAAGAAGAAAATAGAAACAAAAGAGTGCAAAAACAGAAAAAATCCTAGGTACAATCTAATCAGAGTCTGGCTCAAAACTTGTCCCAACCCATCTTCTTGGCGATTTCTTGAAGGTAAGCCTCCTCCTCTTTCTTCTTTCGTTCCCTCTCTGCCTTTCTTTGGTCGGCAATCTTGGGTATAGATGGTGCCCTGACCCTCATTTTTCTAGTCTTTGGTTCAGGAGGGATCGCGACAAATTTATCTATGGGTGGCTTAGGGGGTTTGGTGGGAGATTTGCCTTTGGGGCCCTTACCTTTGGAGCTCGTCCCTTTGGAGGCTTGCCCTTGCTGAGTCGGAGGGGGAATAAGAGGGGGTTAGGCTTGTGCTGGCTCAGGAGGGACAACAGGGGATTTATCTTTTGCTTTCACCTGAGGCAGGGGAGGACTTTTCCCTTTTGCAAGCTTAGGGGGAGCCACAGAAGATTTGTCTTGTTCTTGTGCTACAGGAATGGCAGGGCTCTTCCCTTTCACTGGCTGGCTTATTGGTGGTGCCTCTTCAGACTAGGCAGATTTATCTTTTCTAATTTTCAAAGAGGCAGTTGGGGGAGTAGTCCTCTTGGCAGTAACCTTCCTTCGCTGAGGATAAGTTTCTTCAGTAAGGCTTGATGAAGGAGCAGCAACAGTAGTCTGAGCACTGGGATCCATAGGTGGTGCGAAATCAGAGTCTGAGTCAGAAGGAAAAAGCTCAGTGGGATCTAATCCAAGGGTAGCAGCAGCCTGTCTGCGTTCCTCTTCGGAAAGTAGGCAACCATGGGGATCATCCTGAGCAGAAGCTCTGGTGACCTTTGGAGGTGGGGATGGAGGGGCTGACCTTTTTCCTTTTTAGGCTGCAGTGACTCTTTCGGAAGTGGGAGGTTTCTTGGAAGGAGTCCGTTTTCTTTTGGGGGCAGGAGAGGGAACAGGGGGAGGCATTGAGGCGGAGGCAGTGGAGTAGGGATGGCAGAGGCGGAGGAGAATACCGAGTTGGGGCTGTAGGAGGTGGGGGAACAAGTTGTGTAGGTGTAGGGGCAGGGGGAGCGGAAGAAGATGGGCCTGGTTGTGTGGAAGAGGATGGGGCCTCAGGAGGTGCTGGAAGAAGATGGGCCTAGTTGTGTGGAAGAGGATGGGGCCTCAGGAGGTGCTGGAAGAAGATGGGCCTAGTTGTGTGGAAGAGGATGGGGTGGACTCAAGTGGTTGGCCGGATAGCGATGCCACCCTCTTTTGCAAAATTTCGATCTGCTTTTCAGCATAAAGGAGGTTGGCATCAGAAAGCCCCTTAGTGAGCGGGTGGATCTCCTCGGCATTGTGCAGTCGCTTTTCCAACATCCGGGCTCTCTTCTGCGCCAGCTCGGCATTGCCCTTCTCCATCTCTGCACTCAGTTGGTAATAAGTAGACGCAGCCTTTGCTGCATTGAGGGTCTCCAAAATTGACTCTCACCCCTTGGAAACATCTCACAGCTTCTGCCTGTGAGCAAGCTTCAAGTCACTCATTTTCTGTAATAAGGGGTATTCGATGGCTTGTCGAAGTTGGGCCATGCCCCTCAGGACATCCCTTTTGATATAGGCATTGTCCCTCATGACATGGAGGAGGGTGAAGTAGGGAGGGGTGTAATAGGAGTGTCTGGGTAAGATTGGTAGAAATGGAGTGGAAGAAGTAGAAGGTGATTGATCCTGGGGGAGAAAAGTGGGGGCTGTAGTAAGGAAGTCGAGAGGAGGAGTGGAAGTGGCTAGGGTATGGTGTCTTGGAGTGTGAAGGGTGTAGGTAAGTCAAATTGGGTGAGGTCTGGTGGAACTGTGGAGTCAGAGGTGGAAGGGGGTTGGATCAATGGGGTGGTAGGAGGTTGTGTAGGGATGGGTGGGTTTGTCAATGTTTGAAGGGTGGATTGTATGTTGGTGATGTCAGTCTGCATTTGGACTTGGGTCTGTGTTGTGGTGGATAGCTGGGTCTAAATGTCATGTATGAGGGAAAGGATATGGGTAAGGGTATCTGAGGTTGGTTGGGGTGGAGTATGAGGATAGGAGGGAACAGGTTGGAAAGGGGAAGTGGGGGCATGATGGAAAGTTGTAGGGGAAGAAGATGAAAGGTCTAGTGAGTGGTGTGGGGAAGGGAGTGGGGAATCTGGGAGAGGGATGTCATGGGTGGGCAAAGTATCAAGCAAGGTAGTCATGAAGGCCTGATACCCTGCAGTGGTGGCTAGATTAAAGTCAAGATCGTGGAGTGGAGTTGTAGTTGGGAGGGGTTGGACTAAGGGTTGGTCAATATGGGGTGTGTCTGTGGGAATGACAGGGGAGGTGGGAGTAGGTAAAGATAAGGCAGGGGTTGTGTAAGAGGTTTTCTTTTTAAGGTATGTTATCAAGGGAGGGATGTCAGGGTTGAGGTCAGATGATGTTGGAGATACTGGGGCTGTGTATTGAGGTAAGGTGGGTGAAGGGGGAGTGCTGTCATGGGGTTCAACACTTTCCACCCTGGAACTAATCACAGTGGGAGGTGGAATGGAAAAGGGAGATAAGAGAGGGAAAGGGAGAGATAGAATAGGCAAAGAAACGAATGGAGAGGCAAGTGTGGTGGATGGAGGTATTGCTGCAGAAGCAGAGGTGTGGCTTCACCACCTTCTTTGGAGCAGGGCTTTAGCCTTCTTTTTAGGCGGTGGCCTTTGCCACGAGTTCCTCTCCCCTTTCGAAATAACCCGAGCTGACCTTCTTCTTCTTCTTTTGGGGATCCATCAGACTTCTGCTGATTCCCCATTATCTTTTGGCAAAAGTGGTGGGAGTGAGGTCAGCAGATAACTCCCCCACTGGTATCTTGTATCCTCCCCTCAGAAGTAATTTGGTGATGAGTCTTCCATAGGGGAGAGTGTGGATCTTCTTTTGCAGCCCAAGCTTCACCATCATATCTTTCATGGCCTCAAAAATCAACCATGCAGCATTAAATCCATGGCCCAGAGAGAAGGAATAGAGAGCATCAGCAATTGGTGTCCTCCTCTCTTGCCGATGGCCAGAGCAATAGATATTCTTCCTTAGCACTTGATCGATGAACAGCAGTTTGGGATCCAAATCTCTTCTTCTGATGGAGTCCCCTGTGGCCTTCAAACCTCTGGTAAGGGCCTGGGCAATGGTATCAAGGGGGGCACTCACAGGGCACCATAACCGCAGCTGGGATAAAAAATGACAGGGATGCCCATGACTTCAGCAATCAACACTGGGCTAAGCAGTATCTCAAAATTGTCAACTAACACAAGGAGGCCTGGCTAGCCATGTGTGTCTGGTCTGACCCTAAGGTGCTGGTAAAAGAGTTGCACTAACCTAGGATAGGCTAGTGCAGGAATCATTGGCATCAAGGGGAACAAACTAGCCTTGCGTAAGAACTCAATGGCAGGAGCTGACAACGGCTCAGATTCAAAGAAAGATATATCAAAAATGGATTCAGGCTTTAAAGGAATGGACATGAGGAGCTTAGAGGGTGTAGAGTAGTCAGGCATTTTTGCAGCCACCTGAGGAACCACCTCCTTCCCTTTTTGCTGTGCCGTAGAGGACTTGGCTTTCTTAGGGGCAGGCTCCACGGTAGCCTGGTCCCTGGCTCTCTTCACAGGTGCACTTTTAGGAGCCATCAAGATTCTCCTTGGTGAGTGTGCAGTTGAAATTTTGAAAGAAAAGATTAAGAGCTGAGTCTTACCCTAAAAGTTAGGGTTCTGTTCAATTTGATGCACGGTAGACCGCAAGAGCTCCTAGCGAGCAAGATGGAAGCTTTAAGAACAAAATCGAATTTCAATGTGAGCAATGGACTGTAGACAGGATGCTGGAGGAGAGAGATTGAGAGGAGTGGGAGCTAGGGTTTTGTAGGAGAGGAAAGAAAGCGAAAGAAAAGCAAAGGTGGATTTTAAATATCGCGAGGCTCGGCGCGCTTTGAAAATATCCGCTCGCTGGATAGGCATGAATGGGTCGCGATATTGGATGTTCATTTAAACTGCGCGAGGCAGCCCACCCAGCTATATCTGAAACTCGCGACAGCAAAGCAACATAATTCTTTATGAACTGCGCGAGAGGACACCAAACCAAATTTTCAGAACCCCGCGATGGCTTAACAGAGTTAGAGTTCACCCACCCACTAGTCAGCCTTTTGACCTTTATTTTGTGGGTGGATTCTCTCATAGGCTCACTTCGAGGGACACCCATAAGCATTATAAAACATTCAAAAATTCCCATACTCTCAAAGCATTAAATTCACACATCATGAAAAGCATTCAAACAATACCATCATCATTCAATCACTTGAAATTGTCAAACAAAGGGAACAGGAATAAAAATAGGCATAAAGCACTAAACTCAGACTCCAACAAGATCACTACAAATTCCTCTAAACTGTAAAGTACATATCATACAAAGGTGCATAGTTCTTATCATCAATTCAATGAAAGATCCCCTTCAGGGTTTGAGGATCCTTCATCAATCAAAAATTGGCCCTTGGGGTTAACCACTGGTTGACTGGGCAACCTTCCCTCTTCTTTTTTGGCTAAGGTATTCGCTAGTTGGCCAATCTGTTCTTTCATCTTCTTGATGCTCTGACCATGAGAATTCACAGTCTGAGCCAAGGAACCCAAGTTTTGCAGTGAGGTCAAGACCTGGTCCTCGAAAGAAGTATTTTTGGGTTGAGATTGGGGTAAGACCAACTGATTTTATTGCTGATGGGGCTACTGATGGTACTGGAAGTTGGACCTAGGGGCATTCCCTTGATTGAACTGTTGCTGTGGTCTTTGTGGTAAGGCCAACATCTGCTAGGGCTGCATGTAGTTGTCTTGCCTCCACCTCAGATTTGGGTGGTCTCTCCATTGGTAACCAGCATTTTGGTGTTGATATCCATATGGTTGTCTGTTGTAGCCCCCAGATTATTGCTGGCCATAAGATTGAGCAGCAGCAGCATGTTCTAAAACTAATTCAGGAAATTGCCCTACAAATGGACATTCCTCCACTGTGTGCTGTGGGGACTAGCATATCAGACATGCCTTCGCCACATGAGCAGCCCTTCTGGGTTGCATCACAGTCAGTAATTTGTCAAACTTCATAGAGAGGTTTGCCATTTGCAGCTGCAGGTCATTGTTCCCAGACACCTCATAAACTTTTCCTCTTGATCCGATCGGTGAAGTCTCACCTTTGACCAGATTCTGCTAGTTCTTGCCAGGGATGGCTTTTGAAAAGCATTCTCACTAATCACCTCAAACAATTCCCATGCCTCCTCAGCAGTCTTGTACATGTAGGATCCACCACAAGAGGCATCAACCATATCTCTATTTTTCTCATCAATCCCATTGTAGAAGCTTTGGCCTGGCCACTCTGGATCTTGTGGTGGGGGCATTGTTTGAGCATTTCTTTATACCTATCCGTGGTTAAAATCCTCGGTTGGGGATTGAGCAAAAGCAAGAATCTCTTTCCTCAAGCGGCTAGTTTTGGTCTTAGGAAGAACTTGGTCGAACTTGGTCTGTGTCTTTCCATGAAGCAATGCTATTGTTGGGAAGAGTGGTCAACCAGGTACTGGCCCTATCCTTCAGAGAGAAGGGAAAGAATCTGAGCCTAGTAGCCTCAGGTCCCAAACCAGTGATATTAAAAGTGGTGCACAAGGCCAAGAACTGGTCAATATGCTTGTAAGGGTCCTCCTTGCTAAGCCCTTGGAAAGAGGGCAACATCTGGATGATTGAAGTTTTTATTTCATAATTCCCCTGAACATCAGGGAATTGAATGCTAAAAGGGGAGTTATAGTCATCCGAAGCATTAAACTCCTTGAGAGTTCTGGGTTGTTCTTCACCCATATTTGCTGTCACAGGTTCACTTGGGGGCTCTCCTGTGGTGTGCCTGTCTCTTCTAAGTCTCCTTCCCCTTTCTAACTCAGGATTAAGAGGCTCTAAAGTACGGCTGAGAAATCTCCTCCCTAGCATACAAGCACACCAACAGCAAGGACAGCTTCTTGCAGGCACATTGCAAAAAAATATCGGTACAATTAACAAATTTATCTAACTAGTTTACAGCTATTCAAAGAATACATTCAAAACTATCCTAGATGCTGCTAGAAAATTTTTAAGAAAGATAGACAGAGTTTTAAAAGTCAGAGAGTTTGCAAACAGAGGTAGCTAAGCTCCAATTGCAGTCCAACTGTCCTTCACTGTTGCTGTCTAGATCTGCAAGAAAGGTTCAAAATTATGTCAGCAGTATTAATTATTCACATTTGCAAAGAATACTAAGAATACAAAAACTAAGGGTCTACTAATAGATCATCTTTCCCTGACAACGGCGCCAAAAACTTGTTTGCGATTTCTAAGTTTGTGCTTGCTTTATTGGTTGGTGGTAAAAGTCATATAAAAATCAAAGAAAGAGTAAAATAGGGGATGGAATCAGCACAACTAAGAAATCCTAGACTTGCAAGATACATGGTCCATTGTAGCAAGTTTTGATAAGTAAGAGTTTGTTCCACAAGGAAAGGTGATCTACAGCTCCAAAGGAGCCATCTCTAGTAGTCCCTCCAGATTTGACTACAGATCTGGCAGTCCTAAAAGGAGGGGAGTTTAAGGTCACTTATTCTAAGTATTCTAAGGTACTCTAATGTCTAAACTACAGAAAGGGTTGAGAGGATGGATGGAGTGTGGAAAATAAATATAAAAGGGTGAGAAGTATGTTATTGAGCCCAGATAAGAGGAGTTTTGTAACTCAGATTCAGATCTGATGTTATAGAAATCCTGTCCAATGGCTACATTATCACCACTAAGGAGAAAGGATCCAACCCATCACTCTGCCATGATTCAACCCTTAAGGTTATAACTTGTCCACTCAAATGGTCACAGACTATCCCATAGGGGAACCACAATCTAGGGATGGGTTAAAACAAGTTAATCATTGTAGGCACTATTTCATCCAGGCTACCAGCTCAAGAATCCATAGGGAACCTCAACCTCTAAAGCTCTATGTGTGGGGCTAAGGTTGTATAGGACCATGATAGCCCAGACACATAGAACCAACAAGAGATTGAGTACAACCTTCGATCTAGCTGTCCATTGCTTGAGTGAGGCTACAATGGTCCAGTCACAAGCCTACAATCTCTATAACCAGATCAAATCCAACATCTGATAGCGGATCTATACAAATATAGGGTAGTCTACCTCTGTACAATCTCCCACCAGGCTTCTACAAGCTCAAGTGTAAAGAAGAAGGTTCCATCTTGGATCGGTGGATTAGAATCACCCTAAGGCTATAACCTGTCCACTTGAATGGTCACAGACTATCCCAGAGGCTATCCTCCTCACGGAGCCGAAGACAAAACAAAAATATCGTTGCCATCACCATGGTCACTAGACTACCAGCTCAAGCTCCCATGGGGATTTCAGATCTAGTGGGTCCTATGGTGGGGCTAAGGCTGTATAGGACCATGATAGCCCAGATACACAGGTCACTTGGATCTGAGTGGCCCTTAGAATCAATCCTCCATTGCTTTGAATCACAACCAAAGCAATGGCGGATCACAAGGTAGCAGGCTTGCACAGAGCATCTCACATTCAAACACAAATCCCATAAAGTACAGATCCTATTACAGAACTTCCATTAATCTAGTTCAAAATGCATACAAAGACATAGCCAGCAAGTGCTGGACTATGGAGAGAAGGAAAAAGAAAAAGAAAACTACTTACAACTATAAAAAGAAAAATAAAACGATCTCAGATCAAGTCTCCAAGAAATGAGATGTGTTCCCAGCTATTCCAGGATGTAGAAAGAAAAGATGGTCTAAGCTCCTAAACCTAAGCTAAGTATGGGTATTTATAGCAGTGGTGTGGCGGCACATTAGGGTTAGGAAACCCTAATTTTAACGATGCCACGTGGCCGAATAGTGATCCTTCGATGCCTTGGGGCACGTGCACGGAGATTTGAGCGTGGGAGTGCGTGCCCTAATTGCTGGAAATTCCCAGAAGGTCCTCTGCTGAAGAGATGGAAGTTTGAGGTTCAGAGCTTCGTTAGATAGCCATTGTTTCCCAGACTTGTCGTGTGGTAGCTTTTGCTCTTCGCTAGGATGATTTGATATTGAAACTTCAACCGTCGCGAGGTTGGAGTTCAGGCAGTCGCGAGGTTGGAGTTCAAGCAGTCGCTGGGTTGATCTTTGCGAGGACAGATTTGAATAGCGCGAGAACTTCGTGAGCACTTCTCTTTACTGGACTTCACGAGTTACCTCGCGAGGCTTTAATGAGTTCTAAACTGCGTGAGGTTCCATGTCTTAATTGATCTTCGCGAGGATGGCTTTGCCTTCGCAAGGATGCTTTCTTCTTGAATGGCGCGAGAACTGCACAAGGAGTTCTCTTCTGATAATTGCATCCATGACCATCGCACGGCAGCGAGGAGGTCTCTGCTCTCTCCTCTTGCTCAGAGAATCGCACGAGGTTGAGAGAGGTCTGCTTTGAACTGCATGAGACTATGCGACATGTTCTACTCTTGAGCTTCGTGAGAGCTGCGCGAGTTTGTGCTTCTGAATCTCTTCAGTCAGTCAACTGCGCGTGGAGTTGTTGTAAAGTCTTGGGAAGCTCAGCTGGACTGCGCGAGGCTCATTTCAGGTCTGGATTCAGAGTCCATCCTTCTGAGGAACTTCTGGTGCCAAAACAGGCTCCTTAGCAAGATTATTGGCCTTATTTTACTGCTGATTATTACCTACATAAAACACTTATCAAGAACTTATTAGATGGTTAAGGGTCTAATTAAAGGTTAAGTTAAGGGCTGAAAAGTGGTATTTTTCGGGTCTTAACAATGAGGCATGGGACAGATTTAAGGAGTTACTAAGGTAGTGCCCACACCATCAGATCCCTAGGTGGCAACTTGTACAAAGCTTCTACCAGGGGATTGATGCCAGAAGTAAAGCTATGATAGATTCATCAAGTGGTGGCATGTGCTTTAGCAAGACTGAAGCAGAGGCATGGGACCTATTTGAGGTTATAAGTGAAAATTCTCTCCAGCAAGAGGCTCTGTCACGATTTGACATTGAGCCATCTGCTAGAGGTGCAAGAGAACCCACGTCTTCTGAAAAATTGTATGAAGTTAATGTTTGCAATGACTTGGAGAGAAAAGTGGACACATTGTCGAAAAAGTTTGATAAAGGCTTGAATGTGTTGCAGCCTCACATGGCTACAAAGGTTTAAGAGGAATGCACTATATGCCACTTACCCACACACCCCCATCTTCATTGTCCCTCTACTGTCCAGTCCTTGAATTTTTAAATGAGCAAGCCAATGTTGTCCGGTCATATAGACAGCAGCCTGCTGGGTACACTTAGAGGAACCACCCAAACCTGAGGTGGAGACAAGTTGATTCACCTCACACCCAGTAGCAGCAGACCTTGCCCTACAATTCTAACCAGCAGTCTCACCATGGTCATGCACTAGGACAATAATTTTCTCATTAGTCCTCCCAGTCGGGTCAGTTAGTCGTAGCCCCACCTCAACCTCGAGCCCCCTCCTTTGAGGAGCAGGTTTTGACATCATTACAAAACCTTGGCTCCATTTCCCAAATTGTGGATTCCCACACACAGAGCATCAAAAAAATTGAGGACCAGCTTGGTCATATCTCAAATGCTCTGATGAAAAGGGAAGAGGGTCGGCTCCCAAGCCAAACTGTAGTGAACCCAAGAGGGGCACATTTGATTGCTGAAGTTTCTTCAAGTCATGAAGAAACTAGAGTTGTCAATGTCTCAAGGAATGGGAAAGAGGTGGTGGACCAAGACATTGTGGATGCCAAGAGATTGTGCATAAGGAGAGAAGTTGAATAAATCAGGGCTGTAGTTGAGTCCCAACTAAATAAATAAATAATAATAATAAATAAATATAATAAAATAAATAAATAAATAATTGTTACCATGTGAAGCCCATTTCCTCATGCTTTTTAAAGTTCTCCTTTCCACAAGGAGAAATCATTGATGGAGGAAATGAAGACTTTGTGATAGTTGCTGTCTTTCATGAGATGGTGGAAGACACCTCACCCAAATTGCTGGACCTGGGCTTAGGTGTGTGCTGAAAATTTTGAAGTATGGACTGAGGAGGCCCCCACCTATGTGCTGGAAAGCACTCATTTTGGGCTTCTCAGTGGGGTGAGTGCACCACTTCACTTAGACAACTGCCCTCAGCCATTTAAGGCACCTTTGCTGCCTGTGATTGCCTCTCCACCTGATGTGGAGCTGGAGCTGCTCCCTATATCTCTCAAGAAACTAACATTTCTAAGCTGGAGAACTGAGGTTTGATACCTTTGCATCTACTAAGGTATAGCTTTCTAACTTCTAAATTACAGTTCTTTTCAGTTCAGCTGAGCTCCAAATGGGATAATTAAAATTCTATCATTCATGCACCCTCATTCGGACTATTTTGTATATATATTTTGTTGTGTGATATGATTTTTTGGTATGAATCATGCTTCCCAATGTGTGTTTTTAATGTTGAAAAATTCTTTGCCATCCATGTAGATTCATACTCAGATCATGTCTAGGAATTTGTTTTTAGGATTGTACTTGTTTTAGGTGTTTAGTTTAGCTTATGTGTGTATATACCTGCTATTTTTACTATCATTTCTAAACTCTTTCATTTAGTTTTCGTTGTGTCTCCTGCTGTAGGTTAGTGTGTTTTTCTTTTGCCAACCCTGCTGCCCCTATACATGTTTCATGAACCAGTGAGGACACTGTTTAGCTTAGGTTTGGGGGTGTGGCAGGGTAGACCAGCCGGTAGACCAGCCAATAGAATAGTTAACTCTAGTGCAGTAGTGTGAGGAAAATTGAGATGGATAAAGTCAATTCCCACCTAATTTGTAGAAAGAGGAAATTTGTGAAAATTGAAAATTTTAAAATCTTAGCACCACCATGAAGCTAACATCAGAAAAAAATTTCAGTTAGTCCTTAGTGAACCTAAGAGGAGAGAAGGTGAAAATATATCCCATGAGTTAAATTGAGGACCATACCTAGTGAGATTTGGGCCTATCAAATTTCTTTTGAAGAGTGTTTTTGACATTTTTTCTCCTCTAAGGACTGATTGACTCAACTCTTTTCACTAGAAGTTAGGCACCTCCAAATCAAAACTGAAGGACAACACTCAGGACACTAAGGAGATGATGTAAGGCCTTCATTTAGATAGTTTGAGCTTAAAATTTCCTACCCATTCAACTGACCTTTGCTTACACTCTTTGAGCCTTTAAAAACCTACTTTTCTTTAAAAATTATCAGAGTACTTGCACCTTAACCTATTGACCTGATTCAACCTGACCCTCACTCCGAGATTTCAGAAGGTAAAGGAGAAGAAATTGAAGATAGTTGAGAGGGGTCCAACATTTGGTAGAAGGAAAAGAAGAGCAACTTATAAATAGCAGTGTAGCAGTGATGTATGTGTGGCATTTCATACAAAATAATATATATATATATATATATTACAAAGAGAAAAAAGAAAGAGAAGTCAAGAGAGGAACTCCATCTGAAAATTGAAAAGAAGAGGAGAAGTTGGCCACTTTGAATCTGACAAATATCAAGGAAGATAAAGTTGTGCTGAAATGAAGGTTGTGAAGTCATGAATCACTCCTTACCTTGCTGATTTCTCAATTTTGAATCCCCTCTTTTCCCTTCATTCTTTATACAACTCACCCATAAGCCACATTACAACCTATTTTTAAGACCTTGTTGATCCAAAGTGAAATGAGTTGTCATGTAGAGATGAGGAGTTATCTAATCTATGGTGAAAATACTTAAGGATGCCAGAACTTAGATGCAAAGCCAATGCTCATGCTTGCAGGCCCATTTGGGGCCTGTGATTGATCTTGAGCTAATAAGAATGTGAACACCTTGATTTTCATTGTGAGAGATAGCTCTGGTGAGGATTAGGTTTAAATTTTAATTTCATTGGGGTTGTATATACACCTAATTTTGGAATCAAAGGCAAGCTTTGTACTAATTTATGCGCATTGTATTTCTGTTGTGAACTGATTGGTGGTGATGCACATGCATGTTAATTTTGAGTTTTAAATGGCTGTATTACTGTTGTAATTTCCTCTGATTTTTAAAGAATGGGTGTGGAATGAAGCTTTATTTATTTAAAATCTATTTTGTCATTGACTGGATGATATTTAACTATTTTATTGGTGAAATTTGTTGGTATCTTCACTGAAAACCCTCAAGAGACTTCACTCCTCCACTAGGGATCACCTAGGGGTTTAAAAGGCTTGGTGCATATGCTAAATGCATCCATGCTCCCTAAGAAAGTGGCATTTTCTATTTTGAATAAATGTTTTTAATTTCACTTTGCTCGAGGACTAGCAAATATTAGGTTTAGGGGTGTGTTAATCTCTGAAAAGTACCACTTTTCATCCCTTAACCTAGCCTTTGATGGACCTTTGAGCCAATTAATAATGTGTTTTAAGTGTGTTTTGTAGATTACAGCAAAATAAGAGTTTAACTGCTGTAATCCATCATTTCAAGCTAAGAAGAATGAATTTTAAAGCTAACTCTTGGAGCTGAGTGAATAGCAGGGTATGCACCATGGTGGTTCACACCATTAGGGCAGTTTGGCATGCTTTGGTGGGCCCGAGAAGTCCAACAGATGCCAGGATGGTGGACACAAGTGGAAGAGATTGCTGTAGCAAGCATTGCACAGCAGCAAAGCATAAATGAACCCTGGCGTGGCTATCGTGAGGTTCAATTTATTAAAAAATGCCTCGCGCAGTTGCTGTGAGGTTCGTAAGCTTGCAGCGCGCATTCCACGCTTGTGGAACTCGCACAGTTCAAGAGTCTCGTGAAGAGTAGAGCTTGCAGCAATTTAAAAGGTTGTGCGGTTCTCGCGCGGCTCATAGGAGAGATAGCCCCCGAAGATCACCTCGCCAAGCTCTCACGCAGACTTTGTGAGCTTCAAAGTTGAATCCAGCCGCGCGAGAAGTTTGTTCCATCCTAGCGAGCAACTCGTAAAGCTCAAATCTTATTCGCGTGAGCTGCATTTCAGCCTAGCGAGCTACACCACCGGGAGCTTGATCTATGCGAGATGCACCATTCACAACAAACCCAAACCTCGCGAGCTCTCTCCAGCAGCAATTAAGCCGCACAATTATCTCGCGAGGCCAATATTCAAGCTTTCATCCACGTGAGGAACAAGTTCCCAACTTCTTAGCAACCTATTTCGAACTTTAGGGGCAATGTGGGGATTTCACAGCTTCTAGGGCATACCTCCTGAGGTGCCTAGCTATCCCACTCATCTCGAGGCAATCCAAGGGCCACAATGAAGCCACGACACCAACTCCAAGCATCCTCATGTCTTATTGGCCACTGCACATTAGGGTTTCAGGAATTGCTTATAAATAGCACATTATGTTGTTTTGTAAGCTATCCAGGAATAGCCTGAGATCAGTTTAGGGTTTTAGCTTTTAGGGTTTACTTTCCTTTTCCATTTTTTTTTTCTTTTTCTTCTTTCCTTAGCACAGCAGCGATGCTAGGCTAAGTTCTCTAGAAGTAGCTAGTTTCATTGCAATTTTGTAATGGGTTTTGTAATAAAGAGTGAGCAGTTTTGGGATTTGCATGGGCTGCTGCCTTGAGGACCTTCATTGTAAGTTCTTTTTGTAATCAATGAAGTACCATTTTTAATGCTCCATTAAATATGTATTTCTCTATATTTTTCATGGGTTTTTATGGGTTTGATGCTCCCATGGTTGCTTGAGCTTGTAGCCTTATAACCATGGTGGCATCAGCAGTTATCTTGTTCTATCTGATCATCTGTGAGGAAGATAGCCTCTAAGGATAGTCTGTGACCATTCAAGTGGACAGACTATAGCCCTAAGGATGGTCTTAGTATTGGATCTGAGATGGATTCTTTTTCTCTAGACTTGAGCTTGTAGCCTAGTGAGAGATTGTTGCAGAGCTAAACTCTACTCTGTTTTGCATCACCATCATCAGTGTTTAGATATGATTTACTGTAGAGATTGCTAACTTGTGAGCTAGGTCATTGCAGGCCTTCTGTAGCAATGATCAGCTGAGTCTAAGTCCCCACTCAGCCTGGGATTTTATGTGGTTTCCACTTGATTTTCAAGGTCTGTTTGCTCCTATGGCTGTCTGAGCTTGTAGCCTTGCAAACATAGTGTCTGCAATGGTGCTCATGACTAATTTAATTCATTGACTGGAGGAAATCCCTTTGATAGTCTGTGACCATTTAAGTGGACAGGCTATAGCCTTAAGATCAATTCATTCCTTTGGATTAGGTTAGATTTCTTATTTAATCAATATGATTTGACCATCTCCCTAGGATAGTTTGTGACCATTCAAGTGGGCAGATTATAACCTTAAGAGCAATCTAGATTACATGGGTTGAGTTGGATTCCTCTACCTTGAACTTGTACTTATAGCCAAGAGAAGGATTGCTGCAGATTCCAATCTACCATTGAGTTGCAATATTGATTTATTCTTAGCAGCCTACTTCTCCATCATTTTATGTTATTTTATCACACTACATCATCCTTCTTATTTCCTTTCTTTAGCTGTAATTTTTATTTCCTATTTTTTTAGTTTTAGTTTATTTTATTTTTGTGACACCTAAACTTCCTCTCTTTACCTTGCTTTCTAGCTTAGGTTTAGAGTTGCCAGATTTGTAGTTAATCTGGAGTTACTATACAACCCTTGAGGTTTCATATCATTACTCCCTATGGGACAAACTCTTACTTACTTATCAAAACTTGCTACAACAAGCCTTGTATCTTGCAAGTCTGTGGTATTTTTAGATTGTTGTTTTCATGTCTTTCCATCCCCCTTTTCTTTGATTAATTTTTACCATCTCATTTTAATTATAATAGTAAACATTTAAAATATCTCAACAACTTCCTATTTAATATTCGTCTCTTGAATTTCAGGAATTTAATATTTCGTAGTCTATTACTCCATTGTCCCTAGCCAGAGTCCACTTGGAGAGAATTTGGCCACTCCTTTCGGGGACTGAAAGGAACCCAGAAAAAGCGCTTACAAACATTGGCAGGTAATTCGTTCCTGATTTTAGAACTGGGCATGTGGGTTGTTGATCCCTTAGCCGACGTTGTGATCTGTCTTGAAGATCTTCCTGAAACACTTGACATGAATGAAGTAAATCGGAGGGAATGCGGACCTGGGTCACGTCGTTCCATGGAGGGAGGAGGTATTGTGTGTAATCCTCCTCCTCCATAAAGGTAGAAATTAAGACCTCGACCTTACTCGGTTCCTTATTTTGTTGTTGTGTTGCAGTACGTGGTTCACATTCAGTCACTGTATCAGACTCTTGATCCGAGTTATGGTCAGGTGAGTTACCAACCTAGGGCAAAATCTGAGTAGGGGGTCCCTCGATTTCGGGTTCAAAGTCGAATAGGGGGAGTGTTTGTGGAGTTGGTTCCAGGTTTGGGGGAGTTGAGGGTCCTAACGGGTTTCTATGGAGGTTAGGTATCCTGACTCTAAATGACTGGACTAGTATTCGGGAAAAGGTTGGGTATGGTGGTGGGTTTGTCGGTTTGATTCTGGTGATTAAGGTTGAAGGATGTGATCAAATGGTCACAGGTCTTTGAGATTCGGCTAGGTTAACTAGAGTGCTTGAGGGGTTGATACGGATGATCAAGGTCGAAGGGTGAATGGTGAGTCGGTTGGGAAGGTCTATGATTGATGTGGGATACTGGTCCTTGATTATTATGGTTAGGCATGAGATTGTTGACAATCCCAACGTTCGGTGGTGGTTGGTTCTTATTTTGGTTATTGTGTTTAAGGGCTTCCCAGTCGATCTTGTTTCGATCATTCATGTCATAGATCATATCCCATAGGACCCAGCAATCCTCCAAGTTGTGTCCTGCGAATCGGTGGAAAGCACAGAACTTGTTGAAGTCTAGGTGTGTTGGCCAAGGGCGTGGTCTTTCTGGTGGGAACCTAATTAAGTTTTGGTTGGTAAGGAGGCAAAAGATATTGGGGATAGTGTCGGGTAATGGTGGGTAATGTTCGCATTTCAGTTGGTACCCGACTTTAGTTTATTGGTTGAGGTTCTGTGGCGGTGGTACATTGTTGTAGTTTGGAGGATTGGCTGTTTGGTTTTGAGCTATGTTCTTGTTCTGGTTTTGGTATTGGTTAGGGTAATTATTTCGGTTAGTGTATTGATTGCAATTTTGGTACTGATTTTGGTTGGGGTATCGGGGTTGATTTGGGTTTTGGTATTGGTTTTGGTTGTTTTGATTGGGGTATATTGGTTGAAAGTTCCTGCTTCCAGAGTTTTGCCCTTGGATGGTAACGACTTTAACCTGCTTAGAGCTCGAGCCTTTCTTGTGGTTCTTCATTTTGAAGTCGTTGGAGGAAGCGCCCTTGGATGCTATTATCGAGAGGGAAAGATCTCTGCTCTTGATGTGACATTGTGTGCGGGAAGCACGCATGTGAAGGGTTGCGAAATCTGGGCAATTTCTTACAATGAGGGCACTCTGAAGAGGCTTTCTAACGTTATCAATCATGATACCGATTGCATCCTTTTCCTTCATCTGCCTTCCCATACGAGCTGTGAGCCTTCTCCAACGTGCAATAAAGACCGCAAATTCCTCATCGGGCTCTTGGTTTGTGGTCATTAGGTCACCGAGGCTGACTGTGTCTTGGATTAAGTGTTTATATTGGTCCAAGAACTAACTAGCTAGGTCATCGAACGTGTTGATCCTGTGGACTGGTAAGCTGGCGAACCAATCAAGAGCTTCTCCTTCTAGTGATCTTTGAAAGTAATTGACGAGGAGCCCTAGATTGTCTCGTATAGGCCGACAATTGTTGCAGAATAATGCTAGGTGGTGATTCAGGTTTCCCGTAGCATTATATTTATTATATTTGGGAGGCTTAAAGCCTGCTGGTATGTTAAACTTGAGATCTCAGCAAAATTTGTCAAATCCGAATGAAAATCTAGGACATTCTCTCTTAGCCATATAGTCATCCAAAACCCGAGTAAGGTCCTCCATTTTTACACTGGATCTTTTCTTGTAGTTTTAGGGTGGGTTCTACCTAGATGATTATTCCTAAAGAACGTATGGGCTGCCCGCCTTGGTAGCGATACACTAATGGGTATGGTACTCAGGGTTGATGGTTTGTCCTCGTAATGTAGTCGTTGATCCTCCTGGTTCTGCTGGTCCATGGTGGCTTTGTGAGTGATAGCCAGGCTCTGAAGTAATTCCTGGGCTTCTCTGCCTCCTCTTGATAATGTGTTGAGATTTAGGCCTATGACCTGCTCGGTGGTATAGTTTTGTCCAACACAACTTTCTCTCTTGCCATTATTATTACTGGAGTTGGGAGGTGTTTGAGGTGTTTTCTCATCTTCGCCTACCATGTTAATCTCGAGGTTATTTTGGATGAAGTCGTAAGACGGTCCACTACCATATGCAAGATTAAGGGTGGGTCGTTATTGTTAGTATGATTCAGTTTATGGATCCCCGACATTTCAAGTTTTTTAAAGATGTTTATGCGCACTCAAAAACTCTCAAGGGTTCCGGGACTAGGGAGATAGTATTTACTTCCACTTCGGGTTCTTAGGTTTCTCACCACGTATGCACATGTTCTTCTTCGGGTTAGGTGGGTGGATACAATCTTTGTCTGATTAGGACTTGCCAGAAGGTCCGAAGTGTAGGAAGTTCCCCAGATCGAATCCCCAAAGACATGATCACAATGGCCCTTGCACTCGGAGGGTGTAGTAGAGAATGGTTGCTAAAGATGCCTATATGCGTGCAAGTGTGTGAAAAAAGTGAAAATTAAAGCAGAAAAATAAACAAAAATCAAACTAATTAAATCGAGGCAGCCCTAACAAAAAGAGTTGAATCGCGATCGCTAGTCTATTGGTACGCGCTTTTTCTAAGCCCCTTTCGGGTCTCAGAATAAGTTTCCCAATTCGATCCCAAGTGGACTCTGTTTGCAATGGTTGGCGAAAGGCAATAGAGAAGGGGGGTTATTTAAGTGCACCTGTAGAGAAAGGTTTGTTAGCATCAAAATGATTTCTAAATGGAGTGTACCTAGGTTGTTGCGATCGCCATCGATAGATTTTTATCAACACTGTAGAACGTCACTGATCACGTGTGGATAGGGTGGGGATGTGGTTAGACTCCTATACTAAATGTTGGCTTACCGACTTTAGCACCTATGGGTTGCCTAAGGGTTAACTAGTTTGGTTTCCTATTCCTACGAGACCTATCTAAAGAAGGGGGGTTGTGGGCCACTAGGCTAAGGAGGATCGACCCTGTTCCCGGGTACACTCCGTAAGCTCCCTTGGGCAAATAGGCAAGGTAAGGGAAATTTTGTAAATACTGAGAAGGCTTAAGGACCTAATTAGCGCTAGGCTGAGGGTTTCGACAAGGGTTTCCTAGGGGTTGGATCTAAGGCCATGCTATTATCCCTTTAGTACTCCTTCGAGAATCGAGACAAGTGCGCCAGTACCACTAGCTTGACTACCCTGAGATCTCTAGAAAAAGTCTACAATGTTAGGAACCAAGAACCTAGAGTGCAACTCTACTTCTTTCTTTGAAACCCTAGAACGAACCTAGATTTTTTAAAAGGAACAAGCTTGAGAATGAGAGTTGTTATTTTTGGCTGTGGGGTAGGGGGTTTATTTATAGGTATACGGGCAATTGTGCTCATGTGGCCATGTGCACAATTGGGGAATTGTGCATAAGTATTCCCGCACATAATTGAATTGTGCGCAAGGGTCCATGCGCATAATTTCCTGGATGTCGGTCACCGACTCGAGGATGACTGGCTAACTAGGTCAGCCGGTTGGTCCTAGTTCCAATTCGCTTGGAACTAATTACACGCAAACAACCTTGCACATAATCGAATTATGCGCAGGGTTACCTGCGCATAATCGAGGACTACAAACGGTGCACGAAAGTGTAGTACTAGTCCAACTTTTGACCCATTGTTCACGAGTAGGAGCACACATAATCGAATTATGCACATGGTGTTATGCACATAATTTGGGGACTTCCGGACCAGGTTGGATATGAGTTTGTGGGTTGAGATTTCAGCCCAGGATTCGATTATACACTATGTAAGTAGTATATAATCCCCAAATTACAAGGTTTTAAGACTTTTGGAGAGAGTTGGTCCCTTTCTGAAAGCCGTGGATAAGGTCAAAGGTTGACCAAACGTGTTTGTATACTTTGAGAGGGCGAAAATGGGGTGCCTAGACACTTGTGACCAATTTGGAACCATTTTCCCAAATCTGAAAGGGTTCCCGAAAATGCGTGCCAACAGTTGGGTCTAATGCTTCCTTATTTATTGTTTAGTTTGACTCCTTTCCTCTCAAGAAGTTGGGTCTAATGCTTATTCATTGTTTAGTTAGACTCTGTCCCTCTCAAGACGTTGGGTCTAATGCTTATTATTTAATGTTCGTTAGACTTCGTCCCTCTCAGGACGTTGGGTCTAATCAAGCATGATCATGGCTTAACATTTCATCTTATTTATGTGTCTTAATCATGCAATTAGTGGATCATCATAAAACATTGAAGTGCATATGAATATAATCATTGTACATAAACATTAACATTTAAAGAAACAAAAAGGAAACCTGTCCATTCATAATCGATTGATTTACCTACTTGATCGATCAATTTCTCTTCGTGAGTTTCAAACCATTTTATTTGTGAGACTCGATCGATCGATTCAAACCTAAGAGCATGACATTATCTATCGCCCAAAAATCGATCGATCGATTTCGACCAGAGAGCATTCTGTGAAGTATAGTCCAAAAATCGATCGATCGATTAAGGCCTATGAGCATACTGTGCTTTATCGTCCAAAATCGATCAATTAACCAAACTCGATCGATCGATTGAGACCAGTGACCACACCTCAACGTGTCTCACATTTCATAATGGGGTTTTAACCAAATTCTTGAATACAAATCTCAACCGTAAAAAAAAACATTCATCATATTAAACCATACCATTCATTATTTATGCAATAAAAGCCCTATTTACCATGAAAATCATATTTGATTAAACATTTAAGTTTTAATGGAAAACATGATTTCTCCATACCTAGATCGATCGTATCTCTGCGATTCGATCGAGATCCTCACTATGATGATGACTTTTGAAGGAAGCAAAAGCCACTTGAGAATAGATGCAAATGTCTCACCGATCTTCCAAAAAGAAAAGTTCTAGAAAAAGAGGATCTAGAATCTCTTTTCTAAGATCTCTAGGGTTTTCTTACGGGATGAACCTATTTTCTCAAGAAGAACTCTAAATGAGATTATGATTTAGGGTTTTACCCATAACACACCTTTATAACTTATTAGAAAATATCTGATGTTAGGCTAACACACTAAAGAAGGATGTATAGGCATTTACTTCAAGGTCCAAAATAAAGGTTTAAAAACTACATACCAAGGTTCGATCCTCTGACCTCACGTCTCTAATCGAAGCCTTTAACCAATAGGCTATCACATAACTTGTGTCAATTAATGACAGAAATAAATACAAGAGTTTGAAAACTAAGACATATATTTTTAATTAAAATGTTTTAAAAAATTAAGGCATGCGATGTATACGTTATTAAGCACTTACAAATAATTTAGGTGTATCAAAGACATAAAATTTGAATCACTACAATCCCCCCTACTTATAAAAATTTTGTCTTCAAAATTAAGCCATACCTTTATTCGAAGAGATGGGGATAATCTCTCCTGAAAGCGTCGCTGTGTTCCTAAGTGTCTTCTTCACTAGAGTAATGTTGCCAAATCCCAAGGACCAACGGTTTAACTTTATTTCTCAGCATCTGTTCTTTTCGATCAATAATTTGAACAGGCTCCTCTACAACGGACATATCCTTATAATCCTCCAAGGGTTCCTAGTCAATAACGTGACCAAGGTCTGCCACATATTTCTTTAGCATCGATATGAGAAAAATATTGTGAACTTCAGCAAACTTTGGTGGTAGCTTGACTTGATATGCAATTTCTCTGATTCTCTTCAAGACTTCAAACGGTCTAACGAATCTCGGATTGAGCTTTCCTTTGAGTCTGAATCTCATCACTCCTTTCATTGGTGAGATTTTCACGAAGTATTTATCTCCCTTGATAAGATCTAAATTTCAACGCTTCAAATCAGCGTAACTCTTCTGTCTGCTTTGTGCGGTTCACATTCCTTCTCAGATCAATTGAACTTTCCTAGACGTATCTTCAATAATCTAAAGTCCTCGCAAACTTCTCACACCGACCTCATCCTAACACAGAGGAGTTCTGCAACTTCTCCCATACAAGGCTTCATACGGAGCCATTGTATAGTAGACTGGTAACTGTTATTATAAGCAAACTCCGCAAGAGGTAGATGTTCGTCCCAATTGCCTCTGAAGTCCAGTACACAAGCATGCAACATGTCTTCTAACACTTGAATCAGTCTTTCGGTCTGCCCATCCGTTTGAGGATGAAAAGAGGAGCTAACTTTTAATTAGACCCCATCTCATCTTATAATTTCTATTAAAATTTGGACGTGAAACGAGGGTCTCTATCAGATACAATATCAACAGGTGCTTCATGTAATCTGACAATTTCTCGAATATAAATATCTGCCAACAGAGAAGCTGAATAGGTCATGCGATACAGAATAAAATGAGCCAATTTAGTTAATCTATTGACCATGATCCCCAATAGCATCGTTCATCTTCAAAGTCCTTAGTAAATCGATGATGAAATCCATACCGATACTTTCCAATTTCCATCCTGGAATCGGTAGCGGCTGTAATAACTCGAGTGGTTTCTGGTGTGCGGCTTTAACTTGCTAGCATGTGAGACATTTTACCATGTAGTCGGCGATCTCTCTCTTCATATCATTCCACCAATAATTTTTCATCAATTGTTTATACATCTTGTTGTTTCCAAGGTGATTAGAGAATTTAGACTTATGGACTTCGTCCAAGATCTCTCCTTCCAATTCTAAATTATTGGATACACAGTAGCGCCCCTGGAACAAAATTATCCCATCATCTCTGACAGTTATCTCCGGCTTCCCACTAACCTTCAGTTTCAAAGGAATAGAATCATTAAGTTGTAGTTCTCTGATACAATCAAGTAATGAGGAGGTGATTATAATATGTGAAAGCAATGCCCTTGGTCGAATCACCTGCTAAGGAATGAATCTGCTAAGGGCATCAACAACTACATTAGCCTTCTAAGATGATATTTAATCTCACAATCGTAATCGATTAGGAATTTCAACCATCTTCTCTGTCTCATGTTTAAGTCTTTTTACATAAAAAGGTATTCATTGATGATCCGTGGAGATGATCTCCTCATAAAGGTAATTGTAGACACTCCATTTTCACCCTCTCGAAGTGTACAAACCTTTTCTTTTAGCCTTTGACCTTGCCCACGACTCTAGGAAATGGGCCAACCCTCTCCGAAAGACTTAAAACCCTAAATTTGGGGGCTATATACTATTCGCATAGTATATGGTCGAACCTTGGGCTGAAATCTCAACCCATGGACTCGAACCGGATTCAACCTAGGAAGCTCCTAATTACGCACATGAATCCATGCGCGCAATTAGATTGCACACATGAATCTCTACGTGCAATTAGTCCAAAAGGACCGGGGCACACTTTCCGTGCACCACCCGAAGGGCTCTGATTGCGCACGTACCAACTCGCGTGTAATTGGAATATACACACCTCTAACCACGCGCAATTGTTCCAAACCTAGACTAAAATTGTGCTTCATATAACTGCCCGAACTCCTCAATTATGTGCATAATTGAATTATGTGCTTGGCTCCATGGGCGTATTTAGTTCCAAGTGAGTTGGAACTAGGACACCAGCTGAGCCAGTCAACCAGTCATTCCCCAGTCGGTGACCGACTTCCAGGGGATTCTGCACATTCCCCTATGCATTTAATTATTTGTATACTTATAAATAGAATTCTACCCGACAACCAAACTCATCAATTTTCTCCAATGAATTTCTTCTCTCAAGCTTCTTCCTTTCAGAAAATTTGAGGTTCTCTCTGACGTTTCCAAAGAATGGGGGTGAGCTGCACTATAGACTCTTCTCTAGAAGCCTCAAGGTAGTCAAGCTGGTGGAACTGGCCCACCAGCCTTGATTCTCGAAGGAGTATTGAAGGAGAAAGCTCTCCTTAGCCTTAGATCCATGCCTTAGGAAACCCCTACTGAGATTCTCCCCTAGAGCCAATTAGGTCCCCGATCTTCCCCAGTATTTCTAAAATAACCTTAGCCTCACCGATTTGCCCAAGGGAGATTACGGAGGGTACCCGGGAATGGGGCCGATCCCCCTTAGGATAGTGGGCCACCACCTCCCTTTTAGATAGATCCCTGTAGGAGTAGGAAAACCAAACTACATAGACCCTAGGCAACCCATAGCTATTGAATTTGGTTGGCCAATGTTCAGTAAAGGAGTTCAACCCGCCTTCTGCGAAGCGTGATCAACAACGTGTTACAGCATCGATAAATA
Source organism: Chloranthus sessilifolius (assembly GCA_021018995.1). Taxonomy (NCBI): domain Eukaryota; kingdom Viridiplantae; phylum Streptophyta; class Magnoliopsida; order Chloranthales; family Chloranthaceae; genus Chloranthus; species Chloranthus sessilifolius. Next base: position 84,915,557 of record CM037592.1, read on the forward strand.
TTTGTAACTGGCAATTACATCAACCTAGGTATTCTCTATTTAAAATTCATCTTCTTTTAATTTTTTGCATTTAAATATTTTCTTTCTGCTATTTTTCTATAGTCTTTCTTCCATCGCAAACAAAGTCTACTTGGGACCGAACTAGGCCACTTATTTCGGGACTCGAAAGGGACCTAGAAAAAGTGTGTACCAACATGCTAACGATCGTGATGGGACTCCTTCCTAGTTTTTTTAGTTTGGTTTTATTTTTTGCTTTATTTTTATCACTTTCTGCACACACTCGTACGAGAACCATTGTGATCATATAAGCATTCTTTAAAAAGTGAAGATGTCGGGAATACTCTAGATACACTTTACTAGTAGCAAACCCTTATGGGGGCTTCATGATAGTACTGCATTCGATGATGGGCCGTCTAATCATCCCGAAATCAACATGGCGGGTGGAGAGGAGCAAATACCTCATACACCTCCGAGTACCAAAAAATAACAACGGTAGAAGAGCAAGCAGTGTCGGAAAAAACTATGCTACCAAGCAGATCATAGGTTTGAATCTCCACACATTGTCGAAAGGAGGACCAGAAGCCCAAGAATTACTCCAAAGCCCAGGAGCCATATACAAAGCCACAATGGAGCAGCAAGATTCAGAAGATCAAGAGTAGCAAAGACAGGAGAAGCCACCTCCCACTCCAAGCTCTTCATCCCCTCATAGGTCACCACCGAGGCAAACCACTCATACCTTCTTTAGTAACAACCGCCACGGGAAAATTCATCCTCAAACCACTAAAAAAGATGCCAGCATAGAAATGGAGGACCTTACTTGGGTCTTAAACGATTACATGGCTAAGAGAGAGTGTCTAGGATTCTCATTCGGATTCAAAAAAATCTGTCAGAACTTTGAATTTAACTTACCAGTAGGCGTTAAGCCTCCCATGTTTAGCAAAAATAATGACACGGGAAACCAGAATCACCACCTGGCATTATTCTACAACAACTATCGACCTATTTGCAACAATCAAGGGCTTCTCATTCATTACTTCCAAAGATCACTAGAAGGGCAAGCTCTCGATTAGTTTGCCGGCCTGCCACTCCACAGGATCGACGCATTCAATGACTTAGCCAGTCAATTTCTAGACCAGTACAAGCACCTGATCCAGGAAGTAGTCAGTCTTAGTGACTTGATGACAATGAAGCAAGACCCTGATGAAGATTTCATGAATTTTTTCAGACGTTGGAGAAGGCTTGTAACCTCTATCGGAAGCCAGATGAAGGAAAATGTTGCAATCGATATCATTATCGACAACGTCAGAGAACCTCTTCGTAGTGCTCTTATTATAAGTGATTGCCTAGACTTCGCTACCCTTTATCTACGCGCTTCTTGCATATAGCGGCACATAAAGAGTGGGGACCTCTCTCTTTCGATAATAATATCTAAAGGCACCTCGTCCGACAACTCCAAGACGAAGAACAATAAGAAAGCGTCGGGATCTGAGCAGGTTAACATGGTTGCTAACCAGGGGCAAAATTTTAGAAACGTGAATTCCCAACCAAGATACCCAAGTGAAAACCAATACCAAAACCATATCCAACCACGATACCCTAACAAAAATCAGAATCAGTACCAAAACTGTAATCAATATCCAAGCTAGAACACCTATCCCAACCAATACCAGAATTAGAACCAGAACATAGCTCAGACCTAGACGACTAACCCTCCAAATTATAATAATGTACCATCACCATAGAAGATTAATCAACAGGCCAGGCATGGTTACCAACCAAAGCGCAAACACTATCTACCATTACTTAACTCCATCCCCATCATCTTTCATCTCCTTAGTAACCAGAACCTAATGAGATCCCATGAGAAAGACGACATCGCTGGCCAGCACATCTAGACTATGGCATGTTCTGTGCTTTCCATCAATTCGCTGGACACAACTTGGAAGATTGCTGAGTCTTATGGGATGTGATCTACGATATGAATGATCATAACCAAATCGTATAGGAGGCCCTCTAAAACACCAATCAGAATAGCAACCAGCCTCCTCAGAACCTAGGCATAATCAACGATCCCATGCCTAACCACAACCAAGGACCAGTTTCTTACATCACGATCGTGGACCTTCCTAGCCAACTCCCCGTTCATCCCTCGACCCTCATTACTTGTATTAACCTCATCAGTACCTCAGTCGACCCAATCAAACCTCAGAGACCCCTAACCATTCGACCACACCCTTCGACTTTGATCACCCGAAGTGAACCACCGAATCCTCCACCGTACCCAAGCTTCACTCTAATACGAGTCCAAGCGTTTAGGGCTAGGAGTCAAAATCTCCTTAGACCCCCGCCAGAACCCTTAACTCCCCCAAACCCAGAGCCTACTATGTCACCACTTCCCCTGTCCTACTTTGAACTTGAAGCAGAAGAAATTGCTCCCCGATTTTTGCCACATATCGATGATCAATAATCCAAGGCGAGGATTGAACACCAACAACAAAAAGAGCTGAGTAAGGAAGAGAAGTTGATCTCTACCTTTTTAGAGGAATAAGACTACACACAGTACCTCCCCCATGGAACGGTGTCACCCGGTTCCTATCCCTTCCTCCAAGTTTACCCCATTTGTGAAAGTGTTTCAGGAAATTCATCCAGATTAGTCATGACATGGCTCAAGGACCAGCAACCGACATGTCCAGTGCTTAAGTTAGGGATGAACTATCTACCACTGTCATTCCCACGAGAAAGAGAAAATGTGAGCACTCAACCACTAGAGACAGTAACGAGGGAGACGAATCTGGTCCCTCCACCACACGTAATTCCTCCACAACAAATATTGGTGCCTCAACTAGCCATGAATAAAGCACATAGACTCGGTAAGAAGCCATCCTTGGAGTCAGGATAAGAGTATGATCTTTTGCGACATCTCGAGAAGGTCCCAACACAAATCTTAATATTGGAGCTCATCAAGAAGTCTCCGGAGCATTATTGATTGCTGATGAAGGCCCTAGCAAAGACTCGCATAGATGAAGACACCACTCTGGATGATCTACACAAGATTACCTCAGTCATGTCACAGCCCCCAACGCTCACATTTATGGATGCTGACATGCCAAAAGAGTCACTAAGCAGAAGTTTAGCCCCAATATACCTAACGGTAATCATCAGGGGATTTTCGGTTCCTCATGCTTTTGATTGACACAGGAGCCGAATTAAACATTTGTGACTATGCTCAAAACCGTCGAATACACAAAATAGGACATACAACCTTCATCGTTATCCCTTATAGCCTACGATGGCACATGATGATTCGTAGAGGGAACTATCAAGCTCCAACTCCCCCTCGTCCCTGCAACCAAGGATACCACATTCCACTTCTCGGATTCTTCCAGCACTTATAATTTGATCTTAGGAAGAAAATGGTTGGAATTCATGACGGTTGTGAAATCAAGTTACCATCACTGCGTCAAATTCCCCCACAAGGACACTATGATTAGGGTATATGCTGACGCACCTTTTGAGAATACTATCTATCGGCTACATCAGGAAGACCGATCCTCGATAGCATGTGTGTAGCAGAAGTCAACCAACCATGGTCTCCCCCAACATATCAGCCAAAGTTAACAAAGAGAGAGGTTAACCCCGACCTCGTATGAATGTATAATGTAATTCTGACGGCGATAAAAGGATGTGACCTTATGTATCAACTAGGATACATCTTGCACACAGGACTCTACAAGAATAAACAAGGACGGATAGGGCCCGTAGTTCTGAACAAGGTCAATAAACTCACCAGAGTAGGTTATCAATCGGATGGAAAAGTAGCTGACGCATTGGCGACATCACCTAAGTGGTCATTGTATGACCATTTCGTCTACGGAACAACTGAGAAGGCCAGCGTGCCAAAGAGAGAAGAATCCTTCACCAAGCCTCAAATAACAGAGATCGAACAAATGGCCGAAGCCTTCGCTGATCTAATAGATTTAAGTGAGGATGACGATATAGACAAATCACTCAAAAGAGTCAGCCCATTATTCAAAACTGAGGAATCTCTCAATCCAGACCAGTAGAGACGCCAAGAACCCTAGCTGCTCATAAAGGACTGGGAGTCAACCGATGAGGAAGATTTCCACATTACCACCATAGAGGTCGAAGAGGAACTAACACTCGACGCCCCTCAATCGCCTAGATCCCCACCTCTTCAAATTTTTTAGAGAACCTTAGAAGAAGAATGGCAGCTACCGTTAAGCGGCGATGAGGATTACTATCTAGATCTCTCCACTCTCGAGTTAGAAGAACAACTAGGTGAAGACCTCCAAAGGCTGTTCGAAGAAGAGGTCGAATCCCAACATGAAGATTCTGATTCTAATAGCGACACAGATCCTGGACAAATATTTGCAAGGTGGGAATGCTCATGGGGATACCCCTGCATCACTCATCTATACCAGCCTCGCTGTAGGGTATGCGATTTTATGCTGAGATACTGAGAATCCCAAGAAGAAGAACCTACAATCAGGTAGTGGGACCCACCTGAAGAGGAAGAGCTAGAGAACCTCCTGATATTCTTCAAAGACCAAGCAATTCTTCTAGTATAAGAGGCTGAATCGTCAAGTGAACTATTGCCTTCATAGCTCATTCAGAGGATCGCACCGGGTGAAGACTACAAAAAAATGTCAAATTCAGAACGGATCCACATCATCCGAAGAGTAGCACAAATAGCTCTAGCGCCCGTCACACCCCTGTCCTCAGGAAGTCAACCTCGTATCCTACTTATTATCAAAAATCAAAAAAATAGAAAAGCTAAAAACACCTAGAAATTTAAAATTCAAAAACCTAAAAAAATTAGAAAATTTCATAAAAGAGAGGAAGCCCTTCATCCCAAACCCATCTGTCGACCAATAAAGAGACTTATCTCTTAAGGCTACAAGTAATGGTTGCGCTGACAAAATCGAGGATGAAATAACTGATATACCTACGCCAAGTCATGCCGCTACTTTTGACACTATGGAGTTTCTCCTTGATCTCTCTCAACCCAACCCTACTACTACCCCCTTACAAGAGCACTCGACATCTCGACAAAAAATTAAGCCAATAGTCATACCCAAAGAGATACTCTTCAACTTCGAAAGGACGATGAGCAACCTTGATCTGCACCTTACTAAGGACGTCGTAGTCATCAAATGTGCCAATGAAGGTTTACCTCTCACAAAACTAACCTCCTAGCGTAATGATCTTACAGTTACAGTCTATGAGTTCACCGATAAAGAAGAAGAAGGACAAGCCACCTAAGAAACACAGGACTTCTAACGAGTTATCAAATGCTTCGACAAGAAAACCTAGGCCACCACAAAACCTACAGACGAAATCAACGTCGGCATAGAGGAGAAGCCCAAGAAGCTACGTATCAGTGCCGTAGCCCCAAGGAATGACGTCAGATTATCCAAGTCCTACAAGAGCACCTTAGTTCTTTCACATGATCTTATGAAGACATGCCTGTTCTAGACCTGAGTCTAGTAGAACATCGTTTGGTCTTGGAACAAGATGCTAAGCCTATCAAACAAAAGGTAAGAAGAATGCACCCACAGATAGCGCTACAAGTCAAAGAGGAAATCGACAAGTTACACAGAGCAAAATTCATTCGAGTCGTCCTCTACCCTAAGTGGGTTGCTAGCATAGTTCTAGTTGCCAAGAAAGATGGCAGAGTATGGGTGTGCATCGACTTTTGGAACCTCAATTAGGCATTCCCAAAGATGACTCCCCTCTACCTCACATCGACACTTTGGTTGATAACACTACGAGATATGAGATGTTGTCTTTCATGGATGGTTTCTCCAAATATAATCAGATCAAGTTAGTAGAATCCGACCACGAGAAGACTTCATTTATAATGCCATGGGGGACTTACAACTACGTCGTCATGCCATTCGGCCTAAAGAAAGCAAGCACACATATCAATGCGCTATGATGGCTATATTTCATGACATGATACACATGTGTGTATAAGTCTACGTCGATGATATATTAGTGAAGTCATAAACCTGTGCATAACATGCTAAGGCACTCCGGCTTGTGCTAGAGCGGTCCGAGAAATATCAGCTAAAGATGAACCCAAAGAAATGTGTGTTCGGAGTAACTTCTGGAAAGCTACTAGGATTCATAGTTAACAAGCGAGGAATCGAAGTCGATCTGGTAAAAGTCAAAGCCATTCTCAAAATACCACCTCCCAGCAATATTAAAGAGTTACGAGGCCTAATAGGAAGATTACAATTCATCAAGAGGTTCATCTCCCAGCACTTAGTCCGATGTGATCCTTTCTACAGACTACTCAAAGGAGGAGTCGAGTACATTTGGGATGACCAATGTCAACAAGCCTTTGACAACATCAAGAAATACCTTCTCAACCCTCTGATATTATCGCCACCAATCCCTGATAAACCCTTGATCCTATATGTCTCAGCCAATGATAAAGCGATGGGGGTAATCCTGGGACAGTACGACGAGGACGGAAAGAAGGAAAAGGCCATCTACTATCTCAGCAGGATGATGGTCGAGTACGAACAAAAATATATAGCCATAGAGAAGCTCTACCTAACACTGGTATGGGCTTCAACAAAACTACAGCACTACTTCGGGGCTCACAAAATAATGGTATTAGCCCGCATGGATCCCGTGAAATACATATTAGAAAAGCCTGCTACATCCAAAAAACTTGCTCGATGGCACATGCTACTACAAGAGTTTGACATCACCTATGTCACACAAAAGTCTATCAAAGGACAGGTGATAGTCGGTTACCTCGCTAATCTTCCACTCTCAGGCAACGAGCCCATATGTACTGACTTTCCTGATGAAGATCTACTCTCAATTCAAGAAGCAGAACCCAGTAAAACCTCAAGGGCATTATACTTCGATAGATCTCTTAACCAGAAAGGGAAAGGCATCGGGATAGTCCTGTTAAGCCCAGAAGAAGTCATCATACCTAAAGCTTTTCAACTAGACTTCCCAGTTACTAACAACATTGCCGAATATGAAGCCTTCATCGCAGGATTATGAGCAGCACTACAATTAGGAGTCAAGCAGCTGAAGACCATCAACAACTCTAAACTTGTGATATCACAAGTGATCAGAGAATGGAAGACAAAGGAAAGAAGATTGATGGCATACCTAGAAACTGCTCAATTCTTAGTGAAGAAGTTTGAAAGAATCTCCTTTACCCTTGTTCCAAGACTTGAAAATGAGCAAGCAGATTCTCTAGCCACTTCAGCCTCAGTCATACAAATACTAGTTGGACAAAGCAGTAAATCCTTCTTCATCGAGAAGCTGACCATGCCGACACACGAGATAGCTTGGAAAGTAAGATCGAAACTACCAGTCCTTCCGAAAACCAATGAACAACGAGAATCTATCACAAAAACTCCCACAAGGAAAGAGGATACCATTGTAACCCTCAAGTTTTAGTAATCCCCAACTGATGACTAAAAGCCATGGTACTACGATATTTAGAACTTTCTAAAATATCGACACATCCCTCCTTATGCAACAAAGATTGAGAGAAAAATAATAAGGAACCAATGCGCCAGATACTGCATCCTAGGAGAAGTACTATACAAAGAAGCCTTTACTAAAGGAGTACTGCTACGATGTGTCACAGAGGTTGAAGGATAATACATCATCCATGAAGCACAAGCCAGTGCCTGTGGCACTCACACTGGCAACCAAAGACACTTCGAGAAGATTATACGACAAGGCTACTATTGGCCTACAATGACGAGGGATTTCCACGTCTATGTTTAATGTTGCAAACAATGTCAGGATCACGTCGCACCATCAAAGCCCTATCAGTTGCACTAAATGCTATGGTCTCACCATGGCCTTTCACAGACATAGTTAGGAATACTCATAAGCACGCCTTCATTCTCACTGCAATCGAGTATTACACCAAATGGGCAGAAGCAGAGTCATATGTCAAATTGCTGCTTCAACACTCGTGAACTTTACTATTTAGAATATCATCACAATGGTTGGAGTCCCGAGAATATTCATCACTAATAATGGACCGCAATTCATTGCCGAGAAGAGGAACAGACTATGCAAGAAATACGGCATTAACGTACAACACTCGTCACCCTTCTACTCTCAAGGGAACAGGCAAGCATAAACCAGAAATAAGACTTTGATCCGGATACTAAAATGAACAATAGAGACAATCAATGGAGCCTACTAGCCTGATCAATTATCGGAGGTACTCTGGAAACCCCGGAACAAGTGGTGTAATTCGGTCCCAATTGGACTCTGTTTGTGATGGGAGAAAGACTATAGAATAATAGCAAAAAGAAAATATTTAAATGTAAAAATATAAAAGAAGATGAATTTTAAATAGAGAATACCTTGGTTGATGTGATCGCCAGTTACAAATATTTATCAACTCTTTAACACGTCACGGATCACACTTCACGGAAGGCGGGTTGAACTCCCTTACTGAACATCAGCCAACCAACTTCAGCAGCTACGAGTTGCCTAGGGTCAATCTAGTTTGGTTTTCCTACTCCTACAGGGATCTATCTAAAAGGGGGGAGGTGGCCCACTATGTTAATGAGGATCAACCCCATTCTCAGGTACCCTCCGTAATCTCCCTTGGGCAAATCGGCGAAGTTAAGGCTATTTTGGAAATACTGGGGAAGATCGAGGACCTAATCGGCTCTTGGGGAGAATTTCGATAGTGGTTTCCTAAGGGATGGATCTGAGTTTAAGGAGAGCTGGCTCCTTTAGTACTCCTTCGAGAATCAAGGATGGTGGGCCAGTTCCACCAACTTCACTACCCTGAGGCTTCTAGAGAAGAGTCTATAGTGCAACTCAACCTCTTTCTTTGGAAACCTCAGAGAGAACCTCAAATTTTCTGAAAGGAAGAAGCTTGAGAGAAGAAATTCGTTGGAGAAAATTGGTGAGTTTGGTAGTGGGGTAGAGGTCTATTTATAGGTATATGAATAATTAAATGAATGGGGGAATGTGCACAATTAAGAAACTATGCGCATTTAATAATGCACCTAATTAAACTACGCACATGGAAACCCATGCGTAATCCCCTGGAAGTTGGTCACTGACTGGGGAATGACCGATTGACTGGCTCAATCGGTGTCCTAATTCCAACTCACTTGAAACTAATTGCGCACATGGAAACCTGTGCATAATCTAATTATGCGCATGGATCCATGCGCATAATTGAGGAGTTCGGGTGGTCAAATGAAGCACGATTATGGTCTAAGTTTGAACCAATTAAATGTGCAGTTAGAGGTGCGTATAATCCAATTGCGTGCGAGGTGGTACGCGTGCAATCAGAGCACTTCGGGCGGTGCACGAAAAGTGTGCCCTAGTCCCTTTGAACTGATTGCACACTGAGATCCCTGCGTGCAATCTTACTGTGCATGGATTCCTGCGCGTAATTAGGGAGCTTCCGAGGTCGGATCGGGTCCGAGTCCATGGGTTGAGATTTCAGCCCTAGGTTTGACCATATACTGTGTAAATAGTATATAGCCCCCATATTTAGGGTTGTAAGGCTTCCATAGAGGATTGGCCCCTTTCAGAGTCGTGAGCAAGGTCAAAGGTTGATCGAATGAGTTTATATACTTCGAGAGGGCAAAAATGAGGTGTCTACAGATGCCCCTCTTCGGTGCATTCTTATGGAGCTAGAATGCTTTGAAGAAGTAGACACCCCCTTTCAAGGTACCTTCTCTTCTCTTTGAGATATCACAAGTGTGAACTAGTGAACTGACATGAAATGCTAGGCTTTCTTATCTATCAGCACAAGCTAAATAATAAGGGCATTCGCGGACCTTTGGTAGCAATCGAGAGGTCTATCTACAACCGTGGGTGCATATCGCATCCAGTCACATGTTACGACCTGCTACATATTGTAGTCAAACGGGGGAAAATTGACACAAATGAAGTACCGGTGGTGTCATATGAATGTCAAGATACGAGGTCAAGTGACCAGATAATATGATGTAATATGATGGTGAAGGCTTTCGCAGATCATGTCAGACCGGGCGCGTCTAGGGTCCCTTTTTAGTAAACATTTTTTATTTCTCAAAGTTGAGGATACTTGGTGTTCAGTTTCTCAGGGGAAAGAACAGATTGGGGTGACGAGAGATAGAATTTTGATAGATAGGGGTTTGGAAATTTTGGGTTTTAACTTAAGAGCAATTCAATAAAAAATAGCGGAAAACATGGCTTTCGAGACATCACTGAACAGATCCATCAGTACAGGGTTTGGCGACCCAACCATTGTTTGGCTTTCATGACAACGCTCAGTATGCCAAATACTCCATCTAACCTTCTCACGAATACTGATGATTGTCTCTTATGGGGGACTACAGTAGTTCGCGACTCAAGAGAGTCAGGTTTTGAAAATGTTTAACTTAATATTAGCTAAGAATTTTGAGGGGGAAGGAAATGGTACCCACCTAGTTTATTATCAGTAAGTAACCTTTATAGTATTTTTGATGGGACCTGATGATTGTTGGCGCGATGGGGCATTTGGGAGGTTTGCGAGGTTATGCAACGGGATGGTGGGTTTGGTTGGTTTAGTTCAGCAATTGGGATGGTGGTGATTATGTGTGCATTTTGCCACGATGAGACACATTATTATGTATGCTTATGGGTATGCGATGGGACATTGGCAGTCCTCTCTTCTGGTCAATCTGTGGGGTTTCTGCCAAGAACGTCTGGAGGTGGACAATTGTTAAGAGATTTTTACCAGTTCTGGGAGCATTCGAAATCACAAAATCACCCACATCATTAGTTGACTTTGTCACCTCGTCCATTACTATGTTGTCTGCTAAATTTTTCCACATGAACTCAAAGTCTTCTTGTTGGTGTCTATGCATGCCAGGGGCGATTTCCCACACTTTTCCTTTGGTAAGAACATTCGACCCTCGGGTATCATCACTGTTGTCTTCAAAGTCATGTCCATCCAATGTTGAGAAGCGGTCCCCTTTGGTAGTAGGAAATTTTATGCCGAATTTTCGTGAAGGGTATGCAATCATGGACGGTAAAATATGTCTAATCTCCAAAAGAGCATAATCTGCAAATTATTTCAGTTTCCTCATCAAGAAAGGATTTGTCTCGTTCTCCATTACAGTTTCTACGTCATCTTCAACTCCAAATGAACCGAAGGTCTTAACATCCTTGGATTTCAGGGTGAAATCATCCAATTCACGATCGGCCTCGGTCATCTCTTCATCGAAAGAGAACTCCAATGGAATCGACATTTGAACTTTGGCTAGAATTTCATCTTGGTAGGGCCTGTCCGGAAGGTTTCATCTTTCCTGAGCGATGTTATGTTATCTCCCTCTCCACCATCGGTGTCGTCATCATCATACGTGATGGTTGGGGTTTGGAATAACTCTGCACTTCTTCTTAGGAATTGAACAATGTCGATGGGATCATGCTCGTCGTGTTGCAGCCTTCTCTGGTATCGTGGAATCAATTGCCTGATCCTCATTATTACTGGGCTTCTCGTTTTAATCCTCGAGATGTGATGGGACAATGGGGAATGATTTTCCTTTTTCTCTAGGAGTCTTGTGTTATTTACTCGTGATTTTTAGTTGTGGTCTTTATGTCAGTGTTTATCATTCAGGTGTTATTTTGGTTTTGTCGCTATTATTGTTTTTCCACTTTTTGTGTTTATCGTGATGGGACTTTTATTATTTTGGGCCTGTTGCCTTTATTTTATTTTATTTTTTCTTTCCTTCTTACATTGTTATCTATTTTCGAGGTTTCGAGGGGCCTATAATTGTTTTTATTATATATTGGTTTATTTGTCGCGATAGGGCGAGGGGGATGACTTTCCCTTTTCTCCGAGTTTTGTTATTTTGGCTGGTTTTTTATTCATTTATTTCTTTTTTATTATTTCTGCTGTCTATCGCACTCAAACTATGGCAGGATGAGGTGACTATGTGGTGGCAGTGAGGGTGGATGATTTATTTTATTTTACTATTTTGGTTATTATTATTATTTTTAACCATTTTGGTCTCTTTGGGGTGATGGGACAAGGGGATCCTTAGTGTTGGGAGTTGTATGGTGGTTTTTTCTCATGTTTGTACTTTTGCCTTTGGTGTGACATATGGGTATTGGGTAAATGGGTTAGGTAGGAGTGGTTGAGAGGTGTCATTTAGGCATTCATTTTGAGTTAGCCGTGTCTTTCTTCTTTCTTTCTTTGTTCTTTCTAGATGCTAGGTGTCTTCTTTTGGTTTCGGTAGGTAAGTCATGCCTAGGGATTAGACACTTGTCAGATTGTGGTCACATGGTTATCGCCTATATATATGTATCCGGGGGCTTGAGTTTTAGTGTACTTATTTTTTGTGTTTTATTTTGTATTTGTTGAGGTTTGTGTACTTTATTTTTAATATCCTTTTTTTCATTTTATTTTGTTTCATGAGTATTACGGCCCAAAGGGGATTTTGATGGCAGGTCATTCCTGGGGTTGATGAAGTTGATCTGATGAGGAGTAGCACTAGGGACGATGATGTTGATCTGACCTGAATTGCCACTATGTTGGATGAAGAGATGGAGGAGAAAAAGGTAGAGGGCCGAAAGCTAAATAGTAGTTCTTGTTCAGATTTTGCTCCCATTGGCCTCCTGTGAGCCACTCCTTTAGGGCTTTCTTGATCGGCCTCCCCCAAGTGTGCTTCTTGGCATCAGGTTTCTTTGAGTGTCTATCCTGAGAAATAGTGCATGAGGCATCAGCAGGCCACCTAGTCATCACTTCTCTTGTGCATCATCATTCGGGTGTTTGTTTCTTGGGTGTTTTAGTTTTAGGTCTCTGTTTTGAGTTGCATATTCAGGGGGTATGCCCTCGGTGTAATTTGTAAAATTTTTATATTTATGAAAGTGGCTCTTTTATTATTTTCGTGGATTTTTTAAATTTTTGTTTGGTTTGGTTTGGTTTGGTTTGATTAGTGTTTATTCATCAGTGTTATATTCCCCTTTTGATTTCCCTTTTTATGTTTGGTCGATTCTTGGTTTGTCATTATTACTATTTATTATTTGTCGTTCACTTTTTTTTTCTTGGGTTTGTATTCTGTTATAGCCTAGTATCTATTTATTTCTCACAGTTATATTCATTTTTTCTATCTTATTTGGCCTACTGATCATGTACTATATAACATACACATTAGTTTATATATATAAGCTTCGATACCTTTAATAGTTACTATATATATATATATATATATGTGTGTGTGTGTGTGTGTGTGTGTGTGTGTGTGTGTGTGTGTCTTTGTTTAAAAGTTTATATATATACGTTCTTCCTTGATTTATATTTATTTATTTGTTTGTTCTAGCTTAGGGATTGCCCACGGTAAGCTTGGCGTATAATCCAATTGTGCGCAGGCAGAAGTGCATGCGATTAAAGTGTCAGCGGATCATCGGGCTGGATGCCCGGGTGACCTTTCGAATTATGCGTAGTGGCGGACACTTGTGATTCGAATTGCATGTATGATATACTACATGCTTTTGGTTTGTCGCTTCTCTCCGATGACAAAAACCGAATTAAGGGCAGTGGATGATGCGCTTCATTCCTAATGAGCATATGTGTAGGGGCGCGCAATCCAATTGTGTGCATGGGTTTATGTGCGTAATGAACCCGAGTTTATAAACTCCCAAATTTTCTCATTTCACTCCGCTCGTTCTGACTTTCTCAGTATTTCTTGCTTTCTTGCTCTGGAGTTTTCTAGTTGTCGTGTTTTTGCAATATCTCATGATCTGCTTGTCGGATTTGAGTGATGTTTCTTCCGTTCTTCTTAGATTTTTCAGCTCTTTTGATTGAGATGGCTTCTAAGGGTGGTGATGGGCTTCACCTGACTATTTTGAATTTTGAGTTCAGGGATGACTTAGAGGTTCAATTACTTGAGCTTCTGAGCTTGTTGGAGAGGATGCTCCAGAGGCAGCTGCTGGGGTCGATGGAGGTGTTAGTGCTGATGTCAGTGAGATTCTTGCGGGTGCCAAGGGTGTTGTCGGAGGTGTTGATGCTGATGCTGCTCTGCGTCGGGCTTCACGTCCGATTTGCATTCCACTGGAGGATGCTTTCATGAGGGATCAGGTAGGTGTTCTAGAACTAGAGTCTCTCTTACTTTCCTAGGCATTTAGGTTATAGCGTAGATTCTTAGGATTTGAGCCCCTATTTATTTTATGAAGAACTTGCATTTAGCTTTAGCGAGTGTGTGCATATATGCATCATACTTGTATCTAGTCCCAGGTCACATTTACTTTATCGCTTTGTACTATCTTTTCATGTTTTGAATGCTTATAGTGGACTCCCATTGCCTTATGATTATTCATATGCCATCTTTGACACATAGTTCCTAAGTTATTCATTTCTCTGTTATCTTTTATTCCAAGTCATTGGTATTTGTTGTTTGGTCGTGTTTTTGTCATGATCATTCTGTTGTTTGTGTGTTTATTTCTTGTTATCATCATTTATTATTGTTGTCGTTACTTTTATTGTTATTATTGTTTATTTATCATTGTTGTTATTATTATTATTGTTTTTATTATCGTTATTATTATTATGTTATTATCTATCTTCTTTTTGGTTCATTGCGGTGGTCAATTATTACTTATTCATCACCATTGGTTATCTAGCTACTATTTGTTATTTATCATTTATTATTATTTTTATTGTTATTATTGTTATCATTATTTTTTTTTTATTGTTATCATTAGTATTCTATTATTATCACTACCATTATTATTGTTTTGTGATTTTTTTTTTTATTCTCTCTATTACTATTATTAACATCATTAGTATTTCTATTATTATTATTAGTTTCATTATTATTATCATTATCATTGTTATTTATATTGTTATTATCATTATTATTACCACTTATCATCACTATTATTGTTTATTAGTAACTTGTATTATTAACTTATATTTTTTTTAGTTATGAGTTTCATCTTACGTTTTTTCTTTCTTCATTTCGTTGCTCCTTCAGAAGCCACCTTTGTTGGCCATCTGCTCAACATAGGAGAAGTCCCATATGTGGTATCACGCTCTCCCATACTTTTAGCGATAGAGGCTAGCAGCCTTCGGCTTTGGGCAGATTTTAGAGCTTGTGCCCTTCCAGCCCGACCAAGGTTTGGTTGGGGCTATAGTGGAGAGCTGGAGGGAGGAGCCTGTGGCAGGCCAAATGCTCGGTGATTATTGGGGGGTGTGCGAGGAGCTCCTCGGGTAGGAGTACCCAATTAGTAGGTTTGGATTCGGGATGATTCGAGTCACTTGATTCATTGATACCTTCAGTGTGGGATTTGTTCCGCCGAGACACCGCCCAGAGTCCATGATAGATTATGTGCTGCATTGTGGGGTGGTCGCGCTCTGTGAGCCTGTGTTGGCACCGGGAGTACAAGCGGTCTGTGTTCTCTGGGCCATTCTGATGCACTTTTTTGGTGTAGTATCATTTTCTTCCTTGACTCGGAGGTTGATCTGATGAGGAGTGGCACTATGGTCAATGAGGTTGATCTCACTAGATATAAGTATGATGCATGAATGCACACACACGCTAAAGCTAGTGTGTAGTATCATTTTCTTCCTCGACTCGGAGGTTGATCTGATGAGGAGTGGCACTATGCTCAATGAGGTTGATCTCACTATGGTCGATGAGGTTGATCTCACTATGGTCGGTGTAGTATCATTTTCTTCCTCGGCTCGGAGGTCGATCTGATGAGGAGTGGCACTATGGTCGATGAGGTTGATCTCACTAGATATAAGTATGATGCATGAATGCACACACACGCTAAAGCTAAATGCATGTTCTGAATAAAATAAATAGCCGATCACATCCTAATAATCTACGTTATAACCTAAATGCCTAGAAAAGTAAGAGAGGCTCTTATTTCAAAACACCTACCTGATCCCTCGGGAAAGCATCCTCTAATGGAGTGCGAATCAGACGCAGAGCAGCATCAGCATCAACACCTCCACCAACACCCTCAACACCCGCAGGAACCTCATCCTCGCCAGCACCAGCACCTCCAGCAACCTCGGGAGCCTCTCCTCCCTCTACACTCGGAAGCTCAAGTAACTGAACCTCCAAAGCATCGCCGAGCTCCAAGCCCGAACCAATTAGGTGAAGTCAATCACCACCCTCAGAAGCTATCTCAAAAGAAAGAGCTCTAAAAACTAAAGAAAGAGCAAGAAACGGAGCTCAAAATGGACGAGCAGATTGTGAAATATCGTAGAAACACGAAAACTAGACCACCAAGGAAGCAAGCAAGCAAGGAAATCAGAGAAAGTTAGAGCGCACTGAGAGAAATGAGAAATTTTGGGTATTTATAGACGTGTGCTCATTACGGGCCTGAACCACTGTGCGCAATTGGATTGAGCGTGTCCAGCCCCAAGCACATTTCAAATTACTTGCATCGACATATGCACACAATTAGGCTTTCGTCATCGCAAAGAAGTGACGAACCACAAACGCGCAGTATATCCTACGCGCAATTAGAATCGTGCGCGTCTGTCGTTGCGCATAATTCAAAAGGTCACCTTGCATCCAACCCGTTACGCACAGACTTCTATGCGCAGTCCCTAAGCTGAAACAATAAAATATATATAGACCGGAGAAGAACTTACACCTATATCATATACACACACACACACACACACATATATATATATATATATATATATATATATATATATATATATATATATTTACAACGGCAGCAGGGAGGGGCGGTATACATAAATAATATTAATACCCATAAATACAGACATATATATACCTATCTATAGGCAGAATCAACAAACTAAAGAAAAAGAACAATATATATATATATATATATATATATATATATATATATATAATGAACAAACAGGCGCCTAAACAAAATGCTAGAACAGTAAGGGAAACAAGGGGGCGAAGGATTAAACCAAGATATAAGTAACACGTAAACATTCCTCATAAACGAAAACCAAACCAAATTGAAATTAACAAACTAAATTCAAAACAAAATAAAAATCTATAAGCATAATAAAAAAGGAGCCACTTTTCATAAATATAAAAAAGAAACAATTACAAAAATCACCAGGGGCATAACCCTGAATATACAACCTAAAATAAAAACCTAAAACTAAAACAACTCAAGAAACCCATGCTCGAATGATGATGCACAGGAGAAGTGATGACTAGGTGGCCTAGGGATGCCTCGCGCATAATTTCCCAGGATAGAGACTCAAAGATACCCGAGGCCAAGAAGCACACTTGAGGGAGGCCGATCAAGAAAGCCGTAAAGGAGTGGCTTACAGGAGGCCAATCAGAGGGAGCAGAATTTGAAAAGGAATTGCTCTTTAGCTTTCGGCCCTCCACCTTTTTCTCCTCCATCTCTTCCTCCAACATAGTGGCACTTAAGGTCAGATCAACATCATCGACCCTAGTAACGTCCTGCATTTTGTCCACCTGTACACCTAAGTACATGCCTATGTTTAGCGTTAGGTGTATGTGGTTGGCAAGGTATATGCCACCCACTTGATGCCTTCCATCTTAGACCTTAGATATAAAGCTAACACACCATTTCAGCGTGTACGCTGCACACCGAACAAACCCCCACTATACAAATCAAACTCCTCCCTTTGTCTCATTTGCTTGAAATGTTAGAGAGAGAGAGCTTAGAGGAAAGGAAAGAGAAGCGCTCTCCCCATTACCCTCTTCTTCATGTGTGTGGATCTCACCCTCAATCTCCTTCATCTTCTTAGATCCACCGTGAGAGGGGATCGATTTTGATGCGGCTATGGTCAAGAGCTTGAGAGAACCCTCATACCCTCTTTTGATTTTTCTTGAAACCCTCACTCAAGCCCTTCTTCTTTAGTCAAGAGAACTTTAGGTTGTCGTATACATCGTAAGGATTCAATCTACGACTCCGTCCGATCGCGAGTAAGAAAGGGTTTTTGATTTAAAACCATAGGATGAATGTGGGAGCGCGAAGTGTCAATTTTTGGGTATAATTATTGGGGGGCGATGTGTGCCCGATTTAAGGAGGTAAATAACACATATTATTGATGCATTAGGCTAGGGTTATGTGGTGTAGAATGTACTCATAGAATAGAGCTTAGATTTTTGAAAAGGGGTTCTGGAAGGAGAAGAGCGCCCATAAATCCCGATTCAGGATTTTCTAATGACAGCTCGCTATGACAACAGCCACAACACGCTGTCATGAATGACAACATGTTGTGAAAATTCCCACAGCTCTCTATCATAGTAATGACAGTGGCACCTCTGAGAAGATTCCCTCTCCAACCATAGCACGCTGTCATTATGCCACAGGTCGTTGTGGTTTGTGTCACAGCTCGTTGTCACTATACCACAGCGCGTTGTTGACTCCACAATAGAAATAAAATAGAATATATAAAACCACACAGCTCACTGTCATTTTATCACAGCTAACTGTGAACCCTATCACAGCACGCAAACAAGGAAACCATAACGTGCTGTGAAAAGAAGAAAAATAAGAACTTGAACTGTACCACAGCCCGTCGTCACTACACAACAGCGCACTATGCACATTACCACAGCTCATTGTCACTTTAGGACAATGCGCTATGAGTACAATAAAGTGAGAAATGCTTAGATTGATCTATTGACCACTGACGTATGACTATTGTATGTAATGTGGAGAGGAGAGAATCAATTTTGAGCAATAGGCACCATCGTACTTCCTTCTAGCAAAGCTAAGGTTCATGGTGGGGAAATTTCATTGTACAATTGCACTATTGATTTTGATTCATAGATGCATGATATGATTGAATGTTTTGCATTTTTTGACTTGTAAAATTGCATTATTTGAATTGCGAAGTCTTTAAGATTTGAATGTGAGATTGAAAATGACCACCGTATGTGAACTCAGAATCCATTAATCTCTGCAATTACATTGTCTTGAACTTTGAATGTGTTCCAAATTGATGTGTTATGCGATTGAGCTCTAAGAGGAGTAGAGGCTCCAGAGAGGGGTAGAGGCCCCGGGGATTTTACCCTGTGCCTAAAAGATTGGCTGCTCGGTGCCCAAAAGATGGGTTGCTTAGGTTCGTTAAATTGTTATTGACTGATGTGTTGCCACCGATGTGTTCCTTTACTGATGTGTTTCCTACTGATGAGCTTCGTCATTGATGTGTTCCGTTTTCGTCTATGTATTCCATTCCTAAGTGACTCTTTATAAATTGTTTCGAATACGAAAATGAGATGATTGAAACTTTGTTTTAACATGAGCTGCAATTGAAATTACGATTTGATTTTTGAATGCCTTTTGAATTGATTTTTAAGGACTGTCGTTGAATCTATGCCTCTTGCGATAGAATGTGATTGATATTGATTTTCTCCATTAAACTTTGTCTACTAGTACCCCCTGACTGTACGTCACAGTTGTAGACATTGACTAGGACCCAAAGATGGAGATTGATCCTGAGTACATACCGGAAGAAGAGGATCTTCCGCCGGAGGATTTCTTCCCATAAACTAGTGATTTGACTCGGTATAGTTTTGGTTTCTCTTTTTGAGATTGTAGATGAATAGAACTAACATATTGTACACCATTTTTTAGGTGATGGACGGCCATCACCGATGGTTTGTATAGGGCTTTTAAATTATGTTTTATATAGAAATGGAGATTTTGCTTCCGCTTTATATATGATGTCTGTTTGATTTCCGCATTGATGCAAAAGTTAATATGGTAATAGATTGTGGTCTCTGATCCAACAACACGGATTTTAGAGTATAAAATCTGGGCTATCACAGTTGGTATCAAAGCTTAGGCTTTAGGTCTTATGGGAGACTCAGAGCCATAACTCTAGGTACAAGAATATGGCTTTAGACTCTATCGGGACATAGGTTAAGAATGTTAGAATTCTGTCAAAATGTAAGGACCATCGATTAAATTGAAACTTCTGTTTCATCGTGACAGATCACTATGGCCCCACGTGGTAGGCCAAGACTCAACAAAAGCATCCCAAGTGGCGCCGGAACATCCAGTGGTGAAAGAGTCACCACGGGTTCAAATGTCATTCCCTTGGGTGGAGGAAACAACAATGGGTTGACTAGGCAACTATTGGAAACAATGGTCAATACTATGGCCCAACTTGCATCCAGACGTCCACCTTCTGGATTTCAAGAGTTCAGAAGAATGAACCCTCCAAGTTTCCAAGGCCAAGCCGATCCGCTCGAAACAGAAGAATGATTGAATGAGATTGAGAAGCTTCTATGTATGATTCAGTGCATCGAAGAAGAGAAAGTCAAATGGGCTTCTTTTCAGCTACAAGAATCTACAAACGCATGGTTTAAATCTGCTAAGAGGATTATGCTACAGACAACGCCAAATGTGACATGGACTTGGGATCGGTTTGGTGAATAGTTCAACGAGAGGTACTTTTCGAAAGCAATTCAGAATCTGTGGGAAGTCAAATTTATATCCCTAGAGCAACGCTAAATCTCTTTACATGAGTACGAGGCAAAGTTTATAAGGCTTAAAAAGTTTGCTTCTCAACACCTGGCCACCGAACTCATGAAGGCAAAGAAATTTGAGCGTGGCTTGAAGCCCAGTATTCAGGAGAGGATTTCCATATTTCAAGTAGAGACTTATGTGGAGGTTATGAACGTGGCACTCATTGTCGAGAAGGATATTGAAAAGATGCAACTAAGACGAGAATAACAGAATAAGAATCGAGTAAGTCGACCACAGTCCTATGCCTCTGAGTAGGCAAGTAAAAGGACAATATTTTCCACACTGGCACCTAGACAACCTGCTTAGATCGCCTATCCGAGGCCGACTGTTTCTACACTATCGGGTTCATATCGTTCTTTGAACCTCGCTACCACAGGAGCATCGAGACTACAGTAGACCTCACGCACCTCTTCAGCCACATCGACCTAGTCTTGTCCATGATGTGGAAGATGACATAAGCTAGAGGAGTGTTGGTGGATAACAGGTGCATGCTTTAGATGTGACATGTTGGGACATCGGATAAGAGATTGTCCTGAGGTAATTAAAGAAAATATTATGGCTACGACTACACAGAGACCTTCTCAACCAACTATTCAAGGTTGTGCCTATGCCATGTCAGCACAAGATGCACAGACGAACAATGAGGTTATCCAAGGTATGAATTACCTTATAGTTCAAAAACATTCATCCTTACTTTCAAGTAGGAAATATTATTGGAACTTTAAGATGAATTATGTTATTGCATGCTTGCTACATCAATTGTGCACTATATATTAATGAAAATGCATGAATCCTAGGTACCTGACAATTGTACCAAAGGTGCGACATTTGTCAGCATAAGGCACAAGTATTGATAGACCCTAGATCTACTCACTCTTTTGTAACCTCTCAATTCTTGATCGAATTGAATATCGCCCCACAATCCTTAGACTTCATCCTAACAGTATTAGTCCCTACGGGAGATTCAGTCAACTCCGACACTGTGTGTAGGTCGGTTATCATTGCGATTGAAGATCACGAGATGGTGGCTGATCTGATTCTTTTAGCCATGCAAGGGTTTGATGTAATCCTTGGGATAGATTGGCTATCTTCTTACCATGCAAGCGTTGATTGCCTTCGAAAGGTGGTTACCTTTCGTCCACAAAAAGGGAAATCTTTTCGATTCTACGACATCAAGTCCAGCATCGTGCCATTCATCTCTGTCATTAAAGCTGAACATCCGATGACAAATGGGTGTTGTGGATACCTTGTATTCATACAGGGCCAACGGGAAGAGAAGAACAACCTCCCCGACATTCTTGTCGTATGCGAGTTTACATATGTATTTCCCAAAGACTTACCGAGATTACCACCAAATAAGGAAGTTGAGTTTGCGATCGAGCTGGCTCTAGGCACCGATCCGGTATCAAAAGCATCGTACCGTATGACACCAGCGGAATTGAAAGAACTTAAGGAGCTGCTACAAGAGCTGTTGGACAAAGGATTCATTAAGCCTAGTGTTTCGCTTGGGGAGCACCAGTGCTTTTTGTCAAGAAGGACCGTTCGATGAGACTCTACATCGATTAGCACCAGTTGAATAAACTAATGATTAAGAACCGCTTGGGGAGCAAAATTCTTCACAAAGATCAACTTCAGGTCAGGATACCATCAATTAAAGATCAAAGTCGAGGACAATCTGAGAGCTACTTTCTGTACAAGATATGGCCACTATGAATTCCTAGTGATGCCTTTTGAATTGACAAATGCTCCAGCATCGTTCATGGATCTCATGAATAGAGTGTTCAGACCACACCTTGACAAATGTGTGGTTGTCTTCATTGATAACATCCTCATCTATTGGAAGAGGAGGGAAGAGCACGAGCAACACTTGCATATCACCATGCAGACGCTCTGCGACCATCAGTTGTTTGTGAAGTTGAGAAAATGCAAATTTTGGCTAGAGCAAGTTAGCTTTCTGGGGCATGTCGCTTCTGAGGCAGGCATAATTATAGACCCAGCCAAGATTGAAGCCATTGTATAATGGGAACAGCCAAAGATAGTGATAGAAGTACGAAGTTTTCTAGGGTTAGTTGGTTACTACAGGAGATTCGTGGAAGGATTCCCCAAGATTTCGCAGCCACTCACTCAGCTGACAAGGAAGGACACCAAGTTTGAGTGGATCGAACAATGTGAAAGAGCTTTCAAGACCTTAAGAGAAAACTGACCTCCACACCAGTACTTGTCATACCTTCAGGCAGTGGAGAATTCGTCGTGTTCAGTAATGCATCATACAACGGATTAGGCTGTGTACTTGTAGACACCCAAATTTGGCCCAAGGCCCGATCGAGACATACTTCCAGAGAGGCGCACCCCTAAGCTTCCGATATCATCCCCCGAACCCTTAGGAACTTACCTAAACCCTTAGGAATTACCCCCAACCTTTAGAAACCTCCCCGAACCCATAATTGACCCTCTCAGGCCATGGTTAGAGAGAAATGAACCAGGGTTGACAGGAACCTCTACTGAGACTGAATCTTATACCATTGAAAAGTGAAGGTTTCCAACTTTACAACAAGCCAAGAATCACCTCAATCCGAGTCATACTTCAAAAGTTACGGCGATCTAAAAGGTGACCAAAATTGCACTTGGATGGGGGCACATGTGGCGCATGTATTACATGCGCCAAGCCATTTTTTTCCAAAAATGGCTTGGCGCATCTAATACACACACCAAGTATAGGTGAGACCCACCTCGAGCTCTGGACTTCGAGACACTGTAGCTATGCTTGGCGCATCTAATACATGCGCCAGGCTTAGCTACAGTAACTGTTGGTTTTTGCTTAAATTTTACTTTTAGGGTTTGACTTGTTGACCATCTCAATATTTAGGGTGGGTTTTATTAGGACTGTTGCACCCCTGATTACCCTATTTGTAACCCTTTAGTCATTTAAAAGCTCACCCTATCATCTACCCTTGAAGCCCATTGCCCATATTTCCAAGCTTTCAAAATCCTAGGAAACCTTAGATTAGAGGATTACCTAATTGCTAATCCTAATTAGCACTCAAGCACCCTCCTAACCTACCCTTTTCCTATAAATAGAGAGGCACCCCCCTTGGATTAAAGGCTTGAAAATTTTTCAAGAGGGAGAAAAGAGTAAGAGATCTATCCCTCCCTTGTGTGCACCAAATATCCATACAAATTCTAGAATTCTAAATCAACTTAGAAACCAAATCCTTCTTCAAAAACCCTTCAGTTTAGGAGAACACTACCCAATGGCCTTCTTCTTCTACCCCTTAGCTACCAAGCTTTAGAGTTAGAACCCTTCATTCAACCATCCAACTCATTGGAAGCTCACTGAAGCACCCTCAAGCGAAGGACCACAGTGGTGCTACAAGGGTCCGAGAGCTCCGGCTCTCCCCTCTACTCCTCTACCTTCTTAGCTTTTGCTCTATCCTTGAATTTGTGCTGTTATGCCGCCAAAATCTTGATAGTGGTGGAGGGACACAAATAGGATCATAGTTCCTTCGGGCAAGAGGAAGTGCTCTTTTTATTTCCATTTTCTTTTTATCTTTGGCCATAAGTAGAGACCTCTTTAGAGCGGATTGATCGGGTGCCTAATAGCTTCCTGATCGATGACCAAAGCCCCTACCCTAGAGCCTTTGGCGTAGATCGGTGAATCAGAGACATTTTTGGCACTTCGGTGCTTATAAATTGATCTAGGTTTCTCGAGACACCAAAAGCTCAGGGTGGCGACTCTATATCTTTTCGAGAGTGTGCATCATCACAACGGGATCGTCAAAAAATCTCACGATTGCACAATACTTAACCAGAACAAGAGAGTTATCACTTACGGATCAAGAAAACTCAAGGATCACAAGAAGAATTATCCAACGCATGATCTTGAGTTGGTAGCTATTATTTTTACTCTAAAGATTTGGAGGCATCACCTCTACGGAAAGACATTCGAGATCCTTACTGGTCATAATAGGATTTAAACATGAGGCAAAGAAGATGGATGAAATTTCTTAAGGATTATGATTGCTCCATACAGTATCACCTTGGGAAGCCGAACGTGGTAGTAGATGTGTTAAGTCAGAAGTCTTCAGCTCGGTTGTCCCATGTCATCACTAGAATACATAGATGTAGATTGCTTGAAGATATATCCTTATACGACACAAAGATTGAGGTGAAGGACTCAGGGTCCTTGTTGGCCAATATTACTATCAGATCGATGATTTTCAATGGAATCTATGAGCTTCAGATGAAAGATGAGGAGCTCACAAGAATCATACAGGGTGTGGTCGATGGCACTAAACCCGATTTCTCCATTAGGGAGGACGCAGCCTTACTATTCAGAGGCCATCTGTGCCTATCGACAGATGACAATCTTTGGCATAGGATTCTAGAAGAAGTCACAAATCGAAGTATGCCATTCACCCTGGTAGTACCAAGATGTACCAGGATCTCAAGAGAAATTTTTGGTGGAAAGGTTTAAAGAAAGATGTTGCCGAGTATGTGTTGAAATGCTTGGTGTGTCAGCAAGTAAGAGTGGATCACTGACATCCCTCAAGTTTATTGCAACCATTGTCGATACCAGAATGGAAATGGGAAGCCATCTCCATGGATTTTATTTTGGGATTGCCGAGAACAGTTAAAGGCCACAATGCTATCTTGGTAGTTGTTGATAGATTGACTAAGTTGGCTCATTTCCTACCCTATAGCATGAGGTATATAGCTAGCAAGCTTGCAAAGTTGTATCTCAAGGAAATCGTCAGACTGCATGGCATTCTTACAAGCATCGTCTCAGATAGAGATCCATTATATGCATCTAAATTTTGGCAACAATTCCAAGAAGGAATGGGCTCAAGATTGGACTTCAATTTTACATTTTACCCACAGATGGATGGGCAAATCGAAAGATTGAACCAAATTATTGAAGATATGCTTCGAGCCTTTATGCTTGACTTTCAAGGATTATGGGACAATCACTTACCCCTGATCGAGTTTGCAAATTACAATAGTTATCTGGCGAGCATCGAAATGGCTCCATTCTAAGCATTGTACGGTCGGAGATGCAAGTCTCCGCTTAACTGGGACAAAACTTGGGAGAAGTTCATATTAGGCCCAGAGATTGTGGAAAGCACGACCAAAATAATTCGATTAATTTGTGAAAGGATAAAGGTCGCTCAAAGTCGACAAAAGAGCTATGCCAACCTTAAGAGAACGAGCGTCGAGTTTTAGGTAACTTGATGAATTGTTTACTATAAATCTATGTTATATATGTATATGTATACGAAACTAACGTAGTACATCCTTTCAGATTGGGGACAATGTCTTTATCAAAAAATTTCCTACTAAAGGTGTAATGTTTTTCGGGAAGCGTGAAAAATTGAGTCCACGCTACATTGGACCATTTGAGATACTGGAACAGGTTGGAGAAATCGCGCATTGCATTGCCTTACCGCCACAACTTTCAGATATGTACAACATGTTTCGTGTATCCATGCTGAGGAAGTACTTGAAGGGCCCATCCCATGTCTTAGACTACCTGCCGATTGAGTTCAAGGAAGATTTAACCGTTAAAGAGGAAGCAGTGCAAATCCTCGATCGGAAGGAGCAAATGTTGCGAACCAAGCGAATTCTATTAATACTCGTAAGGTGGTGGAACCATTCACCAGAAGAGACCACCTGGGAATGCGAGGTCAATATAAGTGATGTGTATCCACACCTTTTTGAATGATGTACTAAACTCTTGAGAAATGAAAATTGTTGTTCCAATAGTCTTGATGAAATTATAGTGGATGGTTGTGATTTTATTGATCTTGTTGTATTTGAATGGTTCCTGATATTCCAGTTTAATTGTGGATATAATCATGCATTTACTGGTTGAGATGATCGTGCTAAATAGTTGTAGATAATTCTCTTGATGCAGGGAATGTGTACTGTAATTTAATGGTTATCAAATTTCTAGATAGTTGAAAATGTTTCCATTTGTTACAAGTGTGTATACTCTGTTACGACAAGTAACAGTGAGCACAGTTGGTATCCTTAGACCCAAACAACACGTAGTGAATTTTCGAGAACGAAAATTTCTTTAAGGGAGGATGTAACGTCCTGCATTTCGACCACCTGTACACCCAAGTACGTGTCTGTGTTTGGTGTTAGGTGTATGCGGTTGGCAATGTATATGCCACCAAATTGATGCCTTTCATCTTAGACCTTGGATATAAAGCTAACACACCATTTTGGTGTGTACGCTACACACCGAACCAACCCCCACTATATAAATCAAACTCCTTCCTTTGTTTCATTTGCTTGATGTTAGAGAGAGAGAGAGAGCTTAGAGGAAAGGAAAGAGAAGAGCTCTCCCAATTACACTCTTCATGTGTGTGGATCTCACCCTCAATCTCTTTCATCTTCTTAGATCCACCGTGAGAGGGCGTCGATTGGACGCGACTACGATCACGAGCTTGAGAGAACCCTCAAACTCTCTTTTGGTTTTCCTTGAAACCCTCACTCAAGCACTTCTTCTTCACGCAAGAAAACTTTGGGTTGTTATATACATCGTGAGGATTTGATCTACGACTCCATCCGATCATGAGTAAGAAAGGGGTTTCAATTTCATACCATTGGACGAACGCGAGAACGAAGTGTCAATTTTTGGGTACAATCATCGGGGCGATGTGTGCCCGATTTAAGGAGGTAAGTATCACATATTATTGATGCATTAGGCTAGGGTTATGTGGTGTAGAATGTACTCACAGGATAGAGCTTAGTTTTTGGAAGGTTTTGAAAGGAGAAGAGCGCCTAGAAAACCTGATTCGAGAATTTCTGATGATAGCTCGCTGTGACAACAGCCATAGCAGATTGTAATGAATGACAGCACACTGTGACAATTCTCACAGCACGCTATCATAGTAATGACAGTTGCACCTCGAAGAAGATGACCTCTCCAGCCATAGCACGCTGTCATTATACCATAGCTCGTTGTGGTCTATATCACAGCTCGTTGTCACTATACCACAGTGAGTTGTTAACTCCACAACAGAACTAAAATAGAATATATAAAACCACACAGCTCATTGTCATTTTACCATAGATCGTTGTGAATCCTATCATAGCACGATGTTAGGGAAACCACAGCGCATTGTGAATAGAAGAAAATGAGAAATTAAACTCTACCACAGCCCGCTGTCACTACACAACAGCGCACTGTGAACATTACCACGGCTCGCCGTCACTTAACGACAACACGCTGTGAGAACAATAAAGTAAGAAATGTTTAGATTGATCTATCGACCATTGATGTATGACTATTTTGTGCAATGTAGAGAGGAGAGAATCGATTTTGAGTGATAGGCACCATCGTACTTCCTTCTTGCAAAGCTAAGGTTCAAGGTGGGAAAATTTCATTGTACAATTGCATTATTGATTTTGATTCATAGATGCCTGATATGATTGAATGTTTTGCATGTTTTGACTCATAAAATTACATGATTTGAATTTCGAAGTCTTTAAAATTTGAATGGGAGATTGAAAATGAACACCGTATGTGAACTCTGAATCCGTTAATCTCCACAATTGCTCTGTCTTGAACTTTGAATGTATTCCAAATTGATGTGTTATGTGACTAAACTCTAAGAGGAGTAGAAGCTCCAGAGAGGGGTAGAGGCCTCGAGGAACTGCAATTGAAAGATATGTGCCTGGAAGATTTGTTGCTCAGTGCCCAATAGATGGGTTGCTTAGGTTCATTAAATTGTTATTGACTGATGTGTGGTCACCAATGTGTTCCATTACTGATGTGTTTCCTATTGATGAGTTTCATCATTGATATGTTCCATTTCCATCTATGTATTCCATTCCTAACTGACTCTTTATAAATTGTTTTGAATACGAAAATGAGTTGATTGAAACTCTATTTTAACATGAACTGCAATTGAAATTCTGATTTGATTTTTGAATACTTTTTGAATTGATTTTTAAGGACTGTCATTGAATCTATGCCTCTTGTGATTGAATGTGATTGATATTGATTTTCTCCGTTGAGCTTTTTCTGTTAGCTCACCCCGATTATATGTCACAGGTGTAGACATTGACTAGGACCCAGAGTTGGAGACTAATCCTGAGTACATACCAAAAGAGTATCTTCTGCGGGAGGATTTCTTCTCATAAACTAGTGATTTGACTCGGTATAGTTTTAGTTTCTCTTTTTGAGATTGTAGACGAATAGAACTAAGTTTTGTATAAACATATTGTACGCCACTGTTTAGGTGATGGATGGCTATCACCGGTGGTTTGTTTAGGAACTTTTAAATTATGTTTTATATAGAAATGGAGATTTTTCTTCTGCTATATATATGATGTCTGTTTGATTTCTGCGTTGATGCAAAAGATAATACAATATTAGATTGTGATCTGCGATTTGACTGCACGGATTTTGGTGTAGAAAATCCATGCCGTCACAACCCTAGTTCTACTCCTCATTAGATCAACTTCATCAACCTCAGGAATGGCCCACCATCAAAAGCCCCATTGGGCCTTAATAGTCATGAAACAAAATAAAATGGAAAAAAGGACATTAAAAATAAAGTACACAAAGCCTAATAAATACAAAATAAAACACAAAAAATAAGTACACTAAAACCCAAGCCCCCGGATACCTATATATAGGCCATAACCATGTGACCACAATGTGACAAGTACCTAAATAAATTAAACTCGACAAATAACTATTCTCACCTAGAAAAAATGAATGAAACAGCTGATGGTGGCAACACCTCTCCCCTGACAAAACACCTACTTGTACAATGCCGCCGAACCCCAAGCATACGAGTTGACCTGATCTAGGTCCCTCAGAAGAGTCAAGAAAATCCCGAGAATAGACCCCCTTGTCTAGGAATAAAATAATACTGTATCAAAAAAGTACGTTAGAAAGGCCCGTAGAACATGGTCCGCCTGTACTCCCGGCACCAACACGGGCTCACGGAGCGCAAGCGCCACACGACGCAGTGCATAATCTGCCGCAGACTCTGGGCGGCGTCTTGGCGGAACAAATCCCACGCCGAAGGTATCAATGAGCTAAGTGACTCGAATCATCCCTAATACAGACCCACTAACTGGGTAATCCTGCCTAAGCAGCTCCTCTCACACTGCCCGATAATCATGGAGCATCTGCCCTATCATGGGCTCTCCCTTGAATCGAACACCCATGATAAAGACCCAATCCTCCTGGCTTGGAAGCATCATCCCCATCGGGAAGAGCAGAGCCTGCTACTCCTCCCTCCACCTTGCCATTATAGCCCCAACCAAACCATGATCGGGCTGGAAGGGCTCAAGCTCTAAAATCGGCCAAAAGTCGAGGCTTCCAACCTCTCCCACTGAAAATCTGGGAGAGCGCAATACCACATATGGGACTCCGCCCATGCTGAGCTGATGGCCAACAAAGGAGGCTCCTGAAGGATCAATGAAATGAAGAAAGAAAAAAACGAAAGATGAAACTTATAACTATAAAAAATATAAGATAATAATACAAGTTACTGATAAACAACAATAGTGACAATAAGTGGTAATAATAACGATAATAACAATATAAATAACAACGATAATGATAATAATAATAATAGAAATACTAATGATGATAATAATAGTAATAGTGAGAATAAAAAAAAAATCTCATAACAACAATAATGGTAGTCATAATAATAGAATACTAATGATAACAATAAAAAAAATAATAATAATGATAACAATAATAATAATAATAATAATAATAATAAATGATAAATAACAAACAGTAGCTAGATAACCGCTGGTGATGAATAACTAATAATTGACCACCGTAATAAACCAAAAAGAAGATAGATAATAACATAATAATAATATCAACTATAAAAAAAATAATAATAACAATAATGATAAATAAACAACAATAGCAATAAAAGTAACGACGACAATAATAAATGACGATAACAAGCAATAAACACACAAATAACTAAACGATCATGACAAAGACACAACAAAATAGCAAATACCAATGACAAGGAATAAAAGATAACAGAGAAATAAATAACTTAGGAACTACGTGGAAAAGATAGCATATAAATAATCATTAGGTAATGGGAGTCCACTATAAGCATGCAAAACATGAAAAGATAGTACAGAGCGATAAAGTAAACGTGACCTGAGACTAGATACAAGTACGATGCATGAATGCACACACACGTTAAATGCAAGTTCTTCATAAAATAAATAGGGGTTCAAATCCTAAGAATCTAAGTTATAACCTAAATGCCCAGGAAAGTAAGAGAGACTCTTGTTCTAGAACACCTACCTGATCCCTCGCGAAAGCATCCTCCAATGGAATGCGAATCGGACGCGGAGTCCAATGTGGAGAAGCATCAGCATCAACACCTCCTCCAACACCCTCGACACCTGTAGGAACCTCACCGGCATTATCACCAACACCTCCATCGACCCCAGCAACCACCTTTGGAGTGCCCTCTCCAACAATCTCGGGAACCTCCTCTCCCTCTATGCTCAGAAGCTCAAGCAACCGAACCTCCAAGTCATCCCCGAACTCCAAATTCGAACTAGTCAGGCGATGCCCATCACCACCCTCAGAAGCCATCTCAAAATAATGAGCTCAAAAATTTGAGAAGAATGAAAGAAATGACACTCAAATCCGACAAGTGGATCGCGAGATAACGCAAAAACATGAAAACTAGAACACTTGAGAGCATGGAAGCAAGAAAAACTGAGAAAGTCAGAACGCGCAAAGAGAAATGAGAAAATTTTGAGTTTTTTATAGACTCGGGTTCATTACGCAGATAAACCCACGCGCGAAATTGGATTGCGCGCCCCTACACATATGCGCATTCCAAATTAAGTGCATCATCCACTACGCTTAATTTGGCTTCTGTCATTGTAGAGAACCAACAAACCGAAAGCCCGTAGTATATCGTATGCTCAATTTGAATTGTGCGTCCGCCTCTACGCTTAATTCGAAAGGTCACCCAGACATCGAGCCCGGTGACTCGCTGACTCTTCAATCGTGCACACTTCCGCCTGCGTACAATTGGATTATATGCAAAGTTTACCGAACACAATCCCTAGGCTAAAACAAAATAAGAACAACAAAAATTAACATAGATATAAACCAAGGAAGAACGCATATATATATATATATATATATATATATATATATATATATATATAGTAACTATTAAAGGTATCGAAGCTTATATATATAAACAAATGTATATGTTATATAGTACACGATCAGTAGGCCAAATAAGATAGAAAAAATATAACTATGAGAAATAATTAGATACCAGGCTATAACATACTACAATCCCAAGGAAAAAAAGGCAAACCAAGAATAATAAATAGTAATAATGAAAAACCAAACATTGCTAAAAATAAAAGGGAAATCAAAAGGGGAATAAAACACTGATGAATAAACACTAATCAAACCAAACCAAACCAAACCAAAATTAATAAAATCTACAAAAATAATAAAAGAGCCACTTTCATAAATATACAAATTTTTAGAAATTACACCAAGGGCATTCCCCCTGAATATGCAACTCAAAACAAAGACCTAAAACTAAGACACCTAAGAAAAAACCACTCGAATGATAATGCACAGGAGGAGAAGTGATGATTAGGTGGCCTGCCGATGCCTCATGCGCGATTTTTCAGGTCTGACACTCAAAGTCACCTGTGGCCAAGAAGCACTCTTGAGGGAGGCCGATCAAGAAAGCCCTAATGGAGTGGCTCAAAAGAGGCCCATCAGAGGGAGCAGGAGCGGAATCTGAACAAGAACTGCTCTTTAGCTTTCGGCCCTCCACCTTTTTCTCCTCTATCTCTTCCTCCAACATAGTGGCACTTTGGGTCAGATCAACATCATGCACTACAAAAAAATAGATTATTAGCGGCAGTTCTTTGGAGCAAAAAATTGCTGCTATTAACAAAAAACTATTAAATACTATTAGCGGCAAGGGTATTAGCGGCAGTTTTTTGTTAATAGTGGCAATTTTTGGCTGCCGCTAATAGTCTTGTTTTTTGTAGTGATGGACCCTAGTGCTACTCCTCATTAGATAAACTTCATCAACCCTAGGAATGACCCACCATCAAAAGCACCTTTGGCCCATAATACTTGTGAAACAAAATAAAATGGAAGAAAGGACATTAAAAATAAAGTACACAAAGTCCAACAAATACAAAATAAAACACAAAAATTAAAAAAATTAGAACCCAAGCCCCCAGGTACCTATATATAGGCCACGTGACCACAATGTGACAAGTGGCTAATCCATAAGCATGACTTACCTGCCCAAGCCAGAAACCAGAAGAAGACAACTAACATCTAGAAAGAACAAAGTAGTAAAATAAAATAAATCATCCACCCTCACTGTCACTATATAGTCACCTCTTCCCGCCATAGTTTGAGAGTGATAAATAGCAGAAATAAGAAAAATAAACAAAAGAATAAATGAACAAAAAACCAGCCAAAATAATAAAACTCAGAGAAAAGGGAAAGTCATCCCCCTCGCCCTACCGTGACAAATAAACCAATAAATAATAAAAACAATTATAGACCCCTTGAAAATAGATAACAATGTAAGAGGGTAAGAAAACATAAATATAAAATAAAGGCAACAGGCCCAAAATAATAAAAGTCACATTGCGATAAACACAAGAAGCATAAAAACAATAATAGTGACAAAACCAAAATAACACCTAAACGATAAATAGTGGCAAGAACAAATCATACATATCACAACCAAAAATCACAAGCAAATAACACAAGACTCCTGGAGAAAAGGAGGAATCATTCCCCCACTGTCCCATCGCAGCACAAGGATTAAAATGAGAAACCCAGTAATAATGTGGATGGGGCTCATGATTTGACAATACCAGAAAAGGCCTCAACACGACTAACGCGATCCCATCGACATTGTTCAATACCCAAGAAGAGGTGCGGAGCTATTCCAAAACCCCAAAAACCCCAACCAGAACGTATGATGATGACAGCACCGATGGTGGAGAGGGAGATAACATGAAATCGCTCAGGAGAGATGAAAACTTCCTGACAGACCCTACGAAGATGAAATTCCAGCCAAAGTTTAAATGCTGATTCAAAGTTCTCTTTCGAAGAAGAGATGACTGAGGTCGATTGTGAATTGGATGATTTCACCCTAAAATTCAAGGATGTTAAGACATTCGGTTCTTTGGAAGTTGAAGCTGACATAGAAAATGCAATGGAGAACGAGACAAATCCATTCTTGACGAGGAAACTAAAATAATTTGTAGATTCTACTCTTTTGGAGACCAGACATATTTCATCGTCCATGATTGCATGCCCTTCACGAAAATCCGGCATAAAATTTCTTACTACCAAAGGGGACCACTTTTCAAAATTGGATGGACCTGACTTTGAAGACAACAATGATGATACCCGAGGTCGAAGGTTCTTACCAACGAAGCAGTGTGGAAAATTGCCCCTAGCATGCATAGACACCAACAAGAACACTTTGAGTTCAAGTTAAAAATTTAGCAGAAAGCGTAGTAGTTGAAGAGGTGACAAAATCAACTAATGATGTCGGTGATTGTGTGATTTTGCATGCTCCCAAAACAGGTAAAACCCTCTTAATAGGTGTCCTCCTCTAGACGTTCTTGGCAGAAACCCTGCATACTGACAGAAGAGAGGACTGCCAATGTCCCATCGCGTACCCATAAGCATGCATGATAATGTGTCCCATTGTGACAAAATGCACACATAATCACCACCATCCCAATTGTTGAACTAAACCAACCAAACCTGTTTTCCCAACGCGTAACCTTGCAAACCTCCCAAATGCCCCATCGTGCCAACAATCATCAGGTCCTGTTGCAAATACTACAAATGTCTCCAACCAATAATAAACTAGGTAAGTACCATTTCCTTCCCCCTCGATATTCTTAGCTAATATTAAATCAAACATTTTCAAAACCTGACTCTCCTAATTCACGAACTACTGTAGTCCTCCCATAAGAGACAATCATTAGTATCTACGAGAAGGTTAGACAGAGTATTTGGCATATCGAGCGTGGTTATGACAACCAAACAAAGGTCGGGTCCCCAAATCACGTATCGATGGATCTGTTCAGTGATGTCTCGGAAGCCATGTTTTTCGTAATTTTTTTTTAACGAATTGATCTTAAGTTAAAACCCAAATTTTCAAAACCCCTATCTATCAAAATTCTTTCTCTCATCACCCCAATCTGTTCTTTCCCCTAAGAAACCGAACACCGAATATACTAAACTTTGAGAAATCACAAATGTTTACTGGAACTGGACCCCAAATGCCTTCGCCATCATATTACATCATATTATCTGGTCACTTGACCTCATATCTTGACATTCGTATGACACCACCGGTACTTCATTTATATCAATTTCCCCCCATTTGACTGTGATATGTAGCAGGTCGTGACATGCGACGGGATGCGATACGCACCCGCGATTGTGGATACACCTCTCAATTGCTACCGAAGGTCCACGAATGCCTTTATTATTTCGCTTGTGCTGACAAATAAGAAAACCAAGCATTTCATGTTAACTCCCCAGTTCACACCTATGATCTCTCAAAGATATGAGAAGACACCTTAAAAAGAGGTGTCTACTTCTTCGACGCATTCTTGCTCCACAAGAACGCGCCGAAGAGGAGCATCTGTAGACACACCATTTTCACTCTCTTGTAGTATACAAACTTATTCAGTCAACCTTTGACCTTACCCACGACTCTCGAAAAGGGGCCAACCGTCTCCGAAATCCTTGAAACCCTAAATCTAGGAGCTATATACTATTCAGATAGTATATGGTCGAACCCTGGGCTGAAATCTCAACCCATGGACTCGGACCCGATTCAGCCCGAGAAGCTCCCCAATTATGCACATGAATCCATACATGTAATTAGATTGTACACAGGAATCTTTACGTGCAATCATTCCAAAAGGACTGGGGCACACTTTCAGTGCACCACCCGAAGTGCTCTGATTGCGCTCTTACCACCTCGCGTGTAATTGGATTATATGCACCTCTAATCGCGCGCAATTGGTCCAAATTTAGACCAGAATTGTGCTTCATATGATTGCCCGAACTCCTCAATTATGTGCATGGATCCACGTGCATACTTGGATTATGTGCATGGCTCCATGCGCGTAATTAGTTCCAAGTGAGTTAGAACTAGGACACCGGCTGAGCCAATCAGTCGATCATTGCCCAGTCGGTGACCGACTTCTAGGGGATTATGGATGGGTTTTCATGTGCACAATTCAATTATGTGCATTGTCACATGCGCGGAATTGCCTGGTTGTGCACATTCCCCCATGCATTTAATTATTCTTATACCTATAAATAGACCTCTACCCCACAACCAAACTCACCAAATTTCTCCAATGAATTTCTTCTCTCAATCTTCTTCCTTTCAGAAAATTTGAGGTTCTCTCTGAGATTTCCAAAGAAAGGGGTTGCGCTGCACTACAGACTCTTCTCTAGATGACTCAGGGTAGTAAAGCTGGTGGAACTGGCCCATCAGCCTTGATTCTCAAAGGAGTACTAAAGGTACAACTCTCCTTAGCCTTAGATCCATCCCTTAGGAAAACCCTTCCGAGATTCTCCCCCTAGAGCCAATTAGGTCCCCGATCTTCCCAAGTATTTCCAAAATAGCCTTAGCCTCGCCGATTTTCCCAAGGGAGCTTACGGAGGGTATCCGTGAACTGGACCGATCTTCCTTAGCACAGTCGGCCACCACCCCCCCTTTTAGATAGATTATTGTAGGAGTAGGAAAACCAAACTAGATAGACCCTAGGCAACCCGTAGCTACTGAAGTTGGTCGGCCGGCATTCAATAAGGGAGTTCAGCCCGCCTTCCATGATGCGTGATTAGCGACGTGTTATAGTGTTGATAAATATTTGTAACTAGCGATCACATAAACCCAGGTATTCTCTATTTAAAATTCATCTTCTTTAATTTTTCTGCATTTAAATATTTTCTTTCTACTATTATTCTATAGTCTTTCTCCCATCGCAAACAGAGTCTACTTGGGATCGAATTGGGCCACTTATTCCGAGACCCTAAAGGGACCTAGAAAAAGCGTGTACCAACAATAGTGTCTCCAGATCTTCAGCACAAATATGATAGCAGCCAGTTCTAAATCATGCATAGGATAATTCTTTTGGTGATCTATTAGTTGCCTAGATCCTTTAGTTGCCTTGATCCGCAAGAACTCTCTCATTCTGCATAGGGACACTTCTTAATCCTTTATACGAAGCATCGGTATTAACGGTAAAGCCAGCATTGTCAGAAGGTATCACTAGAATAGGTGCAGTAGTTAACCTTTTCTTCAATTAGAGAAAGCTCTTCTCACACTCTTTGGTCCAATCAAATTTTGCATTCTACTTGGTATGCTCGGTAAGAGGTCCAGAGATCATTGAGAAGCCCTCCACAAACCTTCTATAGTAAACTACTAAGCCCAGGAAACTCCGTACTTCAGTAACTTTCTTGAGACTCGCCCAATTTACAATAGCTTTAATTTTAGCAGGATCAACAGTAATCCTGTGGCCTAAGAAATGTCACTTCACGCATTCAGAATTCGCATTTACTTGTCTTAGCGTACAACTGGTGGCCCAAGAGGGTTTGTAAGGCAATCCTCAAGTGCTTGGTGTGTTCTTCTTTAGACTTAGGGTAGATCAGGATGTCATTAATAAAAACCACCACAAACATGTCCAAATAGGGCTTGAAAATACGGTTCATCAAACCCATGAAGATTGTAGGGGCATTAGTCAATCCGAATGGTTAGTATCTCTTAAACTATTCCTTGTCTTAACCTATTGCAAGCGCACAATGGTATTGTAGCACGAGCATAGGATTGATCCCACATGGAAGACTACGATTCCAAAGCTTTTATTTGCCTTTAAAGAATAAAAAATAGATTTTGTTTAAACTACGGTATAGAGAATAAATCTATTCTACTAATTGAAAAACCGTTACACTAGATCTCAAGTCTTTCAGATCTTAGTCGTCAATTAAAATCTGAAATTCTCTCGATATCCAAATTTGTTGAAAATAAAAGTGCATAAAATAAATTATAGAAAAATAAATCTAATCCTCCTACTTCCAGATTTTAGTCAATAAAAATTTGTCAGTCCTCGGATATTTACGTGTAGAAAAGTAAATTGCTGAAATATAAATTTGCAGGAAAGTAAAATGCATAAAGTAAATACTACACTATGATGATCTTCCAGAAATTCTCCCTTAGTTTTCAATTAAGATTGAAAATCCTTGGATGTAATACAAACAAAAATTGAAAAATATTCTACTTTGTAGAAAATAAAAGACAGAAAATAAAATCTATCCTAAGTTTGATCTTTCATCCTCCCAATCTTAGTTGTCAGCTATGATAGAGATTTCTAGAATGCTTATTCATGAACTTAGGCCCTCTTATTTATAGATTCACAAGAGCCTATTATAATAATTTAAGACTAAAGAAAGTAAATTACTTAAAACAAATTTTCCTAAAACTACTCTTCCTAATGCATATCCTTCTTGCTTCAGCTTCTAGAGGCGTGTAGGATTTCTTCTCCCAATCTCTAGCAACAGTGATTCTCGCCAATTTCTTTGCACCATGGAGTGCATGAATACCTTTTTTAGAATTTTCGATTCTTTGCATAGTTGTGCATCTCTCACATGACTCTCCAAAAGTATGCATGAACTTTATAATATAAAATCGAAGGTACGATTTTGTTTTCTTCTCTGTTTCTTCATTCGATTTCAGTTCGATTGCTCATAATTCACCTTGTTCTCTCCCAGACTTCTCTTCAGTAGAATCGTAAGGTTACGATTTTGTTTTCTTCTCCGGTTCTAATTCTCGATTTTACATTCTTCACTTCGACGGGCTCGTGAGCTTCACGATTTCTCTTCATTAACTCGAGAACTGGTGTTTCAGCTATGATTCTTTTGTCATCTTCTTTCTTATTACTTTAAAAAGTTTATTTTGGCAAAAATTAACTTCTTCTTTTTGCATGTTGTTTTAAATATTCATCAATAACACATCATTAGTAGCAAACTATGAACTATCAACACTTAGTTGAGAGTATTAAATTGATAAAATATGTGATGGATCAAACCCCCAAACTTAAGTTTTGCTTGTCCCTAGAAAAGAAGGAAAGATATGTAATCCCAACTACAAATTAAATGCTAATTTCCTAGGGAGCACATTTAATTTAGCAGATGCAACAAGCTTGTAACAGCCCGAATTTCTTAACCCCGAAACTCGGACCATCAAACCGCCGATAACAACTATCCCTGAATGGAACACTTGGCACATCCACACACATACAACAGAATTCAAAGCAGATATACTCTTATGAAAAAGAAAATCTCCAATTCTATATATATATGATTAGAGATAAAATAATGGTTCCATCCTTATACAAATCACAAGCCTGATAAAACCAAAATGAACCACTGGTGATGGCCGACCATCACCTAAACAGTGGTTCATACAAAAATGTAAGTATAGCATTTCATGTATCCAAAGTTCTACAATAAAAGAATGTCTGGACGTAACAAGCCTTAGTCACAAGATTTCAAAATAGTCAGATGTCCCCTAAGGGAAATACTCATTTGGTGGAAGATATGAATCTTCTTTTAAAATGTAATTCAGGTCTTCCTCACACCATGAATCCTCAATACCTGGGTCAGCACCTGTGCCTGTGACGTATCGTCGAGAGGTGAGCTAACAATCTAAGCTCAATAGGGGGAATATCAACAACATTTATATCATATTTCAAAGCATAGATTTTACGACTTAATTTGGAAAACAGAATTGAAACACAAGTTCGGAGTTTGTTTCTTGGTTTCTAATCTCTTGATTCATTTTCATATTTTACATGCCTTTTTCATATCTTATCATAATTTAAAACAATAACTTAAAAATCCCTCAACTGAAATATAGTATTGAGAGCCACACATGTACCGATGGGAATCCCTGAATCATCGTCGTTCAAATGAACAATTTTTAGAATGGGCAAGCCCCTACACTATGAGGGCACTTGTGTGGCTAAAGTTACTGTTGGCAGGTAAAAATTAAGGATATCTCGTCGTACCGGTATACGATGGGGATTCGTTTCACATGAACCTTAAATCATTGTGTAAATTCTAACATATAGTTTAACATCGTGTAATGTGCTTATTTTATAACTAGTTTCGGAACATAGAATTCAAGGTTCACACACAAATTTCATATTCGGAGTCACGCACACTATGCAAATCACATTCACATTTTGAATTACGTGTTTTAGAATCCATGTACAAAGCTTGATTTGAAGGATTCATAAATCAATGAGTTAAATGCAATTTGAACTTATCACAATTGCCTTATCATATCACACTATCCATATAAATCAAATCAAATATAATGTTGTTGAATTTTGCTTACCTCATGGCTCACGAAACCAAGCAAATCACACAAAACGCATAAAATGAGGCGAAGATCCTCATGTACACATCCAACTCGTAACCTACATTCCAATGTATCCAAAGGGCATTAATTAATGCCTAAAGAAACACACTCTTCAAAGTTCCAGAGAAAAATCCCAAAAATATCCAACATTGCCAAAACTGGCTCAGTCGCGCACGTGAGTCCCAAAGTCACGCGAGCGAGTTCTAGTGGCACACCCCAGTTGCGTGGGTTCACGTGGGTGACTGTGCTCCCTTAATTCTTGTCAAAGCAACCTAAGATAGTCACGCGCGCGAGCTCCAAAGTCGTGCGATCGACTTCTCCTAGCACTCTCTCAGTCATGCGAGCGACTGTTCCCCTCTAATTCCATGCCTATTATGAAGCTTATCTTGCGAGCAACTCCATGTCGCGCACGCGAGATCCAAAGTCGCATGAGCGACTTTCAAGATTTCAGCATTTCTTCCCGAATTTTAATTTTCTTTCTTTTTCTCTTCTCCCCTTTTTTAAACCCACATTAAATGCTTAACTTTTAGAGTAATAAATGTTCAATCTAAGCTATAAATAAACACAATTAAACCATGAGATCTCACCTTATTAACTCACGGAAGTCATGTGTACATCGATCGGAGGAACGTGCTCAACAGTGCTTTCACCACACGCATCAAAAGGGTTCAAACCCACCTCTCCGCGATCGTATCGGAATGTATGCGACACTCAAATCCCTTCAATTGCACATAACCAATCCAACTTCTTGCTTTATGGTGATTTCAAGATGGATTCTCTATGAAAGAGAGTTTCAATTCAAGAGGGTTTCATAGGAACGTCTCTCACACCCCATTCGTGTTGTAACTCCTCGATCAATCGGTGTTCTCCAATACCACGATCACAATGATGAAGAGTTTTACGCGGAAGATCGATCACATGCTCGCGTCTTCTGCGAGCAAGGGGTTCAAGTGGATGGCACTTCTCTTCTTTCTCTGTCAAAGGCAAATAGAAAAAAGCAATGGCTTCTCTTAAGCCATTGCTTTTAATACAAGGCCTTGCTTCCATGTGAAGCACACACACCTCTCTTGTGTGTCTACCCATTGATTTGTTTTGCTTGTATAACACCTATACATACTCCTGTGTGTATGTAAGGTGGTTGACCTTGATCTAATGTAGTTTGACTCGGTGTGAAACTAGAAAACCCAACCCACGTGCTAGCTAGTTCCGGTATTAGCCAAAAAGAATCCAATGACTTATCTGAAAGTCTGAACAATACCACGTGCCTTAACTGACATGTGCCCTTCAGGCGTACATGGTATGGAAAACTAGGGATATAACAAAGCCTTTAAACCCCTAGGTGATCTCTAATGGAAGAGTTGTGTCTCCTGAAGCTTTTCAGTGAAGTTACCTACAAACTTCAAAAATTATTGGATTTTTAAAAAAAAATTCAAAACAACTTATTTAAAAAAAAAAACTATAATCTAATATTAGTACACTAGCTAATTATCACATGGTTGTTAAAATTTTCAGAAATAAGATTCCATTCATTCACTATTTCCCATCCTAGCAGTTATCCTTAATCAGATACTCAACAATTTTAATTCATATAAAGTGTACAGTGTGTGCATACCAATGATAGAATTCATTCATTATAGACTTTTCTAAAATGCAAATTTGGAAAATATTTTCAACCAAACTCTCACTGTAGCATACACTCAAAAGAATATCAAAATTATTGGGTCTCTCAAAATGATATTTATGACGAGTTATTCGAGGACATATAAAAAGATAAATCTCTTGAAAAAGATAATCTGTTCTACCATCATGCTATCAAATTTCCATAATGCTTACTAGAGACATCTCTACCAGGATCTTACCTTATAAATCTCAGATCAAAGAGATCTTTGTTTGGCTTGTAATGGGGCTTTGGATTTAAGGTTCCAAAGAACGGTAAAATGATTCAAAGTTCTAAGAATTCAGTCTATCGCTCACCTATTCTTCTTCATCTTTTTTTTTTCTCTTTTTCATCTTCTGTAAGGATCCAAAAAGTTGGATCACTTCTTCCCATTTTATTTTTTTAGTAAATTCCTCTTTCTCTTTTTCAATTACTCTCTCGATTTTTCACATTTTCACAGTTTGGAAACTTCTTTGCTTCCATTCTCATATCCTTTTCTCCCATTTTTTTCGCATTCAGATTTTATTTCTTTTATTAGATGTACCCATTTTCAGCATTCCCCTTTTTCTATTTTTGCATACTCCTTTCACTCTCCTATTTTTCCCTTTGTTCTAAATTCTCATAAGTACAATAGTAAAAGACCAAAAGTTTTAGAAAATACATATGATTAGGGATTATAAAATTTTGTACAAAGAATTTTGATTTTAGATTTCTAATATGGGTTCAAGAGATAAATTGTTAAGGATTTTGGCTTTGTGGCTCAAACGTATCAAAAATGGCCTCTTCTCGTTTCCAAACTTACTAGGAGTGATGCCATATTGTGACAATGTCTATAACAAACAGTTCTAGAAAAACAGATAACACGAACGTAGAATTGGATTCAAAAAGCAGCAATGAGATTTCAATTAAAATAGTTTAGAAGTTCAAGGAAAATTTGGAACATATAGGCAAAGTAGTTTCTCTCAAAGAAAGGATAAGTTTCAAAAGCTCACTGGGTAAAATATTTCTGAAACTATAATCTAAATTCTGTAATTCAAAGCAATATATAGTTTCAAAAATTCAGTTATGATACAAGTGTGTAAATGGACTAAACATGAAAATTAACTCCTTTCTATCATAGATTTCAAACTTCTTTTAAGATGATGGTAATGTGTTTGGAATCGAATTTTATCTAATATTTACTCACATGTGATGGTTAACTAATTTTTTTTTAAAAACAAACCTAAAAATAGAATTAAAATATTAATCTAAACTAAACTAAATAGGTTAAAACAAACTAAAAAGAAAAGATAAATTTTATATATATATATATATATATATATATATATATATATATATATATATATTTCAGATGTGTACATAATATACATAGCAGTGTACCCCCCCCTCCCCCCCTCGCCCTCCTCCCAGACTTAAATTGGACAATGTCCTCATTGTTAGTATAAATAGGGGGTACCAAAAAGAGTTATGGTGCCAAATATGTTGGGCACAAGATAGGCGCAAATCAAAACAAATCTCTCCCCCAAACATGGAGGAGACAACATCCGGCAGTATCTAAAGAGAAACATCACCATGCAAGAAAAATAAAATAAAACTAGAGATAAACAAAAAGAAAATTTCTTTTACTATTCAGTATAAAATATTTACAGAGATTGACCAAGAAACAAGAAAACTAAATATAAAAAGAGAAACCTAGGAAAAATCTAGACATTCATCCTCCCTGAGACTTAATGGTTAGCACAGTTATGTGGTCTCAGGGTCAAAATAGAGCTCTCTCCCTCCTAACTTCGAGATATCCTTCACTTGCCGCCTTTGAAACTCTAAGTCAGGAGGGAGACGATGAAGTTCT
The DNA here is from genome assembly GCA_021018995.1 of Chloranthus sessilifolius. NCBI lineage: Eukaryota > Viridiplantae > Streptophyta > Magnoliopsida > Chloranthales > Chloranthaceae > Chloranthus > Chloranthus sessilifolius. The sequence goes on from CM037592.1 coordinate 84,959,028, forward strand.
TAACCCGCCATCTTCATAGAGGAACTCGGAAATGAGAGGGTTGGGAAAGAGGATGGAGAGTTAGGAGGGGGTGTATGGTGAAGGGGATTGTGGTAGATGACTCGGCGTCTAGGATGGGCTTTATCTTGGCCAAGAGGGCAAGAATCTCTGCCTGCTCCCTTTCAATAAGGCGATCAAGTCTTCTGTTGAAATTGTCATGGTCGGGTTCTTCATCATGGTGATGGGGTTTAGAGGCAGAAGGCAAGAGAAATGGGTAATGAATGGAATGGGTTTGTGATGGGACATGACTTTATAGGGAGAAGGCTAGGGATGTGGAGCGTCGCTTCAAGGAAATCTTGAAGGGGATATGCAATTAAGCTTTGGCAAGGGTAGGTGTCGATCATAAATGCAATGCGTGTTTAACTCTTCCCCTAAGAATAAATGGGCTTCAACTTCCAAGGTGGCCGGATGAAATGGTTACCACACTCGCTTGTAACCTAGAATCGTGGGTTACGATTCTAGACTTTTAGCTCTCTAAGGGAACAAACTCATTTACGAATCAAATCATAATAACTACGATTTCATGGACTGAAATAATATACAAAAAGAAAAATTTATGAGCGGTTGTAAATCCATAAGTTCACTCATATTCTAATAGAGTACATCAGAGAAGGTCTTATGATTGCTCATGTTTTACTACGATTTGAATCGTAATGCACTTCTCACAAAAATTTCCTAAAAGAAATAATTCACATAATTTATAAAATCCGCTACGGATGAATTGGTAGCTCGACAGGGCCTTCGAGGAACTCAAATTTGATCAGTTGGGGTAGATGTCTCCCCCATAAATACTTATCCTCTCGGTTTGCTTATTGGTTGCGATGGTAACTGATTACTTCCTCTCTTCGTCATCTGAGAAGCTAGTTGCTCAATCTGGCCTTCCAGCTTCTTGATGAATTGGGTATGGGAGTGTAAAACTTGAGAGAATTGAGTGAGCTGTGATAGACCTTCAGAATGATGATTAGACTGTTGCTGCAAATCTCGAAGGACCAGAATAACAGTGGCATCATTTCTGCTGCTTTGTGGCCTATACTGTTGTTGCACAATAGGCTCTTTTGGTCTGATGGGTGGGGGGTATGGTTGATTAAAATTTTGACTAGAAGGATATTGGAGCTGCACAAGAGATGGTCCTTGTTGTGCCCAACTTGTGGAGCCATAGTTGAAACCTAGATGGTTTCTCCACTGCGGGTTATAGGAATTCTCATAATCACTCATTTGGAATGCACACACCTATTCCTTTTCCAAAACATTCGGGTATAATGGGGCGGCAGGGAACTTGGTTACAGCATTGGCCAAGCTCTGACAAATCACACAGACTGCAATGGGTCTATCTACTACAATGGGTCGAGAAGTCATCAAAGATGCTAGTTTATGTTCCAAGACCACTACCTTTGCGCTGATGTCATTCTCCTTAATTTTGTCAACACTGACATCGTAAAGACCACCCCTAGTAAGAGGAGTGTGGCGAATCACATCGGGATCAGACTTTTGTGGGGCATGTTTCTGCAATGAATTATCGGCCTACTTCTCAAAAAGGTCCCAAGATTGTCGCCCATTCTGGGCCATAAAGGTCCCTCCACTCACAACATCAACCATCTGCTGGTTAACCCTCAATTAACCCTTGATAGAAACTTTGGGCTATAAACCAGTTTGACACTTCATGATGAGGACATTTTCGTAAGAGGTCATGCATATGTTCCCTACTCTCATGAAATAGTTCTCTAGGCAATTGTCGGAAGGTTTGAATTGCTTGGCGAATTTGATTAGTTTTACCAATCAAGAAATACTTGGTTAGAAATCTGCTCTGTAGTCTATCCCAAGAGGTAATACTACCAGCAGACAAAGAAGTAATCCATGCTTTCGCTCAATCTTTGAGAGAGAAGGGGAAAATTTGTTACTTCACGTCCTCGTCATCAAGTGCTGAGATTTTCAACATGATACAGAGTTCTATGAAATCCCTATGGTATTGATAGGGATCTTCGCGATCAAGTCGACGAAAATTTGGATGGGCTTGTAACGTGTTATACTTGATCTCGAAGTTTTGACCATTTGCAACCTCGAGTAAGGCAATGCATGAGGGTGCGGTCAATGTAACTGGGGTGTAATACTCCTGAATGGGGCAATCTTTGGCCATTGTAAAAGATTCTTTGTTCGAAAGTTCGGCTAGAAGCCAAGTTCCACAAGAGAGTCCGCTCGATTTCTAGATCACACTAAAAAGGATTTAAATTTTGAGATTGAGTGTGATGCATATACCAGAAATATTATTATTATTATTTTATATATATTTTTTATTTAGAATAACAAGTAGAGAGAAGACAAATCTGGGCCTCTAGCTTCCTTTGTCCGAAGAAGTTTCGACACTTTGATCTGTTGCTCCGGCTCAAACTTGCAAAAGAATAAGAAGAGAAAATTAAAAGAAAAGAAGAATAAAGGAACGAAACATAGAAAGACAAATATTAGTTTTCAAAAAAATTGCTTCCCTGATAGCAGCGCCAAAAAATTTGTAGCTCTTAAACTATTCCTTGTCTTAACCTATTGCAAGCGCACAATGCTATTGTAGCACAAGTATAGGATCGATCCTACAGGGAAGACTATGATTCCAAAAGATTCTATTTGCCTTAAAAGAATAAAAAAATAGTTTTTTTAAACTATAGTGCATAAAATAAATCTATTCTACTAATTTAAAAACCGTTACACTAGATCTCAAGTCTTCTAGATCTTAGTCATCAATTAAAATCTGAAATTATCTCGATATCCTAATTTGTTGAAAATAAAATTGTAAAAAATAAATTACAAAAAATTAAATCTAATCCTCCTCCTTCCAGATTCTAATCGTCAATTAAAATTTGTCAGTCCTCGGACATTAACGTGCTGAAAAGTAAATTGCTAAAAAGTAAATTTATAGGAAAGTAAAATGGATAAAAGTAAATACTACACTACGATGATCTTCCAGAAATTCTCCCTTAGTTGTGAGTTAAGATTGAAAATCCTTGGATGTAATACAAAAGGAAATTGAAAACTACTCTACTTTGCATAAAATAAAAGACTGAAAGTAAAATCTATCCTAAGTTTGATCTTTCGTGGACTCAGGCCCTCTTATTTATAGGATGCTTATTCATGGACTCAGACCCTTTTATTTATAGATCCACAAGAGGCCTGTTACAATAATTTAGGACTCAAAAGAAAGTAAACTACCTAAAACAAATTTTCCTAAAACTACTCTTCCTAATGCATATCCTTCTTGCTTCGACTACTAGAGGCATGTAGGATTTCGTCTCCTGATCTTCAGCAATAGTGATTCTTGCCAATTTCTTTGCTCCATGGAGTGCATGGATACCTATTTTAGAGTTTTCGATTCTCTGCATGGTTGTGCATCTCTAACGTGACTCTCCAGTAGTATGCATGAACTTTATAACATAAAATCGAAGGTAGGATTTTGTATTCTTCTATGTTTCTTCATTCGATTTCATATCGATCGCTCGTAATTCACCTTGTTCTCTCCCAGTCTTCGCTTCGTAGAATCATATGGTTACGATTTTATTTTCTTCTCTAGCTATGATTCTCGATTTTGCATTTCTTCACTTTGAATGACTCGTGAGCATCACGATTTCTCTTCGTTAACTCGTGAACTAGTGTTTCATCTATGATTCTTTTGCGATCTTCTTTCTTACTACTTTAAGAACTCATTTTGGCAAAGATTAACATTTTGTTCTTCTTCAGCATGGTGTTCTAAATATTCATCAACAAGACATCGTTAGTAGCAAACTAAGAACTATCAGCACTTAGTTGAGGGCATAGAATTGGTGAAATATGTGACTGATCAATGGAATTACAAAGAATTGATACTTCCCATACCTCGTATTGAATGTCGTCTTAGCCACATTGAACTCTCTCACCCTCAACTGGTGATTTCCAGATCTCATATCGATCTTAGAGAAGTATCGTGCACCTTGTAGTTGATCAAATAAAATATCGATCTGTGGCAATGGATACTTGTTCTTAACCGTCGCCTGGTTCAACTATCGGTAATCTATGCAAAGTCTCTGAGTACCGTCCTTCTTCACAAATAAAATAGGAGCACCCCATGGTGACTAACTCCTCCTAATAAAGCCCTTATCTTCTAGTTTTTGTAACTGCTTCTTCAATTCAGACAGCTCTACAAGTGCCACCTTGTAAGGAGTATTGGCTATCGGTGTCGTGCTAGGTACTGGCTCAATCTGAAATTCGACTTTCCTACTCGACGGTAAGCCCATCACTTCATCAAGAAAAACTCCCGCAAATTCATTCCCAATAGGCATTGAAGATAGATCTCCTCACTTTTCCTAGGCTTCCAATAAGGCAGGGAGTTTAGGAATGACACCTTTCCGCGCTCCCTTAAATTTAAACGTAGGTCCTTTGAAAGGGGTAAAAATCACTGTCTTGGCATAACAATCTAGGGTCGCATGTGATTCAGTGAACTAATCTATCCCTAAGATAACATCGAAATCTTTGAAGTCTAATTCAATCAGGTCAACGACCAATGAATGGGTCCCAACCTGCACGAAACATTGAGGGTAGAATCTATCAGCTAACACGCTCTTCCCTAGGGGAGTTGCTACAGTCAATGGAATGTTGATCGAAGATGAGCCCTTATCAAGATGCTTAGTGAAGTTCAAGGAGATAAATGAGTGGGAAGCACCTGAATCCAAAAGTACGTGAGCAAAGAATCCATCGATCAACATCGAACCTGGGCATCCAAGACATACGGCAATTTAAATTTTCTAGCATAATAATTATCATTCAATTAAAAAGTTCATGTCTACAAGGTAATATTAATTTCCAACATATTCATATATTTTTTTAAGGCAAACATTTCGAAAAAACTGTTCATTTTACTTAAATTGGCTGCTCTATGCTCTTGCTGCCCTCAGTTGAAACAAGCACCCGATCCGCTCAAGCAGGCGCCATAGTGATTCTTACCACATGTGGTGCAAATCGGACTAGTCTTCGCAGTCGACGCCACTGAAGAGACACTCTCGCTCTGCTGAGAGAAAGCTGATCTCGAGTAAAGAGTAGTCCTACTCTTCGATCTCGTGTTCGATTTAAAAAACACTCAATCTCTATGGCCAGATTGAAATTTTCTAGCCAAGCTCTGACCAACATTACCAATTGAAGGAGTCACGTTCAGTTCTTTCTCAATGGTTTAACACCTATCAATCAAATCCCTATATGAATCGTATTAGTGTCCAACCACCAATTTCCTGATTTGGGGCCTCAAACCCTTCTGAAACCTTTCTGAGTCGAAAGTTCTCGTCAGAAACTAGGGTAGGTGCAAACTGACTCAGTTCCGTAAAAAACATGGCAAAAGCGTCTATGATCATCTCTCCCTGCTGAAGGTTCAAGAGTTCATCAATCTTTGCATGCATGCTTTGAGGGTAGTACTTATCATAAAACACCTTCACAAATTCGTTCAAATCCCGAACATAATTTGGCACTTTGACACAAGTCGCCTCTTTCAGTTGTCTCCGCCAAATCTTGGCATCTCCTTCCAGTTTGTAGGTTGCCAACCTCACCTTCGTCATCTCACTACATTCCATCATAACGAAGATCTTCTCCATCTGCCACACCCATTTCATAGCCTCAGTGCGATCTCCCGTCCCATTGAAATAACGCAATCAGTTCTTCCTGAATTCGTCTAATTCAGACCTACGGGTACGGGTAGGATAGGAATTTGGAGCCTGATTACATTGATGGCATTCACAATCACCTTGGTCAACGCATCACTGTGTTTCTTTGTCATTTATAACCGATCAAACTCACATTAGACTTCAGTTCCACATAGTCCCAACGTAAGAATCAACCTTATTTGATACCAGCTGTAGTGACCAGAAATCTCACAACTTATTGTAAGATCTTGGGATCATGAACCATAAAAACATTATAAAGCACTGAGGGTGCCTTAAATATCGGAAGGAAAACTTAAAAAAACATTAATGAATTGCAATAAAACCCATGGAAATTTATTTTATTCCAATTGCAAAGTCCAACATAATTAGAAGTTTAAACATTTTTAATAAAACTACTAGCCAATCCTTGTCTCGTCCATTTGAAACCAATAATATTAAAAGAAAATAAATAGCTAGGCTATAAAGCCTTCATCGCCATCCATTTTAGGTTCCTGAGCACCACGTGCAGTCTCATCACCATAGGCCCATATGTTTTCCTCAGCTACACCTGTCTCTTCTAGCCACCCACATCAACAAGGGGTGTAAATTTACACTTGTATGGAACAGACATGCAATCCATTAAAATATAAGATATCAATCATAGCAATATAAACATTTTTATAATTCTTGAGTATGTGCTTATGACTTGCATAATTTCAATAAACTGAAAGGAACTGTATATGACATGGATATCAATATTGCATGAGTTTATCTTTTCTTTTAAATTCATCTTTTAATCATCCCTCTCAAGACGTTAACTCATAGACGCTGTCCCTCTCAAGACATTGGGTCTAATAAGCCTTTATTTATTATTTAGTTAGACTCCGTCCTGCTCAAGACGTTGGGTCTAATCATACTTATTATTTAATATTCGTTAGACTCCATCCCTCTCAAAGTGTTGGGTCTAATCATGTTAATTATTTAATGTTCGTTACACTCCGTCCCTCTCAAGATGTTGAGTCTAATAAAAAATGATCATTGCTTAACATTTCACCATGTTCATGTATCTTAATCATGCAATCCATGGATCATCATAAAACATTAAAGTACATGAGAATATAATCATTGTGCATAAACCTTAGCATTTAACCAAACTATAGTAAAAAGAATTGAAAAGAAGGACACAAAAGTTTGTCTCGAGTCCAAATTTGTGAACTTGTCTGTCCAAAATCGATCGATCGATTTTTCAGTTCGATCAATCGATTCCTACCCCTAGAGCCAGCCATGAATTATTATCCAGAAATCAATCGATTGATTTCCAAACTCGATCGACCGATTTCGACCCTTGATCATACCGTGATCTATCATCTAGAAATCGATCGATCGATTTCCAAACTTGACTAATTGATTTCGACCAGCGACCACTGCTCAAAGTGACTTAGATCGCACGGTGGGATTTAACCCGATCTCTTTTTAGCCAAAAACATCAATATTAAAAAACATTAATCATAGCATGCATCCCAACTAATCATACCATTAATTATTTATGCAATAAAAGTACTAATTAACATAAAACTCATATTTAAATTGATTTTTTAAGTTTCAAAGGAAAGCATGATTTCTCCATACTTAGATCGATTGTATCTCCGCGATTCAATCAGGTTTCTCATTACGACGATGACTCTTGAAAAAGGTGGAGGCCGCTTGAGAATAGATGCAAACATCTCGCCGATCTTTAAAAAAGAAAAGCTCTAGAAAATGATGATCTAAAATCTCTTCTCTAAGGTCTCTAGGGTTTTCTATAGGAAAAACCTCTATTTTTAAAAAGAACTTTAAATAAGATTAAGATTTGAGGTATCTTTTAACTTTTTAGGGAAACATTCGGTGTTAGGCTAATAGACTGTTGAAAGATGTATGGGCGTTTACTTTAAGGTCCAAAATAAAAGTTTAAAAACTAAATGAGATTATGATTTAGGGTATCTTTCAACTTTTTAGGGAAACATCTGGTGTTAGGCTAATACACCGTTGAAAGGTGTATAGACATTTACTTCAAGGTCCAAAATAAAGGTTTAAAACCTACATACTAAGATTTGATCCTTAAACCTTAAACTCAAGGCTTTGACCAATAGCCGACCACACAACTTGTGCAAATTAATGACAAAAATAAATATAAGTATTCGAAAAATAAAACATATATTTTTAATTAAATCGTTTGAAAAATCAAAGCATGCGGTTTATACGTTATTAGGCACATATAAATAAATTAGGTGTAACAACGATATGAAATTTGAATTACTACAGTAAGTTCATTTAAATTATGCGTCCAAACGTAGGGATCATCCCTACATCTACACCAGTTGGTCATCATGTGACACCTATCATAAGGATCGAGTGCCACACGAATGTGGATAAGATCAATCAAAGCGTCACACAAACAATTTGGTCACGATCCGATATATATCTACCATTGAAAATATGGTCAAAGAGGCCCAAATTCAATGCACGAGTTTTGTGGGGTGTTGTGGTGTCTTTGACTCATCAAGTGAGTACAAAAAAGCCTAAAAATTGTTATTTTTTAAACCACATTCCATGTGACGGAAAACCTGCCAAAAATTAGACTATTAGCAGGAGCTCAAACTGTCACTATTAACAAAAAATCTGCGACTAATACCCTTGTCGCTAATAGTCTTAATAATTTTTTTTATTAATAGCGGTAGTTTTTTGTCAATTACTAATAGTCTTATTTTTTGTAATACCTTTGTCGCTAATAGTCTTAATAATTTTTTTGTTAATAACGGTAGTTTTTTGTCAGTCACTAATAGTCTTATCTTTTGTAGTGTCAAATGGGTGTTATTTCAGATTGATCAGACCACATGGCATGTGATCTGTGGTCCGGATAGAGGGATTCATCCATGCATCCGGACGCGCATTCTCCCTATTATCATATTGTATATATAAACTTGATGGAAACTGGGCCCTATCAAGCAACCCATTTCATTAGGATGAGACGTTGATGGGATTCTCTTTTAGCATTATTTGTGTTAGAGCTTTAAAGATGCATAATTCACCTAACAAAAAGTAAGTATTTCACATTTGATTAGGATGAGGCGTTGATGGGATTCGCTTTTAGCATTATTTGTTTTGGTGCTTTAAAGATGCATAGTTCACCTAACAAAAAGTTTGTTATTTCATAGAATCTAGAAAACGAGTGAGAAGATACTAGTGATTCAGTTTTCAAGTTCATTTAGTGCATTAAGCGTCCGAAAACTACATTAAACTAAGGGTTCCTCGGGAATATATATATACCTCCAAGGGAAGAAGGAACCCTTTTCCTATCTAAGCATGCGCTAGGATTAAACCCTAGGGGTGCCCGAGGTGCCTCCGAAAAAAGTTGATTTAAGTGTTATTTATGCGTCGTTGCTGGTCCCTAATGAAAGAGGGGGAGAGTTAGTATGCAACGTCCTCTGCTAGCAGTGCATTGTTGCAGATCTAAATAATAATACAAATTTGTTGAGAGCTTAGTACAGATTTGGAATGAATAGAGAAATAACACATGTAAAATATATGAAAGAAGGCTGTGATGATGATATGATGCTGTGGATGATTAGATCCATCCATTTGAGCCTTATGTGGTATTCAACTACTTTTAAAGCCCTTGGTATAAGGGATTTTGATAAGGAAAATTATTTCATGATAACATACAAAATTGAAGGCCATGAAAGTAAAGATTCCCTTCGAAAGATTTTAAAACTAGTTGAAAACCAAATGAGCTTCAATTCCTTAAATTAGGTCACATGGAACCTATCATAGATTAAAAGAATACAATTATTGGAGGATTTGAATTGTTTAATTTATTGTTCTAGTAAACGTTTTTACCTTTCAGCAATCGGATAGTTCCAAAGCTCTCTTACATTTGATTCGTTGACTAAGACAAATGCTAAAGATAGGTTGTTAGTTGGATTATTTGAAGTTACCAACGAAGTTCGTCACATTGAAGTAAAATTGGCTATTAAATAATAATTAATTGGTAGCATTACTGGTACATATTTTTATTGTGAAGAAGCGACACTCTTTAAAAAGATGTTGAACTCCTTAGAATTAGATGATGGAGATTATTTTTCGTTCCAATCTTCACACAATAGATGTTGAGATTATGGCACACTAATTAAACTGGCACATAACTACAAAAAATAAGACTAATAGTGGTAATTTTTTTAACAAAAAATTGCCGCTATTAGTCCTATCGCTGCAAAAAATTGCCTTAATAACAAAAAAAAATTTTAATAACAAATGCTGCTAAAACACCTTATTTTTGTATTGCATGTTGATTCCATGTGGCACACATCCCCAAAAGTAACTTTGATCATGGGCATACCTATCAAACGATATATGTGGTGAATTGTGCAATGTCGAATCAACATTTGACAATCTGATAGGTGCGCTATGATCTTAAGATCTATTGTGTGAAAGATTGGGACAAAAACGATCTCCATTGTTTGATTTTTGGTGTCGACGTTTTTTTATGGTGGAAGAGTGTGCGCTCTTAACAGGAAAAACGGGTGCAAATAATGCCACCCAAGTTTAATTTGCTGCTAATAAATATAATATATAATGAAAATGATATGTGGTTTACATACAGTCTTTAGTAATGATAATTTTAGTAGATCTCAACCACCCATTTCGTGGGTTTCTCTTTTTGTGTTTCTTATTACCAGTACAAAATTTTATTCCGTTATTTACAGCCGCAAATCTTGAAAAAGCTCCATTAAAAACTTTACGCATCGACAACCTTTTGCTCCCACCTAGGGGCACGCAAAATAAATGACACTTGTCAACATTTGGAGATGCCGACAGTCGCTTTCATAGCTTCTTTAATCTCCCGCCAGCTCACTTGACATTGACTACAACACGTGTCCCTTTCTCAGTCCAATTCTACGGTTGGCTAAGGCCGTGACCCTTTTGGACTTTTGATTGGTGTATGATTTGATGGGAAATCATCTCCTATTATTAATAGGTGGGGTACTGGTATTTGCAACAAAATATTCGTAAAGCGCAATTAGAGTTTTCGATTGGGATTGACCGCCTTGAATCAGTATATTATTGAAAAATTTTCAGCCAAATCTTAGACACAAGCCCACCTATTAGATGTTGATTTCATGTGACATAAATTGCAAATTTCCCATCTCGGTACACCTATGATCGTGGTCACTATGGTGATATATGCTAAATGCATGGATCAGTCACAATCATAAAAAAAAAAAATTTTAAAAAAAACAAAAACAAATACTATTAGCCGGTCAAAACTTGCGATTATTGAAAAAAAATAAAAATTATTGAAGGCTGTTATGACTATTAGTAACGAAGGTATTAGCGACAATATTTTTTTGGGAGCTATTATTTGCACACGATTTTCAAGTGACTGCACCAGATTTAAAAGAAAGACTTTCAAGTTAGGCGACCTTTACTATGTGAAAATACCATCTAAGCCCTTTGATTTGAAGGTCATGATTTAAAGATATCAATTGAAAAGGATTAGAATAAAATACAAATTTCTATCATTTGATTAAATGAAGTCAAATGCTATTATATAATTCAACAATTGACTATAATAGATCATATGACAAGTATCGTGTTTTGCTCTAATTTTATGTACTAGAGATCTATTGGCCATAAACTTAAAATCAGATGGCTCATGTTGCATTTTTACATATCACCTGTCTCTAAAATATCAAGTCTTTTTTTAAATTCGGTGCAATTACTTCAAAAATGTGTGCAAGTAATGGCTCTGTTTTTTTTTTTAATAGTGATAGTTTTTGTTAATGCTAATAGCCTTATTTTTTATAGTGAGTATTTGGTTGCATGATACGTGAGCCATGAGCTTAAGATCTATTGTATGAAAATTTGGGTTGAAAATAATCTTCATCGTTGATTCAAAGCAAGCAAGGGCTCTTGCAGTGGAAAATTTTAGTTGACCTTATCGAATATTCAATTGCAAATACCGGCACACTTCTGTATAATGGGGACCTTTCAAGTTCAATCTTTAATTTATATATATATATATATATATATATATATATATTAAGGAAGCCCAGCATCGGGATGGAGTCATAGGTTTGAACCCTGCGACCACGATGGTAATTAAATGTCACGTGACACTCAAAGTTTCGCTGGACGTGCACATGATTGATTCAAGATCTTTAATGAAATTTTTTTATAAAATTATTTCATGATCAAATCATAATGGTTAATAGGCAAAATGAATGGTGCCTTGGAAAGCAAGGTTACTACTAATTTTCACACAGTTAGATAAACGTCATACATATGATTTTCCTTTTTGGACCAGGCTAAACCTAGAGGAGGATAGTTGCAAAATGAGATTTGGGTGCCACATGGTAATTAAGGAAGAATAGTCACAATAAAAGGCAATAAAAAAATGAAAAACAATAAACCAAAACAAAAACGTGTGTTTCCATGAAACGAATAATATTCTTCCAAAATGCTTACTATTATGAAATGCTTTTTATATGTTTTAAATCCTTTTTTTTAATGTTGTGAAAGCATTTTTTATTCTAAAATGTCGTTTTTTTTAAACAATTTTTTTTAGACATTTTTTTAATCTATACATTCCTTATTTTACTTTATTTATTATTTTTTTAATTTTTTTCCCTTGCCATCTTATAACCGTTCTTCGTCTTTGTGACATGCCTTAAGTTACAAGCGTTTATTCATCATTTAAGGTGCAAAGATGATGACATTTGACTCCTTATAAAATAGTTGTTTGTATAAGCATGGGATCTCTTGTCCCACTACATTTTGAGAGGGACAAATTTATAAACTCACTCCGTTTAGAAGATAATTAGAGATAATGACCATGTAAAATGCTTTAGAGATAAAGATAAAATGGTCGTAGCTAAAAAGGATGAAATAGAAAATAGATTGCAAAAATGCTTCAAAGAATTATTAGTAATGAAAAATTCGAAGTAAGTATATCAAGAAGAAGAACCAAATCAACACATGATCAATGAAATATTGAAAGTTAAATTAAGCAGCCTTAGCAAAGATAAAAAAAGAAAAGCATTAGGACCTAATGGAGTACCTTAGTATTGGTACGCATTTTCGGTAATCCTCTCGCATTCGGAAAAATGGTTCAATGTGGTCACATTAGACTTTGTTTGCAAAAAGAGGGTGAAGAGAGTTTAGCAATAAATAAATGTATTTATATGCACGTGTAGAGAGATGTTATTAGTTGCAACCGAAATAAATAACATACCTAATTTGTGATCACCATCTATATATGTTTATCGATGTTATAGAACGTTATCCTGAGGATAGAGTAGGAGGTTATGAGTTGAACTCCTATGCTAAATACCGGCCTACCGGCTTTAGTAGCTAAGGTTGTCCAACATTTTAACTAATTTGGGAATTTTCTAATCTAAATAATCTAATTAAAGGGGTGTGTTGGCCCGTTATGCGCTAGATGATTGAACCCGTTCCCGAGGACCATCCGTTGACTCCCTTGGGCAATTCGGTTTAATGGCTATGATGATTTTGAAAATTTTGATGAGCGGTGTGAACCTAATTACACTACAAAAATAAGGTGTTTCAGTGACACTTGCTATTAAGGCAATTTTTGGTAGCGGCAGGACTAATAACGACAATTTTTGGTAGCGAAAAGACTAATAGCAGCAATTTAACAAAAAATTGCTGCTAATAGTCATATTTTTTGTAGTATTAGATCTAAGATCAAGAATTTTGGAAGGGATTTCCTAACGATCAACTCTAGGGTTAGCTATATCGCTCTTTGAAAGGTCCAATAATCGAAGTAAAAGGACCACCCCCTACTAGAACGGCTACTCAGCGAGATTCCTAGAAGAAAGTCGAAGTTTTAAGCTCAAACACTTAAGTTTAACTTAGTTTTAGTTCAGAATCTTAGAGCCAACCTCGAGAGTTCCAAAGAGAATAAGCAAGTGAGTAATGTGTTGAGAATGAATGGGGTAGGGACTTATTTATAGGTTCTGCTAATTATACACTGAGAGTCCAATGTATAATTCGAAATTATACAATGGAAGTCCGGTGTATATTCTAGATTATACACTGGGAATCTAGAGTATAATGAATTATATGCTAGGAAACTAGCATATAATTCGAATGTCGACTCGAGAAACTGACTTAACTTGGAAGAAGAGTCCTAGACTAAAGTGGACTAATTATACGCCGGAAAACCAACGTATAATCAATTATACACTAGGATTCCAACGTATAATTCGAAAGAAAAGATCGGATTGCGAAGTTTTAATCCTAGTCCAAAATGGACTAATTGTACGGTGAGAGTTCAACATATAATCAATTATACGCTGACATTTCAACGTATAATTGGGAAGTAAGCTCGGGTCCAATTATACGCTGTGAAACTAGCGTATGATCGGTCTCCAAAATGGTATAAATTCTACCCGAATCTCGGCCATGTTAGCCCTCGCTTAACTACTAATCTGGGTTTTTAGTTCATGTTGTGTTGCAACAGGTTTAAAGGCCGGATTAATGTAAAATGAGTTAAATGAGCAAAGTTAGAAGGAACCCAAAGCAATGGTAAGTAAATTCAAGGAAGCCAGCTAGGAGAAATACCTGAATGGTCATTTCGACTGGTCGAGATCACTCAGCAATGACCTGCCAAAGAAAGAAAAGAAGAAGAAGAGCAAATGCAGACTAGACCGGTCGAAAGTTCCATTTCGACCGATCTAGTATCCAACAACTTCAGGTGCCACAAAGTGGACTAGTTGAGTTCATCTCGACCGGTCGAGCGGAACAAAGATTTTATATCCCTTTTATATATAATCCCGACCAGTCGGGACTGAAGTTGACCGGTCAAGTTTTGAAACTAGAAGAAGGGATTTGAAGCTGTGACCGGTCGAGATCAATTCGACCGGTCAAAAATCATGGAATAGCAGAGCGAGGTATGACTTGGAGGTGATCTGATGCCTGACCGGTCGAGAGACCGGTCGAGTTTCAATCTCGACCGGTCGAGATGGTGTTTTCAAGCGAAAAATTAGCTATGCTAGCCGTGATTTCTCTGAACTCCAAGATCCTCTCCGGATTCTTCTTCTCCACCTTATTTCTTGGGATTTATTGAGATACTTCCCATGTATAGTTATTCTACGGCCTTATACATCTATAAATAAGGACCCTAGGGTTAGATTTAGGTATCCCTTACGGCAGAACTCTTCTAGAGAGTTTTGGCGTGAGAGTTCATAGGTTTAGGTTAATTTTCAGTTCTGGAATAGAGTGAGATTGATTGTAATCATCGAGAAAATACTGATTCAGCAATGATGAAGGTCCTTCAATTTATTCGAGGCTAAAAGTTCCAGGCTGGGATCTCTTGTAAATTTCAAATAAGTAAATAAATTTCAATTTTTATTTTTATTTTGAATTCCATTTATGGTAAGATTACATGCTTGAGGTTCCGAGAATAATCGAGAATGAGCGACTGTACAGGATTAATTTTGTTTAGTTTAATAGTAGTAGCCTTGTAGGGATTAGGTTTGGATTAGATATGATATTCGCCGACGGACTAGGCCTTCTATAGTAGTTTTAGTTGGTTATGTGCAATGATACTTTGATGTTTAGATCGCTAGTGATTAGATAGATCATATCCAAGGACTGGTCTGTGGTTATGAATAGGGTCTAATTCTTATACGAAGTGATAGAACTTGTAGCCTACAGCGGGGGTACTTGGGATTCAAAATAGAGCAAAAGTAGGAGATTATTATTTACTAGTCTAAGAACCAAGGGACATCCCAGGCTGCCTTCTCATCTCTTATTTCAAAACTGTTTTAGGTTTTATTTTTATTTTATTTTATTCAGGAAACTTAATTTAATACAATTTTCATTAGAATAGGACAAAGATTAGATTAGATAAACGGCAAGTCTTTGTGGTTCGACACCCTTATACTTGTCATAGTATTTCTGTTTTATAGTGTAACTGTGTATCATATACTAACCCTAGTTTCTTTGCTTTTGTTTTATAGGCTTCGAAGATCGAAGGTTCGAATCTATCAAGGCTTATCACAGGACGCTGCGAGAGGCCAAAGTACGTATTTTTTATTTCCATTAATTAGGATTAGTATTTTATCATTATTTTTCTATTTATGCCAAGGTTGAGGTCGTAATTCCCTTCTCTAGAGCGACTATACCTTGAGCTCGAGAGAACTTGTCCGCGTATCCGCCCTATCTCACGTTCATCTAAAAATTCGTAAGTTTTGAAAGTTGCAACCACCTCTCCTTGCCTCCGATTCAATTCAATATGGCGGGAGAGGAACAACAAGTGGCTAAGACGTTGAGGGAGTACTACACACCGTCTTCTCTTACACCTCCCTCGAGCATTCATGTACCTACAGTCGCCGGTAATGGAGTTTTCCATATCAAGCCCAACTTAATTCAACTACTTCCTATTTTTCATGGGCTTGGTAATGAGGATCCCTATATGCATTTGATGGGCTTTCTCAAAATTTGCACAATTTTTAGGATACAGAACTTGTCAGAAGAAGCCACTCATTTGAGGCTATTTCCGTTTTCCTTAAGGACAGGGAAAAGCAGTGGCTGAACTCTTTGCCCAGCAACTCGATTGCTACTTGAGAAGAGTTACAAAACAAATTCCTTACCGTGTACTTTCCAATCTGCAAGATGAGTCGATTCTGAAAGGCCATCACATTGTTTCATCAATCTCTGGATGGGTCTTTTCGTGAGAGCTGGAAGCGTCTTAACGAGCTTCTGCACAAGTGCCCTCATCATGAGGTCCCATGCTGGCAAATAGTGCTTAGTTTATGAAGGCCTTAATGACAAAACCAGACAAATGATGGATGCTTCCTGTTGATGTATGTTTCTGACACTAACCGTAGAGGATGCATGGGAACTCTTTGAGACCCTAGTTGAGGACTTGGTGCAATACACCACATCAAGTGTGGCTGACCCTGAGGTTTTAAGAAACCCACCTCCTAGGTGAGGAGAGTGGTATGAATTAAAACCAATGATGAATGTTCTTCCAAAGTTAAGGCTTTGGAAAATAAAAGTTCAATCCCTGTTGGGTATAAAATCGCACCTAACATCTAAAGGAGATAATGCTTCCAACATCAATCTCGGCCCGACTCATGTGATTTCTAATCATCCTGCTACTCTTTTTTCACCCCACAATGACCCCAGAGTATACTGATGCTGCACGTTCCTTCAAACATTTAGATAATGATTATGGCCTTGGAAACAATTCCAATCCGAGTTGGAGGAACCATCCAAACCTGTCCTAGCAAAATAACTCGAAGTAGGGGATTTAGCCTCCTAGGCAATATATAATTCACAATCCCCTCAACAATCCCGGCAACAACAAAATTACGAACCTCGTTGGAATAGCACTCTGGAGGAGCCCTTGTTACAGGCAATTCAAAAGTGGCAGCAATAGGGATGAAATCAAATACATCTACTCCATTCTCTTATGCAATCTTTTGCTAAGCTAGAAACCCAAATTGGGCAACTAGCTATTGCGTTGAACAAGAGAGACGAGGGCCGGTTACCATCTCAACCGGTAAATAGTCCAAAAGGTCAAGTAATGTCAGGGGAGACTTCATCTCCCCCTGACTCGCCAGTGCCATGATGAGCACTTTGACCTTGTCAAGCTACCGACGTATCCGTACCGCTTCTTGTGAGGTAACCCAAGTCCCTTGTACACTATTAAATTAGGTTTTTAATTTCTTTTATAGATTTAATGATTTCTGTTTATGTGCAGGTAGTAGGTGTAGGGTATATATTACAAAAATTTTAAAATTATATATAAAAAAAAGAGAATAAAAATTTAGTGTGAAATCTGGACTGAGAATTGAGTTCTCTACCAGATTTTGACTAGTCGAACTAATCAAGAAGTGAAAGAAGAGGAACGAATTTCTACTGGTCGAGATCATCTCGACTGATCAAAATTATTTATAATAGAAACCAAAGTTTTTGTTTGGTTTCGATCGGTCCAAAGGGTTTTGACTGGTCGAGATCGTGGGGAAAAGCCTCAGAACAGAGGTTGTTTAAGAGAAATTTATATTTCTCTTATAATTTCGACCAATCAAAAAGGTTTCTACAGGTCGAGATTTAGGAATCCAAGGTTATATAAAGCCTTGGGACCGGTCCAAATTCCATATTCAACTGGTCCAAACCCTAGCTCCCTCGACTCCTTCTTCCTTGAGCTCCAACGTGAATACCTTTCAAATTTTTTATTTCTTTTGCATGCCTTTCCACATTCCACTCCACACACGCCTCCACTTACGCATGCATTTACACCACCTTCCCGTCTTCCATCGCCGTTTTGATCACCATTTTGCATTCCTCCTTCCCACGCCTGCAAATTAAACGCGAAGGCTCAACTCTTCTCATCCGGAGGCCTCAATCAACGTTGTTCACGCTTAAAGGGTAATTTTGTGCCATTTCTTTTATTTAGATTGTGTTTGTCTAGGTTGTCTTAGATTGTTTTTAGTTTTGTTTGTGTTATAATTTTAGAATTTATGGGTAAATACACGACAAGGACAAGGCACCCATGGTGGATTCCCCGCCCAAGAAAAAGGCACAAACCACTGTTCCTCCGACTGTTGCGTCGTAGCCACAATCGGCTGCTACAGTGACCAACGTGATCCAACCCCCAAGGAAGGAGGACCCGAGTGAATCTAGGATGCACCATGAATTCTTTGTCAAACCAGAGTTCGACATGGAATTTTTCAACAACCTTCTCGAGGCCCAATTTTCACTGGCCTATCTTAGGCGATCTGGTCTCGCGAACTTGTTGACGCCCTCCTTAACACCGGTGTACCCTCACCTAGTCCAGCTATTTTACTAGAAACTCTTATACAATTCTGCTGAACCAGGTCGATTCTCAACGAAATTCGACGGTGTCGACATTTCGTTTGATAGGGTACAACTGGTTGAGGCTTATGGCATCCCAGCCGCACCTCCCATGGGGTGAGACTTGCCAAGGGGTCAAGACTACCCTAAATTTGAGAGACTGGTGCATGACGTTTTCAGCAAGTCACCAGTTGGCCCCTCATACACCACCCGTTTCACCCTATTACCTGACCTATTTTTTACGGACGTAGTGTTATACAAAACAGTATTCTTGATTTCACACGATACCCAATGCCATGGGGACCTTCTACAGGTCCTTTACGTCTTCATAAAGGGTTTGTGGTTTGAACCGTCGAAGCTGATTTTCTATGGGTTCCTCGATACCCTTAAGAAACTAGCATCACTGCGATACCGCACGACTTCGCTTCAGCTTCCGTATGGGCGAGAGATCACTCGCTTGCTACTTTACTAGGGGTAAAAGATCGACCCAAAGGAGCTGACCTTAAAGGCATTTCCCAAGATCTATAAGGCAAGCCAATGGAGAAAAGCCCGACCCACTATTGCAGAGCAGGCTGCTGTGGCTCACTCTATGCCTACACCTCCGATAGAGACTCTGGTAGTCTTTGTCCTCGACCTTGCTGGATCTGCTGCTGGGGCAGCCAGCACCCACCATACCCATACCATCCTTTGCCCAGCCTATACCATTCACACCATCGCCATCACCAGCACTTGAGACGGAGGATACCACCTTCTCCCCTCCATCTCCTCGACCCCCATCACCATTCCCTTGGGTTGAGACCACTACCACCACTACACCTCCGGTGACCATGTTTTCATGGATCCCATTGTCACACCGGAGCGTGTATCCACTGCCTCCACTTCCACTCCTCCATCCATTCCCATTCCATCCCCATTTTTACCCAATACCTTTGACATCGGTGCCTTGGGTTTTAGTGGTATAATGGAGGAGGCCATTCATGGGAATGCTACTCCACCTATGGACTCATTTTTCCAGAGTACATCACAGTCCATGATGGAGTAGCATCTCCTTGCTTTGGAGGTGGGGTAGACTGAGATTCGAGCAGAGCTCACCTCCATGAAGGGGCTTTTACACAAGGTGATGGGGGGATCACCATTTTACTTTCGAGGATAGGTTCAAGGGGGCTATGATACAGACCTACTCCTCCATCTAGTCCACCTCCCCCGCCTCCATCAGATGAGCCCTTCATGGAGGAGGGTTTAGATGCAGCACCACCTGAGGCCCCAACTTCGAAGCCCGTTGGCCCGACTCCTCCATCTTCATCAGGAGAGCCAGGGGTTGTCATTACTCCTGGGCCCACAGATTCTAAGGAGCCCAAGTCCTCTTCCCCAGTAACAGAGGGGAATGTACAGGAGGTGCCCACTGATTGGACCACTTTTCCTTTGGTTGTGCACAACGAGGGTCCACATGACCTCGTTGCGTTCGACTCGTCGACCTGGCCCATTATGCCTTATCAAGGAGAAGCTACTTAATCCTAGGTCATCATAAATACCGCTTTCTTACATGCTTTGGGTGTATATACTAATGCCCTTGAGGAGGAACCCCGCCCTGGTGATCAGTCACATAATTTACTATTTTATCACCCTTAACTTAGTGATGCTAGACCCTAGTTTGCTCCTAATGAGATGTTAATGTGCAGATATTAAGAACAGATAGCAGAATAGAGCCAAAGTGCTAATCTTCGTCAAAATAAACTCGAAAAATATTAAGGAACACAATCGTATGCAAATACGATCTGACCCCAGTCCGTAAGCCAAAAGAAAGAAGAATTACGACCCATCGTATGACCAATCATAATCTCGATGGAGCGAAAGAAGCAAAAAGAAGAGAAATCGTATTTATGATTCCTCAGAAAACGTTGAAGACTGGAGGACACGAAGTCAAAGAATACGATCAATCGAATTGAGAAATCGTACTGTGAAGAAGTGAACAATCGTAATTACGATTGTATAAAAGATAAAGCCTTCCCTATTGCTGATCACGTGAGAATTACACCGCCATCCACGGAATTAGAAGATCACTTAAATTAGAAGTTTGACAACCAATGGATCTGGGAAGATTGGCGAAGATATACAAGAAGAATCCTAAAGATCTCTGCTACTGAAATAAGGAAGAAAGTCCTGCACACATCTACCATTCAAAGCACGGAAGAACTAAGATTAAAATTTTTGGTTATATTAGGAATCTTTTACTTTTAGTAGTTTTCTTTTATTAGAATTTGAATAATGTAAACCAACACCTTAAGATCTATAAATAAGTGGGCTCGGCATAGGAGAAAACTTATTAAAGAAATTTTCAGCATCAATTGACAGCTAAGGTTGGAATTCTAGAAGATCACCTTAGACTAGTTTTTATCAAGTACAATCATCCACATATTTCTGAAAGCCTTGCCTGACAACCAAGACCGAGGAATTCTGAAATATCGACCCTTTAGATGATTCTACTTCACTTTCTAGTTTAGATTTATTGTATTCCATTTTCCTGCTTTGTAAACATCTAAAAGTTCTTGATTTTAATTGACGCCTAAAGTCTAGAATTTATTGATTAGTGTAATGGTATTTTAATTTCCATCTTCAATTCTTCTAGTTTTTTATTGATGCCCAAAACAGTAGAGAGTAGTAGATTAGAATAGATCTATATAGAGAGGATTCTAGAAAATGATTGGCGACCAAGATCTGGAAAACTTGATATATGGTGTAACATTACATCCAAAGACTGAAAGGTTGTCTATGATTTGGATGGCAGAGGATTATAATAGATTTACTTTCTACAATTTTAGTTTAAATACCCATTCTTTTTTTCTTATTTCTCTTGTAGATTAGATCTTTAAAAGCGAAAAAAAAGTTTTCACACATATGGAGTTTTTACCTTCCCTGTCAAAACGATCCTATACTAGTGCTGCAATTTCCGTTGTGTGCTTGCCATAGGTTAAGGCTAAGTACAATAATAGCCACATCAAGTTTTAGGCGCCGTTGCCGGGGAAGCGAAAAATTTCTCTAAAAGCCAATATTTTTCTTGCTCTTTTTATTTTTCGTTATATTTTTATTTTCTTTAATCACTTCTTAATCTTTTACAGGTTTATTCAGAGTAGCCAATCAAGGGTTTCGACACTTCTTCTAATAATAGAAGCTAGAGGCTCAGATTTATTTTCTCTTCCTGCTTTCTAAAATAAAAATTGAAAAAAAAACTAAAAATACAAAAATATATAAGTTTCTAGTGTCTATATCACACTCGATCAATAAGTTTAGAATTCTTTGAGTGTGATCTAGAAATTTAAAGGACTCTCTTGTGTAACTTAGCTTCTAGCCGATCTTCCGAAAGAGAATCCCAAATCATGGCTAACAACCACCATATTTAGGCAGACTTCAACCCAGTTATTCTGACCACGCCCTCTTGTATAGTTATACCAGAGGTAGCGACTAGTCAAAATTACGAGATCAAGCTCAATACGCTTCAAGCATTACCTACTTTTCATGGGTTTGATCGAGAAGATCCCTATCAACATTTAAGGGAGTTTATAGAACTTTTCACGCTGTTACAATTGTCAGCAACTAATGATGAGGCTATTAAATTACGGTTGTTTCCCTTTTCTCTCAAGGATAGAACAAAAGCATGGTTAATCTCATTGCCCGCTAGAAGTATTACCACTTGGGACTGACTACAGTCCATGTTTTGAACAAGTACTTTTCGATTGGTAAAACTAATCAGATTCGCCAGGAAATTCAGGACCTTAGGCAATTGCGTGAAAAATTATTTCATTAGAGTTGGGAATGCATGAAGGATTTATTGAGGAAATGTCATCATCATGACGTGCCAAACAGGTCCATTGCGCAAAGTTTCTATCAAGGGTTAACTGAGACCAACCAGTCTATGGTTGATGCCGTAAGTGGAGGAGCCTTCATGGCTCAGAATGGCCAGCAATCTTGGAATTTATTTGAGAAACTAACTGACAATTCAAAGAAAAAACAAACTTTGTTAAGATCTGACCCAGATGTGATTCGCCAAACCCCGCTTGTGAGGAGTGGCCTTTACGATATTAGCAAGGATAAAGTAAAGAAGGAGAATAAAATGAGCAATAGGTTGCAACACTGGAGCAACAAATAGCATCATTAATGACTACTAAACCAAGCACTCTGAAAAAATCTATAGTAGCCTGTTCAAATTGCCATAACTTAACCTATGCCACAGACGAGAGCCCAGCTGCGGCATCATACTCAGATGCGATGGAAAAAGAACAGGTAATCGCCTTTCAGAGGAGAGATTACGGGAATACATATAACCCGTCGTGGATGAACCACCCAGGATTTAACTATGGTTCCACGAGTGGGGGACAACTAACACCATCTATTGCACAACCCCGATTTCCCCAGACCCAAGTTTTCCACCAAAGACCTCAAATGCCAGCTACGCAGCCACAATCCAGTCCACCAAAGACAGCACCAAAAGCAACAGTTGTTTACATCCTTCGAGATTTGCAACAATAGTCACATCAGCATTAAAAAGACTCATCTCAACTAGCTCAATTCTCTCGAGGACTTCATTCACATACTCAGCCCATCACAAAGTTGGAGAGCCAGATTGGCCAACTAGCTTCATAGGTGGCAAAGAAAGAAAATGGCCAATTGTTGACACAACCAGTTAATAATGCAAGGGCCTGTTTGGATAAAAACACAGGAAACGTGGGAAAGTAAAATAATATTCCTATATTTTCCCATGGATACCTAATTGGTAGGAAACCATGGTATTCCTTTGTTTCCCTTTATTTTTCGCTGTTTGGATAACCACATTGCTAGCTGGGAAAATGCAGGATTAACTAAATCCTGTGTTTGGATACATATGCAGGAAATTGTAGGAAATAACATATCTTAATCGAAAAAATAGCCAAATGACCAAAAAATTATATATGTATTAAGGTTTTTTTTATCTTCACATATATTAGTGAATTGCTTTAGTGGCAGACTTGGTGCTTTGTGAAGGTTAGGTTCTAGGTTCAAATCTTGTTACATGTAATAAATTATATATTTTTTTAAATTAATTATATTAGAGCACATACACCATATATTTAAGTATATAGCTCTACAACATAGTAGAGTCCCTTGTGAGAGAAATCTCTCCAAAATAAGTCCATGCAACACCTAAATAGATGGAGGGGAGCTTAAAAATCGGCCAAAATTATGATATTTAATTTTTTAAATTAATTATATTAAAGCATATACACCATATATGTGAGTATATAGCTCCACAACATAGTAGAGCCCCTTTAAGTCCGTGTAACACCTAAATAGATGGAGGGGAGCTTAAAAATAGGCCAAAATTGTAGGATTTAGTTAAATAAAATCAAAGAAGAAATATTTGTTATGAAAATAAATACCATAAAAAAAATTGCTTGAAGGTTTTTGATAATTTTGGTGGTCAAGATAATTTTGGATGGATGAGAATCCACTAATATAAATTAGGACCCCTAAAGCTTAGTAATAAATTTTTAGAAAGTTTGGGTGGTCAATTGTCATAACGTAGTTTTGCCTCTAATGTTTGGGGATGTGTGCTATTTAGAATTAACATCAGACCGTCTAATAGGGGCATCATGATCTTAAGATCTATCATGAGGAAGATTGAAAAAAAAAACAATCTCCATCATCTTATTCAAATCAGTCAATGCTTTTCGTCCGTAAAAAAATTGTGTTGTATTACTAAATGGGTGAGAAGAGTCATTCGGATGAAAAGTCCGAAGGGTGGGTAAATAGAAAACCGAGGGACCCCCTCGGCATTTGTAGTAGGGTTTTAACGGAAAATGGGAAGATAATTTCCGACCTTTCCAATGTCATCCAAACAACGGGAAATGCGGCAATTCATTTCCCACTTACCAGGTTTCCCTTCTTTCCTCTGTTTTCCCTTGAAACCAAACAGGCCCTATGAGGACAAGTGTTCTTGGGGGAGACATCTACTCCCCATAATCCAATTTGAAATCCTCATGGACCTGTCAAGCTACCGACTCATTTGTAGCACCCTTTATAAAGTATGTAAACTATTCCTTTTTCTTATTTTGAAATTTTAGGAATTACATTACGAGCAGAAACGTAACTAAATACGACTGATCGTAATGCATTACCTGCTGTACACTATTGTGAGCAATCATATGGATTTATGAGTGCTCGTAATTCTTGTTAAGTTTATCGGCTAAGTCGTAGTGATTACAAGTTAATTGATATGAGAGTTTGAACCTACGATTGCTGAAAAGTTAAAGTCGGACTGACGACTCTAGGTTAAACATACGACTGATGACCAGTTCAGCAGGTCATCACCAATATTAGGGCCTACACAGTCGGGAGAGACTACATTCGCCCAATCATGAACTCTCCATCTACCCCTTCGCCTTTCCCTCAAGTTTTCAAAATCCCCTGTGCTCCACCCAACCATTGTCCATTTATTGAGTTTTTACCTCTCCTGTGAAAACCCTATCTTCATCTCATCTTCCATTTCAAAAATTAGGGTTTGATTGGCAAACAAGGTAATAATTTTAATTTCGAATATGGTTGGTTTCTCCTTTAGTTTTAATTCATAATTGTTTCGGTTGGTTTACTAATCGATAATCTTTTACTCTCAGGAAGAAAAGGGAATATGTCGAAAACCAAGATGGCGAGACAAAGAGAGGAAGGTGACGAAGGTAATACCTCTGATGACAACACTCTCATTAGCACATATATCATACGGGCTGCTGCGACAGCCCCGCCCAAAAAGAAGTCTAAGTCTTCTGGGAGAATTATTAAAGAACTACCGAAAGGGAGGATTGAAGTTAGGGAAGATACTACGTCAGCCCCCACAGAGGGCATGGAAACTGATAAAGGCAAAATACCAGCATCCCTTGATCAAAGATTGTGCGATCAACCACCAACCACGATGAAGTAGCATATCGTGAGAGCGGAAGTCACAATGGATGTTGCCTATTAGGAAAGGATCGATTTTAGTAGAATCACCATCCAATATTACAGGGATGCATGCCTCACATATTTTCTGGAGCCTGCAACGACACTAGTCTACCATAGGCTGGTGAAGTTGTTTTACAAAAATATGACCAATAGTGGCACTAGTCAATCCTCAATGCTCTCCACAATTATTGATGGACTCTCCATCCATCAAACCTAGGAGATGATTGTTGGAGTCCTGAATGTACCCCTAGTAAGACTATATGTATCACCTGAAAACTTGGAAGACATCATATTAAGTCCAACCCCTCCCGTCCTTCTGAACTTTGCCCAGATGGCCACAGAACTCTTGGGTCGACCACATAAGGACAAGTCAAAATTTATGAGGAAAGATTTGGAAGAAAGCAACTTGTCACTTCATTTTATGGATGTCTTGATTTATAAGACCATCCATCCCACTTTCCATCACACGGAGAGAAGGCTTCTCTTTGTGAAAGCCTTATAGTTAATGGCAAACAAATTTTGGTTTGATGTACCTACTTAGCTATTGGAGGTAATGGAAGTGGTGAGAGGAAAACTGACCAAAAATAAATATGAGAAGAATAAGTTGAACCTCCCTTTTGGGGGTCTAATCACTAATTTGCTCATGAATGTGAGATACAACCGTGAAGCCTAGGAAAAAGTTCTTGATAGAAGAGAGGAGGGCCTAACTATTGTTGCTTACAGGGGAACACTGAACTCTGAAAATAAAAAGAAGATACCTGATGTTATCCCCACAGACTGTGACAGCCACAACAGATATTGCCCAGTCCCCAGAACCTATCATTGAAAGTAAGGATATGCTTGGTGTTGAGATCGCTTCAGATGCTCTTGCGCTAGCAGAGACAAAGGGAGGGAGTACTTCTACTTCTCCCCAACAAAGAATGGAGCCCAAGCTGCCGAATAGCCTCAATGATATTGAGCCTGAACTTTTGGCTGAGATAATGCCTCCACCAGAACCCTCTACTTTACATGATTCAGCTTTGGATTCCCCAACAGGGCCACCTTCACCTCACTCTCCTTTGGCAGCCACATTGCCTTCTACTAGTGAAGTGGTCCCTGTGGAACCTCTTATACCCACGGTAAAGGAAATTCCACCTCTGCCTAAAATCCAATAAACCCTTGACGTGGATACTTTTAGCCCCATTCCAGTTCTTATTAAGTCTACTCCACCTCCCATGATCACATCACAAGTAGAACAGACTCCTATTGTTCCTACCACAGAAGCATGACCTAATTTTGAAATTTCGAGAGGGGGCTTCACAGAACTGTTGAATGAAGAAACATCTCCTTGCATTATTACCTCATCAGTCCGCACATCTTTGGGAAAAAAGAATGAATGGGAAAGGAGATTGCTGGAAGTGGAAAACTAGCAACTTACACATGCTCCACAGTTAATGCCCACACATCAGAGTTGGTCAAAGGAATGATCGAAGAAATTAACAAAGTGAAAAACAGAGTCTTCGATGTCCTAACTATAGCTAGGGAAAGGGCAGAAATAGTAGACAACCTTAGGCAAAGGGTTGTAAGGGAACAACAAGCACATTGGAAGGCTGAGATAGCAAAGAAGGTCCAAGAAGTAACTGTATCCCTTCAAAATCAAATTGCAAAATTGCAACAATAGAATGGTGCGTTGGAGGAAAAGCAACAGACATGGGAGCAAGAGAAGAAGAAATACGAGGAGGTGACATTACACCTAAAAGAAAGGGTTAGAGCTTTACTTGCAGAGCCCGATGAGAGGGAAATAGCTCACCTTGAATATCAGCAAACGCTCAACACTCAACTAGACGAGATGACTCATCAGCTAACCATAGCTGAAGGAAAAATACTGAAGCTTCAAGGCATAAAAGACTCTTTAATTGAAATATGTGATGTCCAGAAGAAATAGATAAAAATAATCACTGATAATAGCATCGTCACAATGGACAGATTAGAGGCAGAAGCAGAAAAACTAAGGGTTAAAGGTAAAGAGAAGTTTGCAATGATTTGCAAACTAAAAGATGATTTGAAAGAAAAAGAAAAGGTTGAAGAGGAGCTGTAGGCCTTGAATGAAAAGTATAACGCGTTGATAGCAGAGAAAGAGAGTATTGATGCTCTCTACAAGAAGGTTAGGCCTGAGCTGTATGATGAACCTGCTCCTGAAGAAGAAAGAATTGAGACAAGCTCTACCAATGTGGTGTCCGACTCTAAGGAGGAATTGTCAAGCAGCCCTTCTCCACTTCTAGCCTTTCCAGCACCAAAACAAGCTCCATTTGTGGCAATTGTTCTGTACCCCTCATCACCTAGTGAGTAAGATAAACCAGAACATCCTGAAGCTCACTAGGTATGCTGAATTTTACAAATTTTTTTTAGTATTCCCTGTTTTAAGAACAATGAGGACATTATCCTATTTAAGTTTGGGGGGGGGGGGGGTATACACTCTCTGTATATTACTTTTACATTTCGCATATAAAAAAATAAATTAATTATGTTTTTAGAGTTTCTTTTTAGGTTAGTTTTGTTTTAAAAAATTCTGTAGTTAACCATTGTATGCGAATTATGATTAATGAAATTAGATTCCATCTACATTACCATCATTGTAGTAGAAGTTCGAACAAGAATGATATAAAGTAGTTGATATTCATGTCTAGTTCCCCTGTACACTGTATCATAACTGATTGTTTGAAACTATACATCGCTTTCAATTGCAAAATTTGGATAATTGTTTCAAAAATTATATTCCCTGTGAGCTTTTGAACTAATATTCTTTCTTTGGAGAGAGATTGTTGTTATTTGATTCTAATTTTTTTGAACTTCTAGACTTGCATTCCAATGCAAATTTCAATTATTGTTATTTGAATCTAATTTCTATGATTATGTTGTTAGTTTTTCTAGAACTATTTGTTATACACATCAAAGCAATATGGCATTCTTGCTAGCAACCCTGGAAATGATAAAAGGCCATATTTTGATTTGTTTGAGCCAAAAAGCTTAAATCCCAAAAATATTTATCCCTTGAACCCATATTAGAAGCTTAAATCAAATTTTTTTGTACCAAGATTTTATAAACCCGTAACCACATGTACTACCCAAAGCTTTCGAACTTTTACCCTTAGTTTTTTCTGAAAATTTAGAATAGAAGGGAGAAATAGGGAGTGAAAGGAGCATAGAATAACATATAAGGGATATGTTAAATAGGGTACAACTGAGAGAAATAAACTTTCTGAAAAATATGGGAGAAAAAGGAAGAAAAATCGTAAATACGATTCTATAAAAAGAAAAGAAAAAAGCATCCAAAGAAAATTTCAAGAGGATATCTGAAAGAAAATAAACTAAAGAAAATGGGATTTACCAGAAAAAAAAATAGTACAAGTAACTGGGAAGAAGTTATCCAACCTTTTGGATACTTATTGAAGTAGAAAAGAAAGAGAGAAGAAGATAGGAGAGAGACGAGCTGAATTCTCAGAACTTCTGATCCCTTTCTACCTTTCTTTGGAATCCTCTTAACCCAAAGCCCCATTACAAGCCGATAAAGACCTTTTGATACTTTGTTTGCAACAACATTAGCCTAGTAGAGAGGTGTATGATACATACTATATATGGACACTCTGATAATCATATGAATAGAATAGATGTAATATCCCTGATATTTTCGGCATATTTTCGTTTACCTCGGTAAGCGTGCCCGGAAAATACTGTAGAATATTTTGGACTTTTGGTAAGCTAAGGCTATGGTAAGACTAATGGCCAAAGGATTTGGTCTCGAGAGGTGTGCAAGTCATGAAATCGATGACTTATACTATTGGGTTTATGTTGGTGGTTAACATTAGATATGTTCTCAACTTAAGTGGATAAGCTGCAAATACAAAAATCTAGATTTTTGTAGGCTTTGTTTATAAATTATAAAGAGAGAGAGAGTTGAGAGAAATTACACTTCTCTCTTTCGGTTGGAAAACAAATTGGAAACCTTTTGGGCTGCATGTGATCTTTAGATCTTGGAAGTTTTAGAGTTCCTATCTCCATCTCAACCATTGATTAGAGTAGTGCCTAAATTCTGATCAGTTTGAATTAATTGAAAGAGAAGAGTGATGTGGAGAGGGTGAAAATCTGTGTGATTTTGTTGAGTGAAGTGGCTGTAACCACCCTTCTTATTGGACTGATTTGAAGATCTAAAACCATGGAACTTGGAGCTTGGAGCTTGGAATCAACGGTTTAAGCTACAAGAGGTATGCCTTAAAACCTCCTTATGCAAATTTGTTTGATTTTTGTTAAGAAAGTAAGTTTTGAATTCAATAGAAATGATGGAATGGCTGTGTAGAAAATATGAAAAAGAATTCGAGCATGTTAAAATTTACAGCCACAGTACCTGAGAAAATCGACCATCGATTTTCAAAATCGACTGTCGAAATTGGAAATCGACTGTCGAATTGGAAATCGACAGTCGAAAATGGGATTTTAGCTTTAAAACAGAATTCTGAAATTCGATGGTCGAATTTCAAATCGACCATCGAATTTCAAATTCGACCATCGAATTTGAAATCGATGGTCGAATTCTGTCCAGTTTCTGGCTTTTTAATTTTTGATTGGATTTTTGTTTTATGAGCCTTTGGATTAATTTTTGGGTTGTATATTAACACTTAGGGTGTTAATATATGTAGGTTTTGGCCAATTGGGAGTCCTTGGAGAGGATTGCTTATGCATGCTTTTGAATTGTCTTGGTTAAGGTAGGGGAATCCTAATTTTTATTTGCATGAATTATAAGCATAAATTGTCATAAATCATGTTATTTTTAGAAGCATGAAATATAGAAATTTCATTATACACAGTGAAATTAAAAACTTTGAACATATGATACAATCCGAAAATTTGTAAACCTTATCATGAATAAGAATCATTGGAAATCAGAACCTCAGTTAACTTTTGAATCAGAACCTCAGTTAACTTTTGAATCAGAACTTCAAATCAGAACTTTGAAAAATCAGTATATGATATGAATAATAAGCTTGGATACGTGTTAGCATTTGCATTTGATTTTGGGTTCATAAGTACGATGCCCTAGATTCCACCAACCGTGTTGACGGTAAATCTTTGGCGCAAGTTTCCCTCATAGCGTAGGGGCTTGTTGCATTTTCGAAATGGGTTCATGAACGACGATGGTCAGTAGGGTCTTCCCATCGGTCACGTAGTCTGCTCTCATGCTATAGGAAATTTGGGAGATAAAATTAAGTTATAAATTTAAGACAAGAAGCATGCTAAATCAGAACATTTTGAACACTTTAGATTTTATGATCAGCTTTGACTCAGGATTAGAACTGGAGATTTATTTTAAAAAGCACCATTGAAAAAAAAATCATATTTGAACCGATTCCGTCTTTTGAAAACTTTTACTTATAAGAAATGCAAATAGATCTGTCTTCCTTATTGAGCTTGGCTGTTAGCTCACCCTCGACTATCGTCCACAGTCTGAGATTGACCTTGGGTCGAGAGGATGGAGGACTCGATTATATTCGAGGAGGATTTGGATATACCAGCTGAGGAGTTCTTCCCGTGATCCTAGATTTTCTATTTTTGGTATTTGTCTGGATATTATTTTGGATGATGAGCCTTAGGCTATTATTTTTGATCTTTTGATATCACTCGAGGAACCATTATTGTGAACCTCTATTTTAGGTGATCGGATTGGCCATCACCGGTGGTTCCTTTTGGTTCCTCACAGTGATATATCTAATTTTGTTATATGAAGCTTTTGTTTATGGATTAACAATGTTGCCTCTGTCTTTATACTTTTGTTATGTTGCCGGCTTCTGTTTGTTACGGCTTATTGAGAAATCAATAAGTTGATGAACCGGCCTTTCCTATACCTTAGGGATTGGAAAAGTCGGGTCATCACAGTTGGTATCAGAGCAAAGGCTCTAGGTTCATAGTCTTAGGACTAGGGGTTAGATTATTTCTAACAATTTATTACTGATCAATTGTTATTGTTTGTTTAACAATGATCGATGCCTCCACGGTTTAGAGGCAGAGGCCGAGGTATAGAGGGACCTCGTCCTCGTATTGAGGAGATTGATGAGGCGTAGGCACCTCATATGGCGTAGGGCGAGTTGCTCGCCCCAATGCGTAGCCTTTGGGAGCTGCTAGGCAAGATAGAGGGAATGTGGACGAGGTGTTGGCAGCCTTGGCTACTAACATGGCCCAGCAGACTGCAGCCATTGACCGACAGACCGAGATGCTGGCAGCCAGACATCAGCCAGGAGGATTCGCAGAGTTTAGGAGGATGAGACCTCCTACATTCTCAGGGCAGACGGATCCTATGGAAGCCGAGGCATGGCTGGATGAGATAGAGAAAATATTTGAAGTGTTGCAGTGTACCGATGTCGAGAAAGTACGCTGGGCATCTTTCAAACTTTTGGGTGAGGCCAGCCCGTGGTGGAAGTCTGCTTCAGGATGAGAGAGCGGGACTCACCCCAATACTCCATGGACTTGGGCGAGTTTGTGGAGCGTTCAGCGATCGAAGACTTTTCGAAGATCGTACGTAATCAATGGGAAGTCCAATTTATTGAATTGAAACAGAATGAGATGTCGGTGCGCGAGTATGGCGCAGAATTTGATAGACTTTCCCGATTTGCACCCCTACATGTGGCCACTGAGCTGATGAGAGCTCAGAAATTTCAGAGAGGTTTGAGGCCGAACATTCAGGAGGGTGTCTATGTGGGAAAATGGAGCGATATCTTTGGCGTGATGTCCAAGGCCCTCATTGCGAGGAAGATATTCAAAAGCAGATACTTGAGGCGAGAGCGGTAATAAAAATAGGTTTGGCAGGGGACAGAGTGCTTGAGGCGGTGAACAAAAAGCCGGGGTTCTCTAAACCTCCTCCATACCCTAGTCACCATCATATTTGCTTGGGACCAGATGGCGTCTTCCTATCGAGAGACCTCGAGTACGTCACCGGGGCGACCTTTCGAGCCGGGAGCACTCCGCAAGTGGAGCTTCGTGGCTCGTGGCTCGACGAGAGGATCAGTTACTCTGTTTCTACCCCGCAGTGTGCAAGATGTGGGAAACCACATATGAGGAAGGATTGCGACGGAACACCGGAGGATGCTTTGTGGACAGGTTGGTCACATGATCAAGGATTGTCCTACTATTGAGAAAGGGACTCTGACGGTCTCTCTGAGGACCACGACCTACAGTTCAAGGTCGGGCTTATGCGGTGACTGCACAGGATGCCCAAACGTCGAATGACGTCATTCAAGGTATCATTAAAGTTGAGACGTCAATTATGCATTGATTCAATTATTATTGTTTAAATCTACATACAAGTCACTTATGTTAAAACACATAGGAATCATTGCATATAATTAACAAACTTTTTAACTAAAGGTACACTTATGATGAGTAGTCGAGACGACGTGGATAAAATTGAGGCACGCGTACTTATAGACCCTGGGTCTACACACTCGTTTATTACTCCTTCCTTCTCAGAGAAGTTGGGTATTACTCCCGAACCCCTTGCTTTCATTCTAGATGTCAAGATTCCTACGGGGAGTTCGGTATGTACTGATACAGCATGTCAGTCATCGTGATGATTGATGAGCACGAGACATTGACCGACATGATTACGTTGAGCATGGAAGGGTTCGACGTCATTCTCGGAATGGATTGGTTGGCAGCTTATCACGCGAGCGTGGACTGTCTTCGGAAGATAGTGACCTTCCGACCGCCAAAGCGAAAATCCTTCCGATTCTGTGGAGTCAAATCCAAGGTTGCGCCGTTGGTTTCAGCCATTAAAGCTGAGCGTATGATGAAGAATGGTTGCAGTGGGTATCTGGCCTATTTGCAAGATTCTAACGAGAAGAAGAACGACTTAGCTCTTATCAAGGTGGTCTGCAATTATCCTGATGTCTTTCCAGAGGACTTACCTGGATTACCACCTGACTGAGAGATTGAGTTCGCGATTGAGCTAGCGCTGGGTACAGAACCGTTATCTAAAGCTCCATATCGGATGGCGCCTGCTGAGTTGAAAGAGCTCAAGAGTGAGCTGTTAGACAAAAGCTTTATACGACCGAGTGTCTCTCCTTGGGGTGCACCAGTTCTATTTGTGAAAAAGATGGATGGATCGATGCGTCTGTGTATCGATTATAGGCAGCTTAACAAGATGACGATTAAGAATCGTTATCCTCTTCCGCGGATAGACGACTTGTTTGATCAATTGCAGGGTGCAAGGTTCTTTTCAAAGATTGATCTGAGGTCAGGCTATCACCAACTCAAGATCAAGGCGGAAGATATATCCAAGACTGCGTTTCGGACGCGTTATGGCCACTATGAGTTTCTAGTGATGCCATTTGGATTGACGAATGCGCCTGCATCTTTCATGGACCTGATGAACAGGGTGTTCAAACCACATCTTGATAAATCTGTGGTAGTTTTCGTAGATGACATCCTCATCTATTCGAAAACCAGAGAGGAGCATGTGCAGCATCTGAAGATGGCTCTTCAAACACTCAGGGACCATCAGTTGTATGCCAAACTCAGTAAGTGTGAGTTTTGGCTTGAGCAGGTCAGTTTCTTAGGCCACGTAGTCTCTGAAGCGGGTATCTCAGTGGATCCTACAAAGATAGATTCTGTGGTGACATGGGAACAACCTACGACAGTTACAGAGGTCCGAAGTTTCCTTGGTTTGGCAGGGTACTATCGGCGATTTGTCGAGGGTTTCTCAAAGATATCAGTCCACTTACATAGCTCACAAGAAAGTAATGAGCGAGCTTTTCAGAGCTAAAGTGCCGCTTGACTACAGACTGCTTTGCTATACCTTCCGCAAAGGAAGTTTTGCAAGATATAGTGATGCTTCTATGGCGGATTAGGTGTGTGCTTAATCAACACGAAGCGGTCATTGCGTATGGTTCTAGGCGGTTGAAGGACCATGAAAGAAATTATCCATGATCTCGAGTTAGCGCGATTATATATTCGCTCTCAAGATCTGGCGACATTACCTCTACGGTGAGATATTTGATATATTCATCGATCATAAGAGTCTCAAGTACCTGTTCACTCAGAAGGACTTGAACATGAGGCAGCGACGATGGATGGAGTTTTTGAAAGATTATGATTGCTCGATTCAGTACCATCCAGGAAAGGCAAATGTCATTCGATGCTCTC
Source organism: Chloranthus sessilifolius (assembly GCA_021018995.1). Classification (NCBI taxonomy): domain Eukaryota; kingdom Viridiplantae; phylum Streptophyta; class Magnoliopsida; order Chloranthales; family Chloranthaceae; genus Chloranthus; species Chloranthus sessilifolius. Next base: position 84,993,710 of record CM037592.1, read on the forward strand.
AAGTAGAAGGTCTTGACTCGATTATCACATCTTGTGAGCGGATTCGGATGGAAGCTATTGGAAGATATGGCTTTGGGCAGCTCACGGTTTGATGTAAAAGGCTCGGGAGCATTGATGGCTACGCTTGTATTACGTCCTACGCTCTTCGAGAACATTCGGAAGCTTCAGATGATCGATGATGAGCTAATGGCAATCAGACGAGATGTCGAGAATGGCAGCAAGAAGGATTTCTCCATTCGAGCAGATGGGACCTTGCTATTTCACGACCGGGTATGCGTACCGTCGAGTATCGAGCTTCGGGACACCATTCTGGAAGAGGCTCACAAATCCATGTATGCCGTACATCCTGGTAGCACCAAGATGTATCAGGACTTGATGAAGAGTTTTGTGGCGTAGGTTTGAAATACGACTGTCATCGCCGAGTATCGGGATTACGCGGCAGGTTTCGGTTTGTCAACAAAAAGTGTTAAGGTTGATCATCGTAACTCGCAGCCCTATTGCGGCCTTTACACGTGCACGAGTGGAAATGGGAAGCCATTTCGATGGATTTTATACTCGGTGCGAAGACAACGAGAAGAGCAATGCCAGCTGGGTCATTATAGAACGCCTAACCAAATCTGCTCATTTCTTGCCATATAATACCACCTATCTGACGATGACTTGCGAGTTATACCGAAGGAGATTGTTAGACTGCATGGGATACCAGCTAGTATTGTGTCCGATCGAGACCCGTTGTTTACTTCACATTTTTGGCAGAGATTTCAGGAGGGCATGGGTTCTCGTCTTGATTTTAGCTCAGCATTTCACCCACAAATGGATGGCGGACGAGCGTGAACGGATCATTGAGGACATGTTGAGAGCATGTATGTTGGATTTTCACGGGTCATGGGACCAACACTTGCCTCTGATAGAGTTCGCCTACAATAATAGCTTTTAGGCTAGCATTGGTATGGCTCCGTTTGAGGCTTTATATGGACGGCGGTGTCGATCACCGTTGAACTGGGAAGAAGTGGGTGAGAAGCTCATTATTGGACCTGAGATAGTTGAGCGCACTACCGAGACGGTTCGGTTGATCTGTGCGACTATGAGTAGCTTCAGTCGTCAGAAGAGCTACGCCGATCTCAAACGGAGACACGTGGATTTTCAGGTAGTTTTGATATGTCAATGTGTATTTCTTCACTTGGTATTCATTCCATGTGAAATTGGCACTAATGCTCGATTTTTCAGGTCGGTGAGAATGTCTTTGTTCGAATTTCGCCTATCAAGGGCGTTATGTGGTTCAGAAGACGAGGGAAACTAAGTCCTCGATACATTGGGCCTTTCGAGATATTAGGCCGAGTCGGAGAGGTTGCATATCGTGTGGCGTTACCGCCGCAATTATCTAGCATGCACAACGTCTTTCATGTGTCGATGTTGCGTCGATACATCCGTGACCCGACTCACGTACTTGATTACCAACCCATCGAGCTTCAGGATGGTTTGAAGGTGGTCGAAGACCCGATTCACATTTTGGATCGCAAGGAGCAGATCCTACGCACTAAAAGCATTCCTTTGGTTCTCGTGCAATGGCGGAATCATACACCGGAGGAAGCCACTTGGGAGCGTGAAGCTGAGCTCCGAGACCAATTTCCGACCCTTTTTGATTGAATTTTGAGACATCAAGTGTTTAATGTATAATTTCTTGAATTTTCATGTAATTATTAATTTTATACAGATGATTGGCGATAAATTTTGTCGGCCCAGTATGGTGCATGTTTAGAAGCCTCTACATCATGGAAAATTCAATCCTATTGGGCCTACCCTTGGTATCTTACACAATACTGGCCATGTGACATAAAATTGGCCTATCGTTAGCTACTTCTTTAAATTACCACGTAAATTTGGCCTTGATACAGATATCATGGCCCTATCTATATATATTATTTTGTAAATGTTTACCAGTTTTGTTTTTGTGTTACGTTGTGAAGTTCCTAAGCATTTTACGAGCCCGACCAAACCCAGACTTTTCATTTTCCGAATGGTTATGAGAACTAAATGGGCCAAAAGCTTACTTGGCCTATTCTTAAATTTTTCTACGCCAAATTCCGGCTGTGGCAATACAATCATAGCCCAATAAGGTGATGGGCATGAAATGGAACCAAAGAAGGTGCAATTAGACCCAAGGGCATGCTTGGAATTTCAAAAATTTTGAAAATTTTTTCATTAAAATAGTATCAGAAAATTCGACTGTCGAAATGCAAATTCGACCATCGAATTTTCTATCAGATTTTTTAACCATCGATTTTAAAATCGACCATCGATTTGCAAAATCGACCATCGAATTTGAAATCGATGGTCGAATTTACCGATTTAAGTTTTGGGTTTTAAAAATTTTTGCCATTCGGTTTTCTGTTTCGAGGGTTTTGAGCTTAGGGTTTTAAGGGGTTTCGGGCGATTTGGGAATTTTGGAGCTTCCTCTTCAATTTTTGGCTGCATTCCAAAGGGGATTTCACTGCTTTTCACAAAGGGAGCATCTTTCATTCCTTGCAAAACCGATTTGGGGCATTTTCACAAGGTAAACCTTGCTCTATTCTCTGTGCATCCCTATTTTCTAGTATTTTGTGGGTGTTCTTTTAAATTTTGATTCAATGGGGCCTAAGAAACAGACGCCCATACGAAATCCCACATCAAAAAGGCCAGCTTCTAAAGCTGCGTCTACAAGCCGCACAAAGCAGCCCACAGCACCACAGTCGGCTCCACCACCCACTGTCTCCCCCTTGCCTGAGCAACCCAATGATTTTTGGAGCATTAAAGGCTTCACGACCGAATATTTGTTTCACCCCGAGTTATTTGACCAACAAACGACCACACAATGGGCGGGTGAATACCTTGAAAAGGCCAAATTGACCTCTCTGTGCACGACCTTTAGCGACCATTTTTATCCCCGACTCGTGCGTCTATTTTATCAGCACATGAGCCGCGAAGACGGGAAAAGAATCTATACCGAGATTGATGGCCGCGATTATACCTTTGATCTAGAGGACATGGCTGTGGCATTGCGATGCCCTTTAAATCACTCACAAACCATGGGTCTAGGTCCTCCATTCCCCAGACCGGTCCGTTTTGAAGATGTAATCACGCAGATGACGCAAGGCCGTCATGGGTCCGAAAGTCCATAAATCACTTGTCCATATGCGAGACCATGTGGATCTTGGATAAAATTTTAAGACCACCCTTTACCCTTTTGGTCATCAATCTGGCGCACGGTCCCCTTCAACAAATTCTTTTGCGGTATAAGGAGGCGATGGTTTAGTGCTCGAAATTCTTTTAAAGGGATTATCAAAGCCCGCGAGAAAATGGGCAAACATGTGAAGAAACCATTGAAGACAATACCCTATGCTCGCATAATTTCGGTGATGATTGAGAACTACCGAGCGGGCCCTGCTTATGATATCCCTCCTACTGAACCCAAATCCACAGCGGGTTCGAGAATGTATAATTTGGTCAATTGGGGTCAAACCTACAGTAGGCTGGTAGAGACTCCAAAGGATGCAGAGGCACCTGATACCGCTACTGATGATGAGGACCCTGCTCATTCTATCCCGGACACTACTACCCGCACCTCCTCATTTACAGTGGCGTTCTTACACTCTCGAGTTCACCGACAGATGACCGCCATGAGCCATGATTCAAGAGCTCACCCACCACGGCTCTATCGTCGAGTTGGATGTCCATGGCGCCCTCTCTTATCCCGATGCGACGCAGCGTTTCGAGGATTACACGTATATGGCGATATCCGTGCTTGTCTATAAGCCCTTGACATGGCGGTCCTAGCATGCCTTCTCTGACCGGGGAGGATACGGGTGATGATGATGCTACTGCGGGCGATGGTACTTCGGATCGGGCGGGCCCATCTTCTGTTGGGGATTGTTAGTATACTTGGGGGGAGGGGTTACTGATTTATTTTCTGGTGGTTATGGTCTGTATTTATTTTACAGCTTGGATTATTTAGGACCTGGTGGTCCTTCTTTTGTTATCTTTTATATTTTCTGTCTTTTGCTTTGCTCTGGATACTTTGCTTATCTTGGTTTGCATATAGTTCAGTTCGAGCCTTGTTTTCATCTTTTGATATGCGTGATTGGATCTCGATGTGCATTGCTTTTGTTGGTATTTTGGTATCTGCTTCAGTTAAATGCTTGTGTGGATCCGTTCTCTGTCACTTTTTGTACTTCCTGTTTCTTTGATAGCTTTTCATTCTCTTTATGGCTTTCATGCGTCACCGTGCATCGGTTTCCCGGCACGTGACACTTGGGGTGTGGGCATCCATGTACGGATGCAATCCACTATATGGCTTTCATGCCACATACGGTACATCCATGTTAGTACGGATCCCATCCCTTGGCTTGCGTGCCTGTGGGATCGAAATGCGGTGCCCATGTTTTCTCTTCTTTATTATGCAGTGTTCAATTTTCGGGGACGAAAATTCCTAAGGAGGGGTGAATGTAATATCCCTGATATTTTCGGCATATTTTCGTTTACCTCGGTAAGCGTGCCCGGAAAATACTGTAGAATATTTTGGACTTTTGGTAAGCTAAGGCTATGGTAAGACTAATGGCCAAAGGATTTGGTCTCGAGAGGTGTGCAAGTCATGAAATCGATGACTTATACTATTGGGTTTATGTTGGTGGTTAACATTAGATATGTTCTCAACTTAAGTGGATAAGTTGCAAATACAAAAATCTAGATTTTTGTAGGCTTTGTTTATAAATTATAAAGAGAGAGAGAGTTGAGAGAAATTACACTTCTCTCTTTCGGTTGGAAAACAAATTGGAAACCTTTTGGGCTGCATGTGATCTTTAGATCTTGGAAGTTTTAGAGTTCCTCTCTCCATCTCAACCATTGATTAGAGTAGTGCCTAAATTCTGATCAGTTTGAATTAATTGAAAGAGAAGAGTGATGTGGAGAGGGTGAAAATCTGTGTGATTTTGTTGAGTGAAGTGGCTGTAACCACCCTTCTTATTGGACTGATTTGAAGATCTAAAACCATGGAACTTGGAGCTTGGAGCTTGGAATCAACGGTTTAAGCTACAAGAGGTATGCCTTAAAACCTCCTTATGCAAATTTGTTTGATTTTTGTTAAGAAAGTAAGTTTTGAATTCAATAGAAATGATGGAATGGCTGTGTAGAAAATATGAAAAAGAATTCGAGCATGTTAAAATTTACCGAGATTGAGAAAATCGACCATCGATTTTCAAAATCATTGTCGAAATTGAAATCATTGTCGAATTGGAAATCGACAGTCGAAAATGGGATTTTTAGCTTTAAACAGAGTTCTGAAATTCGATGGTCGAATTTCAAATCGACCATCGAATTTCAAATCGACCATCGAATTTCAAATTCGACCATCGAATTTGAAATCGATGGTCGAATTCTGTCCAGTTTCTGGCTTTTTAATTTTTGATTGGATTTTTGTTTTATGAGCCTTTGGATTAATTTTTGGGTTGTATATTAACACTTAGGGTGTTAATATATGTAGGTTTTGGCCAATTGGGAGTCCTTGGAGAGGATTGCTTATGCATGCTTTTGAATTGTCTTGGTTAAGGTAGGGGAATCCTAATTTTTATTTGCATGAATTATAAGCATAAATTGTCATAAATCATGTTATTTTTAGAAGCATGAAATATAGAAATTTCATTATACACAGTGAAATTAAAAACTTTGAACATATGATACAATCCGAAAATTTGTAAACCTTATCATGAATAAGAATCATTGGAAATCAGAACCTCAGTTAACTTTTGAATCAGAACCTCAGTTAACTTTTGAATCAGAACTTCGAATCAGAACTTTGAAAAATCAGTATATGATATGAATAATAAGCTTGGATACGTGTTAGCATTTGCATTTGATTTTGGGTTCATAAGTACGATGCCCTAGATTCCACCAACCGTGTTGACGGTAAATCTTTGGCGCAAGTTTCCCTCATAGCGTAGGGGCTTGTTGCATTTTCGAAATGGGTTCATGAACGACGATGGTCAGTAGGGTCTTCCCATCGGTCACGTAGTCTGCTCTCATGCTATAGGAAATTTGGGAGATAAAATTAAGTTATAAATTTAAGACAAGAAGCATGCTAAATCAGAACATTTTGAACACTTTAGATTTTATGATCAGCTTTGACTCAGGATTAGAACTGGAGATTTAATTTGAAAAGCATCATTGAAAAAAAAATCATATTTGATCCGATTCCGTCTTTTGAAAACTTTTACTTATAAGAAATGCAAATAGATCTGTCTTCCCTTATTGAGCTTGGCTGTTAGCTCACCCTCGACTATACGTCACAGGTGCTGAGACTGACCTTGGGTCAGAGGATCTGGAGGACTCCGATTATATTCCCGAGGAGGATTTGGATATACCAGCTGAGGAGTTCTTCCCGTGATCCTAGATTTTCTATTTTTGGTATTTGTCTGGATATTATTTTGGATGATGAGCCTTAGGCTATTATTTTTGATCTTTTGATATCACTCGAGGAACCATTATTGTGAACCTCTATTTTAGGTGATCGGATTGGCCATCACCGGTGGTTCCTTTTGGTTCCTCACAGTGATATATCTAATTTTGTTATATGAAGCTTTTGTTTATGGATTAACAATGTTGCCTCTGTCTTTAGACTTTTGTTATGTTGCTGGCTTCTGTTTGTTACGGCTTATTGAGAAATCAATAAGTTGATGAACCGGCCTTTCCTATACCTTAGGGATTGGAAAAGTCGGGTCGTCACAATAGATTATCTTTTTTATGAGATTTATTTATCTGCCACTCTTCCTTGATATCATTTGACATATATACATCGTATTGTGAGAACCAAAAAATTTTGATAATCTTTTAAAGAGTATGTAGATGAAAGATTTTCAAAATTTGTTATTTAGAAAAATATATGATGAATAAACTTGTCATTGATATGCACACACTCCACGATTTACATGAGTTGAAATTGTTGAGGATCTTGATCAATGATAACTCCTAAGATAAGAAGTCATGCCTGGTTGAAATCGTATTTCTGAAAAATATAATAATCATGTGATGACTGACTGATAATTAGTTAGTGTAAATAGTAGTATAGAATTTCTTTTGTTTTAGAAAAATTTATAAAAAAAAAGTCAAAAATAATTGAAGTTTGTAGGTAACTTCACTGAAAACCTTCAAGAGACTATAACTCATCCACTAGGGATCGCTTAGGGTTTAAAAGCTTGTTGCATCTGCTAAATGTAATCGTGCTTCCTACGAAAGTGGCATTTAAATTTATAGTTTTAGGATAGTTTACTTTTCCTTGTTTGCTAGGGACTAGTAAAGCTCAAGTTTGGGGGTGCGATCAATCACATAAATTATCATTTTATCACCCTTAACTTAGTGATGCTAGACTCCAATTTGCTACTAATGAGATGTTAATGTGCAGATATTAAGAACAAATAACAGAATAGAGCCAAAGTGCCAATCTTCGTCAAAATAAACTCAAAAAGCAGTAAGGAACACAATCATACGCAGATACGATCTAACCCCAGTCCATAAGCTAAAAGAGAGAAGAATTACGATCCATCGTATGACCAATCATAATCTCGATGGAATGAAAGAAGCAAAATGAAGAGAAATCATATTTACTATTCTTTAGAAGACGCTGAAGACTGGAGGACACAAAGTAAAAGAATACGATCGATCAAATTGAGAAATCTTACTGTGAAGAAGAGAACAATCGTAATTATGATTATATAAAAGATAAAGCTTTCGTTGTTACTGATAACGTGAGAATTACACTGCCATGTACATAATAAGATCACTTAAATTAGAAGTCTGGTAACCCACAGAACTGAGAAGATTGGCGAAGATATACGAGAAGAATCCTAAAGATCTCTGCTATTGATATAAGGAGAAAGTCATGCACGCATCTATGATTCAAAGCAAGGAAGAACTAAGATTAGAAGCTTTAATTATATTAGGAATCTTTTACTTTTAGTAGTTTCTTTTATTAGAATTCGAATAATGTAAATCGACCCCTTATGATCTACAAATAAGGTGGCTCGGCATATGAGAAAACTTATCCAAGAAATTTTCAACATCAATTGACAATTGAGGTTGGAATTATTGAAGATCACCGTGGAGTAGTTTTTATCAAGTAAAATCTCCCATGGATTTCTGAAAGTCTTACTTGAAAATCAAGACCGAGGAATTTTGAAAGATCTACCCTTGGGATGGTTCTACTTTGCTTTCTAGTTTAGATTTATTTTATGGCATTTTACTTCTTTGTAAACATCTAAAAGTTCTCGATTTTAATTGATGCCTAAAGTCTTGCATTTATAGGTTATTGTAACGGTAAATCTTCTAGTTTTTTATTGACGTCCAAAACACTAGGGAGTTGTAGATTAGAATAGATCTATATAGAGAGGATTCTAGAAATTGATTGACGACCAAGGTGTGGAAAACTTGATATATGATGTAACATTACATCCAAAGACTGAAAGTTTGTCTATGATCTGGATGGTGGAGGATTAGAATAGATTTACTTTATGCAATTTTTGTTTAAATACCCATTCTTTTATTCTTATTCTCTCATAGATTAGATCTTTAAAAGACAAATAAAAGTTTTCACACATATGAAATTTTGACCTTCCCTGTGGGAACGATCCTATACTAGTGCTGTAATTTCCGTTGTGCGCTTGCAATAAGTTAAGGCTAAGTACAATAATAGCCACATCACTTGGTGGCCGAGTGTTCGATGACAATTTCTCTTAGGCATGATGGGCTTTAGATGAAGGACTACGAGGCTATGCCCCTCCGATGGAATTATGACAGGTACGTCTGTTAGGAGGATGCCAAATCCCATGTGGAGACTGTGCTAAACCATGAGGAGGCACATGCACAGTGGGAGAGAGAAATGAACAACATGCGTAGTCAATTGTCTCCCATTGTTATCGACGTCGATGATGCTGATTTGGGCGGAGCACCTCCTTCCTCTCGTGGGAAGGAAGTTGCTCTACCTATGCCTCCTCCCCCTTCGTCTTCCAGGAAGCTAAGGGGTGGTAGGCGGCAATCATTGGTGCTTGTGCTTAATTAATACATCTTTTGTTGTTTGCCCTCTTGCTGTTTTTGATGATTATAGTTTTGTGCAATGAGGGCATTGCACCATTCAGGTGTGGGTCATGTTTTTAAATTTCTGCATCATATACTTGACAACTATTTTGTACACCCTCAATACCGCATTTTGTATACAATTTTTAAACCATTGTTGCATTATTTTGTCACAATTTTCAAACTGTAGTTGTCAATGCATGTGCTTTCTAATTTTAAAATATTAATGTCGTGTTAGGACCGTTGGTGCTTAGGATTACTAATTCAAATGTAAACATTTAAGGATTGGTCTGAATTTCATGCTTAGAAAAATTTCGCACAATTACCATGCTTAGGCCCGGAAATCAAAGGATTAGATTAAATTTAGAATTTTTAAACCTAGGAAAGACTAAACCCGATGAGCTTTAGATCTATTTTTCCCATTCTTGATGAGTGCTTAAAAATTTGGAGTATCTTTGAATTCTTTATTACTTGTTTTAATCTCTTTTACTTTATCTCGGCTTGTTTATTTTGCATTGCTTTGTATCATCACACTAGAATACATTGCTCTTTAACTCAAGACAAATAAGCATATTTACCACTTGTGAGGAAATGATCAAAGGCCATCTTTGGCTCGCTTTTATCTAAAATGCCCCACCTCATACAAATTACCTCTTCGTACCCCGTTTGAGCCTTGATGAAATTTTTTCCTTATATGGTTCTTGATAAACCATGTTAACCACACTCCAGCACCAGTTCTGAAAATTTAAGCTTTACCCTTCAATCACTGAGTAATTGGGAATGAGGGATGAGAGTAAATGGAAAGAAAGTAAATGAAGATGCATGATTGTGGTGTTGACTGAGAACATATGGCAGAAAAGTGTTTGAAAAAGGGAGGAAAAGGAAAAAGAAAAAAACAAAAAAAAGAAAAACAAAATGAATGAAGAATATGAGGTGAGTTAAAAAAGAAAAGGAGTAAGAAAAAAAGAAAGTTGAAAAAGAAAAGAGAAAAACTCTGAAAAAATTATAAAAGAAAGAGTGAAAATGAGAAAATCAAATTTGTTTCTTTTCCAATTTCACAGAGAAAGTTGAGCCCAGTTTTCCCTTTCTATCTTAACCTTTACCCAAGCCCCATTACAACCTGGAAAAGGACCTTCTTGATCCAATCTCGGTTGGTAAATGCCTTGTGGAGAGTAATAGTGCAATGCCTATGGTGCTTGGTATGATGTGCTTACGAGACAAGCATCCGTCATTATGAGATTTCTTTTAATTCTTCTATGCACTGTGCTTCTTAAATCATGTGATACTTTTTTATTTGCATTGTAACTCTCCCTCACATGTGTGTGAAAAAGTGAACCATTCATTAGAGCGAGTTCATTTTGAGCATAAACCTAAGGTGAGGATTGAGTCGAGACTTGGGATCCGACGATTCCTTGGTTGGATTAATCCCACGATAGAACGATTTGAGCATTGGTAAGCACACACATCACTCTAGGCATGAATGATAGATTTATCTAAGGATCAGAGCATTGGGTTAGTTTGAATAAGCAATAGTAGAGTCATCATGGCATTGGTATTTGAGAATAAAAATTTGCATGCTGAAACGACTACTATTTTTTATTTTTCAAAAGTATATATGATATGAAAACCAATTTTGAAAACTCATTTTGCCGATCGTTTCGAAAATTATTTTGGAAGTTTGTGGGTGTCTTCACTGTAAACCCTTAGGAGATACAGCTCCTCCACTAGGGATCACCTAGGGGTTTAAAGGTTTATTGCATATGCTAAATGCAATCGTGTTCCCTACGAAAGTGGCCTCTATTTTATAGATTAGCTTGTATATTATTATATTAATTTTAGTTTTATTTTTGGGTTATATTTTATTGTTGCCTTTGCTGGAGGACAAGAAAAGTTGAGGTATGGGGGTGTGGTCGGTCTCCAAAATGGTATAAATTATACCTGAATCTCGGCCTTGTTAGCCCTCGCTTAACTACTAATGTGGGTTTTTAGTTCATGTTGTGTCGCAACAGGTTCAAAGGATGGATTAATATAAAATGAGTTAAATGAGCAAAGTTAGAAGAAACCTAAAGCAATGGCAAGCATATCAAAGGAAACCAACTGGGAGAAATGACTGAATGGTCTCGACCAGTCGAGATCGCTCAGCAATGACTTGCCAAAGAAAGAAAAGAAGAGAATATGCAGACTGGACCAGTCGAAAGTTCCATTTCGACCGATCGAGTAAGCTGCAGCTTCAGATGCCACAAAGTGGACCAGTCGAGACAGAACAAAGATTTTATATCTCTTTTAAATATAATCCTGACCGGTCGGGACTGAAGTTGACCGGTTGAGTTCTAAAGTTAAAAGAAGAAGGGATTTGAAGTTGTGACCGGTCAGGATCAATTTGACTAGTCGAAAATAAAGGAATAATAGAGCAAGGTGCGACCTAGAGGTGATTTGATGCCTGATCGATCGAGTTTCGATGTTGACCAGTTGAGATGGTGTTTTCATGCGAAAAATTAGCTATGCCAGTCGTGATTTCTCTGGACTCTGAGATCCTCTCCGAATTCTTCTTCTTCACCTAATTTCTTGGGATTTCTTGAGATACTTGTCGTGTACAATTGTTCTAGGGCCTTTGTGCAACCGTGAGATTTTTGACAGTCCTATCGCGACAATGCGCACTCGTGAAAAAAATATAGAGTCGCCACCCTAAGCTTTTGGTATCCCGAAAAACCTAAATCAATTTTATAAGCACCGAAGTGCCAAAAATATGACTCTGATTCACCAGTCTATGCCAAAGGCTCGTGGGTAGGGGCTTCGGTTATCGATCGAGAAGGTGTTAGACACCCGACCAACCTGCTTAAAAGCGGTCTCTACTTGTGGCCAAAATAAACTAGAAATATAGGAAAGAAAAGTGCACTTCCTCTTGCCCTAAGGCACCTTGAACCTATTTGCGCCCCTCCGCCACTAACGAGATTTTGACGGCGTAATGGCACAAATTCAAGGGTAGAGGAAAAGGTAAGAAGGTAGAGGAATAGAGGGGAGAGCCGGAGCTCTCGGGCACTTGTAGCATACTTGTGGACCTTCGCGTAGGTGCACTTGATGGGTTTCCGATGGCTTGGAGGATGGAAGAGTGGGTTCTAACCTCTAAAGCTTGCTAGCTAAGGAGTAGGAGATGAGGGCTAGGAGGTAGCTCTCACCTAAACTAGGAGATTTTTGATGAAAGTTGGGGTCTAAAGGAGACTTTGAAATTCTTGGATTTATATGAAAATGGTGCACCAAAGGGGAGGAAAGCTCTCTCTTAATCTATTCTCTCTTTTGGATTTTTTTCAAGCCTTTGTAAAGGGAGGGGTGCCTGTCTATTTATAGGAAAAGGGAGGTTAGGAGGGTGCTTAAGTGCTAACTAGGTTAGTAATTAGGTAATCTCCTAATCTAAGGTTTCCTAGGATTTTGAGAGCTTGAAAATGTGGGCAATGGGCTTCAATGGTCGATGATAGGGTGAGGTTTCAAATGACTAAAGGGTTGCAAATAGGGTAATCAGGATTCCAACAATCCTAATGAAACCCATCCCAAATATTGAGATGGTCAACAAGTCAAACCCCAAAAGTGGATTTCGAGTAAAAACCAACAGTTACTGTAGCTAAGCCTGGCGCAAGTATTACACACGCAAAGCATAATTACAGTGTCTGGAAGTTCAGAGCTTGAGGTGGGTCCCACCGATAATTGGTGTGTGTAGTAGATGCACCAAGCCATTTTTGGAAAAAAATGTCTTGGCGCATATAATACATGCGCCATATATGCCCTATCCAAGTGCAACTCATGGGCAGTGCTCAGATTATCGTAACTTTTTATGTATAATTCGGATTGAGGTGATTCTTGGCTTGTTGGAAAGCTGAGAACCTCTACTTTTTAATGGCATAAGATTTAGTCTCAGTGAAGGTCCCTTCCAGCCCTGACATATCTCTCATTAACCATTGCTCAGGAGGGTTAACTATGTGTCTAGAGAGGTTGAGGGTGATTCCTAAGGGTTTAGGTGAGTTTCTAAGGGTTTGGAAAGATTTCTAAGGGTATGGGAGAAGCTATCAGAAGCTCGGGAGTGTGCCTCTCTCAAATTATATTTCGATCGGGCGTTGAGCCAAATTTGGGTGTCTACAGATGCCCCTCTTTGATATCCGATCACTAATGATCGCATGCCAAAGACAAAAGACATCCGAAGAGGCCCAAGGCATCATTGACGGGTCCACCGTATTCAAAAATGAATCTTAAACATCAGGTGGGTAACATGGTGAGTAAACGAAAGCCCTGTATGTTAGGAAAAATGTCCGTTTTTCAAGGTTATCGGTCCCCAAGTACTTAGCGACATTACTGGGCATAATAGAGGTGGAGCGAGTTGCGAAAGCCCAATATGCTGGAAAAAATGTCCGCCTCTAGAGATGGTTGAAGATATTTATATTCAAGTTTTATTTTGAATAAAACAGCTCTGTAAGTGAGAGGGTGATCGACCCAAACTCAAAGATAGGTGCAAAGCAGATACGCGAAGGTCCACAGTTTGTGTCCAATCATGTGTGGCATTGATTGCCCCATTTGGCTGGCCATGGGTGCCCTTGCATGAAGTAGGGTTCGAGGTCTTTGGGCCAACCCATCGGTCTCGAAATTGATTTAGCATAACTACCTACGCGGAGCGAATTGATGTCGCAACAGTTTTTGGGAGTACCTGCCGCTTTTTGTTTATTTTTATGTAGAATTTTTTATTATTTATGTGGGCCTTTATGTGGATTTTTTTATGATTTTATGTGGGTTTTTGTATTATTTTGTGTGAATTTTTTTGTGATTTTATGTGTGTTCAGGATCTTGAGCAAGCTCATTGATCTGGAACTATTTATTTTAGCACAACCTTCCTGGCAGGTCAAATGGAAGCTGACACATCATTTGGGGGCGTGTGCACCTCCTCGAGTTCGAGGAAGATCAGGCTCGGTGTGTGCAACACATAAGCCAAGCCAAAAAGGGCCAGGAATAGCCTGGCATGTGCAATACAAGCGCCAGGCCAAAATGGGGCCAAACAATGCTTGGCGCGTTTATTAGATGCGCCAAGACAAAGCTGGGGGGCTTTTAAAACGGCCGAGCCCAAGCCAAAGAGGGGTATTTTCAAAATCTTTCTCTACCCCTCTCTTCAAACCAAAACGGGACCTCTCTCTATGGTTCCCTTGGATTACTTGAACCTTGTTTCATCGACAGAGTTTGCTCGCGCTAATCAAACGCACGCTCCACTCTGGATCGAGGACTAATTTTCCTGAAGGTAATCGATGTTAACCTCACTTTCTTTTGATTTTTCCTGAATAATTTGCAATGTGGTTAAGATTTTTGATTTTTTTAAATGATGAATGAGTGATTCCTCTTACAACTATGATTACTCATCTCTTCCTTCATCTATTCCATGTGCATTGGCCCTGATTTTGAGTAAAAATACGATTTTTTAGTGATGCCCTACTCTTCTTTCCATTTATTGATGTTATTAGGGGCCTATCTTTTTTCTTTTTTTTTGTGTGTGTGGATCTAGATGGTTTTTTGTTGTTTTTTTTTTGCAATACAAGATGATTGTGCGGATTTTTTTTGTTTGTTAGGAAAAAGACTCTTTTTTTGCATTTTATCCATGTTTCGCTTTTCTCTTTTTTTTTTCATTTTTTTTTCTTTAATTTTTATTTTTTGGAAAATGAAAGACTCTTTTTTTTATTTTATCCATGGTTTGTTTTTTTCTTTTTTGGATTTTTATTTCTTATTTTTGTATGTTTATTGTGTATGCATATATATTTTTTTATTTTTATTTTTTTTGGAAAAAGAAACTCTCTTTTTTGTATTTTATCCATGTTTTTCTTTTTTGGATTTTTGTATGTGTATATATATTTTTTGTTTGTTTTCTCTTTTTTTTTTTCGCTTTTGTTGTGCTCTCTTTTTGAAATGTGGGGGTTTTGGGCCTCACCCCCTCTCTCCTTTTTTGATGTAGTTTTTTGCAACGATGATGGTTTAAGATTGATGGAAAAATTCAAGGGGCATATTTACATGCTTATGTCTCGTTATTGACATATCTTGATATCATTGCCTGTGTTCGTCTCAAAATGTCGAGTGAGGAAGAGCATGGGCAAGAACAAGAAGAGGGGCCGAAGTGATCTATGGTTCCCGAGGGAAGAAAAATTTTGTGGTGCAACGCTCTTCCGGTACCTGGTTCGACATGCAAGGCGAGGCCGCCCATACTGGTCTCCTCCATCAGCAATATACTCATATCTTGAAGTTTGGGATTGCCGGCAAGGTAAAAAGCTTTGTTGTTGTTCTTTGTACAAGCTTGCAATATCTTCAAGATCTGATATCTCTTTATTTGAATGTAGGACTTGCCTTCCATCACCTTCCAAGGAGGCTGGTTGGACCTCCAACGCTTCAATCTCTACCTCCCTTCGGTCGTGAAGTTCCTTCTTTCTCAGGTTGATTTCGAGGATTTCCTCTCGTGCCCTGCCATGCGGCCCAACGCGGCCTATCTGAGGGCCTTGATTGAGCGCTTTCGTCTCGAGACTATGATATTTCACATGGCCATGGCGGAGATGATGCTTACCCTCGTCGATTGGTTGATGATCATGGGGATTCGAATGGGGGGTAAAACGGTGGCTAACCTTCGCGTGCTTGATCGGGATGAGGTGATTCAACTAATCAGGGATTATCCCACCTCCACAAATTTGCATGGCTCCGAGGTTAAAATGTCATGGCCGTTTGATCTGTTTGATGAGAATGAACTGGTGGATTTGGGCCAGCCTGATGCGGACATCTTCATTGAGCCAAAGCGTGCAGTGATGTTAGCTCGCATTTCGCTCCTTTTCATGCTGGGCAAGACTCTTTTTTAGAATGCCAGTGGTGGGTGGGTCTCATTATCTTTGCTTAGTCTTATGGTAAATTGGGATGATGTGCACCGATATGATCAGAGTGGGGCCGAATACACCATGCTCATCTCTAGCCTAGCTCGGGTCTTAGTCAGGAATGCAAAGTCTGTTGTCGACTTTTGGCTACTGTAGAGGTAACCCCTGGCTCCTTTGCTTTCCTTGGTTTATTTGTTAGTCATTCCCGGTCTGTGACATGTCTTTTATGTATGCCACTCTTTTTAGGTTTGGGGATATCTACACTTCCAGCCTGGCCGCCCCCTCCTTCACTCTGATATACCCACCTATCCGCTCATGAGCAATTGGAACACGCACCGTCGCAGGGACGTTGGTATGAAGCATTTAAAGATGGGCTTGCGGTCCCAGCTCTATCTGCTGATCCCGGAGCCGGTATGGCTATTTCTCTCTTTTCTTTCTTAGCATTTCCTTTTTATGCTACCTGTTTGGCTGATGGGACACTTTTTGTTTGGGCAGGTTATCTATGATCCCTACATTGGTTCTCCTTTTTGGGATCGAGCTACTGTGGGTCCATCTCGCTTCTTCGTCCACCGTGGTGTCATTTTCTTCTATGGGGCCTGGGCTAGGGCATATTACCTAGGAGAGAGAGTGGTCCACCAGTATCAAGACCACTTTACCATGTTGCAGGCTCTTCTTGTAGATGTTATGGCTCCTGAGGATACTGTTGAGGAGCTCTCTGCCTGGTTTCTTCATCATGGGGTCCTCGTCAATGATCTCCTCATGCCCGAGGGTTACCAGCTATAGTATGAGTCCTTGCCCTACCGGTCCATTCTTCCATGTTTCATACCTGGTGCTAATTTCATGGTCTTTGGCTGTCCGCGATCTCACGTAGTTCTCCTTTTTCTTAGGCAAATTTTTAGTGGTTTTGATTCAATTTTTGCTTCTACTGACTAAAACTCTTTTCCTTTTCATAGTTCAACTAGGGAGGTGACTTTGATGATGATGATGAGGTGGCGGCAGGTATTACTGAGGCTACAGGAGCTGGTCCCTCAAGCACCTCTAATATTGGTGCCTCTGGTAGTTCGACTGCTGAGGTCCAGGGGACTTTTAGGCGCCTAGATGATGCCTTTCTCTTGGGTTTATGTACAACCGTAGAGGAGCGGGCCCACATATCTGCTGAAGCGATCCGGATCCCCCCTCCTGAATTGGTTCCTGGGGTAAGCAAGCGTTTTTCTTTCTGCATGCTTGTTTCTTAGGAAAATGCATGTGCTGGCGCCTGTGGCTCCTATAGCTGATGCCTCTTTCCTTTTTGTGTTGGACTATGAGTCGGCCATGAATCAGGCAGAGTATTACCGCCATTTTATCGATCTTCAGAACGTGGAAGTGGTGAGTATCATACTGACTAGTTCAAATCATTGCCTTGCTATTTTTATCTTTCAACCGATCTTGACTGATGGCCTTGGATATGACTTGCACGTGCTCGTGAAAAGGAGTCGCGCTCCCTGCTTAGCCGACTTTCTCAGGCGTGGGCCCGAGTGACAGATGTCAGGACATACCAGAGCTCTTCGTGCAGGCGCTCGAAGTCAAAGGGTGCCAATAAGGATTAGGCTCTGCTTTTGATTTTTCAAATTTTGAGACTTTCTGGGACAAATTTTATTTTTGGATTTTGGAAATATGTAATGGATGATATGACACTGTTATTATTTTCGGATGGTTTTTTTAGCTTTTCCAGAGGAATGTTAGTGCCCTTTGCATATTTTATCTCCCTTTTGCTTGCTGTAGTGTGTCGGATTGCTTGTAGGATGGGCTTGATTTTTTTTCAGAAAGAATGGCCTTTAGGGCTACATACTTTGTTAACACTTGGCCCTCATTTCCATGCCTATGTGGATCTTTCCTGTACAAAGATTTATATAAGTTAGATGTGACCAAAAAAATTTACCTCCGTATGTAATTTAATGTGCTCTTTTAGGTAAAAGGCAGTAAACGCAGGCAAGCTATACAGAGATCAGCATAAACTCCCTCCCCAGCCCTCATTTTCTCTTGTGGGGGGGCCAAGGGTTTGGCGTATGTGTTACATGCACTAGGCAGCTTTGGGGAAAAAAGTGGCTTGGCGCATGTAATACATATGCCAGGCCAAATCTGGAGTAAACAAAGCTGGGGGTGTGTATTACATGCGCTAGGCTCAACCTGGGGGAAAATGCTCTAGCGTGTGTAATACACAGGCCAAGTGCTTCCTGAGGACAGTGGGGCTTTTTAAGCCCGAGAATGCACTCTTTTCTTTCTCTTTTGACCTAGGTTTGGTATTTTTTACTGCTGCTTTCTCAAGGGTGGGTCCATCGTCCTATATTGAATTTGTATCCTTGGGAACATCTTTGTATGTCAATGGACCAACTTTTCAACCCCGCCTTTCATGGGGGGCCCGTGACCGCTATACTTCCCTGCTTGGGCATGGGACCTAGTTTCCTAAAGAAGTGGTTAGGGAATTTGAATGAGAGCGAGTTCGTGGGTTTGAATGAGCTTGGGTTGGCCCGCCTCTCGTCTTTTCTTGACATTCCTCCACTATGGGACGATGGCCTCCTTTTGGGAAGTGGATACCCATGTCTTTCATTTTGGGAACCGTGAGTTGTCTCCCACACTTGAAGAACTCTCTAGCATGTCGGGTTTGAAGCTGCACAGAGGTCTTGCGAGAGTGATGGCGAAGCTAGGTTACACCGATGCCGGGTTATGCCAGAGCTGTCCATAGGAATTTGGGTTTGAAGAAACCTGATTATGGAAAAAGTCTCATTGGAGGGCTCACCAGGTGTTCGGTGAAATTCCTAAGAGAACTTTTTGGTGACGAGATCCTACGAAAATTACTAGTTAGAAATTTTTATAACGTGAAGGCTTTTGCTCTTGGCCTCATCTCTGAGGTTTTTTTCTTCATTAGGGGAGAAAGTTTCTCGCTTGCACTTTGTGATGTCTTGACCGAATTATAGGGAGGCCGCTCTGTGATGCATCTGATCCTGACAGAGCTTTATCATTGCCTCGACGCTTTTGCCTTGGACAAGGTGGCGTGCCTTAGGGGATGCCCACTTCTACTTCAGGTTTGGCTAGGGAAGCACCTTGCCGTTTTGGGACCCGTGCCTCATTTTTATATTGCCCGTGGTGAGGTGACCCACTGCTTTCTAGGTAGATGCCATATGCTTCCATTGGGAGAC
Source organism: Chloranthus sessilifolius (assembly GCA_021018995.1). Lineage (NCBI taxonomy): Eukaryota > Viridiplantae > Streptophyta > Magnoliopsida > Chloranthales > Chloranthaceae > Chloranthus > Chloranthus sessilifolius. Next base: position 85,012,857 of record CM037592.1, read on the forward strand.
TTACATGGTTTTAAGATTTGGCTGGCCGAAGCTGAGTTGGCGTGGAGGCTTCCTTGGTTAGATCGGACCTTCCTGGTGATCCATTACAGAGATTACGAGGGTATCACCCTCCTTGGCCTGACTGACAGTACCTACTACTTCCCATTTTGGGTGCTACGTCAGTTTGGTTGCTCTCAAATGGTACCCAGTGCGGTGAAACCTCCCCTATGTGACTTGATTTTCTCTCGGTAGTCCTCTAGGGACATGGATAGGATATCTGCTCTCTGGGAGACATGTCAGTCGACGCTCATGTGCGATCTAGAGCAGGGGGATTCAGTTTTGTCCTCCCCAGAGTATGAGGCTTGGCTATTGTCTGAGAGGCCATCTGCTTGTTACTTGGATCAGCCCGAGACTAGTGAGGTGGAGGGACCTTGGCCCAAGAAGGAGTCGATGCTTCGAAGCCATATTGAGCTACTGATGGACGAGAAGCAAATCCTGCATGAGAATTTAGAGAAACAGATGGTTAGAGCAGAGGTGGAAGAAGCCAGATCCGGTGTAGCTGAGTGTGAGGTCCTTCATCTGGGAGGGTCGTTGAGTGACGCTCTTAGTGCTACTGATGCTTACCAGAAGCGGTATAGGAGTCTTCATGGTTGCTAGATGACGGAGCAGGATGTACGGGAGGATGCTTTACATGCAGAGATCCGTGCCCTAAAGCACGAGTTGGGTCGTTGATTCCCTCCTGTACATACCTTTTTACATAGATCAAAACCATAGAAAGGGGCGTCCCCCTATTTGATACATCTTTTTGGCATACAATTTTCTTTATGTTTTTATTATTTTTGCACTTTTGTAAAGAAAGAAAGAAGCTAGACAGCTCACATATTATTTTTTGGGATGTGGTGTCAGCTGTATATGGGTTTCTACATGGGAAAGGGAAATCTATTATTTTACAAAACAATGTTATTTCTCCTTTCTTTGATTGATGGACCTCTTTTGAGATGGAAAGTGCATAGTATGAGCACATAAAAGATAGTCTATTATTTTTTGCAAAAAGGGGCTCCTTGCCCTGTGGTGGTGCACATAGTGGGTGTGAAAATGGGGAAGGGACATATATTACCTTTGACAAAAATGGTCTCCTTGCCCTCTCTCTTTTTTTTGTTATTTTTGGCCTGATGCCTTAATTATCGGGGAGATGACGGGTCCCCTTTTGAGCATGGTCAAACCCCCTTTCATGGTTGGTCCTAAGTGATGCTCAACAATTTTTACCAAGGCCGAAACATTTATTCCTTTGAATTGAATCGATCTTTTTTTCCTTACCCTGGGTCATACATTTGACGGTATAGTTACGAAAACATTCTTGGTCAGGACTTGGATTTGAGCTAACATGAGTGGCCCCGTTGAGAATCGGGTAATGTGGGAGGGGAACCGAGGGGATCTTATTTATTTTCTTATTTATTTCTCCTTTTCAACTTTCTTACTCACAACGCCCAAGGTGGGTTTCCGTCGTACCCCTTGTTTCCCTCTTTTTACCTGTAGCACCCTCTCGGGTTTTCACTACGTCCATGGGTTTGCATTTTTATCCCAGGCACTTTTTCAAGTTTTCACCTGGTTCGCACAAGCTCACTATTTTTATCCACGGTGCCCTTTCGAGTTTTCACCACGTCCTTCTTGCTTTGAGCTTGTATATTTTTATTTTATTTTCTTTTTCTTTATTATTTTCTCAAAGGACATGACATGGACATCGATTCCGTCATAGTCGGCTGAGTGGGGTTCTTTTTGTCCCACGGCTTGGCTCACACTAACTTAATGGATATTATGACTGCTTGTAGACCTTAAAGAGGGCTTTTCGTTGGAATGTAACGTGGCCATGGGATAGGTTAGGAATTTTGAAGGTATTCTGAATTACCAAAAAGGTTTCTTTGATTGGGTTCCAGCTGCCATAATACACTTCTTCCTTGGGGGTTTTGATTGTACATGCCCCACTTTTTCTTTTCTGTTATTTTTTTTGTTATTCTTTTTTCTTCTTTTTTCCAGACATCCTCTTCTAGGGATTTTGCTTTTCTTATTTTTTAATGATTTTAATGGTACCTCTTTTTCATTTTTTTTTTGATTGGTATATACACACATTTTTTTGGGGAAGGATTGATGAAAGAAAGGCTAATGGCTCAACTGGTGTAGCAAAGGGTATGAGTATTCAAGGACGCTTTTTGGCTACTGGGCTTTGAAATGATGATGTATTTTTAAAGTATCCTTAAGCAGTCACGTATCCATTTTTTTCAATACTTACCTTACCGCAGAGACTTAGGAATAGAATCATCAGATGTATCCAACGTTGATGGGCTCAGGAAAGTGATCTCCATCTATGGTGGCGAGGCGGATAACGTATACCAGGAGCACCTCTCGAATGACGTAAGGTCCTTCTTAGTTAGGCCTGAATTTCCCTCTTGAATCGGCTTGGAGGGATGGGAAGATTTTCTTGAGTACGGTGTCTCCTACCTTCAGATCTCAACCGAGGACACGTTTGTTGTAAGCACGTGCAATTCGCCCCTGGTACACTTATGACACATGGCAAGGAGCCTTTTCTCGTCTAGCAGGTTCAACTGCTCAAAGCGGGACCTCTCCCTTTCTGCTTCGGGTAGGCCTGATTCAAGGAGTAAACGGGGCGAGGGTACTTCAACCTCTACCGGTAGGACGACCCCAGTTCCATATATAAGGGAGAACGGTGTTGTCCTTGTAGTAGTGCAGATCAATGTTCTGTAGGCCCATAAAGCAAATGGTAATATTTTGCTCCAATCTCGACAGGTGACACCCATCTTCTCAAGGATGCAGACGACCGTTTTGTTAGCAACTTCCTTGGTCCCATTGGTTTGTGGCCTATATGGTGACTAGCGATGATGTTTGATCTTGTACCACTCACAAAAGGCCTTGATGCACTTGTTCGCGAAGTTCGTGCCATTGTCCGTGATGATATCCTTGGGTACACCAAATTGGCAAACAATATTGCTTTTAATGAATTTCTCAAAATGTTGGGCAGTGATGTTCGTGTAGGATGTTGCCTCTACCCATTTGGTAAAGTATTCGATGGTAACCATGATGAATTGATATCCGTTTGATGCTTTTGGATTGACTTTCCTAACGAAAATGAGGCCCCAAGTGGCAAATGGCCATGGAGTGGTCATGCTGTGTAGATCAATGGCTAGGGCATGTATCAGACTAGAATGCTTTTAACATTTGTAGCACTTTCGAACGTGTTTGCAACAATCAGATTCCATAGTAGTCTAGAAATATCCTTGCCGTAGGATCTTTTTGGCAAGAATGTGCCCATTGATATGGGCCCCGCATACTCCCTCGTGAATCTCTTTTATGATGTTCGCTGCCTCGCTTTCAGTTAGGCAGCAGAGTAGGATATTGTAATATGATCGCTTGTAGAGACACTCGCCGCAGATGACGTAGTTTACCACTAAACGTTGGATGGTCCGCCTGTCCATTTTGGATGTCCCCTCAGGGAATGCCTGAGTCTCGAGGAAATTCTTGATATCTGAGAACCACGATGGCTCATCATCTAACCTTGGAGGTTCCTCAATCTGGAGGCAGAAGGCCGGCTCATTCCTCTGTTTAATCATGATCGGCTTCATCACAACACCATAGGGAATTTCCACCATTGATGTGAATGTTGCCAGGGCATTGGTGAACCAATTTCTTGCTCGTGGGACATAGGAGAAAGTAATATCATCGAAGCATGCTATTAGATTTTCGAGGTGTTTATGGTATGGGATCAACTTCTCATCCTTCGTCTTCCAATTTCCATTTGTTTGGCATATGATCAACTGTGAGTCTCCAAACACCCTGAGGTGAGTTATGTTCATGTCTAGAGTTGCTTGTAAGCTAGCTATGCATGCCTCATATTCAGCCATGCTGTTGGTGCAGGAGAAGTTGAGTTTGATGAAAACTGGTACGTGGGACCCCTTTGGCGAGATTAGGATAATGGCAACTCCTTAAGCCTCGGCATTTTCTGCTCCGTCGAAGTGCATCACTTAGGACTCCTCTGTCTCTACTGTATCATCCTCTGTCATGAATAAGATGTTCTCATTTGGGAATTTGATCCTTAGAGGTTCATAATCAGGTAAGGGATTATCGGCAAGATGATCAGCGAGTGTCTGCCCCTTGATCGACCAAGGAGAAGTTGCCAGCGTGCAGTTCGGCCAGTGAGAGCCGACTTTTCGAATAGGTATTTTAATGGATCCATGCATGCTAGGAGTAGATCAACTTGGGATAGCAAGTAGTGGTGGAGCCTCTGTGTGGCTCACACAAGAGCCAAGCATGCTTTCTCCAGATGAGAATAGCACGCCTCATAGTCGATAAACTTCTTACTCAAGTAGTAGATGGCCTGCTATCTTCTTCCTGTCTAGTCATTCTGCCCTAGGACACATCCCATCGAAACTTTCGTCGTGGAGAGATACATTAAGAGTGGTCTCCCTGGCTCAGGTGGTACTAATATTGGAGGGTTGAGAAGGTAGCCCTTGATTTTATTGAATGTCGCTTGACAGTCTTCATTCCATTCCATGGGGGAATATTTCCTTAGCAACTTAAAGATCAGTCTACAAATAGGAGTGAGCTGTGCAATGAATCGACTGATGTACTATATCCTACCCAAGAAACCTCTGACCTCCTTTTTAGTAGACGGTGGTGGCATTTCCATGATGGCCTTTACCTTGACTGGTTTAACCTCGATACCTCTCCTGCTGACGATGAATCCTAGCAACTTTCCAGACATGGCACCGAATGTGTATTTCTGAGGATTCAGATAACCTATATTTTCTCAGCCTCTCAAACAACTTTTGAAGGTTTATTAGTGGTCACTTCGCTCTGGTGACTTGATGATCATGTCGTCGATGTACACCTCAATTTCTCGATGCATCATGTCATGAAATAGTACCGTCATAACTCTCTGATATGTTGCCCCTGCATTCTTTAACCCAAATGGCATAACTTTATAGCAGAAAGTGCCCCAAGGAGTGATAAATGCTATCTTTTCTCGATCTGCCTCTGCTATCCTAATCTGATTGTATCTGGAGAATCAGTCTATGAAGGGGAGCAACCCGTGCTTAGCAGTGTTATCAACCAAGATATCGATGTACGGTAATGGGAAGTCGTCCTCAGGCTCGCCTTCTTCAGGTTTCGAAAGTCAATGCACATGTGAACCTTCCCATCCTTCTTTGGTACTGGAACAATATTGGCTAACCACTGTAGATATTTGGAGACCATGATAAATCCTACATCATATTGCTTGAGGACCTCGTCTTTTACTTTTAACATCCACTCGGGTCGGAGCCGCCTTAATTTCTGCTTGACCGGCCTAATATCAGGGTAGAGTGGTAACTCATGCTCAACCAAATCGGTGTTCAAACCAGGCATGTCCTCTTATGACCATGCGAAGACATCTTGATATGACCCAAGGAAATTGATCATGCTTTTTCTTTCCTCGGGAGATAGCGATGTTCCGATCTTAGTGATTCTAGGAACCTCCTCAGTCCCTAGATTGACGCCCTCTATTTCTTCAACGATAGGGGTAAGACCATGCTCAAAGTTGGCAAACTGCTCAAGGAGTTCATTGGGGAGCTCCTTAGTAGGGATTTCCACGTCTAGACTCGTGACTCCTACCTCTTCTTGTATTTCTATAGGAAAGGGGTCGATTCCATGTGGAACGGGGATTTTGATTAAGGCATTATTTTCTTTGACTTTATTCAGAATTTTGAGAGATGATATTTTTGGATTTTATATTTTTTCTATATTTTGGAGATTTTTGTTTTCTTCGAAAATGGGCTCTTGGCAAAGCGAGTCCCTATATATATACGGTATTGCCTACCAAGGGCTCATCTCACTTTTTATAGATTACTTTTTTTGAAAAATAGATGTTGAATTTCAGGCCACTAGCCACTTCCAGAGTCTGGGGCACAGACGCCCAATTCTGTACCTGTGGTGTTGCTCCTTTACCTATTTGGATGGAGGGGGTTGGTTGATATGATTCCTCGGAGTCAGCCTCCATCATGTTGATCATGGGTTCGTCTGGGACTCTGTCCTCAAAAAAGGACAGAGTGGCTAAGTCTATTTCTAGGTTGGGAGGAAAAATTGATCCCCCGGGCTCTAACAGCTGCTATGGTTCTGGCTTTCTCTTTGGCCTCTTGGACCTCTTCTTCTGTGGGCTTGTAACCTAAACCAAATCAGACTTGTTGTCAGCCCTTGGTCTTGATTGGCTCTTTCCTGCCTTGTAATCGGGATCCCAATCCCCTTCCTTTCTCATAGCCCTACTTTTGGAGCATGGCCATAGCTGCTACTTTGGGGTGATGCTTTATGAGGGTTTCGAGACTATTGCTGATACCTCATATTCAAAGTTGTGGAGATCTGTATCCTCGTTCGTGTGCGACACATCTAGTACTTTGGGGTTCTCAATGTTGTGGGTAGCTTTTTCCCTTTCGTCATGCCCTTCACCTATGATGATGATGATCTTCTGCCTAGACACAAATTTAAGCTTTTGGTGCAGTGTCGAAAGTATCACCCCAACCTCATGTAACCAGGGGCGTCCTAATAATAGCTTGAAAGAAGATTTAATATCCATCACCTGAAAAGGTATGGAAAAGGTCATTGGCCCGATTACTAGTTCAAGATCGACTTCTCCGATTATTTCTCTTCTGGTGTTATCAAACCCCTTAGCACTGGTTTTTGTTGGTCTCAACACACAAGGGTCCATGCCTATTTTGGTGGCAGCTCTTAGAGGGCACATGTTTAAAGCGGATCCATTATCAGTGGAATTACCACATTTCAAACTTCTACAGTGATATTGAGGGATTTAGAATGATTATTTCTCTCCTCTGGTAAATCTGCATCCGAAAAAGAGATGGCATCGGGAGCCATCACCTGCCCGATTATCTGCCTGACCTCATCTGGGCTTACTTGGAGTGAAACATGTGTATTTTTTAATGCCCCATCAGAGTTTGAAAATGAAGCGGGGATGTCATTAGCAGATCCCAAATTGTGATATGGGCTGGCATTCTGCTAAGCTAGGTTTTAAGTAAGTGTTCTCGGCTTATTTTTTCAAACGAGAACAGTGGTATCCTTCTTTTCCTCTAGTTGGGCTGGCATTGGTACCAGTGCGTTTGGTTGCTTGGAGATCCTCCCTGACCTGGTGACGAAATCAACTACCCCTTCCCTACTGTTATCGGCATTGATGTCTGTCTGTTCATAACTAGCGGGACTTGATGAGGATTGTAGGTTGGTCTCGGGATCTGGAACGAGGAGAAGGTGGGTACTGGTGATATTGGTGCTGAGGGATTGGAATGGGTGGGTAATACCTAGTTAACTTCTGGAAGGGTGGAGAAGGTAGGCCAAATGGAGTTGGCGAGGATTGTGGATGACTGAATTGGGGGTGATGTGACGAGGGTAGGCCATTGATAACTGATGGGCGTTGGAGGTGGATGGGGGACATAATCAGCCATTGGGTAATTTGTCGAGGATGTCACGTATGGTTGATAGGAGTTAATTTGGACATAGTTAATGGGAGCTGGTGCTGGGAAGTATGCCCTAAGATCTAAGGGTTCTGTTTGCAGTGTGGGGCTTGGAAAATAACTAGCCATATTCAAGGGCTCAATCACCCCAATACTTCTATCTCCCCAATCTCTCTATAGTGGTACCACAAAATTTTCTCGGTTGGTGTTATAATCTGATAGGTCAACATCTTCATCATCCTCTGCCACTATGCCGATAGTGGGTCTCGGACCTGCCCCTCCTGGTGGGTGCAGGGGTACCGGTACCTGGTGAATGTTGGCATGTTGGTTGGCTTGGGGAAGTGTGGGAGGGATGATTTTACCAGCCTCTATCAAGTCTTATATTACATGTTTCAAAGGGAAATAATGATCAGTGGGGTGGCCCGGTCCCTGGTGGAAGTTACAGTGGGTGTTAGGGTCATAGTTCATTGGGATGGGATTTGGTGGAGGACATGGTTGGAGTGTTGTGACCAACCCTTTTTCTATTAATAAGGGCAATAAGATATTTAATGATCGCCTTAAAGTTGTGAAGACTCTATCAAAACGAGCCCTTCTCTGCTCTAGAGTCATTTGTGCCCCTTGCTCATTTTCGGTTCTTTGTATCGGCCTGCTTCTGACTGGAGATGGCTGTACGACTTTAAATTGGAATGGGATTATACTAGTGTTGGACCTGGCATTCGTGACATTCTACACATCTGTCCTAGTTCTTCTATCATTCCTCTGCTCAGAGAATTTCCTGACCCCGTTGGTCCCACCGAATACATTCTTGCTTAAATGCCTTTCTCTGACAGCGTCCTCGCAACGATTGGCGTTCCTCACCAAATTAGCAAAGCCAGACTGCTGTTGGTAAACGAGAAAGTCTGAGATGACTGATAAGGTATTTTTTGAGATAATCTCAAACTGCTCATCGTCAGGTATTCTATTTCTTACCTAAGCTGCCAGGGCTCTCCAACGCCCAAGGTAATCGCTAAAGGCCTCATTAGAGTTCTGCTTTAACCGGGCTAGATCTGACTTATGAGGTTTAATTTCTATGTTATAGACATACTGCTCTTGGAATAAGTGCATCAGATATTTCCATATTTTTATCATGGATGGTTCTAAGGACGTGAACCACCTCAAGCCCAGGCCCGTCATACTTTTCTTAAAGACTTTTATAAGCAGGCGCTCGCCCCCCCCCCCCCCCCCCCCATATTGGCACATGTCCCCACAATAGGACTTGAGATGTGCAATGGGATTGCCTGTGCCATTATATTTATTAAAGACCGACATTTTAAATTTTAGGGGTAAGGGGATTTCAGAGAAAAGGAATAGATATGGAAATTCTGGGGGCGTGGATCTCAGTTCCACCCATCTTCATTAAATGCTTCTGGATCTTGTCTAATTGTTCTTTTAGCTGCTCAGACTCTTTAAATGGCGGGGCTATTTTTTCAATGATGGGCCTTGACTTGCTTAGTGTCGGGGGGTGGTGATTATGGATGGAGGATTGACGCTGGAAAATGCCCCTACATAGGCTCCGTTGTTCCTGATCTCATCCTCTTCATATTGTGGGCATACATATGGTGTAGTGAGGGTGAGATTTTCCTGTTGGTGATGACTGGGACTGGATGGGTGCCTGGTTGGACCATTGGATGTGAGGGAGGTTCTGTGGAGTGATAGGATGAGTGGAATTTGAATTTTGGGTTAAGTCCTGATGCGGCCACTATGTTTAAGGGAAAGCTTGGCGATGCTTTGTGGTGCATGGGGATGGATGAATTAGGGTTGATGGAGGATAGGTGCCAGGCTCCCGCCTTGGGTCAAGTGGGAGGTTTGTGTGTGAGGAAGATATTGAGGGAATTTTGATGGGTAGGGGTATGTGGACCCAAGGTTTGGGCCTTACTGGGCTTGGGTATAGGATAAGGAACTTGGAGGGGGTTTGGGCCATAAGGCCTTGGGAAATTTGGCCCATTGGGCTTTCTTGGGTTTGGGCCGTTGGACCCTAGTAGGTCTAGCCCATTGGGCCTTGGTGGGTCAGCCCCATTGGGCCTTGATGGGTCTAGCCCATTGTGCCTTGGTGGGTCTAGGCTACACCCACCAAGGCCCTGGTGAGTTTGGCCCATTGGGCCATGGTGGGTCTGAGCCATTGGGCCATGGTGGGTCTGGCCCTGAATGGTATGGATGATGGGGGTTTGGGCCATTGGGCCCTGGTGGTTTTGACATAAAGAAGCATGGAGGCTTGGGAGTGTGTATGATGGGTTAGAAGATAGGTGGTGAGGATGAGGGGGAATGTTTTAGGAGCCTTCCAGCTTGTATAGGCCCGGACCATCTCATCCATCATAGCCATTGGAGAGGGATTGGATGGAGGTGGTGCACGTAAGGGATGGTGGGGTGTGGATGAGATTGATGTGGTGGAAAAATTGGGCATGGCCCCAGTAAAAATGGGCATGACCTGGGTAGATGGGGGCATATGGGAAAAATTGGGTGTGGTATGGGTAAATGTGGGTGGATTGGGTAGATGTTGGGAAGATGGAAAATGGGGTATGGTTGTAAAGGTAGGGAATCAAGTTGGGTTTTGGGTGGATGTGAATGGAGGATGGGACGGATTTGGAATGGTCATGGAGGGGGAAATGGGCATGGTTTGAGAAAATGAGGGGGATTGGGGTGTCAGACTTTGGATGTTTTAAGTGGTGGTGGATGAGAAAATGGGTGCACCAAAGGGCCCGGTGACGGTAAATGGGGGTTGGGTGAGACATGGATGTAAAAATTTCTTCCGTGTAGGAATGAGTTGGGGAATGCAATGGGGATGAATTGGGATCGGCGTATGCCGGATCCACTGCCCACGACATGGCTTGGTGGTGGGTGGGGTATGGGTGCCTCGGATGAGGCCCGTAAAGCTTTCTCTTTCTTCCCCTACGGCACGATGGAGGGTAAGGCGATGCTATTGTGCCGACACCACAATGGTTTTTCCTTTTTCGGTTTTCTTTTCTTTTGAAGATTTTTTTGTAAGTGAATTTTTATGATGAAGGAATTCGGGGCCCTTGGATTCCTGTTTCGGGCGCTATTTGTACCCTAAATAAAGCCCGCGGCGTGGCCCCAACGTGCTTCAGAAGAATTAAAGGGGAACCCTTTGATTTATTGAAGGCATGAGAATCAACGCAAACAACCTGATCCCTCGGAGCGAGTCAATAAGAAGTTACCCTCTTTTGACCGACGAGGGCGTATTGGGTGTCGGGGAGTGCGGGACCTATTGGAGGTGCTAAACCACTATGAGGGGAACTCGGGGATGTGAGAAAGGCCTTAGACTCGGGCTGCATTGCTCAGGTCAGGCTTGGTGTGTTTATTACATGCGTTAGGCCAAATTTGGTTAGACTAAGCTTGGCACATGTATTACATGTGCCAAAGCAAATATGGGTCTTTCCAAGGTTGGCGCGTGTATTATATGCGCCAAATCAAACCTGGGGAAAGGTGGCTTGGCGCGTATTTTACATGCGCCAGGCACAAACACTGGGATCAAATATTTTTGATAGCAGAATAGCAACCTGAAATTGGTCTCTTTTTTTTGCCTTTCTGGAAGCAATGCTTCCGGGGATTGATTTCTTAGTTGCACCGGGTCTCTCCTCACCGAACCTAGGGATATAAGGCCGATTCGGGACTACTAACACTCTCGCCCAAGGGTTTTAGACTTTTTAACTAGATAGGTTACCCACCCGACAGAAGCACCTTCTCAGATACTAGGTGGGGTGGTTCTTCTCTGGATCATCACCACTAGGGGCTGCAGCCGTACCAAGAATCGGGACGTTTATATCTTTGCCGAAAATTCCCACCCCATGAAAATCTACCCCTGTAAAAATTCAATTAAGTCCCCTCTTGGTTCAATTTTATTTTCAAAATTTAGGAGAGTTTTCTTAAAGTCAAAAAACGGGGGGTGATGGTCCCGTGCTGCCTCTATGGGCCGGTGTCCACTGATGAGATATGATCAAACGTAAAATAATGCCCAAGTAGGCCTGCCAATCGGCTAAGACACGTAAATGACAGAAAGTAAAAGAATCGTAAAGACAATGCGCAAGTAGGCCTGCTAATCGGCTAAGGCACGTAAATGATAGAAAATAGAGGAATCGTAAAGTCAATACGCAAGTAGGCCCGCCGATCGGCTAAGGTACGTAAAATGACGGAAAAGTAGGGGTGAGAAAATTGACGGAATCATAGGGGTGAGTGAAAAAAAAGAGAAAAATAAGCAAATGTTAGTAAAAATAAAGTAAAGGTCAAGTTTCAAGGGGAAGCTCTACTAGCTACTCCCTAGAAGAGTCGCCATCTGTGCAACCGTGGGGTTTTTTATGATCCTATCGTGACGATGTGCACTCGCAAAAAAAATATAGAGTCACACCCGGAGCTTTTGGTGTCCCAAGAAACCTAAATCAATTTTATTAGCACCGAAGTGCCAAAAATGTGACTCTGATTCACCGGTCTATGCCAAAGGCTCTTGGGTAGGGGCTTCGGTTATCTATCGGGAAGGTGTTAGGCACCCGACCAACCCGCTTAAAAGCGGTCTCTACTTGTGGCCAAAATAAACTAGAAAAATAGGAAAGAAAAGAGCACTTCCTCTTTCCCTAAGTGTTAATCACTATTTTATACCATTTTATACCCTTAAAACCCAACCTTTGTTAGTACTTAGAGTACTTAATAACAGATTCTTATGTTATTTTGCAGTTAGGAAGAAATTACACAACTATCCATGTTTATGTGCTAGGAGGAGGAGATTAGAGCAACCAAGTGCTTCCATCTATACCTGCAGCTACATACAAATCATGTGGTTCAGCATGTTCCCGAGCTATGCACTCAAGCAATTGTAACACCAGAGCAGTGCACCTTAGAGCTACTGGCCATCTTCACAAACTGCACACCTTGGAAGAGTATGCTACAGCAGTAGTGGTTTTTCAGTGAAGCAGAACACATCAGTAGTAGCTGCACATTTCAGCATGAGTAATCACATGGGCTACACACTCTTGGGCAGCATTGCATCCAAACAGCCCAAGGAAGATATAGCAGCAGCACCTCTCGAAGTGGATTGCTGAACCCACTATTGTACCTATCAAATGCAGCTCCAACATCTCCAAATGGCAGCAGCTGCACCCATGCAAGCAGGATTGACCCAATCAAAACCAGCAGAGCTAACATCCCTTGGTGCAGCAGCATTTGAACACTTGAGAGCTGCACCAAGGAGGATTGTGCACACTTGAAGATTCACTTTAGCCAACTGCTTGAACAGTTCAGCCCCCAAGATCAACTCCACAAATGCTGAAGATAAACCTCTCGGATTGGGGCTAAACCAGAGAATGCACTTATCGAATGGAAGAAACCTTCAACCTATCGAGTACTTGCAGCACCCCTTTAGCTATCCTCTCGAAATCCAGCTGAAGCTGCCTTAAACTTGCCGACCATTTGAAGCCAATGGATGCTTGAACCTGTTGACCATTGGAAGTGTGTGCACTGAAACCAGTAATCTACCCCATCCAACCTATCGACTTGTAAAAGCAGCAACATCAGCACCTATCAAATAGAACATATGTGCACTAGAACTTGTCAATTGGTATATAAGCTCCAACTTGTCAACATCTGCAGCTCCCATTCTCTTTCAACCTCACGAATGGAAGGAGCCTCTTCCTGATCCTGTCGACAACTTGAGTTGCAGCCCTATTCTCCAACCCGTCGACTAGTTAAAACTCCAACCTATTGAAGAGTCCAGCTGCAATACACATTGAACCTGTCGACTTGAAGCACCTTCCATCCTCTCGAGCATTTAATCTGCATTCCCCAATAACCTATCGAATCCTACAAGCTTACCTTCAGAACCTCTCGAGATTCCAACCTATCAACCCCTCAACCTCTTGACATCTAGCTTCCATACTCACCTAACCTATCAACCTCTTCACTACACCATCAATACCTCTCGAATCCTTCTTCTAACCTCACAAAAACATACCTGAAGCTGACATGGGTCTGAAACCAAGCTGCTGCGATAAACTTCAAATCAGTCCCCAGCCACCTTTCACTTGAGAATGCTTATGAGCTCTTCAAGCTAATCCAACTTGGACCCCACCACTCAGCAGTTTGGGCAATTATATTAGGGGTGCAGGCGAAGCTATTTTTGGGTTTCATAAGTAAAATATTCTTAGTCAGCAGGGGCAGATTTGAGAACTCCAAAGCATAAGAAAGGTCTGCACATGCAAACTAACTTTCAACTCAAATTCTTGGCGGGAAAAAAACTATTGCAACAGGGTAGAACTGCATTAAACTCTCTTCTCTCTGATTGGGCAGAGCACTAAGCACATGGATGATGCATAAACTGAAATCAAACTATCTTCTCTGATTGGCTGTAATCCAAAGCACTTGGATCGCTGCATTTATATAAATAAGGCTCCTTGCTGCTGTAATTTCTCAGCAAGGAAACTAGAAATAAAGGAATAGCCTGAGTTCTCCTTAGCTCAATTTAGATTTAGTTTTAGTTTTATTTTTTCTTTTTCTCTACCCCCTTCTCACCCTAATCTAGCCTGTTGGATTAGATCTAGGTAGCAGTTCAAATCTGGTTTGTAATTGTAATCTCAACATGAAGATGTGTAGATCGATGCACATACTACAGATCTGAGAACAAGGTTATTGTAAGTTGTTTAATTTAATAAATTGTTGATTTTAAAGTTTAATTAAATCTAAAGATCTTGTGGTTCCATTAGATGTCTATAGGATTAATGTATTTGGAAATAGCCCATTCAATTACCAGTAGATCTATTGATTGCCATCTGATTTCCCTTGGTTTAATATTCCTGTGGATGCCTAAGCTTGTAGCCTTGCATCCATAGCATCTGTAGTGATTTTAATGTTCTAATTGAAACCTTTGATTTGGAGGAAATCCCTAGGATGATCTGTAACCATTAAAGTGGATAGATCATAGCCTTAAGATCAATTCAAACCTCTGGTCTTGATTGGATTCTTCTACCTTAAACCTTTTATTTGGAGGAAACCCCTAGGATGATCTGTGACCATTCAAGTGGAGAGATCATATCCTTAAGTTCAGTTCAAGGCTTTGGTTTAGAGTGGATTCTTCTACCTTGCACTTGAGCTTGTAGCCAAGTGAAGGACAACTGTAAATTCACATGCCTTGATCTATTTTGTAATGAGAACCAGTCCCTAGCTACCTACTTCTCATCATTTTCTATTCATTTTACCATCCATCTTCCTCAATCTTTTAGATTAGTTTAATATTTATGTTTTGAAAATTAGATCTAGTGACACCCGAAAAACTCTCTTTCTTCTTAAACTAGGTTAGAATTGTCTAATCTATAGCAGATCTGGAGTTCTACTATACTGTCTTTTAGGTTTTAGATCACTACTCCCTGTGGGACAAACTCTTATTAAAACTTGCTACAAAGGACCCTATATCTTGCAGGCCTAGATAATTTTAGGATTATTGTTTTCATCTTTCTTCTCACCTTTTATTCTAATTTTTAAATAATAAATCAACACCTAAAATATCCGTAACAAGTTTTTGGCGCCGCTACTGGGGAGTTTTGATCTAGTTAGTAGATATGAGTTTTTCATTTTTATAGTTCTGATTTTCTTTAGTTTTTATTGCTGTTTTATTTTAGATCTATAGAGTGCATTCAAAGTGTTTGAATAAATGCCTGCTGCAGTTTTTGTATAGAAAATCTGTTTTATTACTGCAGTATTTCTAAAATTTTCTAAGTTTTTATTCTTTGCCTTCTAGCTATTTGAGTAAATGTTGTTGTTGCCTTTTGCATTTTTTACAGAACTGGGGCAGTTGTCTGAGTTTTTCTTTTTATTTTACTTATTACATTCAATATGCTTGAATAAGGTACTGCTGCAGTCTTTGAGTTTTTACAGATCTGGAGCAGCAACCACAAGAGGAGCTTATGGATTGCAGCTGGAGCTGATCTACCTGAGTTTGCATTTCCCCCTCCTTTATGTTCATTTTCAATTTTTAATTTTTAAAACCAGGAGTTTTGCTGTGTTTAGTATTTGTCTTTATTTTAATTTCTGCTGTCATTTAGGCATGCTGATTTTTTTTTTAAACAATAAAAACAAATAAAAAAATAAAAGAAATTGAAAACACAAACAAAAATTTCAGTCTTATTCTTTGTATTATTCAGTAGTAGTAAATAAGGGCTCTTGTTGAGCCCCGACTGATCAAAAACAAATAAAAAATATAAAAATATCAATCAAAAAAATAAAATTTCTAGATGGGCTGTTTTCCTTTGCTTGCATTCATAAACCCCCATCTAGAACTGCTGAGATTATATTTTTAAATTTTGAGAATTCATGAAGGTTAATGAACAGTGGATCATATTTTTGCTTTGTAAATTCAATGGAGCTTCTAATTTTATTTACTTTCAAAACCATTCACACTTAATGGGTCTCAGCTGTGTATGAATCCTGTTTTTACTGTTTCCATTCATGCTTCATTACTTTGAAATTCTTTGTGATTCATACACATCATCAACATAGGGCTCAGTCTTATGAATCTTGCTTTTCACTGTGTGCTATTCCTATTGATCATTTTTGCAAATTCACATAGATTCATAAGTGGCAAACAGGTTTATCCTTTTGGATCACAAATTTCCCTTAGCACAGATGACTCAGGATTTTGTCTTAGGATTTTCTATTTTAGGAATTTTAGTTTAAATACTATTTTAAGATTGCTGATTTTTCTTTCTTAGGTTAATATGTATCCTACTTTTACTATTTTTCTTCATTTTTGTAGTTTTGTATTTAATTTTTTTAATCTTTGTTTTGCTATTTTTCTACGTTTAGCAGTAATTTTCTTGCATTTGTATATCATTTTTTCATTATTTTGTTCATATGTTCAGTTTTGCATTTTCCTTTCTTTGCTGCATATAGTTTTTTTTTTTCCTGCTTATTTTTCTTTCTTCTTTTACCCTGATGCCCCTGGTTACTCAGTGTGTAAACATTGAGGATAATGTTCATCTTAGGTTTGGGTGTATGGCAAGGTGTGCCAATGAAATAGTTAATGGTAGTGCAGCTATGTTGGATAAAATTTTTGAAAATAAAATGATTTCCCACCTAATTTTTGAAAAAGAGGAAATTAAAAGCTTTCTAAAACTGAAATTTGTTGAAACTCCACTTTTCATGAAGCAAATGTCAAGAATTTTCAAAATTTGATGCTTAGTGAACTTTAAAAGAGAGAAAATTGTGAGGATATACCCCAATAAATCTGATTGAAGACCATACCCAGTGAGATTTGGGCCTGAAAAATTTTCTTTGAAGAGTGTCTTGGCAATTTTTCTGCTCCAAGGACTGATTGGATCTAATCTTTCTCACTGGAAGTTGGATAAATCCAAGTTGAAACAGCTTGACCACATTCATGACATTGAAGACATGAAGTACGGTCATCCTTTGGACAGTTTGAGCTTAAAAATCCCTACCTGTGAACTGCCCTTGATACACACCATTTGAGTCTTAAAAAGCCAAGCTTTTCTTTGATAAAAGCTAAAAAATTTGAACCCAAAAACTCAGTGACCTAATACAGCCTGACCCCATTCTGAGATTTTAGAAGGTAAAGGTAAAGGAGTTGAAGAAGGTAGAGTTGGTTTGACATTTGGTGGAAGGAGAAGAAAGCACACTTGAAGGCACTTGTGTATCAGATGAGTAGTTGTGGCATGCCAGCCCATAAATTTTTTTTTTTTGAGAAAAATACAAAAGAAAAGTATACAAAACGAAAAGAAAAACAGAAAAGTAAAGCAAAAAAAATGAGAAAGAGAAGTCATTTCATTGGAAAATTGAAAAGAAGATTAGAAACTGGTCACTTCAAATCTGAAAATTCAAGAAGTAGATGAAATTGTGCTAAAATGAAGGTGTGTGCACCACCACCCTACCGTACTGATTTCTCAAATTTCGAATCTATTTTACCCTTTATTATTTATAAACCTCACCCATAAGCCACATTACAACCCAATAAAAAGTCCCTACTGATCTGAAATGGATTGAGCTGTCATGTGGAGATAAGGATTTGTATAATCTATGGTGAAAAGAGTTAGAAAATTTTAGAAATTAGAGCATTGCCTATGCTCATGCTTGCAGTCCTATTTGAGGGCTATAACTGCTCTTGAGCTATGAGAAATGATGTACCCTTCTATTTTTATTTTGAGTGACAACCCTGGTAAGACTTGGGTCTGAAATCAAGTTTGTTGGGGGCATTATTAAAACAAAATTCTTAATTTGATGGTAAGCTATGCATTAATTTTCATGCACAATGCCTTGACATGAATTGATTGATGGTGAAGGAATTACAGCAGAATTTCATGATTAAATTGCTATTTTACTACTGAGAATCCTCTAAAAATTGAATGAACAAGGTGTGGAATGAATTTTATTTTATTTGAACTCTGTTTTAGAATGTTGCACTGGTATTAACCATTTTCTACGAGAAGTTTGTGGGTACCTTCACTGAAAACCCTCAGGAGACTCCACTCCTCCACTAGGGATCACCTAGGGGTTTAAAAGGCTTGGTGCATATGATAAATACATTCGTGTTCCCTACGAAAGTGGCATTTAGTTTTATAGGTTAGTTGTTTTAAATTTCACTTTGCTCGAGGACTAACAAAGGTTAGGTTTGGGGGTGTGTTAGTCACTATTTTATACCATTTTATACCCTTTAAACCTTGCCTTTGTTAGTACTTAGAGTACTTAATAACTGATTCTTATATTATTTTGCAGTTAGGAAGAAATTATGCAGCTATCCATGTTTATATGCTAAGAGGAGGAGATTAGAGCAACCAAGTGCTCCCATCTACACCAACAGCTGCATACAAATCATGTGGTTCAACATGTTCCCGAGCTGTGCAGTCAAGCAATTGTAACACCAGAGCAGTGCACCTTAGAGCTACTAGCCATCTTCACAAATTGCACACCTTGGAAGAGTAAGTTGCAGCAGTAGGGGTTTTTTAGTGAAGAAGAACACATCAGCAACAGCTGCACATTTTAGTATGAGTACTCACATGAGCTACACACTCTTGGGCAGCATTGCATCCAAAGAGCCCAAGGAAGATATTGCAGCAGCACCTCTCGAAGTGGATTACTGAACCCACTATTGCACCTATCCAATGCAGCTCCAACATCTCCAAATGGTAGCAACTGCACCCATGCAAGTAGGATTGACCCAAGCTCAACTAGCAGAGCTAACACCCCCAGGTGCAACAACATTTGAACACTTGAGAGCTGCACCAAGGAGGATTGTGCACACTTGAAGCTTCACTTTAACCAACTGCTTGAATAGTTCAGCCCCCAAGATCAAGTTCACAAATGCAGAAGTTGAACCTCTCGGATTGGGGCTGAACCAGAAAGTGCACTTATCGAATGGAAGAAAACTTCAACCTATCGAGCACTTACAACTCCCCTTCAGCCATCCTCTCTAAATCCAGCTGAAGCTCCCTTAAACCTGTCGACCAGTTGAAGCCAATGGATGCTTGAACCTGAAGACCATTGGAAGTGTGTGCACTGAAACCAGCAACTACTCCAGCCAACCTATCGACTTGTAAAAGCAGCAACATCAACACCTATCGAATAGAACAGATGTGCACTAGAAACTGTCGATTGGTTTATGAGCTCCAACTTGATGACATTTGCAGCTCCCATTCTCTTTCAACCTCACGAATGGAAGGAGCCTCTTCCTGATCCTGTTGACAGCTTGAGTTGCAGCCCTATTCTCCAACCTGTCGACTAGTTAAAACTCCAACTTATCGAAGAGTCCAGCTGCAATACACATTGAACCTATTGACTTGAAGCACCTTCCATCCTCTTGAGCATTTAATCTGCATTCCCCAGCAACCTGTCGAATCCTACACTTAGCTTCAGAACCTCTCGAGATTCTAGCCTATCAACCCCTCAGCCTCTCGACATCTAGCTTCCATACTCACCCAACCTGTCGACCTCTTCACTACACCATCAATACCTCTTGAATCCTTCTTCTAACCTCATGAAAACATACCTGAAGCTGACATGGGTCTGGAACCAAGCTGCTGCAATAAACTTCACATAAGTCCCCAACCACCTTTCACTTGAGAATGCTTATGAGCTCTTCAAGCTAATCCAGCTCGGGCCCCACCACTCAGCAGCTTAGGCAATTATTTTAGGTGTGCAGCCAAAGCTATTTTTGGGTTTCGTAAGTAAAATATTCTTGGTCGGCAGGGGCAGATTTGGGAACTCCAAAGCATAAGAAAGGTCTGCACATGCAAACTAATTTTCAACTCAAATTCTTGGCGGGAAACAAACTATTGCAACTGGGTAGAACTGAATTAAACTCTCTTCTCTTTGATTGGGCAAAGCACTAAGCACATGGATTAAGCATAAACTGAAATCAAACTCTCTTCTTTGATTGGCTGCAATCTAAAGTACTTGGATCACTGCATTTGTATAAATAAGGCTCCTTGCTGGTGTAATTTCTCAGCAAGGAAACTAGGAACAAAGGAATAGCCTGAGTTCTCCTTAGCTCAATTTAGGTTTAGTTTTAGTTTTATTTTTCCTTTTTCTCTTCCCCCTTCTCACCCTAATCCAGCCTGTTGGATTAGATCTAGATAGAAGTTCAGATCTGGTTTGTAATTGTAATCTCGACATGAAGATGTGCAGATCGATGCGCATACTACAGATCTGAGAACAAGGCTATTGTAAGTTGTTTGATTTAATAAATTATTGATTTTAAAGTTCAATTAAATCTAAAGATCTTGTGATTCTATTAGATGTCTATAGGATTCATGTATTTGGGAATAGCCCATTCAGTTTACCAGTAGATCTATTGATTGCCTTCTGATTTCCCTTGGTTTAATATTCCTGTGGATGCCCGAGCTTGTAGCCTTGCATCCATAGCATCTGTAGTGATTTTAATGTTCTAATTGAAACCTTTGATTTGGAGGAAATCTCTAGAATGATCTGTGACCATTATAGTGGACAGACATAGCCTTAAGATCAATTCAAACCTCTGGTCTAGATTGGATTCTTCTACCTTAAACCTTTGATTTAGAGGAAATTCCTAGGATGATTCTATGACCATTCAAGTGGACAGATCATACCCTTAAGATCTGTTCAAGCCTTTGGTTTAGAGTGGATTCTTCTACCTTGCACTTGAGCTTATAGCCAAGTGAAGGACAACTGCAAACTCTCATGCCTTGATCTGTTTTGCAATGAGAACCAGTCTCTAGCTACCTACTTCTCATCATTTTCTATTTCATTTTACCATCCATCTTCCTCCATCTTTTAGATTAGTTTAATATTTATGTTTTGTAAATTAGATCTAGTGACACCCAAAAAACTCTCTTTCTTCTTAAACTAGGTTAGAATTACCTGATCTATAGCAGATCTGGAGGTCTACTATACTGCCTTTTAGATTTTAGGTCACTACTCCCTGTGGGATAAACTCTTACTTTTTAAAACTTGCTACAGAGGACCCTATATCTTGCATGCCTAGATAATTTTAGGATTGTTGTTTTCATCTTTCTTCTCACCTTTTATTTTGATTTTTAAATAATAAATCAGCACCTGAAATATCCGCAACACTAAGGCACCTTGACCCTATTTGTGCCCCTCTACCACTATCAAGATTTTGATGGTGTAACGGCACAAATTCAAGTGTAGAGCAAAAGCTAAGAAGGTAGAGAAATAGAGGGGAGAGCCGGAGCTCTCGCGCCCTTGTAGCACACTTGTGGACCTTTGCATAGGAGAACTTGATAAACTTCCGATAGCTACAGTGTCTAGAAGTTCAGAGCCCAAGGTCGGTCCCACCTATACTTGGCGTGTGTATTAGATGCACCAAGCCATTTTTGGAAAAAAATGGCTTGGTGCATGTAATACATGTGCCATATATGCCCTATCCAAGTGCAACTCCTAGGCACTGCTCGGATCGCCGTAACTTTTGACATACAACTCGGATTGAGGTGATTCTTAGCTTGTTGGAAAGTTGACAACCTATACTTTGTAATGGAATAAGATTTAGTCTTAGTAGAGGTCCCTACCAACCCTGGCATATCTCTCATTAACCATTACCCGAGAGGGTTAACTACAGGTCTGGAGAGGTCGGGGTTATTCCTAAGGGTTTAGGTGAGTTCCTAAGGGTTTGGGAAGATTCCTAAGGGTATCGGAGAAGCTATCGGAAGCTTGGGGGTGCAACTCTCTCGAAGTATATTTTGATCGAGCCTTGGGCTAAATTTGGGTGTCTACAACCTTATACATCTATAAATAAGGACCCTAGGGTTTGGTATAGGTATCCCTTACGACAGAACTTTTCTAGAGAGTTTTGGCATGAGAGTTAGTAGGTTTAGGTTAACTTTTAATTCTAAAATAGAGTGAGATTGATTGTAATCATCGAGAGAAGACCGATTCAGCAATGATGAAGGTCCTTCGATCGATGCGAGGCTAAAAGTTCCAGGCTGGGATCTCTTGTAAATTTCAGATAAGTAAATAATAAATTTCTATTTCTTTTTCTGTTTTGAATTCCGTTTATGGAACGATTGCATGTTTAAGGTTCCGAGAATAAAGCGATTGTAAATGTTCAATTATGTTTAGTTTAATCCCAGTAGCCTTGTAGGCATTAAGGTTGGATTAGATAGGAAATTCGTCGACGGACTAGGCCTTGTAGGGTAGTTTTAGTTGGTTACGTGTAATGATACTTTGATGTTTAGATCGCTAGTGATTAGACAAATCCTATCCAAGGACTAGTCCGTGAGGATGAAGAGTGTCTAATTCTTATATGAAGTGATAGAGCTTGTAGCCTAGAGCGGGGGTACCTGAGATTCAGAATACGACAGAAGTAGGAGATTATTATTTATGAGTTTGAGATCCAAGAGAGATCATAGACTGCCTTCTCATCTCTTATTTTAAAACTGGGTTTTGATTTTCTTTTGATTTTATTCTATTTAGGAAACTTAATTTTATAGAATATTTGTTAGAATAGGACAGAGATTAGATTAGATAAATGACAAGTCCTTATGGTTTGACACCCTTGTACTTGCCCTAGTACCTTCGAACTTGTACACTTGCAAGGTTTAAATTTAAAATGATCAATGTATAATCAATTATACGCTAAGATTTCAGTATATAAGTTGGCTTTTTCAGAATTCTGGGTAGGTTATTGAAAAGGATAGACAGACAGGTAGGACAAACATGCATAAATATTTACTTGTAATATCATTTTATTACATGTAAATAACAAAGTACCCTCACTTGAGTTTGTGCAACCGTGGATCTCAATGACCCGTTGCGACGATGCGCTCATAAGAAAAAATATAGAGTCACAACCCAAAGCTTTTGATGTCTCGGGAAACCTAGATCAATATTGAAAGCACCGAAGTGCAAAAATATGACTCTGATTTACCAATTTACGCCAAAGGCTCTTGGGTAGGGGCTTCGGTTAGCGATCGGGAAGGTGTTAGGCACCCGATCAACCCATTCAGAAGCGGTCTCTACTTATGGAAAAATAAAAATAAAATATAAAAATAAAAAAACACTTCCTCTTGCTCGAAGGCACTATGATCCTATCAAGCTTTTTGAAAACACCAAAAATTCGGCGGCATAACGGCTTGAATCCTTGGATAAAGGAAAAGCAAAGAAGGTAGAGGAGTAGAGGGGAGAGTTGAAGCTCTCGGGCCCTTGTAGCATAGTCGTAGACCTTCGCGGAGCTGCGTTGGAAGTGCTTTCGATAGCTATTGGGTCGAGATATGGGTCTTGCACTCTATGGCTTGGTGGCTAAATAGTAAAAGAGGAAGTTTAGGGGGTAGTTCTCACCTAGGATAAGGGATTTGTGATGGAAGATCCTAAGGGATGATTTTCAAATCTGAAATTTGTGTGGGCTTGGTGCACTGAAGGGGAGAAAGAACCCTCTTAATCTTTTCTCTCTTTTGGAAAAATTTTCAAGCCCTTAGTGAAGGGGGGGTTCCTCTCTATTTATAGAGTTGGGATAGATTAGGAGGGTGCTTAAAGGCTAATGAGATTAGCAATTAGGTAATCCTAAATCTAAAAATTTTGGTTTTTTCAAGGCTATGGAAAGGTGTGAATGAGGTTCAATGGTAGATGATAGGATAGGGTTTGAAAAGGCTATAGGGCTACAAATAGGGTTAATGGGAGTGCAACAGTCCTAAAGAAACCCGCCCTAAACATTAGGATGGTCAACAAGTCAAACCCAAAAAGTTAATTTTGGGCAAAATCCCAAAATCACTGTAGCTAAGCTTAGCGTTTATATTATGCATGCTAAGCATATGTACAGTGCCCCTTAGAAGTCCAGAGGTTCAGAACCCGCTGTGGGGCCCACAGAAAGCTAATTTGGTTTAGCGTGTATATTATACACCCTAAGCAAAATTCCTACAGAAAATGGCCTAGCGTGTACATTATACACGCTAGGCAGAATTCCTTCATAAATGGCCTAGCATTTATATTATGAACGCTAGGCAAAAAGTCCTCATTTCTGCCCCAATAATCAAACCACCATAACTCTTGATGTAAAATTCTGATTGAGGCGATTCTTGGCTCGTTGTAAAGTTGGGAACCTCTATTGTCCAATGGTATATGATCTAGTTCTAGCAGAGGCCCCCTAAGCTTTGGCATACCTCTTTCCAACCACTGGCCGGGAGGGTTCGAAACTGGTTTAGGAGGGTTTCAAGGGTGTAGGGGTGATTTTGAATGATTTTGGGAAAGTTTCTAAAGGTTTAGGAAGGCTCCTAAGGGTATGGGAAGGCTCCTAAGGGTATGGGAAGGCTCCTAAGGGTATTAGAGATGCTATCGAAAACTCGAGAGGGCACCTTTCTCGAAGTATGTTTCGATCGGGCCTTGGGCCAAATTTGGGTGTCTACAGATGCCCCTCTTTGCTATCCGATCACTAATGATCGAAAGCCAATGAAAAAGACATCCAAAGAGGCTCTAGGCACGCTAATGGGTCTGCTGTATTCAAAGCAAACCTAAACAATAGATGGTAACATGGTGAGTATACGGAAGCCCTGTATGTCAGGAAAAATGTTTGTTCCTCAAGGCTATTGGTCCCTAAGCGCTTAGCGACATCACTGGGCATGACCGAGATGGTGCAAGTTGCAAAAGCCCAATATGCTAGGAAAAATATCTACTTCTCGATATGATTGATTGTGTTTGACGTTCAAATTTCATTCTGAATAAAACAGCCCTGTGAGCGGGAGGTGATCGACCCATACCTAAAAAAACTGGCGTGAAGCAAGGACGCGAAGATCCATAGTTTGTGTCCAATCGCATGAGGCATTGATTGCCCCATTCAATTGGCCATGAATTCCCTACATGAGGTACGGTTTGAGGTTTCTGAGCGAACTCGTCGATCCCGAAGATAATTTAGCACAACTACCCGAGCGGAGCGAATATTGATGTCGCAACACTTTTTGGGAGTGTGTGCTGCTTTTGATAAGTCACATATTTTTATTGCTTTGTGTTTAATGTAT
Organism: Chloranthus sessilifolius; assembly: GCA_021018995.1. Lineage (NCBI taxonomy): Eukaryota > Viridiplantae > Streptophyta > Magnoliopsida > Chloranthales > Chloranthaceae > Chloranthus > Chloranthus sessilifolius. The sequence continues at coordinate 85,037,824 of CM037592.1, forward strand.
TATATATATATATATTTGTATTATTTTTCTTCTTTTTTTTTTTTCAATGTTTGTTCGGGATTTTGAGCATGCTCATCGTCCCTAAACATTTTATTTTAGCAATATCCTCAAGTGGATCAAATGGAAGTCGACGCGCTTCTTAGGGAATGTGCCAGATTCTCTCTTTTTTTTTTCCTATATATTTTTTGGTTATAGATACATATATACCTAGAAAAAAATAACACATACATGTGTAAGGGAGGATTTACGCCTAGCGTGTATAATATAGACGCTAGGCCAAAACATGGCTTAAATCAGTCTGGCTTGAGCAGAAACCCGAAAATTGGGTATTTTTTCAAATTCTTCTTTCTCCCTCTCTCCAAACTGAAACCTGGGTCAGTCTTGGTGTTTCCTTGGTTTGATTCAACCTTGACATCGCGTCGGTGTTCAACATTGCCAATCAACCGTGTACACTCCCGCCAGATCTATGGTTTATTTTTTCATTCAAGGTGATTATTTGAACCTTATTTCCTTTGATTTATCTTCCTTTATCTCCAATGTTGCTAGGTATTATACACGCTAGGCAATCCCTTTGATAGTGGTGGGCCTATAAGGCCCGAGAAACATCTTTGTATGAACATGGATTTGCTTTCCGACCCCACCTTTCTTGGGGGATCCGAAATCTTTACACATCCCTTTTTGGCCGTACGGCATAGTTTTTTGAAGAAATGGCTTGACAACTTGAACTAGAGTGAGCTTGTGGGTTTAGATCAACTCGGGCTGGCCCGTCTCCCGCCTTTCCTTGAAGTTCTTCTATTTTGGGACTTCATTCATGCGGCGGCTACGCATTAAGAAGTGTAAACCCATGTCTTCCGCTTCGGGACTCATGAGCTAACCCCAACTCCTGAAGAGCTCTCCAATCTATCAGATTTTAAGCTGCATCGAGGCCTTGCCAGGGTAGTGCCAAAACCGGGTTATGCTAAAGTCGTCCACATGACTTTAGGTTTAAAGAAAGCTTCTTATGAGAAAAGCTTTGTCAGTGGGCCCACCAGGTGTTCGATGAAATTCCTGAGAGAACTTTTTGGTGATGAAAGCTTGCAAAAATGTTCGATAAAAAATATCCATAATGTGAAAGCTTTCGCTCTTTGCCTTCTCTCAAAGGTCCTTTATTATATTGGGGGGAGAGCTTCTCTATTGCTCTTTGCGACATACTGGCGAAGCTTCAAGAGGGTGATGCATTTTGTAGTCGCGGAGCTGTACTACTGTCTTGATACCTTTGCTTTGGGAAAGGTTGAGTGCCTCCGAGGATGCCCTACTCTGCTCCAGGTTTGGCTTGGGGAGCATCTTGCCATTTTGGGGCCCATACACAACTTTTATGTGGTTCATGGGGAAATGGCCCACTACTTTTTGGGCCAATGCCATAAGTTTCCCCAGGGGAATATATGCGAGCTGAAACTTTGGATGTCTGAGGCTGAGCTAGTGTGGAAGCTTCTATGGCTTGATAGGACCTTCCTGGTAGTTCGATCCAGAGGCCATGAGGATATCACCCTTCTCGGCCTGATTGGCAGTACCTATTATTTCCCCTCTTAGGTGCTGCGCTAGCTTGGCTATATCTTGTAGGTGCCCTGCTTGGAGAGACCACCCATGTGTAGACTAATTTTTCATAGGGGATCCTCTGGGGACTTGGATAGGATAGCCGCTCTTTGGGAGACGAGTTAGTTGACGCCCATGTGCGGCTTGGAGCCAGGGGGTTCTCATTTGACTTCTCCAGAGTATGAGGCTTGGATGCTATCTGAGAAGCCTTCTATCCGTTGCTTAAATCAGGTGGAGAGTAGTGGCGTAGAGGGTCCTTCATCGAGGAAGGAGTCGACGCTTCTGGCTCGAATTGAGTTACTGGTAGACGAGAAACAGGTCCTGTACGAGTGTTTAGAGAAACAACAGGCTAGAGCGGATGTTGCAGAAGCAAGAGCTGGTGTTGCAGAGTGTGAGGTTCTTCGTCTGGAAGGTGCCTTAAATGATGCTCTTGGTGCTACTAATGCCTCTCGGAAGCGATACAAGGGCCTTCATGGTCGCTGGATGGCAGATCGGAATGCTCGAGAGGATGCGTTACGTGTAGAGATTCATGCTTTGGAGCGTGAGTTGCGTCGTTGACCTAGACCTGCACATACCTTTATTCATAGATCAAAACGCCATAGGGAGGGGCATAAGAACCCTTGTTAGATATTTTTTGGTATATATATTTTCTTAATGTTTTTATTACTTTTCAATTTTTTAAAGGGTAAGCAAGGCATCACATTGATTATTTTTTAAGATGGGGTGTAAGTGTAGTACAGACATGTAAATGGAAAAGGGAAATCTATTATCTTACACAAGTATTATCTTTGTTTTCTTCGTAAAGGGAGAAATTGGGCATCACACCGATCATCTTTTTTGAGGTGTGGTCAACACAACGCCAACATGAAAATGGGAAAAGGAAATTTATTATCTTTAATAAGTGTGGTCTTCTCCTTTCTCTTTTTGTTTGATGCCTCAACCTTAGGATGAGGTGACAGGTCCCATTTTGAGCATAACCGAACCCATTCATGTGGTCGGACCTGAGTGAGATTCAATATTTTCTACCAAGGTTGGAACATCCATCCATTTGGATTGAATCGACCCTTTCTCCTCACCTCAAGTCATGCATTTGATGATGTAGTCCAAAGATATACCTGATCAAGACCTGATGAGCTAACATGAGTGGCCCAGTTGGCTACCAGACAATCGAGAATGTAACGGAAGGAGCAACTTATGATTTTCTCTTTTTCTTTTGTCTTTTTCTTTTAAAATATTTTTACTCACATCGCCTAAGATGTGTTTTTGGCGTGCATGTTGTTACCCTCTTTTTACCCGTAGCGCCCTTTCAGGTTTTCACTACGTCCATGGGTATGCATTTTTATCCTAGGCGCCTTTTCAGGTTTTCGCCTGGTCCGCACAAGCTCGCTATTTTTACCCATGGCTCCCTTTCGGGTTTTCACTGCGTCCAATTTGCTTTGAGCTTGTACATTTTCTTTTTCTATTCTCTTTTTTTTTAAAAGGCCACGACATGGAAGTCGACTCCGACATTGTCAACTGAATGGAATTCTCTTGTTGTCTCTCAACTTGGCTCGTGCTAACTTAATAGATATTGTAACTACTTGTAGACCTTAAGGAGGGCTTTTTCTAGAGATGTATCTTGGCCATGGGTTTGAAAGGGATAGGTTAAGAATTTTGAAGGTATTCTTGGGTTAAAAGGTTTCCTTAATTGGGTTCCAGTTGTTGCAATGCACTTCTTCCTTGAGGATTTTGACATGCCCCACTTTTTATTTTCTATATTTTTTTTATCTTTCTGCTTTTTTTTTCCAAGCATCCTCTTTTTGGGATTTTGTTTTTGCTGATATTTTTGGGCTTTGAGGGAAACTCTTTTTCTCCTTTTTTGTTGGTATATATGCACACATTTTCTTTTCCTGAGACGAGTTTATTGAAAGAAAGGCTAATGTCTCAACGGGTGTAGCAAGGGTATAAGTGTTCAAGGACGCTTTTTGGCTACTTGGATTTGAAATGATGACCTCTGTTATGGGGTCCTTAAGTGGTCACGTATCCATCTTATCAATACTTACCTTGCCATGGAGACTAAGAGTAGAATCGGCATAGTATCCAGCATTGATGGACTCAGGAAACTGATCTCCGTCCATGGTGGCAAGGCGGAATGCGTACCTCGGGAGTACTTTTTAGATGACGTAAGGGCCCTCCCAGTTGGGTTTGAATTTCCCTCTTGGATTGGCGTGAAGAGAAGGAAAGATTTTCTTGAGTACAGTATCACCCACTTTCAAATCTTGAACACGAACACGTTTGTTGTAACCGCGTGCAATTCGCCCTTGATAAACATGGGTATGACAGAGGGCTAGGAGCCTTTTCTCATCGAGTAGGTTTGGCTGCTCAAAGTGGGACCGTTCTCTTTCGGCTTCTAGTAGACTAGATTCGATGAGGATGCAAAGTGAAGGTACCTCAACCTCAACTGGTAGCACTACCTTAGTTCCATACACAAGGGAAAACGGTGTTGCCCCTGTAGTTGTATGGATCGATGTTCGCTAGGCCCATAGTGCGAAAGGTAACATTTCACTCCAATCTCGATAGGTGATGACCATTTTTTTAAGGATGCAGACAACTGTCTCATTAGCAGCCACTACGACATCATTGGTTTGCGGCCGATATGGTCACGAGCATTGGTGTTTGATATTGTATTGCTCGCAGAAGGGTCTGATGTGCTTGTTCGCAAAGTTGGTACTGTTGTCTGTGATGATATCCTTGGGTACACCAAATCATCAAATGATCTTGCTCTTGATGAACTTCTTGACATGACTAGCCGTGACATTCACATAAGATGCTGCCTCTACCCATTTTTTGAAGTACTCGATGGCGACAAGGATAAACTGATGCCCATTTAATGCTTTCAGATTGACTTTTCCAATGACGTCAAGGCCGCAAGTGGCAAATGGCTAGGGAGTGGTCATGCTGTGTAGATGTATAGCAGTAGCATGTATCAGACTGGATTATTTTTAGCATTTGTAGCACTTTTGTACGTGCTTACAACAGTCAGTGTGACAGCCCAGATTTTGACACCCCGAAACTCGTGCTATCAACACGATCCTCCAGACCGTGCCCCACGGATATGTACGAAACATTGGTATAACAAGCAATGATAAATAAATAAAGTAAATAATTACATAAAGCGAAAAGTAATATGCCCAACTGGCATACACAAAAGACAGTTCTGCTTTCATGCCACTGCATGAACAAAGAATCGACCCGAACCATCAGTGATAAACAGATCACCCTAGATGCTTCGCCAAATGAATAATTTAATTTAATTATATTGTTTATCAAAATAAAGGCTTGACATACCAAGCCGTACAATTAGCTCTCAAAAACTACTCTCTGTCAAAGTACACAACAGAGTCTCCTAGAAGAAGTCCTCGGGAGGAGGCTCCAACTCGTCTCCAGGCACGTAATCTGAATCACCCGGATCTACGTCTCCCGAAGCCATAGCTGCTGCTAACAAAGGACCTGCGACGTATACTCTAAAAGGGGTGAGCTACATCCTAGCTCAATAGGGAACAAACACAATGAACAGATAAATTAAAATCTCACATATATTCCATGATATTCAAAGCATGATGTGTCTATGCATTAGCTAGAAAACAGTTCAAAAGATGAAGATTTGCATTCAAGTTTACTGGTAATTTGCATGTCTTGCTTTACTGTTGATTTATCCTGAATGACACTGAACAGGCCTAAAGAAAAACTTAAATCTTCAACTTAAGTAATCCCCGAGCAATATAGCATCGAGCCCCGATGGAATACCCACCATCGTCGCCTAAATAGACAATTGTTATATATGTATTCCTTGGGAATACTACCCAAGCCCCTTTCTCACTAGGCGACGGGGTTAATTTTCAACTCAACATCCCTGGGAAGTGCTTACTGTGTACGGATAGACCTCCGCACTGGTATACGGATTGGCCGCCGTACCGGTCACGGATATCCTGCCGCGTCAGTCGTGGGTATCCCGCCATGTCGATGGGGTATTCTAAACAAACCTCAAATAACAAAAATAACATGTGCTTTATCTATAGTTATTCACCGTGTAAATTGCTATCTTATATCAGTTAGGCCTCAACAGTAATTATTCAATCATATATACATCCCTGGGATGTGTAACTTACTCGCATCTCACTGATGCCTTTATTACCTTCTCATCCCCTGGGGATGTCTCATTCTCATTAGATTTCTTAATCTTAGTTACTCGCATCACAGATGCCTTTTTCACATTCTTGGTGTCACACACACACCCATTTTCACAAAGCTTTTCATGGGTAAAACATTTTCAATTCTGATAAATATATCACTACATGTTCAAGGTGTTCCCTACCTCAATTCTCTAAAGGTCCAAGCATCAAGGTCCCACGCGGCTCCTTGTGCTCACTTTCACACGTACCACCTATGGTACATCACAACATATACAATACATCACTAAAGATGTAATGAAGAAGGTCCTAGACCCTCCATGAATCTCAAAGTAAAACAAGAAAGTTAAGTAAAACTGCCAAAGTCGATTAATCGATTCCCAAAATTGATTAATCGAAACCCAAATCGATTAATCGATTTTCGAAATCGATTAATCAAAACTCAAATCGATTAATCGATTCCCAAAATTGATTAATCGAGATTCAAATTTGATTAATCGATCCCAAATCGATTAATCGAAATCTCTAACATAGTGAGGTCGATTCTCAAATCGAGTGGTCGAAAATCCTAAATCGATTAGTCGATCCCAAATCGATTAATCAAAATCCAAAATCGATTAATCAATTTCCCAACTCGATTAGTCGATTTCTCTAGGTCTTGTTTCTCCAGCCACTGGAGGTACCCAGTCGATTAGTCGATTAATCGACCTTCCAAATCGATTAATCGAAATTCAATTCGATTAATCGAAATCGGGCATCCTTGACTTTTCAACTTCTGGGCCAAAATCGATTAATCGAGCCTCTATTTTGATTAATCGATTTGGCCAGATTCAGCCCCCTTTCGGGCTGTTCTTCCAAAACTCATTCCTTTTCTTTTCTAAGCCTTTAATCTATCCTTTTAACCCTACTTGACTGAATTTAATCCTCTACAATCTATGCGTTAACTTCAATTTAAAACTCACCTTCAATCAATCTCAAATTGATTAATATCTAGGTTGGAATGGCTAGGGCTCCAACTTTTGCTTAAACGGCTCGAAACGCGTTGAATCCGGCAATCAATGCTCCATCTTCCCTCAATCCAACCACAATAACTCCTTGGCAATTAGTTACCTTCTCTCTCTCTCTCTTCTTAACTCTCTCTTCAATAACCAAATAAAAGGATTCTAGGGTTATTATATCCTTTCTTCAGTTTCGGTGTTAAGCACATACACCAGAGATAAGTGATTGTAGCTCAAAACTAACACCATTTACTACACTCAGGTCACGTATGCACCACGTCAGTTCATCACTCCATGAGTTCATCGTTTGACCATCACTTGGTTAACCCTACGACCAGTCGGGCATGGATCCTGAGGTCAATGCTTAACGCTCAATTTTTCTGGGCTATTATAGTCAGTTTCCATTATAGTTCAGAAATACCCTTGTCGTAGGATCTTTTTGGCAAGCATGTGCCCATTGATGTGGGCCCCACATACTCTCTCGTGAATTTCCTTCATGATGTTAGCTGCCTCACCCTTAGTTAAACATCGGAGCAGGATATTATTATAAGACAGCTTATAGAGGCACTTGCCACAGATGACATAATTAGCCGCTAAATGCTAGATGGTCTGCCTATCTATCTTGGATGGCCCCTCAGGGAAAGCTCGAGTTTCGAGGAAATTCTTGATATCTGAGAACCATGGTGGCTCATCATCTAACTTTTTGAGTTCCTCAATCTGGAGGCAAAAGGTCGTCTCATTTCTTTGCTCAATCATAATTGGTTTCATCTCGATACCATTGGGAATTTCTACCATTGATGCCAACATTACAAGTGCATCGGTGAAGTGATTTCTTACTCGCGGGACATAGGAGAAGGTAACATCATCAAAGCATGCTATCAAATCCTCGAGGTGCTCATGATACGGGATTAACTTCTCATCATTCGTCTTCCAATCTCTATTGGTTTGGCATATAATTAGTTGTGAGTTGCCAAATACCCTGAGATTAGTTATATTCAGGTCAAGTGCTGCTTGTAAGCCGGCTGCGCAGGCTTCATATTCGGCCATATTGTTAGTGCATGGGAAATTGAACTTGATGGAGACCGGTATGTGAGATCCTTTTGGCGAGATCAGAATAGCACCAACTCCTTGACCTTCGGTATCTGTTGCCCCATAGAAGTGCATTACCCATGACTCCTCTACCTCTTTTGTATCATCCTCTGTCATGAACAAGATGTCTTCGTCTGGGAATTCGGTTCTTAAAGGCTCATAGTCAGAAAGAAGGTTTCTGGCAAGATGATCGGTGAGTGCTTGCCCCTTGATCAACTTCTGAGTGACATATGTGATGTCAAATTTAGATAGGAGGAGTTTCTAGCGTGCAGTTCGGCCAGTGAGGGCCAGATTTTTGAATAGGTACTTCAACAGTTCCATTCACGCTAGGAGAGAATGGCTTGGGATAGCAAGTAATGGCATAGCCTCTACGTATCTCGAACGAGAGCTAGGCATGCTTTCTCTAGATGATAATAGCGTGTCTCGTAATTAGTGAATTTCTTGCTAAGATAGTAGATGGTCTGGTCTCTTCTTCCTGTCTCATTGTGCTGCCCTAGGACGCATCCCATTAAAACTTCTATGGTGGAGAGGTGCGTTAAGAGTGGTCTCCTTGGTACGGGTGGTACTAATACTAGTGGGTTGAGGAGGTAACCATTGATTTTATCAAATATAGCTTGACAATCATCATTCCATTCAATGAGCAAATCCTTTCTTAATAGCTTGAAGATCGACGTGCAGATAGGAGTGAGCTAAGCAATGAACCGCCTGATGTACTGTATCCTGCCTAAGAAGCCTCTGACTTCTTTTTTCGATAGATGGTGGTGGCATTTCAATAATAGCTTTTACCTTGATTAAGTCAACCTCGATGCCTCTCCTGCTAACAATGAAGTCTAGTAGTTTTCCTGACATAGAGCCGAGTGCGCATTTTTGAGGTTTCAAACGCGACCTGTATTTTCTCAGCCTCTCAAATAGCTTTGGGAGGTTTATCAGATGGTCACTTCTCTCTGGTGTCTTGGCGATCATGTCGTCAATGTACACCTCAATTTCTCGGTGCATGATGTCATGGAACAGTACTGCCATCGCCCTTTGGTATGTTGCGTCGACATTCTTTAACCCGAATGGCATGACTCGTTAGCAGAAAGTTCCCCACGAGATAATAAATGATGTGTTCTCTCGGTCTACTTCTGCCATCTTGATCTGATTGTATCCAGAGAATCCATCCATAAATGAGAGCATCCCATGCCTGGCAATGTTATCGACCAAGATGACAATGTGTGGTAACAAGAAGTCATCCTTTGGGCTCGCCTTGTTCAAGTTTCTGAAGTCAATGCACATGTGGACCTTTCCATCTTTCTTCAGTATAGGGGCGATGTTGGCCAACCACTGTGGGTATTTGGAGACCACGAGAAACCCTACATCATACTATTTGATGACCTCATCCTTCACCTTTAGCATCAGCTCGGGTCGGAGTCGTCTCAACTTCTACTTGACCGGCCTAACTTCTGGATAGAGCAGCAGCTCATGCTCGACCAAATTGGTATCCAAACCAGGCATGTCCTCATATGACCATGCGAAGATGTCTTGGTATGATTGACAAAACTCAATCATGCTTTTTCTTTCCTTGAGAGACAGTGACGTTACAATCTTGATGATTCTAGGAATCTCCTTGATCCCTAGGTTGATGTCCTCTATTTCTTTAACAATCGGTGTAGGGCCATGCTCAAAATTGGCAAACCAGTCAAGGAGCTCATTAGGGAGCTCCTCGGTAGGGATCTTCTCGTCCAGACTCATGACCCCTACCTCTTCTTGTATTTCTATAGGAAAGGGGTCGATTTCACGTGGGGCGGATTTTTTAATTTAAGCATCCTTTTCCTTGATTTTCTCGAGAATTTTGAAAGATAAATTTTTGAGATTATTTTGTATTTCTTTTATTTTTTTGAGATTTTTGTTTTCTTCAGGGATGGGCCCTTGGCGAGGCGGGTCCCTATATACACATGGTATTTCCTGCCAAGGGCTCATCTCACTTTTTATAAGTTATTTTTTTTGGAAAGCCGGTGCCATATTTAAAGCCATTTGATACTTCCAGAGTGTGAGGCATTGATGCTCATTTCCTAAATTGTGATGTCGCACCTTTGCCTTCTTGAATGGAGGAGGCTAATTGAGATGGCTTTAATGAGTCAGCCTCCATCATATTAATCATGGGCTCGTCCAGGACACTGTCCTCAAATGTCATCATGGGTCTGTGGTCATTTGCCATAGGGTGGGTTGCATTTATAGGGGAGCTTCCTCCTCAAAGAGGGATAGGGAGGCTAAGTCTATCTCTATAGCGGGGGGAATGATTTGGGGATTGGTTGGGTGAATTGCGGCTACTGGTTTGTGCAGGGTCACCTGTGTTGCCCCATTCTGATCAATCTTTACAATCCCTGCGCTCACGAAGGTACTTCGAATGTGAGGTCTAGGGCGGGGTTCTTCCTCTAGGTCCATTCCCCAGGCTTTTGCAGCAACAATGTTTCGAATCTTTTCCTTAGCCTCTCAGACTTCTTCTTCGATAGGCCTATAGCCTAAGCCGAATCTGACCTGTTGTTCGCTTTTGGCTTTAACTGGATCTTTTCGTCCTTACAAACGAGGCCCCATCCCCTTACCTTTTTTATAGCCCCATTTTTGGAGCATGGCCACAACTGCCACCATTCTGCCTCGGTTTTCATGGTGATCCCTCGAGGGGCTTAGGGATTATCGTCAACACATCATATTTAAAGCTGTGGAAGTCTGTGTTTTCGATTGTGTGCGGTACATCCAGAATTTTGGGGTCCTAGATGCTGTAGGTAGCTTTTTATCTTTCCTCCTACCCCTCACCCTGAATGGTGACGATATTCTGCTTTGACACAAATCTAAGCTATTGGTGCAGGGTTGAAGGTATTGCCCCGACCTCATGTAACCAAGGTCATCGTAATAGTAGATTGAATATAGATTTGATGTCCATAACTTAGAAAGGTATGGATATCTGAAAAGGAGATGGCATTGGGAGCCAACACCTGCCTGATTATATGTCCTACTTCATCTGGGGTTACATGAATAGACACATGTGCATCTTTTAATGCTCCCATCAGAGCTTAGAAATGGAGCAGAGATATCATTAATAACTCCCAGACTGTGATGTGGGCTGGCATTCTCTTCAACTGTGTTTCTTGTATGTGCTCTCTACTGATTTTTTCAAAGGGGTGCATTGCGACTGATTCCTTCTTCTCTTATTGCCAGGCTGGTATTTGTACTTCAGGTAGTTTAGAGATTTTTTCTGATCAAGTAACGAAATCAATGACTCCTCTGTTGTTGCCTGCATTGATGTTTGTTTGTTCATAACTGAGGGGAACTTGACGGGGATCGTAGGTTAGCCTCGGGATCTGGAATGGAGTGGATACAGGCCTCGAGGGTGCTTGGATTGGTGGATTGGGATGGGTGGATAACACTTGGTTAACCTCTATAAGAGGTGGATAGGTCAGAGGTGCAGCAAAAGTGGCCAAATGGGATCTACGAGAGCTAGAGATGGCTACGTCGGTAATAGTACAACATGGGGAGGCCAATGGTAACCAACCTGTGCCAGAGGGGGAGATGGGGCAAAATCAATCATTGGATAACTAGTAGGGGTTGCTGCTACGTATGGTAGACATTGATAAAAGCTAGTTTTGACATGGCTGACGGGAGCTGGTGGTGGAAAATACATCATCAAGTCTAAAGGTTTTGCTTGAGGCGTGGGATTGGGAAAGTAATTAACCAAATTCAGGGGCTCGATTACTCCAATGCTTCTATCTTCTTGATTTCTCTACTTTGGTGCTATAAAGTCTTACTGGGTGAGGATATACTTCAAAGGGTCAAACTCTTCACCGTCTTCCTCTATCATGCTAACGGTAGGCCTTGGGCATGTTCCACCTGGTGGATGTGGTAGCAACGATACCTGATGTATATTGGCATGTTGGTTCGCCTAGGCAAGTGTTGGAGGAATGATCTTGCTGGCCTCTATTAGATCTTATTAGTTGGGTGACCCAGTCCTTGGTGGAAATTACAGTGGGTATTGGGATCATAATTTCTTGGGATCAGATTTGGTGGAGGTCGCTGCTGGAGTGCGGTGACCAAAGCCTTTTAGATCAATAAGGGCACTAGGATATTCAAGGACTACCCTAAAGGTGTAAAGACTCGAGTCCTTTTTTATTCTAGGGTCATCTGTGTCCCTTATCCATTTCCAGTTTTCTGCATCTGCTCGCTTCGTGTTGGGGTTGGCTGTGCTGCCTTAAACTGGAATGGGGGTATGCTGGTATTAGGTCATGTACTTGTGATTGTCTATATATCCGTCCTAGTTCTTTTCTCATTCCTCTACTCTGTGAACTTTTCGACCCCACTGTTTACGGTTTTATTTAACTGCCCTTCTATTATGGCATCTTCATACTGATTGACATTCCTTACCAAGTAAGCAAAGCTAGATTGCTGTTGGTACACTAGGAAATCTGAGATGATTGGCAGAATATTTTTTAAAATCATCTCAATTTGCTCATCATCTAATATTCAATTTCTGACTTGAGCTGCCAATGCCCTCCACCATCCCAGGTAGTCACCGAATGCTTCGTCGAGCTTCTGCTTTAGTCGGGCTAGATCTGACTTGTGGGGTTCAATATCTATATTGTAGACATACTGATCTTGGAATAGGTGGGTCAGATCCTTCCAAGTTTTAGTCATGGATGGTTCTAGGGAAGTGAACTATCTCAAAGTGGGCCTGTGAGACTCTTCTAGAACACTTTGATGAGGAGTCATTTCTCTCCGTCGTATTGGCACATGTCCCCACAGTAGGACTTGAGGTGTGCAATGGGATTGCCCGTGCCATTATATTTGTCAGAGATTGGCACTTTGAACTTTGGGGGTAAAGGCACTTCTGCAAATAAGCACAAGTCAGAAAAGTCCGTGGCATGGATTTCAGCTCCACCCATCTTCATCAGCTGTTTTTAGATCTTGTTCATTTGTTCTTTCAACAGCTCTGACTCCTTGGATGGTGGGGCCAATCTTTCAATAGGCAACCTCCATTTACTTTGGGCTACCGGTGGGTTGGTGAGCATGGGTGGTGGGGGGCTGAAGCTAGTGAATGCCCCTGCATAAGCTCCGCTATTCTTGATCTCATCCTCCTCATACTCTGGGTCCACATATGGTAGATGGAGGGTGAGGTTATCCTGTTGGTTCTGGGTAGACTGGATGGGTGCTTGGTGGGACCACTGTACATGGGGGAAGTTCTAATGAGTGGCTTGTGGGGTAATAGGATGAGTGAATTGCGGATTTTGGGTTTGTGCCTGATGAGGCCACTGTACTTGGAGGAACCCTTGGGGATGGGTTAGAAAGGCATGGGGATGGGTGAACTGAGGGTGGTTGATGGAATGGGTTGGATTCCCATACTGGATTAGGTGTGGAGGATGTGGATGAATGAGGCCCATGCCTTGTTGAGAGATTGGCTGAGAGGGGTGTATCATTTGGGGGGAATGGGGGCCTATTGGGTGTATGTGGGATATTGTGGAAATTGTGGCAAGTTTGAAAATGAGGGTTCTAGGTTTGGGCCTTGCTAGGCTTGGATATAGGACATGGGTCCTGGATGGGCTTGGGCCATTGGGTTTTGGTGGGCTTGGGGAATTGGGCCTTGGTGGGCTTGGGGTATTAGGCCTTGGTGGGCTTGGGCCTGAGCCTTTGGCCCTTGGTGGGCTTGGACCTGAGACATTAGGCCTTGGTGGGCTTGGGCCCTTGGGCCTCTACTGGCCAGCATCCACTGATAGTATATGATAATAAAAACGTAAAAGCGCAAGTAGGCCCTCCAATCGGCTAAGGCGGTAAAATACACAAGTAGGCCCGCCAATCGGCTAAGGCTTCTAAATGACGGAAAAGTAAGTATAAGTAAAGACAATGCTCAAGTAGGCCGGCCAATCGACTAAGTCGTGTAAATGACGAAAAAGTATGGGTAAGTAAAAATTGACGGAATCGTCGGGGTGAGTAAAATTTGACAGAATCGTAGGGGTGATTATGAAAAGAGAAAAAAAAAGGTTAGTAAACAACAAATAAATAAATACAAAAGAAAAGAGGCCGAATTTCATGGGGAAGCTCTACAAGCTTGTCCCCAGCGGAGTTGCTATCTGTGCAACCGTGGATCTCAAAGACCCGTCGTGATGATGCACTCATAAGAAAAAATATAGAGTCGCCACCCGGAGCTTTTGGTATCCCGAGAAACCTAAATCTATATTGAAAGCATCGTAGTACAAAAATATGACTTTGATTTACCGATTCACGCCAAAGGCTCCTGGTAGGAGCTTCAATTATCGATCGGGAATGTGTTAGGCACCCGATCAACCCACTCGGAAGCAGTCTCTACTTATGGCCAAATAAAAATAAAATATAAAAATAAAATAATACTTCCTCTTACTCGAAGGCACTATGATCCTATCAAGCTCTCCAAAAATACTAAAAATTTGGAGGCGTAACGGCTTGAATCCTTGGATAAAGGAAAAACAAAGAAGGCAGAGAAGTAGAGGGGAGAGCCAGAGCTCTCGGGCCTTTGTAGCACAACAATAGACCTTCACGAAGCTGTGTTGGAAGAGCTTCCGATAGCTATTGGGTTGAGATATGGGTCTTGAACTTTAAGGCTTGGTGACGAAGCAATAGAAGAGGAAGGCTTGGGGGTAGTTCTCATCTAGGCTAAGGGATTTATGATGGATGATGGGATCTAAGGGATGATTTTCAAATTTGGAATTTGTACGGGTTTGGTGCACCAAAGGGGAGAAAGAACTCTCCTAATCTTTTCTCTCTTTTGAAAATTTTTTCAAGCCCTTAGTAAAGGGGGGGTGCCTCTCTACTTATAGAGTTGGGATAGATTAGGAGGGTGCTTAAAGGCTAATGAGATTAGCAATTAGGTAATCCTAAATCTAAGAATTTAGTGTTTTTCAAGGCTATGGAAAGGTGTGAATGAGATTCAATGCTAGATGATAGGGTGGGATTTCAAAACGCTAGAGGGTTGCAAATAGGGTTAATGGGGGTGTAACAGTCCTAATGAAACCCACCCTAAACATTGGGATGGTCAACAAGTCAAACCCCAAAAAGTGAATTTAAGGAAAATTCCCAAAATCACTGTAGCTAAGCCTAGCGTGTATATTATGCACGTTAAGCATATGAGCAATGCCCTTGAGAAGTCCAAAGGTTCAGAACCTGCTGTGTGGCCCACAGAAAGCCAATTTAGCATAGCGTGTATATTATACACGCTAGATAAAATTCCTACAGAAAATGGCCTAACATGTATATTATACACGCTAGGCAAAATTCCTTCAGATATGGCCTAGCGTGTATATTATGCACGCTAGGCAAAAAGTCCTCATTTCTGCCCCAATACTCAAACCGCCATAACTCTTGATGTATAATTTCAATTGAGACGATTCTTATCTCGTTGGAAAGTTGGGAACCTCTACTTTCTAATGGTATATGATTCAATTCCAGAAATGGTCTCCCCTAAGCTTTGGCACACCTCTTTCCAACCACTACCCGAGAGGGTTCGAAACTGGTTTAGGAAGGGTTTCAAGGGTGTAGGGGTGATTCCTAATGATTTTGAGAAAGTTTCTAAAGGTTTGGGAAGGTTCTTAAGGGTATGGGAAGGTTCCTAAGCATATAGGAGATGTTATTGGAAACTCGGGGGGGGGGGTGCCTTTATCAAAGTATGTTTCGATTGGGCCTCGTGCCAAATTTGGGTGTCTGCAGAGTTCAATAAAAATAATCTTGGAAAAAAAATCTCAAAGAATAAAAAATCAACTTTCCAGTTCAAGAATAAAATTTGTTCTTTTATAATTTGGTCAAATTTCAAACATTCAAATGGCAAACCTTTCTACGAAACTTGAAAGTCCATGTCTGGTAAAAATAGTTCACATCTGGGCTCCCAAATGGGGAATATATTGTCAAGATTATGACTCAACCTTTGACTTTCGATCAATAGGACCTGGGGCCTAAAATAAAATAGTTAGGATGTCACATATGATCTAGAAAGATCGAAAATGGGGTGTCTTCAGATGCCCCTCTTTGGCTCGTGTTTATGGAGTAAACACATGTCGAAGAAAGTAGACACCCGACCATTTGTCCTCTACTTGAGGTTCCTAGCAGAGGTGACCATTTGACTCAGATAATAAAATAATAAATGATCTTTGTTGAGTCACTGATGCTGACCTTAGATTTTCTTATCATGAAGTACATGGGATGGTGATGTTCTTAAGTCGAGGTAACTATTGTCACACATTCGAAGACCGATTGTAGCAATCAAGGGGCTTTTCGTAGCCGTGGGTGTTTGTTATGACCAAACAGGGGTTTTACCACAGTTGAAGTACAGGTGGTGCAAGCGAAGGGTGAGAAATGATTCGGGCTTAAGTTTTCACGGTATCTAAAGATAAGTTGGTAAACAAGGTATAAAAAAGGTTTAGGTAGCATCAACACTAAGTGCATCAATGCTCACACCAATGAAGCATAACAGTTTTCCTCAAAGATCACTTAAAGTTCTATATAGAGTGGAATGTTCGCGTCTTTCCTGTCAGTTGAAATGAAATCATAAATCCTACCAATAGATTATGGAAGCCCCAAATAGAACCATGACATTGCCTGGTCAAAAGGGGAAGAGAAAGAGATGAAGAAAGAGAAGATATATAATGCATGCAATTTTGAAATATTGGGTTTAACATAAATCAATTTCATAAAAAAATAAAATAAGGCTCCCAAGATGTTACTTGATGGTCCTGTCTGGGTGGGATTTGTGGTCCTGACCTTCTTTCAGGGTATCAGAAAAGCCGGTTTGCCCATTACTACGATCATGTCATAATAGACCATGACGATGATAACTTATGTGAGGACTACGAAGATAATACACGTGATTAGGAACGACTTTTGAAAATCTTTCAAAACATTAAAATAAGGAAAAGAAAAGTTAATCTTTGGAAAATAATAGAAAGGAAGGAAAATACTTACCTGAATAGGTGCAGAGACTCATGCGCCGAAGCGAAATTTTGGCTTGGGAGAGAATGACGAAGATTCTTCGATGAGGGGTTTACGTAGACTCTTAATCTTCCTTATCATGAAGAGTAAAAAAAGTTGATTCATCTAGAGACCGTTTGTGATGATCAAGGGGCTCTTCTGCTACCGAGGAGCTATTGTAACCATTCGAGGGGACGATACCACAGTCGAAGCATAGGTGGTGCAACCATAGTGATAATAGAGGATAATATTAGGGTAAAAAGGTGTTGAAAGATATTAAGTGATATCGATAACGAGTGCATCATGATGCTGGTAAAAAAAAAAGAGGTTCTTCGAGGAATATCCGGTTGGTCTCTTAAAAATTATTTTTATGTTGTGCTGAAGAGTAGTTCTATAATATCATTCTTGGTTAGAGGAGCTATGTGCTATGGGTGTAGTAGAGGAGAGTGAGACAGATAGAGAAAAAGAGAGGTGAAAAATGGTAAAGAGTAGTTTTATAATTAGCTTTATTTTACTGTTTTATTTATTTTTTTCCTTTTGTTATTTTTTAGATGAAGCCTGAAAAGATGTGTATGGTGAGAAATAAAGAAGGGAGAAAAAGAAAGAGAAAAAGAAAAAAACTGAGGTATTTCTAAGGAGGGAAATTCAAAGAAGAGAAGGGTTGTACGAAGAAGTGAGTAAAAAGGAAAAAATTGTATAAAAAAAAAAAGAAAATCAAGTTAGTTTATGGTAATGTTTGCATGATTGAGATTCACTCTTTTTGTGACTTGTTGTGAATGATTCTAAAGCTTTTTATTTATGTTTATGGTAATCATAATCACCTTTTAGGGATTAGGATTAGAATTGATAGGATATCACTATTGAATTAATACTCGTAATCCAGTTTGATAGCTTTCATGCAATGATGCTTATGGATTAGATTGCCAGAGATCAGATGGATTATATTGTCCCGACTAGTCTATGACTGTGAATAGGATCTGATTATTTTACCTAACTTTAACTTGGAGCTAATAGATGGTTATTACACGAAATTCAAATTAGATTAGGAATAGATTTGCGAATTATTACGAATCGGCGATCAAGAGGGGTCCTAGACTGTTTTTTCCTTCGCTTTCAAAATCTATAACTATTCACAAATTCAAACTTTCCTTTTAGTTTTAAAAACAAGAATTTTCTAACTGAGACTTTAGATTAGATAGCAATAGTCCCTGATGTTCGACACTCTTAGTACTTGCCCTAGTTCCACGAACATGTGCACTTGCAAGAATTTAAGATTTTAACAATAAAACATATGTATATATATATATATATATATAATCATTTTAAATTAAAATCTTGCAAGTGCACAAGTTCGAAGTAGTAGGGCGAGTACAAGGGTGTCAAACCACAAGGATTTGTCGTTTATCTAATCTAACTTCTATTTTATTCTAATGAAAATGGTATAAAATTAAGTTTCTTCTATAAAATAAAATAAAAGAAAAAGAAAACCTAAAACAGTTTTGAAATAAGAGATGTGAAGGCAGTCTGGGATCTCTCTTGGATCTCAGACTCGTACATAATAAATCCTTTTTTTCCCCTATTTTGAATCCCAGGTACTCTCGTTCTAGGCTACAAGCTCTATCACTTCGTTTAAGGATTAAGTCCTATTCATAGTCATGGACCAGTCCTTGGATATGATCCGTCTAATCACTAGCGACCTAAATATATCATCAAAGTATCATTGCATGTAACCAACTAAAACTACCCTACAAGGCCTAGTCCGTTAGTGAATATCTTATCTAATCCAACCCCAATCCCTACAAGGCCACTGAGATTAAATCAGACCGAATTAAACCTTTGCATTCTCATGTTCTCGATGACTCTCAGAACCTCCAACATGAAATCGTACCATCAGACGAAATTTAAAATAAAAACATAAATAAAACTTTATTATATACGTATCTGAAATTTATAAGAGATCCTAGCTTGAAGCTTTTAGCCTCGCATCGATCAAAAGACCTTTATCATCGCTGAATCGGTCTTCTCTCGATGATTACAATCAACCTCACTCTATTTCAGAACTATAACTAAGCTAAGCCTATGAATGCTCACGCCAAAACCTTCTAGGAAAGCTATGCCGTCAACATTACCTAAACCAAAACCTAGGGTCCTTATTTATAGATGTATAAGTCCCTAGAATAATTGTACACGGCAAGTTACTAAAGAAATCCCAAAAAATCAGTTCGGTGAAGAAGAATCCAAAGAAGATCTCGGGAGCCAGAAAATTTCTAGCAGCAACACCTTTCTTTTTGTATGGAAACTCCATTTCAACCGGTCGACCTTAAGATTTAATTCCATTCGCACACAGCTGCTAATTTAGGCTTCAGAGTTCAAATTCGACTGATCGAACTCTGGTTTCGATCGGTTGAGATTATAATTATATACTCTCTTCCTCTGTTCTACTCCCATCTCTACTGGTTGAAGTGGTTTCGACCGGTCCATTTAATAGCACATGAACCTTTAAGAACCTCGACCAGTCCAAATGGACTCTTCCTTCTTCTCTGTTTCTTCTTCTGGGCAACTCTTTACTGAGCGATCTCGACCGGTCGAAATGACCATGCAGTCTTTCTTTTGAGCTGGTTTCCTTGGATTTGCTTTCTGATGCTTTTGTTTTCTCTTTGCTCTTTTAACTTGTATTACATTTATTTGGCCTTTGTACCTGTTGCAACACAGCACGAACTAAAAACACATGTTAGTAGTTAAGTGAGAGCTAACAAGGTTGAGATTTGGTAATAATTTA
Organism: Chloranthus sessilifolius; assembly: GCA_021018995.1. Taxonomy (NCBI): domain Eukaryota; kingdom Viridiplantae; phylum Streptophyta; class Magnoliopsida; order Chloranthales; family Chloranthaceae; genus Chloranthus; species Chloranthus sessilifolius. Next base: position 85,057,389 of record CM037592.1, read on the forward strand.
TACCAATTTGGAGACCGATCACACCCCCATACCTCAGCTTTTCTAGTCCTCGAGCAAAGGCAACATTGAAACATAACCCGAAAGCAAACTAATCTAATAATGTACAAGCTAATATAAAAAATAAAAGCCACTTTCGTAGGAAGCCCGATTGCATTTAGCGTATGCAATAAGCCTTTAAACCCCTAGTCAATCCTAGTGGAGGAGTTGTGTCTCTTGAGGGTTTACAGTGAAGACACCCATAAACTTCCAAAACAATTTTCCAAACCTTCGACAAAATGAGTTTTCAAAATCGGTTTTGATAATATATATACTTTTGGAAAACAAAAATTAGTAGTCATTTCAGCATGCAAAATTTTCATTCTCAAATACCGATTGTTGGTATGCGCTTTTTCTGGGTTCCTTTCGGCCCCTGGAAGAAGTAGCCCAATTCGATCCAAGTGGACTTTAGCTAAGGGCGATGGAGTAATACTGTGAAATGTTAAATACTGAAACGAAGCGGCGAATATTAAATAGAGAATACCTGGATGATGCGATCGCCAGCTGTAATTATTTATTGACGTTGCAACACGTCACTCATCACACGCAGGGAGATGCGAATTGACTCCTTTACTAAATGTCGGCCAATCGACTCCAACAGCTAAAAGTAGCCTATGGTCTATCTAGTCTAACTTCCTAATCCTGCTCGAAGTTTAATTGATTTTGTCTTCTAATCCTACTCTGAGCCTATCTAGCTATGGGTCTCCTAGCACTATTCTAACTTTAATTAATTTAGTTTCCTACTGCTACTTTAATTAAAAAGAGGGGGTTGTGGCCCGTTATGCTAAGGAGGATCGGCCCCGTTCCCGGGTACCCTCCGTAAGCTCCCTTGGACCAATCGGGTGGCTAAGGACTATTTTATGAATATTGGAAATTAAAGACTGAATTTGAACTAAGAACTAAGAATTAAAAATTGAAGCTAAGAACTAAGAATTTTGAATTATGAACTGAGGATTAACAATCAGGCTTAAAACTAGCACTAGAACTAAGAATTCGGAATTAATAATTAAAAACTAGAACTAGAACTAAGAATTAAGGATTAAGAACTAGAAACTAAGAACTAGGAACTAGAAACTAAGAATTAAGAACTAGAACTAAGAACTAGAACCAGAACTAGAAGTAACTAAAACTAGAAATTAAGAACTAATGCTAAGAATTAAGAACTAGAGACTCAGAATTAAGAACTAGGGGCGATTACCTGAAGCTGAGCGCTTCTTCCTCCTGATTCCCTTTCTTCTGGTGCCACAGAGATGAAAGCTCGAAATCCCTAAGAGGCCTAGGCTTGAGGGAGGAGAGAAAAATAATGAATACGTGTTTTTTTTGGGGAGGTGAGGGGCTCTTTTTATAAGTATCCGGCTAATTCTGCGTGTTTGGCCACATGCGCAATTGACCAATTACATGCATAGAGCACTGCATGGGATTGAATTTTGTGTGTGGTTCTATGCATGGAATTTAGTTTGAGTCAGTCACAGACTTGAGACTGACCGGGTAGTCGGCTCAGTCGGGGAGTCCTAGTTCCATTATGACTAGAAATTAATTCTGCACATGGGATCACGTGTGAAATTCAATTACGTGTAGGGGAATGTGTGCGTAATCAAGGAGTTCGAGCGGTCTAGGGAATTAGAGTTCCAATCCATGTCCAAACCAATTACACGTGTGTAGGGATGCATGAAATCGGATTCCGCACAGTCATAGAGGTGCGGGAGTTGAAACTTCAGGCAATGCACGAAAGTGTGTACCTAGTCCAAGTTGGACTAATTTCACAATTAGCACTACGTGCAATTGAATTAAGCGCATAGTGTCATGCGCATAATTCAGGGGCTTTCGAGCCTTGTTGGGTCTGAGCTTCTGGGTCAACCCATATCTCAACCATATACTACGTGCTTAGTATATAGTCCCCATCTTTAGGGTTTTAATTCTTCCGAGAAGGGTTAGTCCCTTTTCGAGAGTTGTGGGCATGGTCAAAGGTTGATCGAATGAGTTTGTATATTCAGAGAGGGTAAAAAAGGGGGTGTCTACAGATGCCCCTCTTCGGCGCATTCTTGTGGAGCAAGAGTGCGTCGAAGAAGTAGACACCCCTCCTTCAAGGTACCTCCTCGTTTCTTCGGGGACTCACAAGCGTGAACTGGGGAGCTGACATGAAATGCTTGGCTTTCTTATCTATCAACACAAGCTAAAAGTAGTCATTTGGGGCCTAGTGGTAGCTGTCGAGAGGTATATCCTCATCTGTGGGTGCAAGAGGCATCCCATCGCATATCGCGATCTGCTGCAAGTGGTAGTCAAATGAGGGAAAATTGATGCAATCAAGGTACCAGGGGGCATCATACGAATGGTTAGAGATAAGGTCAAGTGACCAGATAATATGATGGCAAAGGATTTCAAGTCATGTCAGACCTGGAAGGCCATTGGTCACACCAACGACGCGTCAGGAGTCCCTTTCAAGTGGACATATGTGATTTCTCAAAGTTGAGTATACTCAGCATTCGGTTTCCCAGGGAAAAGAACGGATTGGGGTGATGAGATATAGAATGTTTGATAGATAAGGGGTTTTGGAAGTTCGAGTTTTAACTTAAGATCAATTCGGTGGTAAATCTTCAAAAATTGTGGCTTCTGAGATGTCATTGAGTAGATCCATCGGTACGAGATTTGTGGACCCGTCCTTTGTTTGGTTGTTTAGACGACGCTTGGTATGTGGATACTCTGTCTAGCCTTCTCACGAATACTAATGATTGTCTCTTATGAGAGGACTATAGTGATTCGCGGATTGGGGGAGATGTGTTTTAAAAACATTTGACTTAATATTAGCTAGCTATAGTTAATTTTACAAGAATATCGAGTTGAGGGGGTGATACTTACCGACTTTATCGTTGGAAGGCTCTTGTATTGGTCGCGATGGAACGTGACGATCGTTTGATGGGAGGCTCGCGATGGGATGTCTGAGAGGTTCCTCTCTTCTTTCATTTATGTAGTGGCAGGGCTTGGTGATTGTTGGTGTGATGGGGACCCATGGGCGGGATCGACCTTGCTTTTCGCGATGGGACATTGGTTGACCTTCCCTTCTGGTTGAGTACTATGGTAGGTTGCGATGGGGTATTTCGGTGCTGATGGCTTCTTGATTATTTTGATATCGCGATGGGACAATGATGGTTCATTTCTTTATTTGGTGGATCTTGGATCATGCGATGGGCTATTTTTAGTGTTGTAGATGTGGTGAGGTTTTGGCGTCATGATGGGATAGGAGGGTTGTTTCTTTTCTTTGGCGAATCTTGGGTTATATAATGGGTTGTGTTAGTTTGAGTGGTGTGCTGAGATTGGGACTTCTTTCTGGCACTGGTGGTGTGGTTATGCGCTGGGACGGATGGGGTTATGTCACGATGAGTTGCATTGTTATGTGTGTTTAGGGGTGTGTGACGGGACATTGGTTGTCTTTTCTCTGATCGGTATGCGGGGTCACGCGATGGGACAAAAAGGAGGGAATGCTCGTCTTTAGGTCACGACGAGGTGGTATGTACGATTTGTCTTTATGTGCCTTCATTGCGATTGGACTTTTATTGTCATTATTTATTATTTTGTTATTTTGTTCTTTTATTTCGGGGCTCTGATAGGTCAAAGTATTAGGGGGTAATCCTGAGTTTTTCGGGTTGTGTAGCTGCGACAGGACTTTCTTGTTTTTATCATTTATTTTATTATTATTATTATTTTGGGTTGTGACAAAACATCTTGGGGTGACCCAAATTGCCTTTGTCGTGATGGGACTGCAGGGTGATAGTCTCTCTCCTTTATTTCATCCTTATCAATATTTATTATTATTTTGTTGTGTGATTTTGCATGATTTTACTTGATTTTGTTTTATTGCATTTTATTTTGTGTTGTTTTGTATATTAGTGGTATTTTATTTTCATCCTTATCATTATTTATTATTATTTTGTTATGTATTTTTGCATGATTTTACTTGATTTTGTTTTATTGCATTTTATTTTGTGTTGTTTTGTATTTTAGTGGTATTTTATTTTATTGATTTGTATTTTATTGATTTATTCTTATGGGCTAGTTGGGCTGGGAATAGTAGTGAGCTTTTGTGGTGGAAAGGGAATTTTGTGCATTTGTTTTGTTTAAGGTGTGGGTTTTGTTTTGGTCTTATGTTTGGTTTGGAGTGACACTTATTAGGAATGTGTGAACTTGAATGAAAGCTTGGATGGGGTAGATGTTTTGATCCTATTGATCTATCTGGTTTGTGATGGATTTGTGTCTCTTTAAGGGGTAAGTGTTTTGTAGCTATTGGTTTATCTAAGTTTGTCATGGACTTGTTTCTTTTAGGGGGGTTTGTGTCTTGTTTTGATTTAATTAGATGAGGGATGTTTGTGAGTAAGACACTTGTCATATTGTGGTTAAGGGCTCTTTTATCTATAAATAGGTGCTTAGGGGCTTAGGTGTCTATTTTAAATTATATTTTGGATTTATTTTTAATGACCTTGTAATAATTTTTGGAATTTTGATAAATTCTTATGTTGTTGTTTTATTTTGTGTCCCAGGTATCATACCGGCTTTGTAATGGCGGTATATTCCTTGGGATTGAGCGGTGTTGGGAATGTGGGGTAGCATCTAAAATGTTGATGTCCTAGGAGAAGAGGTGGAAGAGATAAAGGTGGAGGGATGATCACCAAGGAAAAGAGATGGATTGGAATTCTTGTGATCGATCCCAGTTGCTCCTTGGTGTGCTCTATGGATTGATCTTTTGTCAGCCTCCTTTGGGGGCTTTCCATAGGTGTATCTCTCAGCCTTTGAGTGGCCTTTCGTGAGTCACTCTTTCTTTTCCTCCAGCTCGGGACTCCGCCGTGTTGCTGCTTGGTCGTGTAACTTGAAGAATTGCATCATGGGAAGCAGCTCGAGCGACAAAGGAGGTGAAGATGAGATTTGTGTTAGAACTTGCTCAACTCATGCGTCCTCTTCGAGCCTCTTAGTCATCGCTTCTCCTGAGCAACTCATTTGGGCGTGCACCGCCTGAATGTGTTGATTTTATGCTTCTTATTTTAGTTGTATATTTAGGGGGAATGCCCCCAATGTAATTTGTAATGATTTTATTTTATTTATGGATTTGTTTTATTTATCATTATTTTTTTTTTGACTTAATTTTTAAGTTTCAAAATTCTGGTTTGATTGGGCCTAGTTTGGTGTGGTTTGGTTTAGTTTGGTCTTGATTCGATTTCGGGTGTGTTTTGGTTTGGTTTTTGTCGGTGCGACCAATGGTAAAATTTAGAGTGTGCGTAAGGGTAAGGGCTTTCGTCAAGGTTTTCGGAGTGCATATGCGTAGGTGCAGAGTGCGTTTGGAATGGCATGGGCCTTCATACGTATTCTGGGTTGTAAACATTGTTTCATGTGTGCTTAGACTCCCTAATTCGGTCTCTGGCCCCTGCTGGACCGTGCATAATAATTTTTTTACTAATACTAGGGAATTGTGCACATATTATAGTGCACAGATTTAGTTGCGCGAGATCGTAGGGTTTGTGGGCACATTGCACACTTTAAAGGTGCTGTCTATTATGATTACGCACATCCGTGGTTCGTGAGATTGAAAGGTCGCCCGTCACATGGCGGGGAAATTTAGGCATTGGTTCGGATTCCATGCAATGGTGTCATCGCGTGTTTCAAATTCCGTGCAAGAGGTCTAGCGCGAGACTGGATCGTCACATGCATAGTTTGGCGGGGGTTGAGTCATGCACACTGGAGTTCGAGTGTGACTCTGAATCCGCACACTGGGGTTTTCTCATAATCTAATTGTGCGCAAGGTTCTCGGCGTGTGATTCGTCAGTTGTCTATATATTGACGGGATTTCTTCATTTTTCTTCATTTCTTTCTTACATCTCTTCTACTAGAGTTTGAAAGGTCGACCTCAATGTGTTTTCTTCCTCTCTTTGTTGCTTCACATGTTCTTCTGCCTGCGATGGTGTTTGACAATGACGCTACTTGGAAGTGTAGTTGCAGTCGAAGGGAGGTGTTATTAGAAGCACCGCCGTAGTCGAGGTGGTCAGCTGGCGGGATGGTACCCCTCCGTCGCTGTTGTTAGTAAGCAGTGAAGGCAGCATCGGAGGAGGTGAGATGGTAGAAGGGTGGCGTTACAAGTGGAGGGAAGGTGCTACCCAACCAATCCTCTTCCCGCCTTTTCTATTGCTTCTTCTTGGACGTTCCTGCGCGTCACGTGCCCATTTTGGGTTCCTCGATTTTTGTTTTAGGCTGTACATTAGGTTTCGGTTTTCGTTTTGGGTTGTAAGTTCAAGGGTATGCCCCTGGTGTCACCTATAATGTTTAATTATTAATAAAATTTTATTTTGTTACTTCTTCTTCTTCTTTCTTTTGGTTTTTCTTTTGCTTTGATGTGTGATTGATGTGTGTTTGATGGGTGTGTATAGTTTGGGAATTTGGAGGCCTTCTCGGCCTACATTATTATTTTGTTTTTGTTCAGGTTCACAAATTAAGCGCAGGAGCTTTGGTGTGTAACACATTTAAGCATGTTTCATACTGTACGGGATCCGAGGATCATCGGCTTAATTGCGCGTAGACTAGTTTACGTGGGACCGAATTTTGAGTAGTGGCCTCCACGTGTGATTGAAAAGTCAGTAGTCCGAATCGTGGATGTCTCGTTGTGACGGTTTGGATTCCGGGTAGCGACGAATGTGTGGGATTCTAATTCCCCACAGTTTATAAAGCATGGTTTTAGTTTGTCGCTCGTGTAGGTGGACAAAAGGCTAATCCTACGTACGAAGGTTGGCACATGACTTAGAATTCGCACGTCCTTCGCTGCGCTGGATTCAATTGCTCGCGTTGGCTATAGCGCGAGATTGTTTGAGGTCTATATAAGCTGAAATTTTCTCTCATTTCACTTGCGCATTTGGACTTTTCCTGCTTTCTGAGCTTTCTCTGCTTTCTGAACGTTCAGATTTTCATTTTTTCATGATATTTTGCGATCCATTCATCGAATTCGAGTGGAGTTTCTTGTGTTCTTCTTTGTTTTTTGAGTGCTTTCTTGTGAGATGGAGCCTGAGGGTAGTGTGAGTGTTTCAGAGTTGGAGCGGATGTTGGATGTTGAAGGGTGAGGTCCATGAGCTTCCGAGTGTCGAGGGAGGAGAGGAGGCCGTCGTGATCGTCGAGGTTCCTGCTGGGGTTGAGGGTGTCATTGAGGTTGGTGAGGGCGAGGATGCGGTCCCTCCTAGTGATGAGGACGTTGAGGATGTTGATCTGCCTCAGGCTGATTGTCCGATACGAATCCCGCTACCGGATGCCTTCGCAATGAACCGAGTAGGTGCTCGGAGTCAAGAGTCCCTTTTAATTTCGTAGGAACTTAGGCTATAACCTAGATAATTTAGGATATGGAAACCCATTTACTTTTATGTAGAACCCGCATTTAGTCAAGTGTGTGTGCGCGTTCGTGCATCATGGCTGTATATAGTTCTAGGTCACGTTTATTTTGCTGCCTCGCACTACTTTTCTCATGTTTTATGTGCCTATCGTAGGTTATCATTATTTTTTGCATTCTTTGATAGTTGTTATTACTGCCATCGTCAGTATCATTTTCTTCAATTCTCTATTGTTGATTGATCATCGTCGTAGTTGGTTTATTATTAGTTATTTATTATACTATCAGTGTCTTGCTATTATCATTTTTATTATTATCCTTGTTATTTAATTTTGCTGTTATAGTGTTGTTACTTCTCCTTACATTTCCTTTCTTCCTTTGGTTGGGTGTCTAGGAGCCTCTTTCTTTGTCTATCTGCTCCGCATGGGCTGAGTCCCATGCTTGTTACCGTGCTCTCCCTGTATTTAAGTAAGAGAGGCTATTGTCTCTCGATTTCGAGCCAATTTTGGGGCTCGAGCCTTTCCATCCCGACATTGGTTTGGCCGGGGCTATAGTGGAGAGATGGAGAGAGGAGCAGTAGGCGCTGCTTTTTCCTATGGGGATGATGCTTTTAACTCTCGAGGATTGGGTACATGTTACTGAGGTGCGGTTTGAGGGTGAGCCTATGACTCAGTAGATGTTGTTTGACTACCAGGCGACGAGTGTAGAGTTGTTGGGGCTTGAGTATCCCCCTAGCAGATCCAGGTCAGGGTTGATTCAGACCACCTGGTTCCTCGATACATTTACGGTGGGGCTCATTCCTCCGAGGCGCCATCCAGAGTTTGCGGCGACATATGAGGAGCGTTGCAGAGTGATAGAGGCTCATGACCCCCGTGTTAGTGACAGTGGTGGAGACTGATTGCGTCATCAGGGCCTTCCTGATGCACTTTTTGGAGCATTATTGTTTTCTTCTTCCACCCGGGGGAGGATCACCAGGTTATTTTTGCCGATTCTTAGGGACCTGGGCCAAGTTTCTTCATATATGTGGGGTGTGACAGCACTAGCCCACCTTTACCAGCAGTTATTTCACTATATGAGGTGCGTCGCTATCATCGGTGGCTTTATTCCTTTCCTTCATGTGAGGTTTTAATTTTTATAAACCTTTAGGATTCGTTATTTCCTTTTAGGGTTTTATTGACGTTACTTTACTTTGTCTTTTGTTCAGTTCTGGGCATATGATCATTTCACCTTTCTATGCCCGAGGATCCCTCTGGGGACTCCGCCGTCGTTCCCGCACATGTATGCTTTGTGGGGAGTGATGGGAGCTCACCAAAGGATATGCTCCCCGGCCAGGTGTGTATTTTGTCCCTTATTCATTTTACTTCTCTTGGTATTTTTTATCTGTACCTGATATGTTTTGTTTGCATTTGGTTTTATGTTGTCTAGAGGGCGTATGAAGATGGTTAGGGTGCTAATCAGGCTGTGATACAGTCTAGTCAAGGATGTTTCAGACAGGATATATGGGTCCCCTATTTCAAGAAGGTGGAGCATATCCTTGTATCTCGGGTTAAGCATCAATTGGGGCTCCCCCAGGGGGTCCCTCCAGAGCTCCGCCAACGAGTGGCGAAGAAGATGACTAGTCCCCTCGGTCGCTTATTTGAGAAGAAGATGCCGGAGTAGTATGCAAACTTTAGAGCTGGGGAGATCGAGGTGACTGGGGCACGCAATGATGTGGATGCTCGAGCTTTCTCGAGATGGTTTCAGGAGCTTAGTGGTCGGTTCTTCACACGATTCCCCTTTCAAGGGAAGGGTTCTTTTAGTGTTGACAGACCTGATTCCGCTTCGGCATTGAGGGAGAAAGTGGCCGAGCTAGAGCAAGGCCAGCTTAGCCCGGGTGTCCATGGAGCGTTGGAGGCTCTTCACCTAGCACAGGAGCGGATCTGGAGTGCCCCTCTCCCTGACGTAGAGATGTTGCGGTCCCTGACGACCTTGATAGTTGATGCTAGGGCCACGAATGATCAGCTGGAGGAGACTCATTGTGTTCTAGTGAGTTTAGCTTGTTTTTCTTCGATCATGTTTAGGTTTACTTATCTTGCTTTCATTGGTTGATGAGTTCGTGTATTTCTCAGGCAGTGAGAGAGGGTGAGGTCACCCGTTAGGCACAGCTCATCGAGCTGCTTCGGGGTGAGCAGCTCTGCATGCACTCAAAGATCGAGCGACTGGAATGTGTTTATGTCTTTTTTAGTTGGATGTTAGTTAATTGTTAGCATTTTGAGTTTTACTATGTTATGTTTACAGAGGTCAGAGCTCAAGGTCGCCGGGGTGTCTGCTCCCCCTTTTGATCCGTCTTCAGCGACATCCTTCAGTCACGAGGACCCAGCGATGGCCTAGCTTTGCACTGAGTTGGATCATTGGGTAAGTTCTCGAGCTTCTCTTGTTATCTTGTCTAATTTTCTATCATTGGTGCTGACTCACCTAATATTGCCTTGGAATGTGTTCAGCGTCAGATTGTTGAGGATCTTCAAACGAGAGAGGTTGCAGCTACCTTGTCGCGCCTAGAGAGTTAGGTGTAGCATGTGTTCGAGTTTATTTTTGTTTGTTGTTTATTCTGCTTGTTAGGTTTTATCTGACAAGTTTGTGTCTGTTGTTCGTTTGTTTCTTTGTGTAGGTCATCCTTGACTCTGCTCCTAAGGCTCCTCCTCGAGATCGCACTCCTCCTCCCCAAGTATGCTTAGTTCAGTTATGTTTTCTATTTTATAGTCATGATAGATATGATACATTTTTTACTCTCTTGTGGCAGCCTGCGTCTGAGATTCCTCCTCTGCCAACACTGACAGCTGATCCGATGACTACCGCTACCGTCAAGCACCTTCTACGAGAGCGTGTTGATCGGGTATATTTCCATCACTCTTTGCCTTCGTCTCGCCATTTGCATATATCTTCTTAGGTTTACTTTGTGCTTATGTGCAGATGCGTGATTTGGAGCAGTCGTGCTTGGAGATGCAGTGTGCCCTTGCGTGTCAAGAGATTCGTGAGATTCCTTCTGATATCGTGGAGCGATATCTTCAGGAGGTGATGATGGACCTCATGGTGGAGTGTAGGACTCGGACGATATAGCTGGAGGATGCTTGAGCCATTGCTCGCACTGAGATGCAGGTGACAATAGAGCTTTTGCAGCACAAGCTGATGAGAGTGGGAGGGAGAGTGTGGGGGATGTTAGATCACCTTAGGGGGTCGGGGTCGAGGGCTACTGGTTCCTTGGCTGACATCCACCATACGATCCGTGAGTGTATGAGGGCTTATGTTCAGGGTGACTCAGCTCTTAGGCCCCTGTTTGCCTTTGATCCTCTGCATTCAGGGTCTAGGCGGGCGTCTAGCCAGGTGAGCGAGGGAGGTTCTGTTGCTAGGCCTTCTTCTTCTAGGAGGCCTCTACCCACTCCCCAGGCTTCAGTTGAGGCCTCAGTGGATCAGATTCCTTCCCCAAGAGCCGATGAGGCTGGAGAGAGTGGTGAGCATCCCTTGTAGAGACAGCGGAGGGAGTAGGGCCATGTATAAATTTTTATATTGTATTTTTCATTATATATATAGAGGGTATCCCCTCGATGACAGATGTAAAAATTATATATATATATATATATATACATAGAGAAATTTTTGGTTCAGGTGTGCCTCTTTTTGCTTTTCCACCTTATCTTATTTATGTATCTCAATCGCGCGCTCAGATGTCGCCATCTGTTATTGGGACTTGGATGCTTTGGTGTTGGCCCCGTAGTAGTTGAAGGTCATTTATATCTGTGCATGAAAACAAAGTCATTAGTAATTTTATTTTCCTCCTTGCTTCTTGTCGAGGGGAAAGGTATCTCAAACCGGAGTTTGGTAATAGGAGTATCATTTTTTTTTCTTTTCCTTTTGTTTTTCTACTACTTTTCGTTGCAAGGAATAATGGAATAGGGAAAGCAAAGTACTAAAAAAATTTTAAACTAAAAAAATGCCCCAGTGTAGGAGCTTGATAGGATAAGCAGTGTAGTATCTTTGGTAGTCTTCCTTGAGCGATGACCTTGTTGTTCTGCATCCAACTATGAACAAGCAGGGGCCTCAGTGTGATTCTTTCTCCGAATAAAAATGCCCCAGTGTTGAAGTACAGTGGAGCTTTCCTGGGTTTATGAGAGACTCGGGGTCTATGTAGAGCCATGTGTGTGTTTGGGGAGTTAATCTCGAAGAAAATTCCTGATGATATCTTACCACTCTAGAAGGGGCGTTTGATTATGCAAGTCGTGGATTGAGTTTTACCTCTGAGGTTAGTGACTATCATCTCTCGTAATCTTGATATGAGTGCGGTGAGCGGTAGATGACCGGTGATTGCATCAGTCATCAGTCACGAGTTTTCGATTTTATTCCTGAGGATATCCTAGGAGAGGTTTTGACTCATCGTCCGAAAACAAAATAAGGCTCAATGATGTCGAGAAAAATTTCCTACTTGACAACTCTAAAAAGGGATAGGCAACAACCTTTTTCTCGGGTAGTATGGGGTGCCATTGTCGAGCTCTTCGTCATGCTTTGGTACCATCAAGGTCTCATATTCTATGGTTAGGAGGAGTTTGTCCTCCTCCCACCACCTTACGATGATATCTAGTAGTATGAAGACACCAGAGATGCCATCGTAGTTTGCTTATACTTTCCTAGTAAGGTTACTAGGAATGTCCTTACGATTCACTTATGCTTCTCTAGGCTTATTGACTTGTTCACTCGTTGCATTGCTCTCACTTGGTTATGCTTCTTCTTCTCTCTTTAATCTCTCGCTTTTGTATCTCTCTTAAAGCATATGGATCTTGAAAGCAACTTACTAATGCAAGAATAACGAGTTTTGATTGATCCTAAAATCTTTTTTTATGCTCCAACGTCTCCTCCAATGGTAGGGAAGGGGGTGAGAATTGGGCATTATCTATGCTTTTAAAAGAAGTTAGGTGTTTGACTAATCTTTTCGATTAAATTGCCCGAATAAAGAGGTGGGAAATGAGTTAGAAGTTTTTGGGAGATATTCTTGAAAATAATGATGTACGACTGCGAGTGACTTGTGATGACTACGAGGATGGTATCTATGTCTGACTACGGGATATGACAGTAACGACGCTAAGGGTAGTATTTTCTGAGGTACATGGCATTCCACGGGTTAGGAAGTTCCTCCCCATCTTGGTTTACCAGCTTGTATGCGTTCACGAGGTGCGCGGCTGCTATAACAAATGACCCCTCCCAGTTTGGGTTCAGTTTTCCTTTTGGTTGTACATGCCTAGAGGGCATGATTCTATTCAAGACTAACTCTCCTATTTCAAAGGTTTGCTTGAGGACTTTCCTATTGTAGGCTTTGACCACTCTCCTTTGGTACACTTGCGCATGGTCAGCTGCCCTTAAACGCATCCTATCGAGCTATTCTAGCTGGGTGAGCAGAGCAACTCTCCTTTCGTCTACGGATAGCTGATCAACGAGTCGAACGCATAGAGATGGTACTTGCATTTCATAAGGTAAAATTACTTCCATCACATACGTGAGAAGGTAAGGAGTTTGGCCAATGGCAGTGCGAATAGAGGTCTTATAGGCCCAGAGTGCTTCAGGTAATCGCTCGGGCCAGTCGGCTCCATTGCTTGTCTCCACTGTTCATTTTAGAATCCAAATTAGCATTTTGTTCGTGGCCTCTGCTTGTCCATTCCCTTGAGGATGGAAAGAAGACGAGTGTTGCAGGTCGAAAGCCATATCTCTTACACAACCTCTTTACCTTCTCAGCGATGAATTGATGTTTCGGATAATAAACTTCACGAGCGTTGAAGCAGTAATTTTGACGTATGACTCGACTTCTACCCATTTAGTGTAGTATTTGTTCACAGTGAATATGAAGGCATGCTTGTGCATGTTCTTGACTGTCTGTGAAGGGTAGGGTAATGTTGAAGGCCCACATTAAGAATGGCCATGGTGAAACCATGGGGTTCAATGGAATTGATGGGGCTTTGATAAGTGCAGTGTGCTCTTGACACTGCTTGCAACATTGGTTGTAGAGGTGGCAATCCTTGTCATTGTAGGCTAGTAGTAGCCTTGCTGTATAATTTGCTCTGTGAGTCTCTATCTACCAGCATGGGTGCCACAGGCATTGGCGTGCGCTTCCCGAATGATATATTATCCTTCAGCCTCCGTGACACAACGTAGCAAGACTCCTCTAGTGAAGGCTTTCCTTGTACAAGATTTCTACTAGGATGCAGTACCTGGCACATCTGCTCCTTATCATCTTCCGCTCGATCCTCGTCGCGTAGGGGGGAGTGTGTTGATATTTTAGGAAGTTGCATATGTTATCGTACCACGGTTGTCCATCGTTAGTTGGTGACTTTTTGAATTTGAAGATTGCGACGACGACCTCTTTCCACTTGGGACTTATTTTGGTGGACGCATCTTCCTGCTTCATGGTCTTCAGAAGGACTGGTAATTCTGGTTTAACTTTTTATGCCACTTCATGTGCCAACACGGTCGATTTCTCGATGAAGAAGGATTTTGTGCTTTGTCCGACCAATATCTATATGACTGAGGCTAGTGTGGCGAGGGAGTCTGCCAACTCATTCTCGAACCTTGGGATATGCGTAAAGGAAATTCTCTCGAACTTCTTTATCAAGAACTGATTTGTTTCTAAGTATGCCATCAATCTTCTTTCTTTTATCTCCCATTCTCCTATCACCTGTGATATCACAAGTTTGAAGTCATCAATGGTCTTCAATTGTTTGATGCCTAGTTGTAGTGCTGCTCGCAGTCCGATAATGAAGGTTTCATACTCTACAACATTATTGGTGACTGAGAAGTTGAGCTGAAAGGCTTTAGGTATGAAGACTCCTTCTGGGCTTAGTAAGACCATCCCGATGCCTTTTCCTTTCTAATTAAGAGAGTCGTCGAAGTATATGGTCAATGAAGTTTTATCGGGCTCTTCTTATATCAATAGTAGGTCCTCATCAGGGAAATTAGTGTGTACTGGCTCGTTGCTTGGGAGCGGAAGATTTGCGAGGTAATCGACGATCACCTGTCCTTCGATTGACTTTTGAGTGACGTAAGTGTAGACACTCCCATTTTGCCCTCTCGGAATATACAAATCTATTTGGTCAACCTTTGACCTCATAACCCTAATTGAAACCATATACTGAAACAATAATACATAGTTGGACACAGGCTGAAATAATAGCTCTGTGGTTCAAACCCCTTAACCCTAAAGTGGGAACCATGCACGGAAACAATAGTACATCACTGAACACAGGCTGAAATAATAGCTCTGTGGCTCAGATCCCGACGTAGGGAGACTATATACTGAAATAATATTATATAGTCGAAATGTAGACTGAAACAATAGTTCGACATTTAAGACCCCCTAACCCTAACGTGGGAACCATGCACTGAAACAATAGTACATGGCTGAACACGGGCTGAAACAATAGCTTTGTGGCTCAGATCCCGACGAAAGGAGACTATATACTAAAACAATAGTATATAGTCGAAATGCAGACTAAAACAATAGTCTGACATTTCATGCCCCATGACCCTAATGTGGGAATCATGACTGAAACAATAGTACATGACTGAACACAGGCAGAAAAAAAAGCTTTGTGGCTCAGATCCCAATGTAGGGAGACTATATACTGAAACAATAGTATATAGTTGAAATGCAGGCTGAAATAATAGTCTGGCATTTCAGACATGACCCGAACTCGGATAGCCTCGAATTATGCGCCTAAAACCATGCACGCAATTCGATCGCACGCCAAACCACACGCGTGCAATCAGTCCCCTCTCAGACCAGACTTCCTTTCCCAGACCACGTCGAGACTCGATCACGTGCCTCACATGAGATGCATGATCGGATTGAGCGCCAGACCACCGGCGCTCAATTGGTCTACGCCCGACCTAATCTTACAGTCCTTGACCCCCAAGCTTCCTCGATCAAGCACTTCTAAAGAGATGCTTAATCGGATTGCGCATTCCATATTAAGCGTGCAATTAGTCCTAACATTGTTAAAACTAAGAAACTCGCTGAGCAAGTTATCCGGTCGCTTACTGAGTTGGTGACCGACCTAAAGAGACTAACCACCGAGAGATCGGCGCGCAATCCAGTTAAATGGCTGAAACAAGGCGTTTAATTAGAGAAAAACCTATAAAAGATTTTTCCTAATTCACCCCAGAGGCTGGGTACATAACACGAGAGAGAACGGATTTTTTTTGGGATTTTGAAACCAGAGAACTCCGAGAACGAACACAGAGGAACCTAGTCATGATTTCGAGATTCAAGCTCTGAATTTTTGAAATTCCTCTTGCCAGCCCTGGTCTTAGGTAAAAATCTTAGTTTTAGATTTAGGATTTTTCTTAGTTTTAATTGCTACTATTAAATTTTCAGTCTTAGACCGTAGCACCTTTTTTTAGACCGTAATTTTAATCTCTGGTTCTAGTTCTCCGTTTCTAGAACCAGTCCTTAATTTGACAGACTAATTCACCGACCATAGACTTTAATTCTGTTCTAAAATCTTAATCTCCATTAGTTCTTAGTTTTTAGAACTAGTCCTTAATCATACGGTCTGATTTTCTAATTTCGAACCCGAATTCAGTCCTTAATTTTTAAAATTTTAGTTTGAATTCCTTAATTTAATATTTCTAAAATCCCAAATATTAATTTAGTTTTCTAAAATTCTAGTTTGATAATTTAATTCATCATTATAATCCCGAAAATGACTCTAAAAAATCCAAAAATATCATATTATAATCTAAAACCCAATTTGCTTTAATCACAGCCACCCAATTTGCCCAAGGGAGCTTACGGAGGGTACTCGGGAACGAGGCAAATCATCCTTAGCATACCGGGCCCAAAACCCTTTTTTAAAAAATTTTAGTAGAATTAGTTCATCGCTTTAATTAGAATTAAGTAAAGTTATTTCCATTATTTTCTCATGATTCTAGTATAGTCAATCTATTGCTTTGATCATAATTCTAGTAAAATTAGTTCCTTCATTTTAATTAGATTTTCAGTATAATTAATCTATTGTTTCTTTCTAGAATTTTAGTATAGTTAATTCATTTCTTTAATCGGAATTTTAGTAAAATTAGTTTATATACTTTAATTGGAATTTTAATAAAATTAGTTCATCGCCTAAATTAGAGTTTTAGTAAAATTAGTCCTCTATTTCAATTAGAAGTTCAGTAGAACTAGTATAATTGCTTTAATTAGAATTTCAGTCAAATTAGTATACTTACTTTAATTAGAATTGTAGTAGAATTATTATATTTTCTTCAATTAGAATTTCAGTATAATAAGTGTACTTGATTTAATTAGAGCTTCATTAGAATTGACATATTTGTATTCCTAGTACCATTAGGAGACTAATCAATTAGACTCCTGGTAGCATTAGGGAATTAGATTAATTAGATTTTTAATAAGAGTAAAACATTAAAATTAATTAGACTCCTAATAGGATTAGGAGAATTAATTAGTTAGGCTTATAAAAATATTAGAAAACACTAAAATCAAGTAGACTCCTAATAGGATTAGAATATTAGATTAAGTCACCACAACAAGTTCACACAGTCAGACTCATAGTAGAACTAGGAAATTTAAACCAATTAGAATTACAGCAATAATAGGAAAGAAAAGGAAAACTAAACTATGTAAAGTATAAGGAAGAGCCAGAGCTGTTGACGTTCATAGGTGGACGATTCAGTAAAGAAGTAACCCGCACCGCTCTAAAGCGTGATCATTGATGTGTTGCAGTGCCAATAAATATCTGTAGTTGGTGATCGTAACAAGCTAGGAACCTTCCTAGAAACCTCTCCTCTTTTATTTTATTTCTAACATTCCAAACACCGCATTGCTAGAGTCCACTTGGACAGAATTGGGCCACTGATTCAATGGGACCGATAGAAACCCAAAAAAAGTGCATACCAATAGACTGACGATCGCGATAGGACACTTTTGCAAACGGTTTCTTTCTTAAATAGTTGGTTTTTATTTTATATTCCTATTTTTCTCCCATCCCATCATTTAGATTTCCTTTAAATATATGAGTCGTCGTCCAACACTCGAGATGCCTGGTATACGAAGAATGAGTTTAAGAGACCCATCATTGTGGGGATATCATGACAACCCTATGTACGAAGAAGAACCACTTTACAATTCTAGCCTACGTCAACCTGAGATTAACATGGCTGGTGAACAAGAAAATCTCTTCTCTACCCCACACTCCGGTAATAATCATAATGGGAGGGATGGTAACACTGGACAAAACCTCACTGCTCAACAAATTGAAGAACTCAGTATTCAAAGAATACAAAGAGGAGGTGAAGACTCTGAGGAATTGCTTCGAGGATTGGCTGCTGCATACTAGACCATTAGGTCACGACAATATTAAGAAGAACGAAAATGACAGGGAAGGCCACCGCCTACCCCGAGCATGGTGTCAACTCGTGCCACACCATTGAGGCAACCTGCTCACACATTCTTTAACGAGGACTCTCTAGACAAGATTGGCTCACGGGCCGCTCTAAAAGACAACACTATCAAAATTGAAGATCTCCCTAAAATGCTCGATGAGTACATGGCCAAGAGGGAATGCCCTGGTCACTCATTCGGATTCGATCAATTCTGTCAGGACGTTGAATTTAACTTACTAATAAGATTTAAACCGCCAAAATTTACCAAATATAATAGCACAGGAAATTCGAACCATCACTTGCCCTCTTTTGTAACAATTGTCGATCCACACGCGATAATCAAGGACTTCTCATTCATTATTTCCAACACTCATTAGAAGGAGAAGCTCTAGATTGGTTTGCAGGACTCCCGCTTTATAAGATAGAAACATTCGATAAATTAGTCGGTCAATTCCTAGACCAATATAAGCATCTTATCCAAGAGTCAGTTAGTCTCAGCGATCTGATGGCAGCAAAGTAAGGACCCGATGAAGAATTCACTGACTTCATCTCCAGATGGAGGAAACTCGCTGCCAGGATCAACATGTCAATGAAAGAGAAAGTCTTGGTTGATATTATTATCGACGATACTAGGGAACCGTTGAAGAGCGCGCTTGTCATAAGTGATTACCCCGATTTCACTGCACTCCACTCTTAGGCATCCCGACTAGCGTGACACATTAAAGGTGGAGACCTCGCCCTATCCATAGTTACGTCGAAAGTAGGCTCTTCTAGTGAATCAAAGTCAAAAAATAATAAGAAAGCCTCAGAAGCCGAACAGGTCAACACCGCTGTAAACTAAGGATAAAACTCCGGGAACGGGAACTTCCAACCGCAAAATTTTGGGCACAATCAAAATCAGAAATGGTACACAAACCAAAACCAAAGCACTAATCAACAAAGATATGCAAATCAAAACCAAGGCCAGAACCAGAATCAGGGCCAATACCATAACAGAAATCAATATCCTAACACCTATCAGAACAAAAATGCGACACAAAATAGACCGGCCCACATGCCGAACTATAATAACGTACCCCACCGCAAAACTTCAACCCTGCTAGAGGCCCCTACCAACCGAGGCAGGAACACTATCCCCCATTACCTGATATGATTCCCAACATCTTCCATCTGCTTAACACTCAAAATCTCCTCCGATTCTCACAAGAAAGACCTCGACCATGGCCGACAAACCTAGACTATAGCAAATACTGCGCATTTCATCGATACGCGAGACACAACCTAGAAGACTGTTAGGTCCTCCGGGATGTGATCTATGACATGAATGATCAAAACCAAATTGATTGGGAAGCGCTTAGAAATCCTAACCCTAACAATAACCAACCCCAATAAAATTTAGGGATCACTAATAATCTTATGCCTACCCGCAACCAAGCAACACCGGTTCAGGTCACCACCATAGTTTTCCCCAGTCAATCCTCTGTCTAGCCCTCCACCTTAATCACTCGCATCCAACCTTCTAATACTTCCGCTACACCTATGAGAGTTCCTTCACCCCCGCATCCCTCGGCCTTGATCACTCGCATCGCCTCGCCAAGTCCACCAACTTATCCAAAATTCACCCAGATACGAGCCCACTCTTTTAGGGCCCGGAGACCATACCTCCATAGTCACCTACTAGAACCTTTAACCCCTTCAAATCCTGAACCAACACCAATGTCGCTCCGCTCGTTCGATTCTGAGCTCGAGTAGGGAAACCATGTTCTTCAAACTGCGGCCCAAATCACTGCATGGGTAGACAGTGTCACTCGAAAGACTCCGAACCTAGAAAACGAAATAAAAACTGAGTGTTCACTAAACATAGAAGAAAGTGAGCGAGAAGAGCATCCTGACCCGTGTGAGACACTGGTCTCTGCTTTCCTAGAAGAAGAGGATTACACACAGTACCTCCCACCTTGGAGCAGCACCATGCGAGTATGTACCCCAACCTCGAATTTCACTCACTTGACAGGCACCTCAACGTCGAGTAGCACCGGGTTTGGTCAACAACTGACTTGCCCAATTCTTAAATCAAAAACCAATTATCCACCACCACCCTTCCCTTGAAATAAGGATTTCACGAATGCACAACCACCATAGGGGAACGTGCGAGAAAGAGATGTTAACTTGCCTCCCCCACCTCACATTATCCCTCCACCAATCCCTGCACCTCAACCACTCCAACCACCTATACCCAAGGCTCATCGGTCAGGAAAAGAAATGGCACTCGAGTTAGGGAAAGAATATGACCTTCTGCGACATCTTCAAAAGATTTCAACCCAGATATCTATATAAGAAATCATCAAGAAATCACCTGACCATCACCGACTACTGATAAGGACACTTGAAGACTCCCAAGTGGATGAGGACACAACATTGGATTAGCTACATCAAATCACCTCGATCATGGCGCAACCTTCAGCACTCACTTTCACAGACGTAGACATGCCTAAGGAGTCACTCTGTGAAAGCGCATCTCCCATATACCTTACGATCATAATCAGAGGATTCTCCATACCCCATGCATTGGTCGATAAAGGAGCAAGACTCAATATCTATCCTATTACAACATTAAAGGTGCTCGAATACACTGAGCAGGATGTCAGACCCTCGACACTATCACTCATAGCTTATGACGGCTCATGTCGTTTCATCAAAGGAATTATCAAACTATAGGTTCTCCTCGGACCTGTAACGAAAGATGCCACTTTCCATGTTTCTGACTCTGCTAGTACGTACAATCTTATCTTAGGAAGAAAATGGTTAGAGTCAATGAAAGCCGTCGTGTTCACATGCCATCAATGAGTCAAATTCTCGTATGAGGACTCCATTGTCTATATATACACTGATGCACCCCTCCAAGAGATGGACAGTGATTATGCTGTGAGTATTCCGACATCCCATGATTCCGTCTTGAACACATGCCACATTCAGAAGGCTTGGATCTCTGATGAGACAACCGTTGCAGAAGTCCGTCCCCCTACCCCTCCTAGTTCTCCCCCAAAGCGTCAACAAAATTTAATGAGAAGAGAGGTTGGCCCAGACCTCACCAAACTCTATGACATCAACCCATCCACGACAAAAAAGGGTGGGACCTTATGTATCAGCTTGGGTACATCCCCCACACTGGACTTGGTAAAAATAAGCAAGGTCCCATCGGACCTGTTGTCCCAACAAAAATATGTAGACACATAGGGTTAGGTTACAAATCAGACGACTCACAAGTCGACTTGTTCCCCACCTCACTGAAATGATCTCTATATGACCACTTCGTCTATGGGACCACTAAGAAAGCAGATGTACCAAGGTAGAAGGAAATGTCCTTCACTAAACCCCAAGAAGCAGAAATTGAACGAATGGCCAAAGCATTCAATGATTTAACCAATTTGAATGACGATATTGATGAACGACTCGAGGGAGTCAAACCCTTGTTTGACACTAAGGAGCTTACAAAAGAGAGAAAGAAAGAACCTCTAGAACTCGAGCCGTAAGTGGGAGATTGGGAATCCACTGACGACGAAAATTTCCACATAGCTACCCTACATGATAGTGAAGAGCACTTACGCTTAACATGGGAATGAGATGACACCTCACAAGAGGATTTTAACTCGCATAGCATCCGCCTTAGCATCGGCCTTGGGGGATGGGAATGCCCATGGGACTCCCCTTCTATCGCTCACCCATACCAACCCCGCTGTAGGGCATGCACCAGTTTATTAGAATATTTTGCTAGCTGGGTCTGACATTCCGCAATGGTAGAATCGAATGATCCGACCTCATAGCAACGAAAGCAAGTAACGACCCACCAACTCGGCTACCGGCACAAGAAGAAGAAAATTCTAATGGCTATTTGGTTGACCCCGGGGGAAACACCTGCATCGCCCTTGTTGAGTTTGAAGAGGAACTTGAACTAGACACTCCTCCATCCCCAGACACGCCACAACTCTAAATATTTTGAAAATCTCTCGAGGAAGAATGGCAACCCCCTCCGAGTGATGATGAGGACTACTGGATATACCTCTCTGCACTCGAGCTAGCAGAGTAGGCTAACCTAGGACATCAAGCACTGTCAGATCAAGAAGACGAGTTTGATACCAGCCTTAACTCCTGCTCGAAAGGATGGGAATGCCCTCGGGGATCTCCCTACATTTCTCACCATTACCAGCCTCGCTGCCGAGCCTGCATGCTTATCCTAACATACTATGAAGTTTAAGGGAAAGAGATCACTACCCTGAGGATCCTTTAGGAGATCACCCTCAACAGGAAGAGCAATCGTATTATAACTCAGAGGAAAATAGTTCGACTGATTACGATCTCCAGAGATTCTTCTAAGATAAGGCATTTAATGTGATAGAGGAAATCAGAATGTTAGTGCCGTTGTCACCTGCGTCACTTATTCAAAAGGTCTCATTAGAAGAGGACTTCAACAAAAAAAAAAAAATCAAATTCAGAACAAGGCCACATTTCCCGAAGAATCGCCCGAACAGCTCCAACAGCCATCTCGCTCCCTCAATTAGAGGAAGCAACTCTCCCAACGCCTCTTGAGGCGATCGAACCTCTACCATATCTACTATTGAAAATTAAAAAAAAAAATAGAAAAAGAAGAAAACCCTAAAAATTCAAAATTTTAAAATTTAAAAAAATAAAAAAACCTCAAAAAAGAAAGGAAACCCGTCATCTTGAGTCAATCTCGCGACTAACAAGGAGACTTGTCTCCTAAGACTTCTATCCCATCTCCCGTACGAGGACGTAAGGCATCCAGGCTAAACAATAAGCCAGTGGTTATACCAGATGAGATGCTTCGTGACTTTGAAAAAATGATCAATAGCCTTGACCTTCACCTTACCAAAGATCTCTCAATCATAAATTATGTCGATAAAGGGTTGCCTCCCGTAAAACTGAATCCCTAGTGTAGCAATTTTTTAGTATATGAGCTTACCAAGGATGAAGAAAGACCAGTCCTTGAAGAGGCGTAGGACTTCTAACGAGTTATCAAACATTTCAATGAGCAAACCCAAGCTGCCGTGGAACCTACAAAAGAAATCAACTTTAGCACTGAAGAGAAACCCAAGAAACTACTAATTAGCGCAACGCTCAACTCTAAGAAATGTCATCAAATCGTACAAGTCCTACAAGAACACCTCGACTCCTTTACATGGTCCTATGAAGATATGTCTGGTTTAGACCCAAGTTTAGTAGAATATCGTCTCGTCTTGGAACTCGATACAAAGCCTGTTAAGCAGAAACTCCGAAGGATGCACCCACAAACCGCCCTTCAAGTTGAAGAGGAAGTTGACAAGTTATACAAAGCCAAATTCATTCGAGTCGTCCTCTACCCCAAGTGGGTCGCCAATATAGTACCTGTCACTAAGAAAGACGGTAGAGTATAGGTTTGCATTGATTTCTAAAACCTCAATCAGGCATGCCCAAAAGATGACTTTCCACTTCCACACATTGACACTCTAGTCGATAACACTGCCGGGCATGAGATGTTATCCTTTATGGACGGTTTCTCTGAGTATAATTAGATCAAATTAGTAGAGTCTGTCCATGAGAAGACCTCTTTCACCATACCATGGGGAACATACTGCTATGTCATCATGCCTTTTGGGATCGAGAACACAGGAGTCACGTATCAATGCGCCATGATGGTTATTTTTCATGACATGATGCATAAATGTATTGAAGTCTACGTCGATTACATATTAGTGAAGTCCCAAACGTGGGCAGGACATGTTGAAGCACTTCGACTGATGCTGTAAAGAGCTAAGAAATATCAATTAAAAATGTACCCAAAGAAATGTGTCTTCGGAGTCACTTTCGAAAAATTACTCGATTTTATAGTCAGCAAGCGAGGGATCGAAGTCGACCCCGCTAAAGTCAGAGCCATTCTTGAGATGCCACCTCCCGGTAATATCAACGAATTACAAGGCCTGATAGGAAGATTGCAATTCCTCAGGAGATTCATCTCTCAACATTCAGACAGATGCGATCCTTTCTATAGACTACTTAAAGGAGGAACTGAATACAAATAGGATGACCAGTGTCAACAAGCCTTCAACAACATCAAAAAGTACCTCCTTAACCCACCAATACTATCACCACCAGTCCCCGGAAGACCCCTAATCTTATACCTCTCAGTGAACGACAAAGCAATGAGAGTAATTGTAGGAAAATATGAGGAAGATGGCAAGAGAGAGAAGGCTATCTACTACCTCAGTAGGACGATGGTCAAGTACGAACGAAAATACACTCCAATGGAGAAGACCTGCCTCACACTGGTGTGGGCCTTAACCAAATTACGGCACTACTTCAGAGCACATAAGATACTAGTACTAGCCCGAATGGATCCTCTGAAGTACGTATTTGAAAAGCTCGCAATATTAGGAAAGATCGCTCGTTGGTATATGCTCTTGCAAGAATTCGATATCACTTACGTCATGCAAAAGTCGATTAAAGGATAAGCAATCGCTGATTACCTCGCAGATCTCCCACTCCTGAGTGATGAGACTGTACATGCAGATTTCCTTGATGAAGACTTACTCACAATTCATAATGAAGAGCCCGATAAGATCTCACGGACCCTTTATTTTGACGATGCTCTAAATCATAAAGGAAAAGGCATCGGGATAGTCCTCCTAAGCCCGGAAGGAGTCGTTATACCTAAGGCTTTTCAATTAGATTTTCCTATCACTAATAATGTCACTGAATACGAAGCTTTCATAGCTGGATTACGAGCAGCACTACAATTAGGCACTAAACAGTTGAAAACTATCGATGACTCCAAGCTAGTAATCTCGCAAGTTATAGGAGAATGGAAAACTAAGGAAAGGTGACTAATGGTATACCTAGAAACCGCTCAATATTTAGTAAAGAAATTTAAAAGAATCTCTTTCATGCGCATCCCTAGATTAGAAAACAAGCTCGCGGACTCCCTTACCACGCAAGCCTCGGTCATCCAGATACTCATCCGATAAAATACCAAGACCTTCTTCATCGAAAAGCTGACAGTACCCGCTCACGAGGTAGCATGGACCGTCAAGAGAGAACTACCAATCCTCCCTACAAGCACAGGAACAAAAGAAGCCATCACTCTGGAAAAGCATGTCAAGTCAGAAACTAACGTCGTTATGTTCAGATTTGAAAAATCACCAATCAACGACGGATAACCATGGTATTTCAACATCAGGAACTTCCTAAATCATCAACACGTCCCTCCATATGCCACAAAAATTGAACAGAAGATTATAAGGAATCGATGCGCCCGATTCTGTATACTCGACAAAATACTATACAAAGAAGCCTTTACCAAAGGAGTACTGCTACAATGCGTTATGACTGTCGAAGGACAATACATCATCCAAGAATTACACGCCAGTACCTACGACGCTCACGCTGGTAGACAAAGATTCACCGACGACATCATACGATAAGGCTACTTTTGGCCGGCAATGATAAAAGATTATCACCTCTACGTCCAACTCTGAAAGCAATGTGAAGAACACGCCGTACTTATCAAAGCTCCATCAGTTGCATTGAACACTATGACCTCGCCCTGGCCATTTTCGATGTGGGCCTTCGATGTCATCAGACCTTTCAAAGACACGGTTGAGAATACTCACAAGCATGCGTTCATGCTTATGCCAACCGAATAATACACCAAATGGGCAGAAGCTAAATCCTATGTTAGAATCACTACTTTAACACTCATAAGGATTATCGTTCCGAGTATCATCGCCAGGTTTGGAGTACCCTGGATATTTTTCATTGAAAATGAACCATAGTTTATCACAAAAAAGATGAAAAAGTTATGCAAGAAGTTCAACATCGATCTACGTCACTCATCACTGTTCTACCCTCAAGGAAATGAATAAGCAGAAGCTATAAGCAAAATGCTAATTCAAATTTTGAAACACATAGTAGAAACAAGCAATGGAGCCGACTGGCCTGAACGACTACCAGAAGTACTCTGGGTCTTTAGGACCTCTATTCGTATGACCACTGGCCAAACTCGCTACCTCCTTACTTACGGGATGGAGGCAGTCCTACCATATGAGATACAAGTACCATCCTTACAGATTCAACTCGACAATGAGCTATCCATATACGAGAGGAGAATTTCTCTACTCGCGCAGTTAGAGCAGCTCGATGAAACATGTCTAAGGGTAGCTGATCATGCTCAGGTATATCAAAGGAGAGTGGCCAGGGCTTACGATAAGAAAGTCCTTGAATGAACCTTTAGTATTGGAGAATTAGTCTTGAAGAAAATTATGCCTTCCAAGCACACCCACTCGAAAGGAAAACTGAAATCGAACTGGAAAGGCCCTTATGTAATAATAGCCGCATACCGAGAAAATGCATACAAACTGGTGAACCAATGTGGGAAAGAACTCCCTAGCCCTTGGAACGCCATGTACCTTAGAAAATACTATCCTTAGCCCTGTGATCATTACATCCCATAGTTAAATACTTATACTTATCACCACCGTAGTCGTCACGACCCATTCATTGGTCGTACGTCGTCAATTCGCAGAATATCCTTAAGACCTCCAATTTAATTATCGCCCACTTTCTTACTCGGGCAATCTGATTGAAGGACTAGTGACCTATCTAACGTCTTTCAAAAACATAAGTAACACCCAATTCTTATTTCCCTTCCCCGCCATTGGAGGAGACGTTAGAGTAGAAAAAAATGAAGATGCTAGGTTCAATCTAAACTCATTATTCTTGCGCTAGCAGAATGCTTTCAAAAACACATATATCTAAAAAATTGAGTGAGAGCATTACGACAAATGAACAGGTCAATAAGCTCAGGGAAGCATAAGCAGGCTGTGAGGACATCTCTGGAGACTTTACTAGAAGTGTATAAGCAAGCAACGAGTGCATCCCTGATGTCCCCACACTACTAGATATCGTCGTAAGACAAACTCCTGCTAACCATAGAATGTGAGGCTTTGATGGTACTGAAACATGACGAAGAGCTCGATCATGGCACCCCATATCCCTCTGAGGAAAAGATTGTTACTCACCCCTTTTGGAAAGCATTAGATATAAATTATTCCCCACATCACTGAGCCTTACCCCTCTCTTCTACCTTTTTCGGATGATAAATCAAAAGTCTTGCAAGATACTCCTAAAAATTAAATCGAAAGCTGATGAATGATGACTGATGCAATCACTTACTATACCTACCATACTTCACCCCAATAACTATAGGATAGGATGATCACCACCCTAAGATAGACCCTCGATATACAACTAACCTAATCAAAGATACCTCCCTCGGTTCGATGACAGTACCAATCAACCTTTCTTCAAAACTAACTCACCAAATACCCATAGCCGCTTAAAGACCCAGAGTGCTCATCTAAAGCCCAGAAAAGCTCCATTTCATCTACACATTGGGGCATTTTTTATATCAGAAGGAGAATCACCTTAGAAGCACTGACTTGCCCACAAAGAAGAGGCGAAATAACGAAGTCACCATCCGAAGAATGCTACCGAAGATACTATATTATCGATCCTACCACTCTCCTACACTGGGGAATTTTTATTTTTATTTTTATTACTCTAGTTATTTGCTTTCCCTGTTGCATTATTTTCACTCAAAAATAAAAAGAAAAAAAAAAAGAAGAAAAAAGAAAAGAAAAAAAAAAGAAATGAAAAAGAGCAACATATCCACTTTTACTACCAAGCCTCGATCTGAGACACTTACCCCCCTTAACGACTAGCAAGGGGGGAACAAAAATTACTGATAGCGTTACCTTTATATGTGCATATACAAAATAACTTTCAATCATCACCAGGCCAGCTCAGGAAGCATCCAAGTCCCGTTGACGGTTGACGGCGCTAAAGAAACTAAAAAGCGAAGGACAAATGCAAGAGGTAATCAAAAGGAAAGGAGCCAATCAGGTACACCTAAACAAAAAAATTTCCACATATATATATATAAATATATAAATCAAAATTTGCTTCTTTTTACACTTGTCATCAGGGGCATCCCCCTTGTATGTACAATTTACAAAAAAAAAAAAAAACACACACCCCTACTCCCCACGCTGCAGTTGGGATGGCCGAGCACCGCTGTCCTCAGTATCATCAGATCGGAGGTTCGTAGACTGCTCCTCCAAAAATACAATCCCAACGCCTGGAGTCCTTGAAACCTCTAGACGACACGACCTCGCTATAGAGTCCCCCTCACTCATTGGATTAACAGACTGCCTCAATCGAGAATGAGGAGGATACCCCGCAAGAATCTCACGAACGACAGAATCCTCACGAGCATCACCCCTGACACGATCACAGGACGTGTGATGAGACTGCCCAGCCAAGGAACCCGTAGCCCTCTACTCTGATCCATCAAGCTCGCTAGCCAACTTACTATTGGTGCGCACTTTTTCTGGGTTCCTCTCGATCCCCGTTGAATCAGTGGCTCCAATTTTGTCCAAGTGGACTCTAGCGATCCAGCATTTGAAATATTAGAAATAAAGGGTTTTCTAGGAAGGTTCCTAATTGTTGCGATTGCCAGCTGTAGATATTTAACGACGTTGCAACACGTCAATAATCACGCTTTAGAGCGGGTGTGGGGTACTTCTTTACTGAATCGTCCACCTGCGAACGCCAGCAGCTATGTCTTTTTTTATAATTTAGATAGTTTAATTTTTCTTCCCTTCCCTTGTTATTATTGTAGTTCTAATCAGTTTAGACTTCCCAATTCTGTTATGAGTTTAGTTATGTGAGAATTTATTATAGTTTATTTCATTTAGTATTCTAATTCTATCAGGAATCTTATAAATTTTAGTTTCCTAGCACTACTAGGATTCTAATTAATTTAGTGTCCTAATATTACTAAAAGTCCAATTAACATTGGTCTCCTAATTATACTAGGAAATGCAGGTGTATTAATTTTAATGAAACTTTAATTAAAGCAAGCATGCTAGTTATACTGAAATTCTAAGTAGAGCACGTATACTAGTTGTACCAGAATTCTAATTGAAATAGAGAACTAGTTTTACTAAAACTCTAATTTAAGCAATGAATTAATTTTATATGAATGAAATAGAAAAATCTAATTGGGAGAAATAAACTAATTTGATTAAAATTATGATTAGAGCGATGAATTAACTGTACTTGAAATCTAATTAAAGCAATGAATTAATCATACTAAATTCTAATTAAAAATAAAGGACTGATTTGACTAGAATTATGATCAAAGCAATGAATTAATTATACCAAGATTCTAATTGAAATAAAAGGACTGATTAATGATACTTGGGTCTAATAAAGCGAGGAATTAACTATGCTAGGATTATCTAATTAAAATAAAGGAACTAATTTTATTGGAGTTCTAATCGAAGCAATTATTCTAAGGATTTAATTAAAAGAAAGCATGTAAATTTACTATACTAAAATTCTGAGAAGAAATTATGGAACTAATATTATAATCCTAATTAAAGCAACTAAGTAATTCTAAAAAAAAGGGGTTTGGGCCCGCTATGCTAAGGAGGATTAGCCTCGTTCCTGAGTACCCTCCGTAAGCTCCCTTGGGTAAATCAGATGGCTAAGATTAAAGATAAATCGGATTTAGGATTATAAAATAGTATTTTTAGATTTTTCAGAGTCGATTTCGGTGTAATAATTATGAATGAAATTAAGAAACTAGAATTATAGAAACTAAAATTAATATTTAGGGTTTTTGAAAATATTAAATTAAGAAATTAAAATTAAAATTAAAATTTCTAGGACTGAATTCGTGTCCGAAATCAAAAAATTTGACCGTATGATTAAAGGCTAGATCTTGCATCCAAGGACTAGAACTAGAAATTAATGATAGGATTGGAAATTGAGACTTTAGAACGGAATTAAAGCCTAGGATCAGTAAATTAAATCGTCAGATTAAGGACTGGTTCTAAATTTGGAGGACTAGAACCAGATATAAAAAATTTGCGGTCTAAAAAAGGGTGCTACGATCTTGGGCTGAAAATTAAAACCTATAATTAAAACTAAGAGAAGGATCCTAAGTCTAAAACTAATATTTTTACCTAGGACCGGGGCTGCGGAGAGAAACCTTTTGAATATTTTGTACTTAAATTTCGAAATCATGGTTTGGTTGCTCTATGTGCTTATTCTCGGAGTTCTCTTGTTTTAGAATCCCAAAAAAAGTATGTTCTCTCTCGAAAATTGCTAGCCTCTCTAGGCGAATTAAGATAAAAATCTTTTATAGGTTTTTTTCTAATAAAATGCCCTATTTCAGGTGTTTAACTGAATTACACGCTGGTCTCCCGGTGCTTAATCGCTTTGAGTCGGTCACCGACTCAGTGAGTGACCGGCTGACTTGCTCAGCGAGTTTTCTAGTCCTAATCACATTAGAACTAATTACGCACCCATTTTGGAGTGCATGATCCAATTAAGCGCCACTCTTGAAGCGTTTAATCAAGAAAACTTAGGGATCAAGGACGATGAGGCTAGGTCGGGCGTAGGCCAATTGCACGCCGGTGATGGGGTGCTCAATCCGACCGTGCATCTCATGATAGACGCGTGATCGAGTCTTGAGTTGGTCTGGAAAAAGGAAGTCTAGTATGAGAAGGGATTGATTGCACGCTTGTGATTTGGCGTGCAATTGAATTGAGCGCTTGGTTTTAGACGCTTAATTCGGGGTTGTCCGGGTCCGCGTTGGGCTTTAAATGCCAGGATATTGTTTCAGTCCGCATTCTGACTATATACTATTGTTTCAGTATATAGTCTCCCTACGTTGGGATCTAAGCCACAAAGCTATTATTTCAGCATGTGTTTAGTCATGTACTATTGTTTCAGTGCATGGTTCCCACGTTAGGAGTATGGGGCCCAAGCCACAAAACTATTGTTTCAGCTTGTGTTCAACCATATACTCTTTTTCAGTATATTGTCCCACATCAGGGTTAGGGGTTTGAAATGCGAAACTATTGTTTCAGTTTGCATTCCTACTATATACTATTATTTCAGTATATAGTCTCCCTACATTGGGATTTGAGCCACACAACTATTATTTCAGCCTATGTTCAGCCATGTACTATTGTTTCAATGCATGGTTCTCATGTCGGGGGTATGGGGCCTAAGCAACATAACTATTGTTTCAGCCTGTGTCCAGCCATTACTATTGTTTCAGCTTATGGTCCCATATCAGGGTTGTAAGGTCAAAGGTTGACCAAACAAATTTGTATGTTTCGAGAGGGCAATATGGGGGTGTCTACACCTACACACCCCCCGCTCACTCCTCGTCAGCCGATACTGTAGCTGATCTAGGGACACTTGCATCTCAGCTCGCATCGTCCGACGTGCCACCTCCAATGCCTCGGCCTCAGTCTTCTGTGCAACCATCATCGCGACGAACAGGTCATCGCGACTCTGTGTCTCCCCAAGGTTCTGTCTTGCCTCGGGAGTGGTGTGCGCTTGCACCGCCTCTAAACGCGCCTCCTCAAGCTGACGAACCTGCGTAATCACACAAAGTCAAAGAAAACCAATATATATATGGACATGAAAAAAAGGAACTTTGAAAAAGAAAGAGTCATACCAGATCCAGCCTCTCCTCTAGAAGTCGTTCAATGGTCGTAGCAGTCACTGGATCAACAGGAGGCACAGAGGGAACAACGAACGTAGGCGGCTGCAACGAGAATAAACAAATACATCAAACAACACTATAGTGACAAATAAACTATGAACATAATAACTAGAACATACTTGAGAAGGAATAGGAGCAGACCCTCGAGGGGGAGCCTCAGGAGCAGATTCTGAAACAGCCTGCACAACACCAAACAAGCCAACACAAAATATGTCAGAACAAATAAGACGAAATAACCTCAGCTGAAGTCTACCAAACCAGAAACTATACCTGACTCTTGGGACGTAGAGAGGTAGCAGTCGCCTCCCTCATCTAAAGATCCTTGGCAACCTGACGCTGAAATACCACATAATGTTAGTAAACTATTAAGAAAGTGAAACAATAACACCCGATAAACTAATACAATTATACAAATGAGTCAAAAGATTGAATGGAACTTACCTAGTGCTCCAACTCGGCCCGAAGCAAAGCCATCACTGGATCCTCCCGACTAGAGGAAGCAACTGAAGATGGATCAAACGTCGGAACGGGACCTCCAGTAGCGAGCTCGACTCTCTACGAATAATAATAAACACATCAGTTGGCAAGCTCACAATGCTAACGATTAACAAAACCAAGTTCATATAGACACTTACCAATCGATCAGTCTTAGATCGCAAATTGGCCTCCACCTCTTGGCCGACCTACTGCTGACTGCGTAGCAACCCGATCATCGCCATGTGACTGGCGACCTCGACCTCCCTCTCGGACTGCCCAAAATAAAACAAGACACCGCAACTATGTCAGAATGACTGGAAGACCAAGTCCACATAATACATAAACAATTAGACCAATAAGTTAACTCACCAGGAGTTGCTGAGTCTCCGCTACCCGAACCCCCAACTCATCCTCTGCTCCCCTAGCCTAAGCAACCGAGAGGGCTAAGGAGTGCAACATCTCCTCATCTGGACAAGGAGCACACCCCATCTGCTTCATCACCCTATGGAGGGCATCTAATGCCCCCCGCACAGTTGCTGTGAGATGGCCCTGCTCCTATGCAGCCAACCTATCCCTCAATGCCGACGCTAACTCAAGCCCGCTGACCGCGAAAGAACCACTCCCATGGAAGGGATGTGTGAAGAGGTTCCCACCACCCAATGCACTAAACCACCTCCTATACTCTCGGACATCTGCCTCATCATGCACCCCTGTCACCCTGGTCCCCCCAGCTCTGAAATCGGCCATTTAAATCACCATCCGCTCTGCAAAGTTTCGGACAGGGGGATCGATCATCCTCTGAACCACCCTATGGCGAATCTCCGGAGGGACTCTCTGAGTGAGCTCGAGCTACTGTACCGCCTGAGATAAGTGGATTCTCTCAACCTTCTCAAAACAATGAACCCACATGTCCACTTCGAAGAAGGGCTGGCCATATTGAATCACCGGCACACCTGCATCCTCCTCGGCCGCGTATGGCCTCCAAATCACCTTCAACCAAACAAGCAAGCCAACCCATCAATGAGTCCTTAGAGTCTGAAAACTCAAAACAAAATAAAACAAAACAAATGCATAGTAGTATATACCTGCCCCGCATGCATGTCCTCAAAAAGACCCCGTGCAATCTGAAGATCAGAAGACTAGCGACGTCCCCTCACCGCTGCCCTCCACACGTGCATCCGAGGAAACGTGAACCTCACCTCCAACGGAACCCCCGGACGAAGAAAATCAAAATGATCATACACCCAAAACTAAAAAAAAATAACAAAAGAAATGCTGAATAGCTGCTGCGCCCAAAAAACATGAGACACCATGACA
Source organism: Chloranthus sessilifolius (assembly GCA_021018995.1). Lineage (NCBI taxonomy): Eukaryota > Viridiplantae > Streptophyta > Magnoliopsida > Chloranthales > Chloranthaceae > Chloranthus > Chloranthus sessilifolius. The sequence continues at coordinate 85,090,622 of CM037592.1, forward strand.
CCAATTAACTAAAACTTACCTGGAGGAAGGGAAGGAAACCTCTGATCGTTACGACGCCCCATAAGTAGGGACCCGATCCAAGTCCCCGAGAGCCATAAAAAACAACCCGGTGATGCATCCTCGAGTCGAAGAAGAAAAGAGTACTACACCAAGGAAGTGCATCAAGAATGCTTAAAGCACTTTATCCGCAGCCAACCCCGGCTCAACCACGGGCTCCCGATCTGCTACCACCAGCAACGCGCCTCATAAGACGCCCTCGCCTCCAAATGATGCCTCGGAGGGACGAAGCCACTCCCAAACGTATCAAAAAACTAAGTGACTCGAATTACACCTGGCTCCGATCCACTCAACCTATACGGCACACCCAAAATCTCCTCGAACACCGTCAAATACTCCCCTGCCATCCGCCCCATGATCGGCTCACCCTCAAAGCGAAGACTGAAAATGCAGACTTAGTCCTCTGGAGTCAGCAACATCATACCAACTGGAAAGAGAAGCACCTGGTGCTCCCCCCTCTACCTCTCCAGAATCGCCACAACCAGGCCATGATCGACCTGAAAGGGCTCCAGCTCCAGGATCGACCTGAAACCGAAAGACACCAACTACGCTTGCTAAAACTCTGACAAGGCATGATACCAAGTATTAGACTCGGTCCATGCCGAGCTGATAGCCAACTGCAGGGGCTCCTATCTAATAGAACAACGAGTAAAAAAAAAATATTGACAATAAGACTAACACACATACCTATGACGAGAGACAAACAGATCTACCAAGAAGCCAATGAAATACACTAAAACACACAATGATAATTCAAGCACACAAAACATGATAAGAACAATAAAACAGAAACATGACCTACCTCTAGATGCGGTCATGATGCATGAGTGAGCACACAATCAATAATCAATGCTGGTTCGACATAAATTAAAATGGTGTCTAGATCCTAATAAGTCTATGTCATGACCTAAATGCCTAGAAAAATGAAGGAACCCTTGTTCATGGGTACCTACCCGGCCTCGAGCGAAGAAATCCTCTAGCGAGAAGTATCAACGATCTTGACGCTCCTCACCCTGGTGCTCCTCAGCCCCATCCTGATGCTCCTCATCCTCAGCCTCAGCTCTTTCCTCCTTGACCCTCTCACCCTCCTCCTCAGCTACACCCTGCTCAATCTCGAGTACCTCCTCCCTAACCTCCACCTGGTCACCCTCCGGTACCTCCTCTCTAACCATCTCCCCGACATCCACCTCCCCGACAATGACATCGGTCTGAGCCTCAGACGTCTCACCTATCTCCCCCATTATCATCCTCTCCAACTCAGAAATAGAGAGATCGTGCCTACCAATACCCTCACTCTCCATCCTAGAAGGAAGAACTCAAAAAATTGAAGAGAACAAAAGAAATGGCGCTTGAAACAGACGATCAGATAGCGAGATATCACAAAAACATGAAAACTAGAGCGCAAAGAAACAAGGAAACAATGAATCAAAGACTAAAATGGATAGCATGGAAAAAATGAAAAGTTGTTAAACTATTTATAGGACACGGATAAATCGCGCGCGTAAACTCACGCGCTCAACCCAATCACGCACCACGGTTCCCGCACTTAATTCAGATCAAATGACCAGTCTTGAGAGCGTAAACTAATCATCGTCTGCTCAAACTAACCTGACCACCTGGTTGCGCGCAGCCTACCAAGCGCGTAATCACCTCAAGCGTCCAAACCAGCGCCCCATGCCGTGAATGCCAACAATCACCCCCATAGTGATCGGCCACCGCCCTAATCCAGCGTCCCATGCCGTACATTTAACTCGATTAAACGATCGGACATTGGCGCTTAATGACCTTCTGACCCTCTGAAACGCGTGCTCCCATTCCGGTGCGTAATTTGTTTATGCGCTCAGAATGAAGCATTCAAATCTCTTGAAACACATAAATATGCCCCTAAATAGTAGGTTCACAGGCCTAAATTCGGAGACTTCCGACACTAATTACCGACCTAAACTCCGCCCTGGTTAAGACCAATCTAAAAACACTCCTGCCTTAAAAAAAAATAAAAAATAAAAATATACACCCCAAACTAAACTAAAAAAATAGTCCCCCAACATAATTTTTACACTTCAACTAAGACCGAACTAAACTAAAAAAATGATGAAAAAAAAATGCCCCCCATCAGTTACGCACTTGATCTTAGACTAAACTAAACTAAACTAAAAATGCTCCCAACATACCCCAAATTCGAAATAAAATAAATCCAATCGAACCAAACTCGAAAAAATATTAAATAAGAAAAATATCACACCCAAAACAAGTTAAATAAGTTGCAAGATAAATCAAACCAAAAATTTACTACATAACCACAAGAGGAATTTAGAAATGCAACTGCTTCATAAATGAATAAATAATTGCAAAATACACTGAGGGCATACCCTCTGAATATGCAAATTAAAATAAGAAATTTAAAACCAGCACGTTCAGGCAATGCCCGAATCCGGATTTATTTGGAAAATCACTTTGATTTGGGTTGATAGCACCAACCTTGGTACCACCTCACATTCCCAAACCCGTCCATTCCCAATAATCCTTAGTAATCATAACTCTTCAGGTTCAATTCCCGAGATACGAAACAAAAAGGAAGAAAAGACATCAACAAAGAATGCCCAGACACAAAAAAAAATTGCCCCAAAACTCCTAATCCTAAACTTTGAAATAAAAATTCAAAAACAACAAGAATCCAAAGCCTTTGGCTCACACTTATAAGCTATACGCCCTAAACCATAGAGTGACAAGTGTCACATCTTTAAACCCTTCCAATCTAATTAAATCCAAACCAAACACATACCCCCTTTGAAAAACCACAATCCATAACTAGCCTAGATGAACCAATAATCATGCAACACTTACCCCTCCCAAAAATAAAATACAAACTCAAAGCAAAGTAAACAAACCAATAGGATTCAAACACTTAACACCCACCTTGAAACTTCAAAATTAAACCCAAAAATTCACACACTTCTAGCAAGTGTCATCTCAAATCAAATAAAAGACTAAAAAAATAAACCCCGAACCTTAAACAAAACAAACAACAAGAAAACTCTGAAAGGAAACCCTGACTTGTTCGGGACAAAAAAAAAATGCCCCCAACAAACTAAACAGAACCATAAACTCTCTAACAAAACTAAATAAAGCAAACTAATCTCAGGAAAAACCCTAAGCTAAATTAAATCCTAAACTAAATCAAATCAAATATGTCTGACTAATCCATTAAACGAGTAAAAAAAGTAAATAAGCACAAAAAAAATAACAACACATCTTTATTCATAATTTAAAATTTTTTACAAGTTACAAGTATCACCGGAGGCATACCTCCTGAACTTACAACCCAAAACGAAAACCTAGAACCTAACTTACAAGCCAAAATGAAAACTAGAAATTCGAAATCAACACAAAGCGAGGAGCGAAACGTCCAATCGGAGGCTTCAAGAAGGATTGGTTGGGTAATACATCCCTCCACTTGTAACACCTTTTCTTTCACCATCTTCACCTCCTCTGTCGCCGCCTCCTCAACGTCGCCTTCATTGCTCCCTAAAAGGGATCGATGTGAAGACTGGCACCCATATTCTCAATACTGCCCATTCCTAGAATAATATCACCCCCGAGCATCATCTCAAGGAAAAGATCATGCAAAATCACGAACATAAGAAGAGACGACATCCCAATCGGACGGTTAGATCATCCGATATCGCTAAAACATGAACTTTAGAACACAAAATATCCAGAAAAATTAAAACTTGAGACTAAACCAAAGAATGAGAAACAAATGAAGGCTCCCCCACTTACATAGAGTACGAACTTAATCATGCGCCCATACACGTGCGCTTAATCCAGTCACTCGCCACGCACACTGCGCTCAATCCAAAACACACGCTTCGACCCGAGCGCGCAACTGAACCATCACCCGGGCTGCCCGCACGACACTCCGATCACGCACAATACATGAACCACGTAACACTATCAAACGGCTCACACGAGCCGCGTGATGAAACCATCGCCCGCATCAATTTGGTGATGCTTTCATCACCCGCTCACTATAGGCCGCGCAATCCTATTAAATAGCTCCCTAACGCCACGCAATACTAAAGGTCACCCGCACAGTAACCTGGTGACGCCTCAATCACACGCTATGATTAGAACACATAATTCAATCCCCCGCACACTCACACACGCGCAAACAACCCTTCAAACCTGCGATCGCACGCCCGAAAGCAGGAGCATAATATTTAACTTTGAACAGAATCTACACCTTCACATCTTTTTCACCCCATCTTGATCAAAATTCCCCGTCCCATCGCATGGTCTCACACACTGTTCAAAAAGAATGACACAGCCGCTTACCCTTCTCCCATCACGATCCCGCTAGAGATGGAGAACCCCATTACATAACCCCGCCATGCACGTCCCATCATGATAAATCAATCACGCCACTACACATCCTCTCATGAGAAGATAAAGACAAAGACAATCATGAAGAAACCACAATGGGATCTCTTGTGACCCAAGATCTGCCAGAGAAAGAAACGTGACACACCTATCGCGCAAATACCCTACCAGTGTCCCCTCATTTGGTCCAACAACCAAACATCCAGACACAACCCCACCACACATTCATGAATATGTCCCCTCGTGATGCAACTATAACTCATTCTCACCATGAACGTGCCCCATCGTGACACAACAACCTCATTTAGTCCTACAACCCCGACACCAATCACACCTCCCTGAAACCCCCATCACGAAACCACACATGGAGTCAAACATTCTGAAAGTCCGTCGTAAAAGCAGAGGGACTTCTACTAGCATCCCATCGTAAACATCACTACCCAAAAAGCTCAAACAATACCTGCCACGTCATATGATGAAAAGGGATAAAGCTCGATTGTGTCCCATCGCTAAAAGCAAAGAACCCTCTTCTCGAATTGCTTGCTACGTAATAGTCGTCAAACACCACTGCAACAGAAATGCATGAAGATTCAGGACTCCTCCCATGTCCCCTCGCATCCGTCCAATGCCAAGTTCTAGTGCGAACATCCTGTCAGAATCCCCATGTCCCACCAGGACTCATCCAGCATGCAGCCAAAAAAAGAGAAGAATCCCTAAAGTCCCATCGCGATGTCATGACGACAGCCAGCTGGTCCCGCCACCAACTTTACAGAAATCCCGACAATCCATTAGTCCCATCACAAACTACACAAGCTACACACAACACAGGTAAGTATCACCCCCAGTTAAGTACCACCCTTCCCTTTTACTTGATATTACTTAAAAACATCGTTAACTATGATTAAATCAAAATGTTTTCTAAAACCCATCTCTCTCGACTCGCGAATCACTATAGTCCTCCCATAAGAGACAATCATCAGTATTTGCCGGGAAGGTTAGACAGAGTATCCAACATGACAAGTGTCATCTTGACAACCACACAAATGGTCGGGTCCACAAATCCCATTCTGGTGGACCTGCTCAACGAAGTCTTGGAAGCCACGTTTTTCAAAGATTTACCACCGAATTGATCTTAAGTTAAACTCTTAAAATTTCAAAACCCTTACTTCCAAAAAAAATCTTTTACTTCCCAAAAAGAAAAAGGAAAGAAAACATCAAACTATCAAGAGAAGAAACCAAAATAATAAACAAAGAAACTTTACTTACCAAAATTCACTCCAATTACCACTTCAATTACCAGCCTAAACCGGCCATTCTCTTGGAAAATTGAGCAACGAGTATATTTAATCTAAGAACTTGCAAACGCCTATTGGAAAAGGAATGCCTGACGCGCATTGGTGTGAGCAATGACGCGCCCAGTCTGACATGAGTTGTGAAAGCCTTGGACATTACATGATTTTATTAATCGGTCTCTGGACCTTATTTATGAACATTTGTATGATGCCCCCCGGTACCTCGACTGCGTCATATCCCTCTGTTTGACTGCCCCTTACAGCAGGTTGTGTCATGCAGCGGGATGCCCCTTGCATAAGAGATTATGATATGGTGATTCTCCTTTCTGTTTGACTATCACTCGTAATAGGTCGTGCCATGCGACAGGATGCCCCTTGCACCTGCGAATTAGGATACGCTGACTTCCCCCATCAAATGTCTATGACAGCGGGTCGCGATATGCAATGGGATCACTTGCATCCACGACATGGAATACGCCTTTGGACAGCTATCACTGGGCCCCCGAATGCTTTATTTTTGCTTGCACTAATAGATAAGAAAGCTAAGCATGTCATGTCAGCATCCCCAGTTCACATTTGTGATTTCTCAAGAGAAATGAGAAGACACCTCGAATGAGGGGTGTCTACTTCTCCGATGCATTCTTACTTTCCAAGAGCACGCCGAAGAGGGGCATCTATAGACACCCCCATTTTGCCCTCTTAGAATATACAAATCTATTCGGTCAACCTTTGACCTCATAACCCTAATTGAGACCATATACTGAAACAATAATATATGGATGGATATAGGCTAAAATAATAGCTCTGTGGTTCAGACCCCCTAACCCTAACGTGGGAACCATGCACTGAAATAATAGTACATGACTGAACATAGGCTGAAATAATAGCTCTGTGGCTCAGATCTCGACTTAGGGAGACTATATACTGAAATAATAATATATAGTCGAAATGCAGACTGAAATACTAGTCTGATGTGGGAACCATGCACTGAAATAATAGTATATTGCAAAACACAGGCTGAAACAATAGCTCTGTGGCTCCATTCTTGATGTAGGGAGACTATATACTAAAATAATAATATATAGTCAAAATACAGACAGAAACAATAGTCTGACATTTCAGACCCCATGACCCTAATGTGGGAACCATGCATTAAAATAATAGTACATGACTGAATACAAGCTGAAATAATAGTTCTGTGGCTTAGATCCCAATGTAGGGAGACTATATACTGAAATAATAGTATATGTTAAAATACAGGCTGAAATAATAGTCTGGCATTTCAAACCCGACTCGGACCTAGACAGCTCCGAATTACACGCCTAAAACCGCATGCGCAATTTGATCGCATGCCAAACCACACGCGTGCAATCACTCTCCTCTCAGACCAGACTTCCTTTCCCATACCACATCGAGACTTGTTCACGCGCCTCACACGAGACGCGCGATCGGATTGAGCGCCCTACCACCGGCGCTCAATTGGCCTACGCCCGACCTAGTCTTACAGTCTTTGACCCCCAATCTTCCTCGATCAAGCGCTCCTAAAGAGACGCTTAATTGGATTGCGCATTCCACATTAAGCACAAAATTAGTCCTAACATTGTTAGAAGTAGGAACCTCGTTGAGTAAGTCAGTCGGTCACTCACTGACTCGGTGACTGACCCAAAGCGATTAAGCATCGGGAGACTGGCACGCAATCCAATTAAATGTTTGGAATAGGCGTTTAATTAGAGAAAAACCTATAAAAGATTTTTTTCTAATTCGCCCTAGAGGCTGGGCACATAACACGAGAGAGAACAGATTTCTTTTTAGATTCTGAAACCAGAGAACTCCGAGAACGAACACATAGAGGAACCTAGTCATGATTTTGAGATTCAAGCTCCAAAAATTTGAGATTCCTCTCAGCAGCCTCGGTCTTAGGTAAAAATCTCAGTTTTAGATTTAGGATTTTTCTTTGTTTTAATTGTTAATATTAAATTTTCAGTCTTAGACCATAGCACTTTTTTTTTAGATCGTAATTTTAATCACTGGTTCTAGTTCTCCGTTTCTAGAACCAGTCTTTAATCTGACACCCTAATTCACCGACCATAGACTTTAATTATGTTCTAAAATCTTAATCTCTAGTCCTATCTTTAATCTCTGATTCTAGTTCTTAGCTCTTAGAACCAGTCCTTAATCATACGGTCTGATTTTCTGATTTTGGACCCGAATTCAGTCCTTAAAATTTTAAATTCTAGTTTTAATTCCTTAATTTAATAATTCTAAAATCCCAAATATTAATTTAGTTTTCTAAAATTCTAGTTTCATAATTTAATTCATCATTATAATCTCAAAAATGACTCTTAAAAACTCAAAAATATTATATTATAATTCAAAACCCAATTTGCTTTAATCTCAGCCACCCGATTTACCCAAGGGAGCTTACGGAGGGTACTCAGGAATGAGGCCAATCCTCCTTAGCATAGCAGGCCCAAAACCCTTTTTTTAGAATTTTAGTAGAATTAGTTCATCGCTTTAATTAGAATTAAGTAAAGTTAGTTCTGTTATTTTCTCATGATTCTAGTATAGTCAATCTATTGCTTTGATCATAATTCTAGTAAAATTAGTTCCTTTATTTTAATTAGATTTTCAGTATAATTAATCCATTGCTTTTTTTTAGAATTTTAGTATAGTTAATTCATTGCTTTAATCAAAATTTTTGTAAAATTAGTTTATTTGCTTTAATTAAACTTTTTATAAAATTAGTTCATCGCCTAAATTAGAGTTTTAGTAAAATTAGTCCTCTAGTTCAATTAGAAGTTCAGTAGAACTAGTATAATTGCTTTTATTAGAATTTCAGTCAAATTAGTGTACTTGCTTTAATTAGAATTACAGTATAATTAGCGTGCTTGATTTAATTAGAGTTTCATTAGAATTGACATATTTGTATTCCTAGTACGATTAGGAGACTAATCAATTAGAGTCCTGGTAGCATTAGGGAATTAGATTAATTAGACTTTTAATAAGAGTAAAACATAAAAATTAATTAGACTCCTAATAAGATTAGGAGACTTAATTAATTAGACTTATAATAATATTAGAAAACACTAAAATCAAGTAGACTCCTAATAGGATTAAAATATTAGATTAAGTCACCACAACAAGTTCACACAGTCACACTCATAGTAGAACTAGGAAATTTATACCAATTAGAATTATAGCAATAATAGGAAAGAAAAGGAAAACTAAACTATCTAAAGTATAAGGAAGAGTCAGAGCTACTGACGTTCGCAGGTAGACGATTCAGTAAAGAAGTAACCCACACCCGCTCTAAAGCATGATCATTGACGTGTTGCAGCATCGATAAATATATACAGCTGGCGATCGCAACAAACTAGGAACCTTCCTAGAAAACTCCCCTCTTTTATTTTATTTCTAACATTCCAAACCCCGCATCGCTAGAGTTCACTTGAATAGAATTGGGCCACTAATTCGACGGGGACCGAGAGGAACCCAGAAAAAGCGCGTACCAACAGTAAGTGTTGTCAAATTCTTGTAGTAGCATATGCCATCAAGCGATCTTTCTGGATGTAGCTGGCTTCTCGAATATGTACTTCAGATGGTCCATGCATGCTAGCACCATGATCTTGTGAGCCCCGAAGTAGTGTCGTAATTTCATCGAAACCCATACTAGGGTCAAGTAAGTCTTCTCTATTGCAGTGTACTTTTGCTCTTACTTGACCATCATCCGACTGAGGGAGTAGATAGCCTTCTCCTTCTTCCCACCATTATCGTATTGTCCTAGGATGACTCCCATTAGTTTGTTATTGGCTGAGACGTAGAGGATTAATGGCCTTCGGAGGATTGGTGGCGATAGTATTGGCGGGTTGAGGAAGTACTTCTTGATGTTATCAAAAGCTTCCTAACACTGGTCATCCCATATATACTCGGCTCCTCCTTTGAGTAGCCTGTAAAAAGGGTCACATATGTCTGAGTGTTGGGAGATGAATCTCCTGATGAATTGCAATCTTTCTATCAGGCCTCTTAGTTCTTTGATATTGCTAGGAGGTGGCATTTCAAGAATGGCTTTGACTTTCACTGGATCGGCCTCGATTCCTCGTTTGGTGATAATGAATCCTAATAATTTCCTAAAGGTTACTCCGAATATGCATTTCTTGGGATTCATCTTTAGCTGATACTTCTCGGATGGTTCTAACACCTGCTGAAGGGCTTCAACATGTCCTGCTCGCTTTTGAGACTTCACCAGTATATCATCGATGTAGATTTCTACACACTTGTGCATCATGTCGTGAAATATAACCATCATGGAGCATTGATACTCGTCTCCTGCATTTTTGAGGCTGAAGGGAATGAGGAAGCAACAGTAGATCCCTCATGGCATGGTGAACAAAGTCTTCTCTTGGTCGGATTCTACTAATCTAATCTGCTTGTATCTGGTGAAGCCATCCATGAACGACAACATCTCATGTCTAGAAGTGTTATCGACCAGAGTGTCGATGTGTGGTAGGGGAAAGTCATCTTTTGGGTATGCCTGATTAAGGTTTTGAAAGTTGATGCATACTCGTACTCTGTCGTCCTTCTTAGCGATAGGTACTATATTTGCAACCCACATAGGGTAGAGGACGACTCGGATGAATTTTGCCTTGTGCAACTTGTCAACTTCCTCTTTGACTTGTAACGTTGTTTGTGGGTGCATTCTTCTCGACTTCTGCTTGACAGGTTTCGCATCTGGTTTTGAGACTAAACAATGTTCTACTAAGCTCAGGTCAAGACCAGGCATGTCTTCGTAAGACCATGCGAAGGAGCTGAGGTGATCTTGGAGGACTTGGATAATCTATTATCGTTCCTCAGAGCTAAGCATTGCATTGATCAGTAGCTTCTTAGGCTTATCCTCCATGTCGAAGTTGAATTCCTTTGTGGGTTCCGCGGCGGCTTGAGTTCGCACGTCGAAGTGTTTGATGACCCATTGGAAGTCTTGTGTTTCCTCAGTAATTGGCCCTTCTCCATCATCATCGGTTAGTTCATAAACTGCAAGATTGCTACACTGGGGGGTTAGTTTCGTGAGAGGTAGCCCATCATTGGCACAATTGATAACGACGACTGGTGAGGTGTAAATTGAGGCTATTCATCCTCCTCTTGATGTTAGAGAGTATCTCGTCGGGTATGGTGACAGGCTTATTGTCCCGTCGAGACATTCTCCGCTCTCGCAAGGGTATAGTAGTGTCATTGTGTCGAGTGAGACTGAGGAGTGGCATTGCGGTGTCGAAAGTAGCATCATGACTTTGCGCAGGTATATCAGTTATTACTTCCTTGACCCTGTCAGCATAACTACTACTCATAGCGTTAAGAGACAAGTTTCTTTGTTGGCCGCTCAATGGGTCTAGGATGAAGGGCTCCCTCTTTTTTTCAAAAATTTCTAATTTTCTTGGATTTTCTATTTCTAGATTTTTAGGGCTTTGGGGATTTTCTATTTTTTTATTTTCGATAATAAGTATGGTACAGAGTCAATTTCCTGAAGAGGAATCAATGGGGGTGCTTCTCTCAGTTGAGGAAGTATAACGACTGCTGGAGCCGTTTGTGCGAGCCTTCGGATGACGTGGACATGTTCAGAATTTAGCTTTTTTTTTATAGCCCTCTATTGGTACGCGCTTTTTCTAGATTCCTCTTGGTCCTCGGAAAGAGTGGCCCTATTTGGTCTATGTGGACTCTGGCGGAAGGCACTAAAATAATAATAGCAAAATGTTTATGTGTGCCTGCAGTGATATATTAGAATAATAAAAGGACAATATTTAAATGTCAAAAAATAAAGGAAGGCGAATTCTAAAAGGAGAATACCTATGTAGATACGATCGCCAGCTACAGATATTTATTGATGCTGCAACACGTCATTGATCAAGTGGGGAGATGCGAGTTGACTACTTTACTGAATCGCCGACCTGCCAACGTCAGCAACTATGGGTTGCCTATAGTCTAACTTGTTTGGTTTCCTACTTCTGCTAGGACTCTAACGAATCTAATCTCCTAATTCTACTAGAAGTCTAATTAAAAAAGGTCTCCTAATTCTACTAGGAGTCTAATTTTAAAAGGTCTCCAAATTCTACCAAGAGTCTAATTTTAAAAAGGGGTTGTGGCCCGTTATGCTAAGGAGGATCGGCCCCGTTCCCGGGTACTGTCCGTAAGCTCCCTTGGGAAAATCGGTTGGCTAAGGATCATTAAAAGTAGTATAGATTGAAAAACTGATTTTTTATATTGGAAAGTTAAGGTTTTGAAGATTGAAATGAAAGGGTTTTCATGAGAAAATTGTAGATTGGAAGATGTTATGACTAGAGCTTGAACTAGAGGTTATGATTAAAAATAATTAAAGACTAAGAACTGGTTCTAGAGATTAAGAACCAAGACCATAGATTTAAAGACTAAAATTAAGAACTGGTTCTAGAAATTAAGATCTAGAACCAGAGATGAGAAAATTATGGATTTTAATTTAAAGAGCAGGAACTAAATTGAAGATCTAAAAATTGAAAGATTATGATCTAAAATAGAAAAAAGCTAGAAATTAGGAAGAGAACTAAAATCTAGAATGAAAATTTAAGGACTAAAAAATACTAAGAACTGGTTCTAGAAGCTAAGAACGAGAGATTAAGAACTAGAATTGGAAACTAGAATTAAAACCTAAATTCTAGACTAGAAATTAAAATCTAAGATCTATGAAATTAAGAACTAAAAATTAGAACTTAAGAACTAGAACCTATAACTAGAAAAGGAAATTAAAAACTAGAGTTAAGAAGTTACCTAGGCGCTGGAGAGAATCTCGAAATTCCTAAGCTTGAAAGAAAGGAACTCGAAAACTTGATTGCTTAATGTGATGATGTGTGGGGTAGGGGGGGTCTATTAATAGGCATTTAGGTAATTGCACGCCCTGTGGGAGGTACGTAATTAGCAGGTCAAATCCAATAACGCGCCCTGTCTAGTGTGCTTAATTGGATTACTTGCCCTATCCCAGACGCTTAATCACTTTGAGTTGGTGACCGACTCAGAGAGTGACCAGCTGACTGGCTCAGTCGGGTGTCCGAGTTCTAATCTAATTAGAACTAATTATGCGCCCTGTGTGGAGCGTGCAATTCGATTAAGCGCTAGATCAAGTGTGCTTAATCAAAGAATTCAAGCGGTCTAGGGAACTAGAGGCCAGTCTCACTTGGGAACCAATTGCGCACCGGTGATAGGACGTGCAATCGAGTCTCAAGGAAATATTTAGAAGGTTAAGGACTGGTTCAAGTGGGACCAATTGCATGTCGGTGATAGAGCATGTAATCTGATTGCGCGCGTTGAATAGGGTGCGGAATCAGCTCTTAAGCAAGCCCACAAGGAGAATTGGCCTGGTTCAAATGGGACTAATTGTGCTCTAGCTATGGGGCATACAATTGAATTACACACGCGTGTATGGGCACATAATTCGGGGCTTTCCCTAGGCTAAGTTGTGTCTGAACCACAAGGCTATTATTTCAGCTAGTGCTTCGACCGTATGCTATTGTTTCAGTATATTGTCCCCGTATTAGGGTTGTGGGGTTTAAGCCATAGAACTATTGTATCAGCCTGTGTTCAGCCATATATTATTATTACAGTATATGGTCCCCGTATTAGGGTTTTAAAGCTTTCAAAGAAGGTAAGTCCCTTTCAAAAGTCATGGGCAAGGTCCAAGGTTGATCGAACAGGTTTGTATACTCTGAGAGAGAAAAATTGGGGTGTCAACAGATGGCCCTCTTCGACGTGTTCTTGCGAAGTAAGAATGCATTGAAGAAGTAGATACCCCTCTTCGAGGTGCCTTCTCGCTTCTCTCAGGAAATCACAAATGTAGACCTGGGGTGCTAACATAAAATGCTTGGCTTTCTTATCTATTAGCACAAGATAAAATGTAGCATTCGGGGGTCCAGTGCTAGTTTTCGAAGGGCATATCCACTATCGCAGATGCAAGGGGCATCCCGCCGCATATCATGACCTGTTGCGAGTAACAGTTAGACTGGGGGAAATTGGCATATTCTGATCCATGGGTGCAAGGGGCATCCCTCCGCATATCGCGACTTGCTGTAAGGGATAGTCAAATGGGAGGAAAGTCGGCATAACCTAGTTTGTAGGTGCAAGGGGTAATCAAACAGAGAGATATTCGTCACAATCGATATACCGAGGGGTGTCATACGAATGTCCAGAGACAAGGTCAAGTGACCTGATAAGATGTAATATCATGTAGTGGCGAAGGCTTTCTCAAGTCATGTCAAATCGGGCGCGTCATTGCTCACACCAATGGCTTGTCAAGTGTCCCTTTCTAGTGGACATTCATGATTTCTCATAGTTGAGTGTGCTTAGTGTTCAATTTCCTAGGGAAAAGAATAGATTGGAGTGATGAGAAGTGAATTTTGATAGATAGGAGAGTTTATTTATTATTATATATATATATATATTGAAAATGTGGGGATTTTAACTTAAGATCAATTCGGTGGTATATCTGTAGAAAATGTGGCTTCCGAGATGTCACTGAGCAAATCCTCCGGTACAGGATTTGGGGACTCGACCATTCATGTGGTTGTCAAGACGACACTTGGTATGCTAGATGCTTCGTCTAATCTTCTCAACGAATACAGATGATTGTCTCTTACGGGAGGACTACAATGATTCGTGAGTCGAGAGAGATGGATTTTAAAAACGTTTGGCTTAACATTATTTAACTATATTTTAAAAGAATATCAAGTAGGAGCAAAGGTGTTTAACTTACCTAACTTATTGCCGGCCGGAGTCTTTTGCTTGTGGTGGGGCTGGCTGGCTGTTGCTCCTGTGGTTGTGTCGCAATGGGACTACGGGCGGCACCTCGCTCCGGTTTGAGTTGGCTTTGCCTGGAGTGTTGTTAAGTAGTGAAAAATGCCAGTTTTCACCCCTTAACTTGACCTTTGATGGACCTGTGAGCACACTAATAAACACCTGTTGAGTCTGTTTTGTAGATAGCAACAAAAGACAGGAATAGTACAGAAAACCACTCAAAAATGCTGTACAAAGAAGTCCATCTCTCAGCACAGTGCAGACCCAGCAATGGCACACAGAGGGCTGCACACCATTGGGCCCTTGGGGCGCGTGGCAACAGTAGGTCAAGGCGAAGGAAGTGGAAATAGGCTGAAAACATCCTATTGAGAGGTTATCTGAAGACTTCGATAGGAGCTGAGAGCTAAAAATGGAGGAATTCGTGCAGATGGAAGGGTTTCGATAGGATTTGAAGACAGAGAAAGGAAGATTTCGTGCGGGTTGAGAAGTTCGATAGGATCCAAGAACCTATCGAGCAGCTAAAGAAAGGAATCATCCTATCGAAAGTCTGCCTGAGGTGTAAAGGGAACCTATCGGATGGTTGCTTGAACCTATCGAAATGGAGAAGCGGGAGCTTAGACCTATCAAAAGGTACTTGAATATTTCGACAGGAGTGAGAGCAATCCTATCGAAATGCTGGCATGCAGAACCCAACTTGTCGAAAAGCTTTCCCAACCTGTCTAATGCTCTAGACAAAGGGGCAGAGAATGCTGAAGCGTTAAGTGAAGGCTCATCCTATCGGAACCTATCGAAGAGATCTGAGAACCTAGCAAAAGGACCAAAAAGCTCCATTTGAACCTGTTAGAAGCTTCCTCAACCTGTCGAAATCTTGTGAAGGACTTCTTAGAAAATAGGTTGTTCACACGCTGCAACTTGGTGACCTATTGCATGCAAATCGAGGCACTTTGGTGACTGGCACGATGATCCAAAAGATGCCCTAGGAAACCCTAATCAACCCACATGCTCTGACAGAACTCTAACAAACTCTGAGGACCTTCTAGAAGGGACTATTGGCAGAAAAAACAAGAGAGAAAGCTATAGATTGAGATCCCTAATTACAATTGGGGGGGATCAAGATTTGGATCAAATTATGGAGATCAGAGCTTGCAGCGAAATTCCATTTTCCCTCTTTTAGCTCAACTATGGTTGGCTAATTCCCTAGGAGCAGTGAGGAGAGTGGTTAGATCTGTAATTGGGTAAGGTTGAGAGTATTATTGTGGATTAATTGCTGCACAGACTACAGATCTGAGAGCATTTCATTATAGAGTGAGTTTTATTATAATGTAAATGTTGTTTTTATTGTTTTAATTAGATCTATAGTTCCTTTAGTTTTATTTGGTGCTCGATCAGATTTGTGTAGAGGAGTCTGTTGATCAACTCACCAACTTAATTGGTAGACCTCTTGGAAACCATTTGATCTCCCTAGATTTGATATCCCTGTAATTTCTTATGTCTGTGATCTAAAAATTACAGTATCTGTAGTGGTTTTAATGCTATGATTGAAACCTTTGGCTTGGATGAATTCCCTAGGATGATCTGTGACCATTGAAGTGGACAGATCATAGCCTTAAGATCAGTCCAATCTCTGGTTTCAATTGGATTCTTCTACCATAAACCTTTGGATCGGATGAAGTATATAGGATGGTTTGTGACCATTGAAGTGGATAGACCATAGCCTTAAGATCAGTTAAATCCTTTGGTTTAGAGTGGAGTCTTCTACTCTGCAGTTGTGCTTGTAGCCAGCTGAGGGATTGGTGTGCTTTGAACCCCTGTAACATGATCAGCCCAACTTGATTGCAATGAGACCAATCTCCAAGCTGCTCTTCTCCATTTTCTATTTTTAAACCCTTCCACTTGCAAGATCTAGATCTCTGGACTCGATCTCAGTTAGTTTGCATTTCATGTGTAATTTAGTTTAAGTGACACCCCTTTTAAAACCTCTCCCCTTTCTTTTACTAACCTAGTATTAGGTAGGGTGCCATATCTCTTTCAGATCTAGAGATTTATCATATTTTGAACTCACCTCCTTGTGGACATTCCCTTACTTACCCTTCTTTTAAAACTTGCTACAACAGGCCCTGACTACTTGCAGGTCTTGTGTGTGATCTGCCTTGATTTGAGTGAATTTAAACCCTTTTTGAAGGCAAGGCAGACAACCAAACAAGTGTAAGGTTACACAATGGGACAAAAGTGTCTGAAGGTGAAGTCATTGAGGGGACTTGAGATCTTTGTGGAAGTATGAGAAATTACACAACCACCCACATCATTCGTATCAAAGGGCTTTGTCGCCTTTAGGCTACTAAGCTTTTGTGTGATTTTTTCTAAATAAACTCATAGCCTTCTTGTTGGTGTTTATTCATTGTCAAGGCAACTTCCTGTGTTGCTTCATATTCCGGTGGGAGTGTTATGATGTGACATTTTGGAGGGGTGCAGTTTGCGATGAGACATTAGTTGCCTACCCCCTCTTTTATCATGTCTATCGTGCAGGTGTTAATCACTGAATTATGACACTTTCCACCTCCTAACCTAGCCCTTACTAGACCTTAGAGCAGTTTAATAATTGACTTTTGAGTATGTTTTTGTAGTTAGCAATAAACTATAGAATAATGCAACAAGCCAGGTAATAAGTTCCAAGAAGAGGAGAGTAGAGTCAAGCATTGGAGCTGATGGAAACATAGAGATCAAAACCTTTGTGGTCCCCACCCAAGGGGCTGTTCAGCATGCCTCTAACCCCAAAAAGTTTTGTAATGAGGGAAAAGTGGGACCCATGCCTAAGGGGGGTGCTGCAACAGACTAGAAAAACTAGCTGAGAAGTAGAAACCTCAGCTCGAGCAGTCTCGAGTAGTTCAACACCTTCAGAAATCTCAGCTTAAGCATCTATCAAGCAGACTCGAGCAGTTCAGGACCTCCAGCAACATCTTGTCGAGCACTTACACAACCCAGTCAAGAGATTGAACTTAACCTCTTGAGCACTGTCGAGCAATTGACAAACTATTGCATCCTAACCTCTCAATTCCTCTTGAGGAGACCAGAGCTGAAGCATCATATCTTGTCGAGCAAGCTCGAGTAGACAAAGCCTCACAACATTCATCCTCTCGGTGATGCATTCATCTACTTGAAGAAGAAAAATTAGAACCCTTCAGAAGTCATCCACTCAAGCCATCTTCAGAAGCATTCTAACTTGTCGACAACCACTCGAGAATCCATCAGAAAGAGGCCCATCTACTCGAGCTATATACTGAGAAGCCTTCAGCACACTTCACCCTCTCGAGGCTCGGGACCTAGCTGATATTTATGAACTTCAGGGGCATTTTTGAGACTGCAGCAGTACATGGGACACCTGTTTAAGTGTGCTATGCTTTTCCTAACAGAATGGGAGCAATACTTGGCTGAAATTAAGCTACATCAGTAGATCCTAACTGTCTTGATTTTCTTTCCCTCTAATTGGCCAGAGCGTCAAGAACTTTTTGGTTGTGTATATAAAGAAAGAGAGAGCATGGTTGAAAAGTGGGGGGGAACACACCTCACACAACACACGACAACTGAGCTCATTTTTAGGGTTTAGGTCATCTCTTTTTTCCTTTTTCTTCCTGCCCTAGCTTAGCATGTCTGGTTAAGTCTTTGTAGCAGTTAGGGCTAGTTTTTATTGTACATTGCTTTGTAATAACTTTGTAAAGAGCTTGGAGTCATGCACAGACTACAGATTGGAGAGTTGTGTCATTGTAAGTTTCTTTGTAGCAATGAATAGTTGATTTTAATATTTCATTGAATCTATAATTTCTTTTGATATACACTCATTGATGCATGAGCTTGTAGCCTTGCAAACATAGTGTCTGCAGTGATTTTACTATTCCATCTTTTACCCCCATGACTGGATTATATCCATGGGATAGCCTGTGACCATTTGAGTGGACAGGCTATAGCCCTAAGACTAGTCCATATCTTAGTATGAGTTGGATTCTTCTTCCTTGCATTTGGGCTTATAGCCAAATGAAGGACTGCTGCAGATCTAACTCTTACTCTATTTTTCATTACTTTATACATTAAAAATCAGTCCCTAACTGTCTACTTCTCCATTTTTTGTTTAGTTTACCACACCACTTCCATTCCTCTTTCAACCCTTCCTTTTGTTTTAGATTTAGCATTTATTTCTGGTTTAATAGTGACAACCCCCAAAAATACCCTCTCTTTACCTTGTTTTCTTATATTAAGATAGATTAGGTTTAGAGTTGCCAGATCTGGAGATTTACTATTTTTATATTCACAACTCCCTGTGGGACAACCCTTACTTTATCAAAACTTGCTGCAACAGCCTTGTATCTTGCAGGTGGTGCTTGTGTTCTATTTCATTTTTATTCCCCTTTGTTTTACTTTTACGCTTCTTTATTTCTATCATATTTTGACCATTTTTAGAATAAAGAAAACAACACAAATTGTAGACTAACAAAGTTTTGGCGCTGCTATCAGGGAGTTTTTGATCTAAGTAGTGGATCTAAGTTTTTCTTTATGTCATGATTTTTTTTAATGTTAGGATTTATTTCTGATTTTTGTCTTTGTTGTGTTTGAATAAATTATTGTTGTAGTCTTGTGATTTTTGCAGATTTGAAGCAGTAGGAAAGAGGGGAGATAATAACTTGCTGCTAGAGTAGATTCTGCCTTAGTTTGCATCTCGTTCTCCCTTGTTATAGTTTCATTTCTATAATTTTTAATTTCAGCAGTAGTTTTGTTTATTTTGCTTTTTATTTGCTATAAATTTTCTGCTGTGTGTGGTATGCTTGGAAGAAGGTCCCTCAATCCAAAGATTCTACCTTTGAATCTTGAAATTATGAGGGTCCTTAGACCTAGGCAAGCAGAACACCCCCCTGTTGAACAATTAGAAACATTTGAGATGGGTGAGCAATCTAGCTTCTTGGGGATTATTATGCACCAGGGGCATATTCAACCCCTTTCTACATTCAATTCCTTGTAGCTGAGGGTAACTATGAAATCAAATCTCAGAGCATCTAGATGTTGCTATCCTTTTATGGGTTGAGTAAAGTAGACCCTTATATGCATATAGATGAGTTTTTGTCTCTATGCACAATTTTTAAAATTGTTAGTTTGGGAGAAGAAGCCACTAAGTTGAGATTGTTTCCTTTTTCATTAAAGGATAAATCTAGAAATTGGCTAAACATGCTCCAAGTAAATAGCATTACATCTTGGAATGCCTTATAAATCTAATTCTTGGCTAAATTCTTTTCAATGAGCAAGACAAATCAGTTGAGGAAGAGTATTATTTCTTTTGCTCAGTTCCAAACTGAGGACTTTCATGAAGCTTGGGAAAGATTTAAAGAACTATTGAGACAATGCCCACACCACCAAATACCCAAATGGCAGCTTGTTCAAAGCTTCTACCAAGGGTTAGATTCTAAAGCTAGATACATGGTGGATGCATCTTGTGGTGGCACATATCTCACTAGAACTGATGAGGAAGCGTAGGATTTATTTGATGTCATAAGTGAAAACTCTATGCAATAGCAATCTCTGAGAAGAAATGACATTGAACCAGCTACTAGAGCTGTAAAAGAACCCACCTCAAAAGAGAAATTGTATGAACTTAATGTATACAATGACCTAGAAAGGAAAGTGGACAATTTGTCATAAAAATTTGAGAAATTACTGAGTGTGGCGCAACCCCAAACAGTTGCACAAGTTGAGGAGGCATGTCTGATTTTCCAATCTCCCACTCACTCCCTTCTAAACTGTCCCTCTACTAGTCAATACTCAGAGTTAGTAATGGAGCATGCCAATGCTGCCCAATCTTATGGTGCAGCAACCTGATGAGTTTGCTTGGAGGAACCACCCTAACTTGAGATGAAGACAAGACAATTTTCATCAACCTCAGCAACAACAAGCATTGCCCTACAAACCTAACCAGCAGTACCATCAAGGTTATATCCCAAGACATCAGTTCCCACAGCCAGTGGCACAGCCAATTCAATTAACTTTTCCACCACCACAAACCAGAGTTCCCTCCTTTGAGGAGGAGGTTTTGTCTTCATTACAAAACCTTAGCTCCCTATCATAAACAGTGAATTCCCACAGCCAGAGTATAAATCAAATAGAAGACAACCTTAGTCAACTCTCAAATGCTCTGACCAAAAGGGAAGAGGGCAGGCTCCCAAGTCAATCAATGACCAATGCCAAGGGATAATTCATGATAGGTGAAGCTTCTTCAACTCATGAGGAAGCTAAGGCAATCACTACCTTGAGGAGTAGTAGAGTGGTAGACAACCAAGTAGTCTTTGATGCAAAAAGAAGTGCAGAAAGAGAGGACATGTTGCTAGTCATAGAGCCACAACAGGAGGAGACTAGTGGGGCTGCTGTTGAGCCCCAGCAGAAAGAGAAAAATAAAAAAATCGATGAGAATTCTAGGCCAGTATATGAGATACAAGCAGTACCTCATCTGCCATTTTCTCAAGATTTTAAAGGGCATTCTCCTTTTGATAAGGGGAATGCTAGGATGGAGGAAATGATGGACACATTTAAGCAGTTGAAAATTAATTTACCTTTGTTGGATGCCATAAAGCAAGTCCTAGCCTATGTAAAATTCCTGAAGGACTTATGCACATAGAAGAGGAAAGTTAGGATCCACCTCACTAAGAATATTTTTGCTGCTGAAAAAGTACAACCAGTTTTGTCCATTGCAACACTAGCCAAACTCCAAGACCCTGGGGTACCTACAATCCCCTGTATTATAGGTGATAATACCATAGGTAGAGCTCTCTTAGATTTGAGAGCCAGTGTTAACCTACTTTCGTACTTAGTGTATGAGAAGCTAGGTTTGGGGAGTTAAAGCCCACACCTATTGTACTTCAACTAGTTGACAGATAAGAGAGGAGGCCTGTGGGCATTATGGAGGATGTGCTGGTAGGGGTAGATAAAATTTTCCACCTAGCTGATTTCTTAGTTTTGGATATGAAGCCTACAAAGTGCAGCACTCCAATACCTATAATTTTAGGTAGGCCATTTCTGGCCACTGCCAATGCATGCATTCAATACAGGTTTGGAGTGACGGAAGTCACTTTTTGAAACATGAATGATAGGCTCAATTTTCACAATGCTGCCAACCAACCTCAATTTGAAAGTGAGGACTATTTTATAATTGATGTCATTGATGAGCTAGTAGAGGAACCTTGCCCAAACTGCTGGACTGGGATGAGGTTTTTGATGACTTTGAAGAATTTTGGACTTAGGGTGTTGAAGAGGAGGCCCCCACTCATTTTGCTGAAGATGTAAACACCTTGGAGTCTTCAGTGGGGTCAGTGCAACATTCCAATTAGAAACCTACTATGCTGCCCTCCCTCAACCCTCTAAGCCACTTTCATTACCTTCTGTTTAGAGTCCACTTGATCTGGAGCTAAAACAACTCCCAGAATCTTTGAAGTATGCTTTCCTGGGGTAGAATGATAAACTGCCAGTAATTATATTCTCTACTCTCACTATAGATCAAGAGAAGAAATTACTTCGTGTCCTCAGGAAGCATAAGAAAGCAATTGGATGGACAATTGCTGATTTATGGAGAATTGATCCATCAATGTGTATGCACAAAATTCACTTGGAAGAGGGTTCCAAAGCCTCTAGGGAGATACAGAGGAAATTGAATCCTCACATGCAGGAGGTGGTAATGAAAGAGATTGTTAAATTACTTGATGCTGGAGTGATCTATCCCATTTCTGATTCTGAATGGGTATCACCTATCCTTGTGGTCCCTAAGAAATTTGGCATCACAGTAGTCCCAATTGAGTCTGGGGAGTTGATGCAAACCAGGGAGATCACTAGTTGGAGAGTCTGTATTGACTATAGGAAATTGAACTCTAAGACTAGGAAAGACCACTTCCCTTTGCCATTCATTGACCAGATCTTGGATAAATTGGCAGGAAGGGCTTATTACTATTTTCTTGGTGGATATTTTTCTTACAACAAGATATCAGTGTATCCTCAAGATCAGGAAAAGACAACCTTCACCAGTCCATTTTGCACCTTTGCTTACAAAAGGATGCCATTTGGATTGTGCAATGCTCCTACCTCCACCAAAAAACTATTAAACAGGTTAGATCATTCTGACATGTTAGATAAATTTTTTCTAACATGTTAGATAAGTTTTTTGAAATCTTTATGGATGACTTTTTAGTCTATGGAGATCATTTTAGTCAATGTTTGCACCACCTCTCCCTTGTGCTTTAAAGATGTGAAGAAACCAATTTGGTTTTGAGCTGAAAAAAGAGCCACTTCATGGTCACCCAAGGAATTATTCTTGGCCATGTGGTATCTCAGAAGGGAATTGTGGTTTATAGAACAAAAATTGATCTGATCTCACACCTACCTCCACCAAAAACTATCAAACAGGTTAGATCATTCTTAGGACATGCAGGTTTTTATAGAAGGTTTATCAAGGATTTCAGCAAGATCTCCAAACCATTATGCCACTTGCTATGTCAGGATGTGACTTTTGAGTTTGATGCTGAATGTTTGAGTGCCTTTTAGGTATTGAAACAGTGTTTAACTTCTGCCCCTGTGATCCAGGCCCCATATTATTCTCTACCTTTTGAATTGATGTGTGATGCCTCTGACTTTGCTATTGGTGCAGTCATAGGGCAGAGAAGAAAGAAACTATCAAGTGTAGTTTATTATTCTAGCAAGACACTGATAGATGCTCAATTGAACTATATAAAAACTGTGAAGGAGCTTCTGACAGTAGTCTTTGCTTTGGACAAATTTAGACCTTATTTATTAGGGTATAAAATTGTGATTTTTACTGACCACTCTGCCCTAAAGTACTTGTTATCTAAGAAAGAGGCAAAGCCCAGGCCGATCAGATCTTACTCTTGCAAGAGTTTGATCTTGAGATCAAGGACAAAAAAGGGTAGAGAATGTAGGGGCTGACCACTTATCCAGGATTGTGCTTAACAATTTTGATGCAACTCCAATGAATGATTCTTTCCCTGATAAGCAAATGTTTGCCATCAACTCAAGTCTCCCTTGGTTTGCTAACATAGTGAACTATCTTGCTGCTGGAAGGATCCCCGCACATTGGTCCAAGATGGACAAGGACTTGTTTTTCTCTCAAGTCAAATATTTTTTCTGGGAGGATCCTTACCTCAATAAATGTTGTGCAGACCTAGTAGTGAAGAAATGTGTCCCTGATGGTGAATTCCATAGTATTCTGACAATGTGACATGAACATGCCAGTGGAGGTCACTTTGGAGGAAAAAAGACAACAGCTCAGTTGGTACAGTCTAGTTTTTACCGGCCATCCTTGTTCAAAGATGCATTTGAGCACTGCAAGGCCTGTTTAAGATGTCAAAAGGTGGGGGCATATCAAAAAGGGATTCTATGTCATTACAGCCCATCCTTGTTATGGAATTGTTTAATGTCTGGGGGATAGATTTTATGGGTCCTTTCCCTCCTTCTATGGGTTTCAATTTCATCCTTGTGGATGTGGATTATGTTTCCAAATGGGTGGAAACCATTTCCACAAGGACCAATGACCATAAAACTGTCTTGAAAATTTTGAGAGAAACTATTTTCTCTAGGTTTGGCACTTGTTGAATTATTTCTAGATGCTTGCTGATTATTGTAAGAAATGTGTGGTCAAAATATGTCAAAAGGTGGAGATGAAATGGATGAAAATAACAATCTAAAAATATACACAGTCCTAAAAGATCCAGGGCCTGTTGTAGCAAGTTTTGATAAGAAAGGGTTGTTGCATAGGGATAATTGATCTAGAACAACAAGGGTTGTCTTAGTAGATCTCCAAATCTGAGTACAGATCTGGCAATCCTAAAGAAAGGGAGTTTGTTGTCACAAATAAAACTAAAATAAACATAAAATAAAGCTATAGTCCTATGCTATAAGAAAGGGTTCTAGAGAAGGTGAAAGTGGCTTTGAAAATTAAAATAGAAAATGGCGAGAAGTAATAAAATAGGAGCTATTCTTCTGGATTGAAATAGGGGCTGCATAAGCTTTTTAAGGGATGGATCTACATCTATCCTTCATTTGGCCACAACTCAAATGCAAGGAGGAATAATCCAACCCAACCCAGAGTTATGGGCTAGTCTTAGGGCTATGATCTGTCCACTGTGTGGTCACAAATCATCCCAGAGATATAGCTCAGACAAGGAATTAAAATCAAAACAATAAGTACTACTACAGCTGCTATGGATGCCTGGCTACAAGCTCATGCATTCGTAGGAGCATACAATTAATAAAAATCCTATTGACTAGCATAATGAGATCACAGATTGCATGAATCATTAAAACTAGCTTGCATTGATTACAAATACTTACCATGTAGCTCTCCCAACTGTAGCCAATGTAAATTCTACCACTTTTACAAGCTCTTACAGTCTTGCTAATAGCATAAAAGAACAGTCCTAGCTATTACAAAGATCTTAGCCAGTAAGTGCTGGGCTAAGGAGAGAAGAAAAGCTAAAAAGGTGACGCAACCCTAACCCTAAATGACCTAAGCAAAACTCTCCAAGCTCCCAACCAAATTAGGTTAAGGATCATATGCTTATTTCTGCTATGAACATAGCTTATATACAAAGTTTGTCACTACCTTGGCCAATAGGAAAACAGAAGAGAAAAACCCTAGTTGCTGCTTGAAGACGTGGCCCAATTGTGACCCTTGGATGCCTTGGGAAGTGGGAAATATATTAGAACCATGAGATGTGTGCCCTAGAAGTGGGAAAATCCCCAAAGTATCCTTGTGTATGGACTGAGAACGCAGAAACCTGAGCTTCACAAGGATGAGTGCTGCATTTTGGCCTCTCGCGAGGTTGTTGCATGGATGTACTTGCAATTGAATGAGCCTCACAAGGTCCCTTTTTATTGAGTAGCACGGCTCGTGCAGATGGTCCTCCAGGTGGCTCAAGTCACAAGGATCTCATTGGGCTGAATTGCATCTCACAAGGCTCTCACAAGGATAAGCTTTGAGCTGAACAAGGTTGATTGCTAGGATGGAATGCACATCTCGCATGGCTGGCTTTGTCCTTGAAGCGAGCGGGGTCTGCGCAAGAGCTTCGTGAGAATATCTTATGGGGCTCTCTCTCCTCTTGAGTTGTGCGAGATGTGTGTGAGCTTTAAGTTTGCTATAGTGCACTGTGCAAGATCTGCGCGAGGGCTTTTAATGTTGTAGGTTGGAGCTTTGTGAGATCCTTGCGAGGAGCTTTTCTAGGTAGTTTGAATTGAACGACTCGACATTTTTCTTTTCTGCTATAGTGCACATGCTGCTATAGTAGTGTTCTCTGCTTGGCCAATCTTTCTGTCATCTATTTGGCTTCTAGGGCCCACCTCAGCAACCAAAATGGTCACCATGGTGTATCCTCTGTTCTTCCATCAGCTGTAGTCCTTGGCTTTAAATCTCTCTTCTTGGCCTCAAAATGGGGATTGTTGCACTAAGCTGCATTTTTATTACTAACTACAAAACACACTCAAAATACAATTATTAGATGGCTCCAAGGTATAGTAAAGGCTAGCTTAAGAGGTCAAAAATGGTATTTTTCAGTGCCTAACAGTCCCCCCAGAGCTATCATCAGTGATGGGGGAAGTCATTTCTGTAACAAGCACTTTGAAAGCTTGCTCAAAAATTACTCTGTTACATATAGAGTTGCTACTCCTTATCACCCACAGACCAGTGGGCAGGTGGAGATTTCGAACAGGGAAATCAAGCACATTCTAGAGAAAACAGTGAGGACAGACAATAAGGACTGGTCCCTTAGGCTACATGATGCACTATGGGCTTATGGGACTGCCTATAAGACCCCTATTGGGATGTCCCCTTTCAGACTTATCTATGGAAAAATATGCCATCTGCCAGTGGAGTTATAACACAGGGCCTATTGGGCCATTAAAACTTTAAATTCAGATCTAACTTATGCTAGTTTAAACATGAAACTGTAAATTAGTGAGCTAGAGGAACTTAGGCTTGATACCTATGGAAATGCAAAGATCTACAAGGAGAAAGCTAAAGCCTTCTTTGACAAGAACCTTCTTAGGAAGGAATTTGCTGATGATGATTAGGTATGGTTGTTCAATTTGACAAGAAGAAAAGTGGAGCAGCTCGGGTTCCTGATGATTAGGTAGGCTCACTCTCTTAGTTCATGTCTTTGTCTTAAACACTCTCACCCTTCACTGCTCCACTTTTCTTCTCCCCACTCCACTGATTGCTACCTGCTACTCCACATGTCCGATATTGCTGACAGTTTGATCAGCAACTCTAGCCAAACATTTCACACTTAGGATCTTCGGATTTGGATTTATCATTCCTCGCAATGCCCTAGTTTGGGTAAGTTCTCACTTCCTTCTCAATCAATTTCGTTCTCTATGTATTTTCTATGGGATTTAGACCTTTTTGTTGAGGATTAGTCGATTCATCATCTTCTTTGAGTGAGTTGAGTGTTTGTTGCATTTAGGGAAACCTACGGTTTGGAGAAATTAGATAGAAGTTAAGGTTTCAAAATGGCTGACAAGACTGAGTTTGAAGAAACCCTAAAAATCTTACTTAGTCCTGCCCAAACCCATCCCCCTTCACCAACCAGAAAATCTAAGAAGATTGCCTCTTCCTCAGCTCATGTAACCCCTATACCCAACCAAAAAGAAAATATGTTGTTTTGGGTGATTCAGCAGCTCCAAAGAAAAAATCCAAGGCTGGCATCAATGAGCCTAAATGTGTAAAACAGAAGAAACAGAAGATGGGTAAGGGAGCTGCCCCTGAGTTTGACCCTTTCACTACCCCAAATGACTTTGTGAATAATCTCAGTCTGGTACCTGAGACCGCTTTTGATATGTCCTTTTTCACTAAGGAAGAGGGGCTAAGGATGCCATAATGTTTTTAGCAAAGGCCTGCATGGATTCTCATTTTGAGGCCTCTAGAAGAAATAGTATACCCCAGATTAGTGAAATTATGGTACTAGAACAATAGGAAGGAGTCTGGAGGGGGGCCAACTAAGGAAGAACCTGTGCTAGTGATTTTGATTGATGATTTTGAGGTAGTTGTGGATACAACTGGTATAGCACGGGCATTGGGTATCCCTGCAACCTATGACCCATCTTGCAGCCTGGGAGCCCCAATCAGTGCTTCATTTAAGGAAATGGCCAAGTATTTAACTCAAGGGAAGAAAGCATCTGGTGATTCACTTATGAGGAATGACTTCAATACAAACCTACTATTCATGGATAATATTTTGAGGAAGAATGTGTATGTGGATGGACACCAGCAGGAGAGGAGGCATCAAATTGTGGATGCATTGTACTCTTTCTCTTTGGGATATTTTTTTAGTACTACCAAATTGATCTTTGAGGGAATGAGTGACATACATGGTAAGGTGAAGAAGACCTAGACAATACAAGGTTTACCCTACAGCAGGCTGATCACAGCCTTGCTCAAGAAAGGAGGATATGTGTGAAAAGTAGGTGAGCCAACTACTGAGTTGCCACCAACTGTGGTTGGTGAAAGGCAGTAAAAGATTAGCATGACACTGATGAAGAAAAAGGAGGAGTTTGAAGCACTCACTTTTGCAGCCACCTTAGTAGCTCCTCCATCATCCACCTTTGAGACCACTCCACCATCCTTACCTTTCCACCCGACTCCCCCAACCTTACCTTCCCAATCCATTCCTGTATCAGCTTGTCCTCCTCACATACATTTCCCCTACAACCTTCCTACACCCACAATACAAAGAACCTACAAAAAGAAAACCCAACACCCCACTACGGAACCCAACCCATCCATCCACTACCATACCCATCCCACCCATCCTAAGCCCAGCACCTGGAGAACCTACTCCATTTACCCTTCCTGATAGTGAGCCAATGGCTGCTGCCATGGAAACCACTTACCCCAGTCCTTCTCCTACCCTTTCACCTATTCTCACCCCTATTCCTTCCCCAGCCCATTACCCTCCCCTTTCCCCTGGCTATTCCCCATTTCATAGCACCTTAGACCAATTTACTAGAGAGGGTTTCTCAACCCTAATGGACTCCATTGTAGAGGACATTATGCATGAGGACACCCCTCTACTTGACTCCCCACACCACTACCCATTTAACCATGCACCTACCTCACCCTTTCAGCCAATTCTCCCTCAACATGTTACCCCTACCCTCCTGGACCCTCTAACCTAAATCCTATCCCTCCTAACCTCCTTTCAAACCTAAATCCACACCAACACAGAAAACCAATCCTCCATCCAAACCAGCTTGGCTTCCATCCAATCAATCCTTCATTCATTCACACCCCAACAACCCAACCCTATCCCTACCCCTCCTCCATGCCAGCCCTCTTCTACAATTGTGGCAACACTTGATGTTGCCACCAAACTAATTTTGAAGAGGAAGAGTTGATTCTAGTCCCCATTTCCTCATCTTCCGACTACACCCAAACAGAAACCCCTTAGGAGGAGTTGATCCCTTCCCAACCATCCATTACTTCCCTATCCATCCAACCTGCTACTATAGCAGCTCCTATCTCCCTCTTTGTTCATGATCCATCTAACTGGGCCATTATACCAGTTGACCCATCCAAAGTACCTCCAACACCCACCCTCATTGCTCAAATGCATGCCAACACATATCTTATAGAGGATGTGTGTCTCCTGGTCAACTTTGTGAGAAATAATGTACTGCAAACTTGTGAGGAACAACTAGACCTAATGAAGACAACAATTGGAAACATTTGGAAGCAATTATACTAGTTCATCAGAGGGAGTTGTTGGCCATGCAAGAACAATTAGACAATGTTGTAACTATATATAAATTATATGAGCAGAGAGCTAACCAATATGCAAGGCTATATGACTCATTAGCAACCACTCTAATGTCATTGAGTGTTCATGATGTGGAGCCTCCATCAAAAGTTAAGGGAATTAAAATTCAAGAGCCTAAACCTAGAAGGACAACACCAAACAACAGAGACCAACAACTTAAAGGAAAAAAGCTAGTGTTGGCAAGGCTGACAGTGTGAAGAAAGGAAAAGAAAGAGCAGAAGAGCACATAGATATTGACTCAGATTCAGACCATATGTAGGAATTTTTTTGTTTTTAGGAATTTGTTATTTTTAGGAGTTTGCTATTTTGTTTTGTTTTCCAATTAGCATGTTATAATTAGTGTTCTATTTTGTACACTATTTTGTTTTGAATTCTATGTTTCTGTGAATAAAATCATGTTGTTAGTATAATTCTCTTTCTTTTCTGCAGTTTTTGTTCTTTTCTTGACCCTGCTGTCCCTAAATACACTCTTTGTTGAAACAATGTTTATATTAGGTTTGGGGGTATGGCAGGGTAGTCCAATAAAATATTTAATTGTAGTGCAGTATTGTTAGTTAAATGGAATGAAATAAAGTCAATTCCCACCTAACCACTCACGAAAGAGGAAATTAAAACTGTTTAGCAGCCATTTTCAAACTGAAATCTAATGAAGATCTAACACTTCCAAGAAGCAAACTTCAAGAAATATTTTTCATAATTAGCGCTTAGTGAACTTGAAAGGAGAGAAAAATGTGAGGATATACCCCATGAGTTTACTTAAAGACCATACCCATTGAGATTTGGGCCTATCAAACTTTCTTTTGAAGAGTGTCTTGACAAAAAAAATTTCTGCTCTAAGGAATTATTGAATCAACATCTTTTCACCCGAAATTATGCACCCTAAATTGAAACTATTTAGCAGAACTCATGACACTAAGGAAATGATGTAGGGCCCTCATTTGGACAGTTTGAGCCTGAATATACCTACCCATTGAACTGCCATTTGCATATACTGTTTGATCCTTAAAACCTATTTTTCTTTGACAAACACTAAAGTAATTGAACTTAAACCTCATTGACCTGATTCAGCCTTACCCTCACTTTGAGATTTCACAGGGTAAATGAGAAGACGTTGAAGAAAGTTGAGCTGGGTTTAACATTTGGTGTAGGGGGAAGATAATAAGTCTATAAAAAAAATAGTGTGTAGTTGTATATTTGTGGCATTTCATACAAAAAAAAGAGAGAGAGAAGTCAAAAGAAGCCCTTCATTTGAAAAATCAAAAAGATGAGAAGAAGCTAGCCACTTCAGTTATGAAAAATATAAAAGAAGATGAAGCTGTGATGTAATGAAGAAGGTGAAGTCATGAACCACCTCCTCCTCTTAGTTGATTTCTCATTTTTGAATCCCTTTTACCCATTTATTCTTTTTAAACCTCAACCCTAAGCCACATTACGACCAAACAAAAATACCTTATTGATCTAAAGTTAGTTGAAGCTGCTATGTGTAAGGGGATGTGTAATCTATGATGGAAAGATTATGAGGATTTCAGGAATTTGCAGCAATGCCTATGCTCATGCTTGTAGGCCTATTTGAGGTCTATAATTGTTCTTGAGCTATAGTAAAAGTGATACACCTTGGAATTGCATTTTTGAGTGATAGCTCCGGTGAGGATTAGGTTTAAAATTAAATTCACAGGGGCAATATCTAAACCTGATTCTTGAATTAATGGTAAGCTTAGTACTTGTACACACCCAAATTTGGCCCAAGGCCCGATCGAAACACACTTTGAGAGAGGCGTACTCCCGAGATTCCGATGACATATATCGAACCCTTAAGAACCTTCCCCAAACCTTAGGAGTCATCCCAAATCCTTAGGAATCACCCCTGACCC
Organism: Chloranthus sessilifolius; assembly: GCA_021018995.1. Classification (NCBI taxonomy): domain Eukaryota; kingdom Viridiplantae; phylum Streptophyta; class Magnoliopsida; order Chloranthales; family Chloranthaceae; genus Chloranthus; species Chloranthus sessilifolius. Next base: position 85,121,873 of record CM037592.1, read on the forward strand.
ATTAGAAACCTCTCCCAACCTTTAGAACCCCTTTTGAACCCATACCTAGACTTTCCCGGGCAATGATCAAAGAGTTTGGCACTAAGACTAGTTGAGATATTCTATTATGATTTAATCATATACCATTAAAAATTAGAAGTCTCTAGCTTTCCAACAAGCCAAGAATTGCCCCGATCGGAGTTGTACATCAAAAGTTATGGTGATTCGAAGGTTAGGCACAAAATGGGCAAGTTTTGAACTTGTCGAGAGGTTCATTTGGAACCTCGCGAGAGGTTCGCGAGGATCCCTATGTACTTGACACAACTAATACATGCGCCAAGCCATTTTCTTCCAGAAATGGCTTAGCATAAGTAATATTTGCGCCAGACTTATGTGGGTCCCCCCGCTGGCAAAGAACTTCCCAAGCACTATTTTAACACTATTTTATTGTACCTTTGCCTGGCGCATCTATTAGTTGCACCAAGCTTAGCTATAGTAACCCTAGGTTTTTTGCTCGAATTTCATCTATGGGGGTATGACTTGTTGACCATCTTGATGCCCTAGGTGTGTTTCATTTGTTCTGTTGCACCCTTCCTTATCTTATTTGCAACCCTCAAGTGATTTGAAACACTACCCTATCATCCACCATTGGAGCTACTTTCACACTTTTCTAAGCTTCAAAGATCCTAGAAAACCTTAGATGCTTGATTACCTAATTGCTAATCCAACTTAAGCCTCTAAGCATCCTCCTAACCTCTCCCTTTCCTATAAATAGAGAGGTACCCCTCCCTTTGAAAGGGCTTGAAAATTTTCCTCAGAGAGAAAAGTTTAAAAGAGAGCTATTCTCCCCTTTGGTGCACCATTCTCCATACAAATTCTAGAACTTAAAATTTTCCTTTAGACCCCCCACTTTCATCAAAACCCCTTGGTTTAGGTGGAGCTACCCTCTAGCCTTCTTCCTCTACCTCTTAGCTATCAAGCCCTAGGAGCTAGAACCCTTGTTCTAACCATACAAGCCATCGGAAGGTCACTGGATAACGCTTACCCAAGGATCCACAATGGTGCAACAAGGGCCCGAGAGCTTTGGCTCTCCTCTCTACTCCTCCACCTTCTTTGTTCTTCCTCTATCCTCGCATTTGTGTCGTTATGTCGCCAAAATTTTGGTAGAAATGGAGGGGCACAAATAGGATATTAGTGCCTTGGGGCAAGAGGAAGGACTTTTTACTTCTTTTATTTTATTTTTGTTTTGGCCATAAGTAGAGACCGTATTAAGTGGGTTGATCAGGTGCCTAACACCTTCCCGATCGATAACCGAAGCCCCTACCTAAGAGCCTTTGGCGTAGACTGGTGAATCAGAGTCATATTTGGCACTTTGGTGCATTTAATATTGATTTTAGGTTTCCTGGGACACCAAAAGCTCCGGGTGGCGACTCTAAATTTTTCACGAGTGCGCATCGTCACGACGAGATCGTAAAAAATCCCACGGTTGCACAAACGGCGACTCTGCTGGGGAGTATCAAGTAGAGCTTCCCCTTAAATTATGGCCTTTTTATTTCATTTAACTAACCTTATTGCTATTTTTTTTGTTTTTTTTACTCACCCCTACAATTCCATCAATTTTCTCACCCCTACTTTTACGTCATTTACAAGCCTTAGCCGATTGGCAGGCCTACTTGCGCATCGTCTTTAAAATTTCTTACTTTTCTCGTCATTTACATGTCTTACCCGATTGGCAGGCCTACTTGAGCTTTGTCTTTACGTGTTTTTAATTTTTTCATCATTTACACGCCTTAGCCATCTGGCAGGCCTACGTGCGCATTTACTTTCTCGCAATCATATACTATTAGTGGACGCTGGCCCGTAGAGGCGACACGGGACCATCAGCACCCATTTTGGACTTTAAAGAAAACTCCTCTAAAAATTGAAAATTAAAATTGAACCAACAAAGGGGACTTAATTAAATTTTGCGGTTTTTTCAAGGGTTGGGTTTTTCTAGGCAAAGATACAAACACCTAATTCTTAGTACGGTGGTAGCCCCTAATGGTGATAATCCGAAAAAGTACTAGCCCACCTAGTATTTGAGTAAGCACTTGCGCTGGAGGTATATCGGGTGGGTAACCTATCTCGTTACAAAGCCTAAAACCCGTGGGGAGAGATCGTTAGTAGACCCACACCGGCTTTGTATCCCTTAGGTTCGGTGAGAGGAGACCCAATACAATTACGTAAACTGTCCCCGGAAGCATTGCTTCCAGAAAAACTAAAAAAGAGACTCATTTCGGGTTGTTGTTCTACTGTCAAACCTGTTTGACCCCATTGTTTTGCTTGGCGCAACTAATACATGTGCCAAGCCAAAAATACCCAGTTTTGCTCTGGCGCAACTAATACATGCGTCAAACTTAAAAACCAAGCAATTTTGCCTGGCACATCTAATACTTGCACCAAGTATGTTTTAAGCAGTATAGCCCGAGTCTGTGGCCTATCTCACCATCACGGATTCCCCGATTAGTGGCTTAGCACCTCTATTTAGGTTATGCATTATCCGACACCCAATATGCCCCCGCCGGTCAAAGGAAGGTGACTTCTTTTTTATCCGCTCCGGGGGATCAGGTTGTTTGCATCGATTGTCGTGCCTTCAATAGATCAATGGGCTTCCCTTTGATTTTTCCAAAGTGCATTGAGGTCTTGCCGCGGGACTTACTTAGGGTACAAAAGCCACCCGAGACTAGAATTCAAGGGCCTCGGAATCCTTAAATCAGTTCATTTACAAAAAATTCCAAAAACAATTTAAAAATAAAAAAAACCAAAATAGGGATTTGTGGTGCCGGCATAATGGCATTGCCTTCACCTCCGTCATCCCATAGGGGGAGAAGGAGGAAACTTTACGGGCCCCACCCGAGGCACCCGTACCCTACCCGATACTGAGCCATGTTGTGGGCAGTGGAGCCAACACACGCCGATCCCAACTCATCCCTGCCACATTCCCCAACTCATTCCCATGTAGAAGAAGTTTTCACATCCATCTCCCTTACCCAATCCCCATTCACCGTCACCAGGCCTTTCGATGCACCTATCTTCCCATCCTCCACCTCTCAAAACACTCAAAATCCAACACCCTATTCTCCATCATTTTCCCAAACCATATCCATTCCCCCCCCCCCATATCCATGCAAAATCAACCAAATTTCCTATTCACATATACCATGCCCCATTTCCCATTTTCCCAACACATACCCGATCCACCCGCATCTACCCATGCCGCATCCGATTTTACCAAACCCCCATACATCCCTCCATCTACCCAGGTCATGCCCATTTTTACCAGGGCCATGACCAACTTTTCTCTCTCATCCCCCACATACATACCCCATCCGTCATTATCCCAATTTATACCCAATCCACCCACATTCACCAATGTCGCACCTAATTTCTCCAACCCCCCATATCCCCTCATCTACCAAGGTCATGCCCAATTTTACCAGGGCCATGCCCAATTTTTCCCACACCTCCACTTCATCCTCACCCCAAAAACCCTCAAATGTACCATCGCCATCCGATCCCTCTCCAATGACAATGATAGAGGAGATGGTTTGGACCTACACCAGTTGGAAGGCCTCCATAAACAACCCCTCTCATCCACACCACACATCCATGAACCCCTCCCATACACTATCAAGCCTCCATGCCACATTCCCCCATGTTCCCCATCAACCCCCCATCATCCATACCATCCAAGCCCCCATTACTCAAAACCTCCAAGGCCCAATGGCCCAAACCCCCATCACCTAGGCCTATCAGGGGCCCATGACCCATAGGCCCAATAGGTCAGGCCCACTAAGGCCCACTGAGCCAGACCCATCAAGGCCTAATGAGCCAGACTCACTAAGGCCTAACGATCTAGACCCACCCAAGGCCCACTGAGTAAGACCCACCAAGGCCTACTGAGCCAGACCCATCAAGGCCCAATGGGCCAGACTTACTAAGGCCCAACGGGCTAGGCCCACCAATGCCCACTGAGCCAGATTCATCAAGGCCCAATGGGCCAGACTAAACATGCCCAAAGCCTCTTGACCCAAACTCCCCAAGGCTTTATGGCCCAAACCCATCAGAGCTCTTTACCCTACACTCAAGCCCAGCATGGCCCAAACCTCGGAGCCTCCCACCATACCCCTCGCAATTCCTCCAAAATTTCACTCACCCACAACCCTCATACCCAGTTCAAGCCCATGCCTTGTATCAACCCCAATTTACCCATGCCCCTACACCCCAAAGCCATCTTCAAGCTTTTCCCCATACCCAATGGCCCCATCAGGCCCCACCCCAAAATCTAACTTCCACTCATCCCATCACTCCACAAAATTTTCCACATTTAATGGTCTCATCCAAACCCCATTCAGTCCATGCAACAACAACGAGAGAATCTCACCCTCACTACGCCCTATGCAGACCAACAATATGAAGAGGACGAGATCAGGAACAGTGGGACTTATGCCGGGGCATTGGCCAACATTAATCCTCCTCCCATAATAATCAATCCCCTGGTAGCACGGAGTGAATCCCGACTGATCGCTGAAAAGGTAACCCCCTTGTCTAAGCAGTCAACCTTTCCAAGTGATGGATATAAAATCTTCGTTTAATCTGCTAATAGGATGCCCCTGGTTGCATGAGGTTGGGGTGATACCTTCTACCCTCCTTCAAAAATTAAAATTCATATCTAGGCAAAAGGTGATCACCATCATTGGTGAAGGGCATGATGACAAAGACAAGGCCACCCATTGCATTGAAAATCCCAAAGTAATGGATGTGCCACATACTGAGGAAGACACCGGCCTCCACAGTTTCGAATATGAGGTGTCAGCAGTAGCCCCAAAACCTCTGAAAAGCATAGTCTCCAAAACCGGTGATGAAACGGAAGCAGCAATGGTGATGCTCCAGAAATGGGGCTATAAAAAAGGAAGAGGACTCGGGACCAGACTGCAGGTCTGAAGAGAGTCGGTAATAGCCATGGGACAAAAAATTCATTTTGTGTTAGGTTACAAGCCCACAGAGGAAGAGGTCCGAGAGGCCAAGGAGAAGGCTCGTGAGATGGCGGCCGTAAGAGTCAGGGGGATACATTTAGAAGAGGAGAAGCCTTGTCCCAGATTGCACATCAGGGAATCCTTCATAATCCCCACATTACCCTTCCTAGCCTAGAGATAGATTTGGCTGCATTGTCCCTTTTTGAAGAACGAAGGCCAGGACCTGAACAAACTCCCCCTGTGGTAAATCACCACAAAATGGTATTGACGTTTGAGGACATTATATCAAACGAAATGGGGATCAACATGATGGAAGCTGACTCCAATGAGCCATATCAGTTAGCCTCCTCCATCCAATCATGTAAAGGAGCGGCCCCTTAGGTAAGCAATTGGGTATCTTTGCCCCAAATCATGGAAGCGGGGAGTGGCCTAACATTTGACACCTGTTTTCTAAAAAAAATAACCTATAAAAAGTGAGATAAACCCTTGGCAGGCAATACCTTGTATACACACAAACTCGCACTGCCAAGGGTCTGTCTCCGAAGAAATACAAAACTGTAAAAACATTAGAAAAATACAAAATTCCAAAAACATTAAAAAAATACAAAATCCAAAATAAGTCAATTAAAATTCTAGATAAAATCTCACAAATAGATGCCTTAATTAAAATACCCGTCCCAAGTAAAATCGACCCCTTCCCTGTAGAAATACAAGGAGAGGTAGGTGTTATGAGTCTGGATAAGGATATCCCTTTAGAGGAGCTCCCTAATGAGCTCCTTGACCGGTTTGCCGAATTTGAGCATGGCCCTACCCCTATTGTCAAAGAAATCGAGGACGTTAATCGAGGGACTGAGGAGATTTCCTGAATTACGAAGATTGGAACGTCGTTGTCTTTCGAAGAAAGAAAAAGCATGATGGACTTCCTTCGGTCATACCAAGACATTTTTGCCTGGTCGTATGAGGACATGCCTGCTTTGGACACTGATTTGGTCAAGCATGAGTTGCCTCTCTACCCTGATATGAAGTCGGTTAAGCAGAAGCTGAGACGTCTCTGACCCGAGTGGATGTTGAAAGTCAAAGACGAGGTAATCAAGCAGTATGATGCAAGGTTTCTCATGGTATCTAAGTACCCACAGTGGCTAGACAATATTGTGCCTGTGCCGAAAAAGGATGGAATGGTTCGCATGTGTATTGATTTCAACAATTTGAACAGGGCATGCCCAAAGGACAATTTCCCATTGCCACACATCGATATCTTGGTCGATAACACTGCTAAGCACGAGATGCTTTCCTTTGTTGACGGATTCTCAGGATATAATCAAATTAAAAAGGCAGAGGTAGATTGAGAGAAAACTATGTTCATCACTCCTTGGGGAACCTTTTGCTACAAAGTCATGCCGTTTGGGCTGAAGAACGCCGGTGCAATGTACCAAAGAGCTATGACTGCACTGTTTCAAGATATGATGCACCGAGAGATTAAAGTGTATGTCGATGATATGATAGCCAAGTCCTCAGAGCGAGGCAATCATCTAGTAAACCTCCAGAAGCTGTTTGAAAAATTGAGAAAGTATAGGTTATGTTTGAATCCATAGAAGTGCGCATTTGGCGCCATGTCAGGGAAACTGTTGGGATTCATCGTCAGCAAGAGAGGGATTGAGGTCAACCCACTCAAAGTTAAAGCTATCACTGAAATGCCACAACATCTACTGAGAAAGAAGTTAGAGGGTTCTTGGGAAGAATACAGTATATCAGTCGATTCATTGCATAGCTAACTCCAATCTGCACGCTGATCTTCAAGTTTCTAAGGAAGAACTCGCCCGTCGAATGGAACCATGATTGTTAGGCAGTGTTCGATAAAATCAAAAGCTACCTCCTTAACCCACCTGTGTTGGTGCCACCCAAGCAAGGGAGACCACTCTTGATGTATCTCTCCATGACGAAAGTTTTGATTAGATGTGCCTTAGGGCAGCATGACGAGATGGGAAGAAGAGAACATGCTATCTACTATCTCAGCATGAAGTTTACTGATTACAAGATGCGTTATTCTCATCTGGAGAAAGCATGCCTAGCTCTTGTATGGGCCACTCAGAGGCTCCGCCATTACTTGCTATCCCAAGTCGTTCTACTTTTGGCCCGAATGGACCCGTTGAAGTGCCTTTTCGAGAAGTCGACTCTTACTGGACGAACCGCATGATGGTAACTTTTATTGTCTGAGTTTGACATCACGTACGTCACTTAGAAGTTGATCAAGGGGCAGGCACTGGCCGATCATCTTGCCGACAATCCTTTGTCAAATTATGAGCCTTTGAGAATTGAGTTCCTTGATGAGGACATCCTGTTCATGATGGAAGATGATATTAAAGAAGCAGAGGAATCATGGGTAATGCACTTTAACAGGGCAGCAAATGCAGAAGGTCAAGGAGTTGGTGCCATTCTGATTTCGTTGAAAGGATCCCACATTCTAGTCTCTATCAAGCTCAACTTCCCTTACACTAACAACATGGCTGAGTACGAAGCTTGTGCTGCTGGTCTGTAGGCGGCTCTTGATCTGAATGTAACTCACCTTTGGGTGTTTGGCGATTCGCAGTTAATTATATGCTAGACGAATGGTGACTGAAAGATGAAAGACGAGAAACTGATCCCTTACTATGAGCACCTTGAGGATCTGATAGCTTACTTCGAAGATGTGACATTCTCATATGTCCCCCGAATAAGGAATGGCTTTGCCGACGCACTAGCCACTTTGGCGTCAATGATAGAAATCCCGTATGGTACTGAGATAAAGCCGATCATGATCGAGCAAAGGAATGAGCCAGCCTTCTGCCTCCAGATTGAGGAACCTACAAAGCCTGATGATGAGCCACCTTAGTTCTCAGATATCAAGAATTTCCTTGAGACACTAACTTTCCCTGAGGGTACGTTCAAGACAGACCGACGAACCATTCAACGTCTAGCGACAGGCTACGTCATTTGTAGGGAATGCCTTTACAAGTGATCCTACAATAACATCTTACTCAGGTGCCTTACAGAAAGTGAAGCGATCAATATCATGAAGGAGATCCACGAGGGAGTATGCGAAGCCCACGTTAGCGGTCACATGCTTGCTAAGAAAATTCTAGGACAGGGATACTTTTGAACCACTATGGAATCAGATTGCTGTAAACATATTCAGAAATATTACAAGTGTCAGGAACACTCCAGTCTGATATATGCTCCTGCCATCGATCTACACTGTATGACCACTCCTTGGCAATTTGCTATCAGGGGCCTTGACGTCGTCACACTGATTAATCTGAAAGCATCAAACGGACATCGGTTCATAATCGTCGCCATTGAATACTTCACCAAGTGGGTAGAAATTGCGTCATATGTCAACATCATGGTCAATCACGTCGAGAAGTTTCTCAAAAATAATATTGTGTGCCGATCACGGACAATGGCACAAACTTTGCTAATAAATATATCTGGGCTTTTTGCGAGCAATACAAAATCAAGCACCATTGCTTGCCACCTTATCAACCTTAAACTAATGGAGCTGTGAAAGCTGCGAACAAGACAGTCGTCCACATCCTCGAGAAGATGGTCGTCACTTACCGAGATTGGAGCAAAATGTTGTCGTTTGCTTTGTGGGCCTACAAAGCGTCGATCCATACCGCTACAGGGGCAACACCATTCTTCATTATGTATAGAACTGAGGCCGTCCTACCGATTGAGGTTGAAGTACCCTCGCTCTGAATTCTCATGGAATCAGGCTTACCCAAAGGAGAGAAAGAGAGATCTCGCTTTGACCAGTTGAACTTATTAGACGAGAAGAGACTCCTAGCCTTGTGTCACAATCAAGTCTACCAGGGGCGAATCGCACTCTTACAATAAGCGTGTCTGCTATTGAGATCTGAAGATAGGAGACACTGTGTTGAAGAAGATCTTCCCATCCCTTCACGCCGATCTGAGAGGGAAGTTTAAGTCGAACTGGGAAGGACCTTATGTCATTCAAGAAGTGCTATCGAGATACGCCATCCGCCTCGCCACCATGGACGGAGATCATCTTCCTAAGCCCATCAATGCTGGATATGTTCGACGGTTCTATGCTTAGTCTATTGTGATAAGGTAAGTATTGCTGAAATAGATACGTGACTGCTTAAGAACCACTCAAAAGAGGCCATCATTCCAAGCACAGTAGCCAAAAAGCATCCCTAAAAATGATGATATCCTTTGCTATCCCATTCGAGCCTGGGCCTTTCTTTCAATAAACCCCTTCCCTAAAAAAAATGTGTGTACATATACAAAAAAGGGGAAGTAAAGTGACCATCAAAATCCAAAAAATAGGAAAAGCAAAATCTCAAAAAGAGATTGCCTGAAATAAGACAAAAGAAAAAGAAAAAAAATAGAAGAATCATGGGGCGTGTACAGTAAAATCTCTCAAGGAAGAAAGTATGTTGTGGAAAACTGAAGCCATATCAAGGAAACCCCTTTTTAGCCCCGCATACCTTCAAATCCTAACCCAACCCATGGCCAAGCTACACCCTAAAGAAAGCCCTCTTTGTATGTTCACAAGCAGTCATAATATATGTTAAATCAACAGGAGCCGAATTGTGGGATGACACCAGAACCCCATCTGGCCGACTATGACGGAATCGACGTCTATGTCGTGGCTTTTGAAAAAATAAATAAAAAGAAAAAAATAAAATAAAAATACAAGCTCAAAGTAAGATGGGCGTGGTGAAACCCCGAAAAGGCGCTACGAGTAAAAACAGCGAGTTTGTACGGACCACGTGAAAACCTGAAAGGGCGCTGGGCGTAAGAAAGCTAAACCCATGGACGTGGTGAAAACTAGAAAGGGTGCCACGAGTAAAAAGAGGGCAAAAACGGGCATGACGAACCCACTTTGGGCATTGTGAGTTAAAAAGGAAAAAAAAAGTACAACAAATAAAAAAATGTTGAAGGAAAGGTTTGGGTCGATAAAATTAATGTTTGAGGAGCCCTCTTGGTTACTCTCCCTGATCCCCTTTTATGGACCACTCATGCTAGTTCAAATCGGGCCCTGACCATAATTATCTTTGTGAAATGGCTTCGTCAAACGTATGACCCAAAGTAAGGAGAAAGGTTTGACTCATCCCAAAGGGATTGATGTTCTAGTCTTGGTAAGGCTACTAAAACTCCCTTAGACCCGACTATTTAAAAGGGGGGTTCGACTATGCCCAAAGTGGGACTCGTGACTTCACCTCACTGATAAGGCATCATCAAATAAAAGGAGAAAAGCCAAAAAAAAAAATCAAGAAAAATCCAAATACAAAAAAAATGTGTGTGGGTATATATTTCTACTCTTTCTCATGTACATAGTTACAACATTGTACTTCCATCTCAAAAATAAAGAAAAAGAACCAAAAAAAATCTCTGAAAATAAAAATCCAAAAAAATATATATATAAATTTTGAAAATGAAAAAAATATATAGGTAAAAGTTTGTTTCTCCTTCTGTTAATTAGGATGCTTATTGTTACCTATATAAACAAAAAAGGGACTAACATTTTCTCAAGGATGTGCAGGAACATCAAATTGTCCAAAGCCTCGAAGCAGGCAACTTCCCAACAATGGACAAATTAGATGAAGCATCCTACCACCACATCAGGTCTATTCAAAAAAAAAAAGGGAGAATGAAAATCATTTTGAAAAAGAAAAAAAAAAAATTTGTAAACTTTTCATGCACAGCTACGCACATGCGTGTTTTTAATGCGATAAAATGCCAATATTTTATCGGTAATGCAGCTGTGTAAAACTAATGTCCTAGGTCTAAGGTTTGCCTTGGATCCATGGATAAAGTAGGAGCAACAGTGTCAATCTCGGTCAAACAGTAAATATTTCGATCGGATTGATTCCACCGCTAAATCTTTGCCCTGATCGCTCCATCTTTTTTTATTTCAGGTGAACTTGAGTGCCTTGAACTTCAAGTCCGTCTTGTGATATTTTCAAAGGTGCAGACTCTTGGTCTACACTATCCGGGTGAGTGCCCTACGGGGTTTGAGGTTCGGATAACTCCGTCCTCGAAAAGATCTATTGTTGGATTGATTCCAACTTGTTAGATACGAAATTACGTCAGACAACTATGTGTAAATATGCATGCAGAAGGGCCCATTTTAAGGCGCAGGCTTAAAACTTGCACGGTATCCCTGTAAAGTGTACGCCATACGTCTGGGTATCCGTTAGATGGTAATTTGTTCCTGTAAATTGTATTCGAACGGGATCTGAGTTGGGACTTCCATCGCCTTATTATTTATTGCCCCTAATCGGTGCTTTAGTGGTCCGTTCGTAACTTCATTGATGAAGGAGGCCAAGATTGAGTGTCCTTCTATGGACTCTCAATTCTGACCCAATCCTTTTGATATAACATGGACTTGAGTACATTGGCTTCAGTTTCGTCGTAAACTGTTTCAGAGGCATGGGCTCTTGGTATGCGTTGTCTGGGCGTGCGCCTCCTGGGGTTCGAGGTCCAGATAATGCTTATTTAAAAAAAAAAAAATTGGAAAAAAGTAATCATTGAAAAAAAAAGAAAAAAGAGTAGAAGAATAAATCTATGTTTTCATAGCACACACTACTACGCACTTGCGTGTTTTCAATGCTGTAAAATGTCAATATTTTATCGACAATGCAGTTGTGCAAAACTAATGTCCTAGGTCTAAGGTTCGCCTTCGATCGATGGATCCTACTTCAAAGTAGGAGCAATGGTGTCAATCATGATCAGACGGTCAATGTTTCGGTCAGGATGATTCCACTGCTAAATTGTTGAGCTAAGCGCTCTATCTTTGATTCATATGAATGTGAGAGTCTAAGCTTCAGATTTTTCATGAACTTTTCAGAGGCGTGGACTCTTAGTCCGCACGGTCTGGGCACACGCCCTACCGGGTTTGAGGTCCGATTAACTCTATTGGAAATGGTCAATCATTGGTTGAGATCAACCTGTTGAGAATGAGATTACGTATCAATCAAACTATGTGCAACCATGTGTCCAGAAGGGTTCATTTCCCCTTTATTTTTTGCAGGCTTAAAACCTGTATTGGCAGCGGTATCCCTGTAAAGTGTACGCCATGCATCTAGATATCCGTATGATGGTCGTTTGTTCCCGTAAATTATACTCGGGCAGGTTCAGGTCGGGGCTTCCACCACCCTTATTGCTTATCACCCCTAATGGGTGATTATGTATAGTTAAATGATGTTTATGATCATTATTGGTAGAGACCAGGATTGGATGTCCCTTTTGGGAGATACCCAATATTTTGTTGGACCTGATCAAGGTAGTTGAAGCTGGATGCTCTAGGTCATGTTGATCCAAGGCACGTTTTCAAAAATGACACATACTCCCCAAAAAATGTTGCGACCTCTATTCGCTCCGCTCGGGTAGTCATGCTAAATAAACTTCGGGATCGATGGATTCGCCCAAAGATTTCGAACCCTGCCTCAGGCAGGGGCACCCGTGAATAGGCCGATGGGGCAATCAAATGCCTCGTAGGATTGGACATAAACTGTGGAGCCTTGCATATGTTTACTTCACTCCTATCTTTGAATGTGGGTCGATCACCCCTCTTACTTGCGAAGCTATTATATTTGAAATGAATCTCGAACATCAAATACCTTCAAAATCATCCTGAGAGGTGAATGTTTTTCTCGACTATAGGGCATTCGTAACTCATCCCACCTTGGTTATACCCAGTAATGTCGCTAAGCGCTTGGGAACCGATTACCTTGAGAAACGAATGTTTAGCCTGACATACAGGGCTTTCATTTTCTCACCATATTACCCATTTGATGTTTGAAGTTCATTATGAATGTAGCAGACCTGTCAGTAATACCTTGGGCCTCTTTGGATGTCTCTTTTCTTTGGCATTCAATCATTGGTGATCGGATACTAAAGAGGGCATCTGTAAACACCCAAATATGGCCCAAGGCTCAATCGAAATACATTTCAAGAGAGGCGCACCTCTGAGCTTTTTATGGCATGTATGGTACCCTTAGATTCCTTTCTAAACCCTTAGGAATCATCCCAAATCCCTTATAATTTACCCCGAACCTTTAGAAACCAATCCCGACCCTTATCCCTTCTGAACCCTAAACCTAACCTTCCTGGGCAATGGTTGAAGAGTGGTGCACTAAGACTATCTATGGTCTTCTACTACTATCAAATCATTAACCATTAGAAAGAGTACTTCCCCAGGTTTCCAACGAGCTAAGAATCACTTTCATTGGAGTTATATAGTGAAAGTTATGGCGATTTGAAAATCGAGCAATTTTACAGGATTTTAGTTTGGCTCAACTATTAGTTGCACCAAGCCATTTTGTGCCCAAAAATGGCTTGGCACAACTAATAGTTGCGCCACACTTAAGTGGGTCCCCCCGCAGGCTTGCAACCTCCCAAAACCATTGTGAATCACTATATTCTTATACATATGCTTGGCGCAACTATTAGTTGCACCAAGCATATGAACAGTACCTGTGGTTTTTTACTCCGAAAATCAAGATTGGGGTTTGACTTGTTGACCACCTTGATCTTTGGGGTGCATTTTGATAGTCCTGTGGCACCCTTTTAGTGCCTATTTGCAACCCTTAAGTGATTTAAAATACCAACCAATCATCCACCATTAAAACCGTTCCCATGCATCTCTAAGCTCTCAAAGTCGTAGGAAACCTTAGATTAGAGATTACCTAATTGCTAACCCTAATTAGCATCTAAGTAGCCTCCTAACCTACCCTTTTCCTATAAATAGAGCCCCCCTCCCCTTGGATTAAAGGTTGAGAAAATTACCTAAGAGAGAAAGAGCTTAAAGTGAGAAAATCTTTCTCCCTTTGGTGCACCATTGCTCATACAAATTCAAGAATTGATAAGCCCCCTTCCAAGCCTTACCCTTCATAAAACACCTCTAGGTTAGGTGTGTGCTATCCATTTGCCTTCCCTCTCTACCTCTTAGCTAGCAAGCCTTAGAGGTTAGAACTCTTTTTTCCACCATACAAGCCTTCAAAATCTCATCAAAGCAAGACAATGCAAGGCTCCTCAATGATGCAACAAGGGCTCGAGAGGATTTTAAGCCCATCGGTCATTCCTCCATCCTCTCCATTGTGCCGTTACGCCACCGAATTTTTGGTAGGAACGGAGGGGAACAAATAGGATTTTAAGCCCCTTTGGGCAAGAGGAAACCTTTTTCTTTTCTTTTATATTATTTTTATTTTGGCCATTAGTAGAGATCGCATTAAGCTGGTTGATTGGGAGCCTAACACCTTCCCAATCAATAACCGAAGCCCCTACCCAAGAACCATTGGTGTGGACCAGATTCAAAGTCATATTTGTGACACTTTGGTGCTTATAAAAATGATATAGGTTTCTCGAGGCACCAAAAGCTCTAGGTGGTGACTCTATATTTTCGTTAGCGAGTGCATCGCTGCGACAAGATCGTCAAAAATCCCACAATTTCACCGATTTTAGAGTTGGAGCCCTTCCAAGTTTATCGGGGTTTGGTCTGGGCTAGATTGGAGACATGGAAGGAGGATCAGTAGAATCTGCTCTTCCCAATAGGGATTATGTTGCCGACCCTAGAGGACTAGGTCCGGGTCATTGGGATTAGGTTCGAGGGAAAGCCCGTGACAGGGGAGATGCAACCGGATTACCATGCATTGTGCGAGGAGCTAGTTGGGCTTGAGTATGCCCCTAGTGGGTTCGAATCAGGGGTGATTCGGGTCACTTGGTTGTTTGACACTTTTACGAGTGGGTTTGATCCCCCGAGGCACCACCATGAGAGCATAGAGGTGCATTAGGGCATTGCGGAGTGATGAGGCTTTGCGAGCCTGTGTTGGTGTCATTGTCAGAGGCACATCGCATCATCAGGGTGTTCCTGATGCACTTTTTTGGTGTCGTGCAGTTCTCCTCCTAGTTTGGGGTGTGGGACTGGGCTCTTGTTAACGCTTCCTAGGAACTTGGATCGGGTCCCCTTATATGCTTGGTGTGTGACAGCATTGGCGCACCTATATGAGCAACTTTACCATCGAGGAAGAGGTGTCGCCACTATCGGAGGCTTCCTCCCCTTTATTCAGGTGAGGCTGAGTTAATTATTAGTTTTTGTATGTTTTTTCATCATTTTACTTTCCTTATAGTTGTTATTTTGATATTCGTGTCTTTTGTTTAGTTCTGGGCAGACGACCATTTTACCTTCCTATGCCCGAGGGTCCCGGTAGGGACCGAGTATACTTTTCTACTGATGCGGGTGTGGAGAGTGACGAGGGACCATCACCGGTCTATAGACCTCCCGACAGCGCGAGGTCACTTCGAGGGCATGCATATGGGCCAGGTATGTTCTCCTAATCACTTGGTTGGTTTACTTTACTCTATGTTACTGGCAAGTTGTTTTGTTTGTTTCTTGTTACAGGTTAGTTGGAGGCCCTGTGTGCCGGACGAGGTTGAGCAGACTGTGATATAGTCTGGCCAACCATTCTTGATAGTGGATATATGTGTCCACTATTTTGAGAAAATTGAGTGAATCCACTTATCTCAAGTGGCGCATCATCTAGGGCTCCCTTAGGAAGTCCCCTCTAAGATTCACCTGCTAGTGGCGAAGAGGATGACCGGTCCCTCCAGCCAAAACTTTGAGAAGAAGATGAAGGATTAGATCAATGATTTCAGGGTTGAGAGGACCGCAGTGATGGGGTGTGTGATGAGGCGGATGCCCAGGAGTTTACGAGATGGTTTCAGGCTTTGGGCGGAGGTCGTCTCTTGACACGGTCCTTCCAGGGAAGTAGCTTCTTTGGTGTCGGGGGACCTAACTCTGCCTCGATGCTAAGGGAGAGAATGGCCGCATTGGAGCAAGGCCATCTCGAGCCCAGGGTGTCGCGGAGTGATGGATGCTCTCCTACGGTGCTACAAGGGCCCGAGGGCTCTGGCTCTCCCCTTCCTTCTCCTATCTCTTTTTAGCATTTCCCATCCTTCCATTTATGCCGTTACACCGCCGATTTTTTTATAGGAACGGAAGGGCACAAATAGGAATAAGGCCCATTTGGGTAGGAGAAAACCATTTTCTTTTCTTTTACTTTATTTTTATTTTGGTCATTAGTAGAGACCACAATAAGCAGGTTGATCGGGTGCCTAACACCTTCCCGATCGATAACTAAAGCCCCTACCCAAGAGCCTTTGGTGTGGACCGGATTCAGAGTCATATTTGTGGCACTTTGGTGCTTATAAAAATGATATAGGTATCCCGGGACACCAAAAGCTACGGGTGGCGACTCTATATTTTTATAAGTGAGTGCATCTCCGCGATGGGATCGTCAAAAATCTCACGGTTGCACAGATGGCAACTCTGCTGGGGATAGCTTTTAGAGCTTCTTGAAATTTGGCCATTACTTTTTATTTTACTAACTTTTTTAGCTGTTTTTATTTTTGTTTTATTGTTTTTAATTTCTCACCCCCACTTTTCCGTCATTTACATGCCTTAGCCGATCGGCGGGCTTACTTGCGCATTACCTTTTTTTCCTTATATTTCCGTCATTTTTAGTGCCTTAATTGATTGGTGGGTCTACTTGCGCATTGTCTTTTAATTCCCTTTAAATTTACGTCATTTGAAGTGCCTTAGCCGATTGGCGGGCGTACTTGTGCACTCATATCCCAATAGTGGATGTCGGCCCGTAGTGGTGGCACGGGGTCATCACCCCCGGTCTTTGAACTAAAGAAAACCTCCATAAAAAAATGAGTTTTGAAAAAATTAAAATTGAACCAAGAATAGGGAGCTCAATTAACTTACTTTTATGGGGTAGATTTTAAAAGGGTTGGGTTTAGGCACACATATAACCACCTGAGTCTTAGTATGGTGGCAACCCCTAGTGGTGATGATCCAGAAAAGTCCCAACCCACCTAGTATCTGAGAAAGTGCTTGCGCCGGAGGTATATCGGGTGGGTTCCCATTCCAAAGCTTAAAACCCTTGGGGAGCGCACTAGCGAGTTATACCGGACTCAAACCCTTTAGGTGCAGTGAGGAGAGAACCGATCACAAAAACAATTCAGTTCTCGGAAGCCTAGCTTCACAAAACCTAAAAAAAAAGACCCATTTTTAGGTTGTTGTTCCCTGTTGTCATAAACTCTGGAGAATCATTTTTGTCTAGCGCAAGTATTAGTTGCGCCAGTGCAAAAATCGAGAAATTACAATTGGCGCAACTAATAGTTACGCACGCTTTAAATTCTCCATTTTTACCTTGGCGCAACTAGTTTCGCTAGTGTAAAAAAGAGGCCCTGCTACCTTGGCGCATGTATTAGTTGTACCAAGTCTACCTGGACAGCAGCAGCCCAAAATCGAAGGCTTTCTCACCTCTCGAGTCCCCCGATTTGTGTGTTTAGTACCTCTGTTTGGGCCCCGCCATCTCCGACACCCAATACGCCTCCAACGGTCAAAAGAAGGTAACTTTTTTTTTACTCATTTCGGGGGATTGAGTTGTTTGTCTCGATTTCTGTGTCTTCAATAGACCAAAGGTCCTCCTTCGATTCTTCTTAAGTGCGTCGAAATTGTCGCCGTGGGTCTTGAGTTAGGGTACGAGAGCCACCCGAGAAGGAAATTCTAAGGCCTCGAAACCTTTGTTTTTCAAAATTTTCTCCAAAAATTAAAATTTTAAAACAAAAAATCAAATCAAAATCTAAAAATATAGTTCTTGTGGTGCCGGCACAACGACATCATCTTGCCCTCCATCGTCCCGTAGGGGAAGAAGGAAGAGGATTTTTGAGCCTTATTCAAGGCACCCTTACCCAACCCGTTCTCGAAGAATATTGTGGGTAGTGAACCCGGCTTACGCCGATCCTGACTCATCCCCGCCACACTCTCCAACTCACTCCCATTCGGGAGACATTTCTACATCCATCCCCCTCACCCAATCACCCTTTACCGTTACTGGCCCATTTGGCGCCCCCATTTTTCCAACCGCTACCTCCCAAAACATCCATTCGAACCCCCAACTCCCCATCTTTTGCCCAAACCATGCCCATGCCAAATCCAACACCTTTCCCCTCCACATTCATGGAAAACCCAAACCCATTCTCCCAATCCACCTCCATGCCCCATTTCCCATCTCCCCCCTATAGGCCCGATCCACCCACATTCACTTACACCACTTCCGCCTTTTCCAACCCCCCACAAATCCCCCATCTATCCGGGTCATGCCCGTTTTTATCGGGGCCATGCCCGATTTTTCTCACCCTTCCACACCATATCCCCCTTCATCCCAAAACATACCCCATACATCCCCTCATCCCATATTCCCTCACTTACTCGGGTCATCCCCTCATCCCAATCCACCCCATATTCCCTCACTTACCCGGGTCATGCCCAATTTTATCAGGGCTATGCCCAATTTATCCTCCACATTCATCCCATCTATTCCCCATCACCCATTAAATCCACCATCCACATCTGACCCTCCTTCCATGACCATGATGGAGGAGATGTTCCAAGCCTACTCCATATGGAAGGCCCAAAATGCCTCCTCTCCTCCACACCCCATGTCCATAAACTCATCTCACACCCTAGCTAATCTCCATGCCTCAATCCCCCATGACCCCCATCAACCCCCATAATCCATACCATCCAAACCCCCATCTCCCATATGCCCCAAGGCCTAATGGCCCAAACCCCCATCTCCCACATGCCCCAAGGCCCATTGGCCCAAAACCCCACCATTCACCAAGGCTCGTTGGCCCAAAACCCCACCACCCTTGATCTCTAATGCCCAATGGCCCAACACCCCATCACCCATACTCAAGGGCCCATGGCCCAAAATCATCAAGGGTTCATTGCCCAAATCCATACCCAAGGGCCCGTGGCCCAAACCCATCTAGGGCCCATGGCCCAAACCCATTTGGCCAAAGCCCACACCCTCTAAGGGCCCATAGTCCATACCCACCAATGGCCCATGGCCCATACCCCTCAAAGCCCATTGGGCCAGACCTACCAATGGCCCATGGCCCAAACCCATCGAGGCCCATTGGCCCGGACCTACCAGGGCCCACGACCCAAACCCACCAATGGCCCATGACCCAAGCTTATCATGACAAAGGTTTCATGGGCCAAGCCCAAATCCCACATTCATACCTCCCTCAATACCCCCAACATTTCCCCCAACCTTCACACCTGGGTCAAACCCATGCCATACCCCAAACCCAATTTTCCCATGGCCTCGTATCCCAAGACCATCTCCAAACCACTCCCCGTGCCCAATGGTCCCATCAGGCCCCACCCCAAAACTAAACTTCCACTCATTCCATCGTCCAACAAACTTTCCCTCACCCCCAATGGGTTCACCCAGCCCCCACTCATGTCATTCCCATCCAACCCATGCAACACCAACAAGAGAATCCTGCCCTCGCTGCACACTATACCGACCAGCAGTATGAGGAGGACGAGATTAGGAATAGTGGAGCCTATGCTGGGGCATTGACCAGCCTTAACCCTCCTCCCATAACTGCCCACCCCTTGGTGGCCCAAAGTGAAGTTCAACCAATGGCCGAGAAAGCAGCACATGTATCAAAAGAGTCAAAACAGCTGAAAGAATAGTTGGACAAAATACAAAAGTAGTTGATGAAAATGGGTGGTGCTGAAATCCACGCCACTGATTTCACAGATTTATGCCTATTTGATGAAGTCCCCCTACCCCCAAACTTCAAAATGCCTGCATGCGACAAGTACAACGGCACGGGCAACCCGATCGCACACCTCAAGTCCTATTGTGGGGACATGTGCCAATGCGGGGTGATGAGAGACTACTAATAAAAGTCTTTCAGAAGAGTCTGACAGGTCCAGCCCAGAGATGGTTCACATCCTAGAACCCTCCATGATGAAGACGTGGAAAGATCTGACTAATTTATTCTAAGAGCAATATATTTACAATATAGACATTGAGCCGCGTAAGTCAGACTTAGCCCGTGTAAGGCAAAACCCGAACGAGACCTTTAGTGATTATCTAGGGCGGTGGAGAGCACTAGCAGCTTAGGTCAGAAACAAAATACCTAATGATCAGCAGATAGAGATGATTTCTAAGAATACTTTGCCAGTGATCTCTAACTTTTTTGTGTATCAACAGTAGTCTAGTTTTGCTGATCTAGTGAGAAACGCCAATCACTGTGAAGATGCCATCAAGGAAGGGCGCCTAAACAAAAATGTACCAAGTGGAGCCAGTGGGATTAAGAGGTTTTCAAAACAAAGGAATGAGAAGAGAACAGGGGCCGGTGTTTAGAACATTGCCAATACCAGGCCCAATAATAATATAACCCCGTTAAATTGCAGGCAACCCCGCTATCACCAGTCAGAACTGAGCAGATGCAGAGAGCAGAGAATGGGTAAGGAATGCAAATGACTCCGAAACAGAGGAGAGCCCACTACGACCGAGTGTTTACAGCCCTGGGACAATCATTAAGTGTACTTTTATCTTTATTAATAGAAAGGGATTAGTTACTATCCGTCAATCGTAACCTCCTCCTCACCTGATCCCAAAGAACTATGACCCAAATACCCACTATAATTTTCATCAGGGTCCGGGTCACCTGATTGATCGTTGCTTCCCATTGAAGTACGCGATCCAAGAATTAATTGATGCTGGAAAGATCATTCCCCCTACACCCACGCAAGCAAACTAGCATGCGAATATCCACCAGGTGCCTTTTCTACCACATCCTACAGGAGGAGCAGGTCTCAGACCCACCATCGAAAGGGTAGAGGAATATGAGGAGGAATTTGAGTTTAGCCCATCCAATTACATCAGTGAGCGGGAGAGCTATGTAGCACCATTGCCAAGAAATGTTGAAGAAAGGAATATCGGGGTGATTGAACTCTTGAATTTGTCAGATTATTTCCCCAACTCGACTCCACAAATTGAACCCTTGGATCTCAGGGCATACTTTACATCACCCACGCCCGTTAATTATGTGCACATAAATGCATATCAACCATACACCACCACCCCCATCAATTATCCAATGAACCAACAGGCCCACAATCCTCCACCGCCAATAAACTACCAATGGTCTACGCCCACCCATTACCCCCAGTTAAACCACCTGCAAACTCCACCACCCCCGTCAATCACCTAATGGCCCATCAAACCCCCAATCCTCCACTGCCCATCAGCTACCAATGGCCTACTTTTACCCCTTTTCCCTTAGTACCACCACCCTCAAGCTTCACCACCCCCATTTGGCCTAATCTAGCCACCCAATTCACTACTATCGAGGTAAACCAAGTGTTGCCCACACCTCCTAAGCCATCTATACATGCACCTCAAGTACCGACAATCATACCATTCTAGCTCTCAGGACCAACCTATGATCCACATCAGGTCTCGCTGAGCTACGAGCAAACAAATGCTAGCGCTTGCAGCAGCAGCAGAGAAGGAACCATGGACTTTATTACCAAGTCGGGGAAGATCTCTAAGCAGCTAGAAGCACCGGTGGAAGTACAAGCCCAGCCAGAGGGGAAGAAAGATAGCATAGTGAACCCATTCAAGAAAATGAGTCGAGAGCATATACTAGAGACTCAGTTGAAAAGAATGCCCGCCCATATAACTATATGGGATCTGTTGAAGACATCCCCACTCCATTTTCAAGCATTAATGGGGGCATTAAGAAATGTGCATGTGTCGCTCCAAGTTAGCCTAGATGAGGTTGGGAAGATAATTGGTCAAGTGATGGCTCCGAATGCCATTTCATTTTCTGGCGCTGACTTACCAGACGAAGGAGGTTGCCACTTGAAGTCTTTGAATATACCAGACATGAAGTCTGGAAACATGGTAATCCCCTTGGTTCTAATCGATAATGGGTCCGCATTTGAATATATGCCCATTAAGAACCGCCACCAAGATCGGGGTCGATCCATGCATGTTGAGGCCCATGAGAACTAGCGCTAGAGGTTTTGACAATACCAGGAGAGAAATAATGAGAGAAGTTAATCTTGAGCTACTAATCAGGCCAATGACCTTTTCCATTTTGTTTTAAGTAATGGACATTAAATCCTCATTTAATATGTTGTTGGGGTGCCCGTGCTTGCACGAAGTCAGAGCCATACCTTCCACGTTACACTAAAAACTCAAATTTGCATCTGGGCATAAGATTATTACAATCATCGGAGAGGGGCATAGTGAGAAAGAAACTGTAATATCCTAAAAAATTGAGCGTTTAACTGTGACCTCGGGATTCATGCCCGACTGGTTATGGGTTTGACCAAGTGATGGTCAAACAGTGGACTCATGAAGTTATGTACTAATGTGAGATTAGTGTGACCTAAGTGTAGAGTATAGTGTTAAGTTACAGTCACATACACCTATCTCTGGTGTATGTGCTTAACACCAAAGCCAAGAGAGGATATAAGGGTTTTAATAACCTAGTTTTCCTTTTTATTGGTTATTGAGGAGAGAGTTAAGAAGAGAGAGAGAGAGAGAGAGAGAGAGAGAGAGTAAAGAGGAGTTATGGAAGTAGAGTTAATGTAAATCAAGAGGAGGTTAGAGCATTGACTTTCGAATTCAAACCAATTTGGGATCATTAAAGCAAAGGCTGGAACCCTAGCCATCAAACCCAACAAAGCAATCCTTTCAAGAGATTCATTGAGGTGAGTTTTAAATTAAAGTTAATGCATAGATTGTAAATGGTTAAATTCGGTCAAATGTACTTAAAAGAGTAGATTAAAGTCTTAGAAAAGAAAGGGGAAAGGATTTGGAAGAACAGCCAGAAAGAGGGCTGAATCAGACCAAATCGATTAATCGAAATTGGGATTCGATTAATCAATTTTGGTCTAGAAGTTGAAAAGTCGGGTAAGCCTGATTTCGATTAATCGAATTGGATTTTGATTAATCGATTTGGATTTTGATTAATCGATTTGGAAATCGACTAATCGACTGGGTACCTCCAGTGGCTGGAGAAACATGACCCGGGGAAATCGACTAATCGAGTTGAGAAATCGATTAATCGACCTTGGATTTCGATTAATCGATTTAGAATCGACTAATCGATTTCGGACTTCGACTACTCGATTTGAGAATCGACTTTGCTATGCCAGGGATTTTGATTAATCAATTTGGGATCGATTAATCGATTTTGGATTTCGATTAATCGATTTTGGGAATCGATTAATCAATTTTGGCAGACTCATTTGATTTTTGAATTTTTCTTTAAGATTGAGGGAGGGTCTAGGACCTTCTTTATTACATCCTTAGTGACGTATTGCATGTGTTGTGATGTACCATAGGTGGTATGTGTGAAAGAGAGCACAAGGAGCCGCGTGGGACCTTGATACTTAGACCTTCAGAGAATTGAGGTAGGGAACACCTTGAACATGTACTTTAATTTTAAGAGCATGTATGTAGTGATATAATTATCAGATTTGAAGTTATTTTAACCATGAAAAGCTTTGTGAAAATGGGTGTGTGTGTAACACCAAGAATGTGAAAAAGGCATCTGGGTGATGCAAGTAATTAAGATCAAGTAATCTGATAAGAATAAGACATCCCCAGGGGATGAGAAAGTAAATAAGGCATCAAGTGTGATGCGAGTATGATATACATCCCCGGAATGTATATGTGATTGAATAATTACTGTTGAGGCCTAACTGATATAAGATAGCACTTTACACGGTGAATAACTATATGTAAAGCACATGTTATTTTTGTTATTTGAGGTTTGTTTAGAATACCCCACCGACGTGGCGGGATACCCACAACTAACGCTGTAGGATATCTGTGATCGGTACGGCGGCCAATCTGTACACCAGTACGGAGGTTTATCAGTAACAGTAAGCACATCCTAGGGATGTTGAGTGATATTTAACCCTGCCGCCTATTGAGAAAGGGGCTTGGGTAGTATTTCCAGGGAATACATTAATTACAACTGTCTATTTAGGCGACGATGGTAGGTATTCCATCGGGGCTCGATGCTATATTGCTCGGGGATTACTTAAGTTGCAGATTTAAGTTTTTCTTTAGGCCTGTTCAGTGTCATTCATGATAAATCAACAGTAAAGTAAGACATGCTAATTACCAGTAAACTTGAATGCAAAATTATCAGCTTTTAAAACTGTTTTCTAGCAAATGCATAGACACATCATGCTTAGAATATCATGGAATATATGAGAGTTTTAACTTATATGTTCATTGTGTTTGTTCCCTATTGAGCTAGGATGTAGCCCACCCCTTTTGACTATACGTCGCAGGTCCATTGATTGCGGCAGCTGAGGCTTCGGGAGACGTAGATCCGGGTGATTTGGATTACGTGCCTGGAGACGAGTTGGAGCCTCCTCCCGAGGACTTCTTCTAGGAGACTCTGCTATGTACTTTGACGGAGAGTAGTTTTGAGAGCTAATTGTACAGCTTGGTATGTCAAGCCCTTATTTTTGATAAACATGTAATTAGATTGGATTATTCTTTTGGCGAACCATCTGGAGTAATCAGTTTATCACCGATGGTTCGGGTCAGTTCTTTGCTCATGCAGTGGCATGAAAGTAGAACTGTCTTTTGAATGTGCCAGTTGGGCATATTACTTTTTCAGCTTTATGAAATTAATTGCTTATTTATTTATCATTGTTCTTGTTATACCAATGTTTCGTGCATAGTTTTGGGGCACAGTCTGGAGGATCGTGCTGATGGCATGGGTTTCAGGGTGCCGAAATTCGGGCTGTCACAGTTGGTATCAAAGCCTTTTCTTTTAGAAATTCTGACAATCATTCTTTTGTCAGAAGGGACTTCTGCTAATGAAAACTTTATTTTTACGTGCAAATCGTTAGGTCTTCTAGAGGAAGGGGTCGACCCAAGGGCGGCCATAGTAGAAACTTGCGTAGTCGAGATGATTTTATCTCGGACGTGAATAGAGAGCCTATAGGACATGGAGGGGCTTCTGGCAGTGGTGGCCAAGGAAGCCAAGATCAGGGAGAGAGCCAGGATCGAGATCGTGAGGATCGAGATCAGAGAGAACAAGAAAGAGTTAGAGAAAGAAACGAGGATAGAGAAGAGCGTCAGAGGATGATGCACACCATGGAGACCATGGCAGCTGCTATGGCTCAACAAAGATCGCTAAGCTCATACACATGAGCAAAGATCAGCCACCGACACCTCCAGTGGCTCCGACACCGCCAGTGTCTTCAGCTTTTATCGAGTTCAGGAGGATGAGAACTCCTAGCTTTTTAGGGCAGGCAGACACTCTGGCAGCTGAGAACTGGCTAAGTGAGATGGAGAAGGTGTTCAGTGTGCTCACTTGTACCGAGGACAAGAGCGTCCGTTGGGCAGCCTACATGTTAGACGGGGAGGCTGGGCCTTGGTGGAAGTCCGTTTCTAGGACTAGGGCTCAGAAGACTCCAGACCTGCCCTGGACATGGGATGAGTTTGTTGAGGAATTTAATAAACAATACTTCCCTGAAGTGGTGAGGAACCAGATGGAAGTTCAATTTTTACAATTGGTTCAAGGGAAGATGACAGTGAGAGAATATGGAGTGGAGTTCATTCGACTCGCTCGATTTGCGCCCGACTACGTCATCACTGAGATGATGAAAGCAAAGAGGTTTCAGCAAGGTTTGAAGCCGGACGTGAGGGGAAGAGTAGCACCATTCCAATTGAGGACCTATGGTGAGGTCATGAGCAAAGCGCTCGTAGTGGAAGAGGAGAATAATAATAAATACCACCAGAGAGAGCAACAAGGAAGGTGGAATATGAATCAGAGCAGAATGGGGAATTTTGAACCAGTGAACAAAAAGCCGAGGTTCATACCAAACAATCAAAAGCCACCGTTCCAGGGAGGTTATGAGAGACCGGCGCAGCAGAGCAACCAATAGAAATTCCCATTGCTTGTGTCGGGGAGGCCGATAAGATACGAGAGCCCTGCTATTACTACCGGAGCGACAGTTACACTGGGGTTCTCACAAGTAGCTTCTTCCACACCTCGTGAGACTTGTGCCAAGTGTGGCAAGTCTCATCGGACAGCTGACTGTAGGCAAGAAACTCGGGGTTGCTTCCGATGTGGCAAGGTAGGCCACTTGATCAAGGAGTGCCCTGAGATGAACAAAGGGAAGACGACTTCAGCACCTATTCCACGACCGATACTAGCAAGGAAGCCGATCGTCCAAGGGAGAGCCTATGCAGTCACCGCTCAAGAGGATCATAATACAAACGATGTCATTCAAGGTGAGCTTCCTTTTAATTAGAAAATTTCAATTCTTCAAATTTTAGATAGAGAAGGTGCATCTGCATATAGAAAATATAAGAAAATCTTGCTTGTGATAAATTCTAAACACGATATATATGTATATGTATGATTAGGTACATTACAAATTTATAAGAAGGGAAGCGACGTTACATACGAAGCTCGAGTGTTGATAGACTCGGGGTCTACCCACTCATTTGTTACCCCTCGCTTCACCAAGAGGATGAAAGTCTACCCAGAGGAGTTAGACTTCGTTTTAACTGTGACTGTTCCTACTGGGAAAGCGGATGATACCGAAAAGGGTTGCAACTCCGTGATCGTGAGGGTCATGGATGGAGATGTCTTTGAGCAACCGGCGAACCTAATTCTATTAGACATGCAAGGATTCGACGTAATCCTTGGCATGGATTGGTTATCAACTCACTGTGCGATGGTAGATCGTAAGAACAAGGTCGTCATCTTCAGACCCAACACGAGGAGATCATTTAGATTTAGAGGAGAGAGGTCGACACACATGCCACTTATCTCAGCAGTCAGGGCCAAGCGATTGATCAGAAAAGGGTGTAGTGGGTACTTGGCATTTTTTAAGGAGCATAAAGAGGAGAAGAATGTTATCTCTGAGATAGCAGTTTTGCGAGACTTCGTCGACGTATTTCCGGAGGAGTTACCCGGATTACCTCTAGAGAGAGAAATACAATTCGCCATCGACTTATCACCAGGAACGGAGCCTGTTTCTAAAGTGCCATACAGAATGGCTCCAGCTGAGTTGAAGGAGTTGAAAGAGCAGCTACAAGAGCTAATGGACAAGGGGTTTGTTAGACCGAGCGTGTCTCCATGGGGAGCACCGGTCTTGTTTGTAAAGAAGAAAGATGGGTCAATGCGTCTGTGCATTGACTATCGACAATTGAACAAACTCACAATTAAGAATCGATACCTTTTGCCTAGGATAGATGACTTGTTTGATCAACTGCAAGGAGCGAAGTACTTTTCCAAGTTTGATCTGAGATCTGGATACCGTTAGTTGAGAGTCAAGGCAGAAGATATACAGAAGACTGCATTCAAGACTCGATACGGACACTATGAGTTCCTAGTGATACCGTTTTGGTTGACAAATACCCCGACATCATTTATGGATCTGATTAATAGGGTGTTTAAACCACACCTGGACTCTTGTGTCGTAGTGTTTGTTGAAGACATCTTGATCTATTCAAAATCAGAGGAAGAGCATGAGAAGCACTTGAGAATAGCCCTACAGACTCTACATGAACACCAGTTATACGCTAAGCTCAGCAAGTGCGAGTTTTGGTTAGAAGAAGTTAGCTTTTTGGGACATGTTGTCTCAAAGCTTGGTGTCACTGTAGATCCAACAAAGATCGAAGCAGTGGTGAATTGGGAGCAACCAAAGACCGTGATCGACATCCGCAGTTTCCTTGGATTGGCGGGTTACTATCGACGTTTCATTGAGGGTTTTTCAAAAATATCAGGACCACTCACGAGACTTAGACGGAAAGATGCAAGGTTTGAATGGAGTGAGGCATGTGAAAAGAGTTTTCAAGAACTCAAGAAGAGACTCACTTCAGCTCCAGTGTTAGCTATTCCTTCAGGCAATGGAGGGTTTGCAGTGTATAGCAATGCTTCGTATACTGGTTTGGGCTGTGTGGTTAATCAACACAAAAAGGTGATAGCGTATGGGTCAAGACAGTTGAAAGAGCATGAGAAGAATTATCCGACACATGACCTGGAATTAGCAGCGATCATTTTTGCGCTCAAGATTTGGAAACATTACTTGTATGGTGAGACTTTTGAGAATTTTACCGATCATAAAAGCCTCAGATATCTGTTTACACAAAAGGAACTAAATATGAGGCAGCGCAGATGGATGGAGTTTCTCAAGGACTATGACTGTTCTATACAGTACCATCCAGGCAAGGCTAATGTAGTGGCTGATGCCTTGAGTCGGAAGAGTTCAGCTCAGTTGGCTAGTCTAATTTTGGGTATGCATCGATGAAATTTTTTTGAAGATCTAGCATTATATGATGCAAACATTGAGTCACAAGCTGCAGGAGCCTTCTTGGCTAATATCTCAGTGAGACCAGTGATATTTGAACATATCCATGAACTACAGATGAAAGATCCGGCGCTAACCAAGATTCATCAAGATGTGACTGAAGGCATTACATCTGAGTTTTCAATCAAGGAGGATGGTTCCTTATTGTTCAAGGGCCGTCTTTGCATTCCGGACAATGCCGATTTACGGCAAACAATACTTGATGAATCTCACAAATTAAGCTATGCTATCCACCCGGGAAGCACAAAGATGTATCAAGATTTGAAAAAGAATTATTGGTGGAGAGGCTTGAAACAAGATGTGGCAGAGTACGTGTTGCGATGTTTGACGTGCCAACAAGTAAAGATCGACATAGGCATCCCGCAGGCCTATTGCAGCCTCTACCTATACCGGAATGGAAGTGGGAATCGATCTCAATGGATTTCATTGTTGGGCTACCGCGTACTGTAAAGAAGTACAATGCCATTTGGGTAGTGGTCGATCGATTAACCAAGTCAGCGCACTTCTTGCCTTACAACACTATGTACACGGCGGGAAGACTGGCAGAGCTGTAAATGAAGGAGATTGCCCGTTTGCATGGGATTTTGGGTAGCATTGTCTCAGACCGTGACCCATTGTATACGTCAAAGTTTTGGAAGAAATTTCAAGAAGGAATGAGAACGCGACTAGATTTTAGTACGGCATTCCATCCACAAACCGACGGACCGATTGAGAGGATCAATCAAATCATTGAGGACATGCTTAGGGAATGTATGTTAGAATTACAAGGATCGTGGGATCATCACCTACCCTTGATTGAGTTCGCATACAACAACAACTTTCAGACGAGCATTGGGATGGCACCATATGAAGCACTTTATGGACGGCGATGTAGATCGCCCATCAATTGGGAGGAAACAGGTGAAAAATTTGTTTTGGGACCCGAAGTACTTGAAGATAATGCCACCTATATTCGAATGATAAGGGCCAAACTCAAAGCGGCTCAGAGCAGACAAAAGCTATGCCGATATCAAGTGGACAAGTGTAGACTTCAAGGTGGGTGAACACGTGTTTGTGAAAGTGTCACCTATGAAGGGGGTGATGAGATTTGGAAAGAGAGGGAAGCTAAGTCCCCGCTATCTTGGACCGTTTGAAGTTTTAGATCGAGTAGGGGAAGTTGCTTACCGCATTGGATTGCCACCGTTATTTGATCAGGTACACAATGTGTTCCATGTATCTATGCTTAGGAAATACCTTAATGACCCTGATCATGTGCTGAGCTGTCAATCATTTGAGATGCATGAGGATATGACTATGATCGAGCCGGTGGAGATTTTGGATCGAAAGGAACAAGTGTTGCGAACAAAAGTGATTCCATTAGTACTTGTTCGATGGAAGCATCATCCGGCCGAGGAAGCTACATGGGAACGAGAGGCCGACGTAAAAGAACAATATCCAAGCTTGTTTGCGACAACTTGAAAGTCAAAATTGTATCACTGCAAGCATGTTTGTGGATTTTAACTAGATGTGTAATTCAATGTCGATCTTATGATCAATTTATTAGGAGAACAATTTTATCCACATAGAGTCTCAAATGCGGTGTTGAACGCGAAATTGAAACTCATCATGCTCACGACATGGCTGTGATGATATATTTTGTTCAACCAATGACCAACTGGTCATCTTTTATCAAGGAATCAAAAGAGACTGAAAAGTTTTTAAATCTGAAGAATCTGATCAAAACCGATTAATTGATTTTCAAATCGATTAATAGATTTGGGAATTTGATTAATCAATTTTGGTCGATTAGTCGACTGACATGTGCCAGTGAGTGGAAATTTGATGAGGATCCAGGAAATGAAAGAAGTGAAATTTCGATTAATCGATCTGAGTTTCGATTAATCAAATTTGAATTTCGATTAGTCGATCTGGAGTTTCGATTAATCGAATAACTTAAAAATTTTAGAAAAAAATTGAAGAATGTTTACGATTTTGATTAATCGATTTGGAATTTCGATTAATCGAATTGGAGGTTCGACTAATCGAGTAACTTAAGGATTTTAGAAAAAAATTTGAAGGACTGCACGATTTCGATTAATCGAAGTGAATCTCGATTAATCGATTTTAGAATTTCGATTAATTGAAGTGAATTTCGATTAATCGACTAGGTCACACCAGTGAGCTCCAAAACTTAAAAATTTAAATGACTACGATTTCGAATAATCGAAATGTTTTTGATTAATCAATTTTGAGTTTCGATTAATCGATTTTAGAAACCGATTAATCAATTTCACACGGCTTAACCTAATTTTGAAACTTGATTAATCGACTTTGGAAATCGATTAATCGAACCGGGGCCTAGATATATAAATCGAGGGGGATTTTCTCCCCATTCAAATTCATTTGGAAATTTTCCTTGCATGCCTTCTTCTTCTTCTTCTCCAACCGACCGAGCAACCTAGGGTTTGAGCTTTTCGGATCGATTTCGGATTGAAATCGCGTTACATCAGATCAAAAACCTAAGGTAAACCCTAGTTTTGTTCAATTCGAGCTATTGAACCCTAGATTTGAGTCTTTTGTTTCAAATTGAATTGATAAACCCTAGTTTCTTGAACTTTTCACCAAAATGCCGCCAAAAATGCGGTTGTCTTCGAAGAAGGCAACCTCCAAGCTTTCGGTTTGGCGTAAGAACGCTGCACCGCCACCACCTACCCCATCACTGGTGAGGACTCCGTCACCGTCGGCATCGGATACCACATCCGAGTCGACGAGCGCATCTTCGCGTGACTCTTCGCCCATGCTGACGAACGGCCCTACCAACGACATAGTCACGACCAAGATAGAGGGTCGTGACTACACATTCACTCATCGACACATCCACGAGGTCCTCGAGTGTCATTTGGACTTAATATGTGAGACCACCCTCTTCCCACCCTTCGAGGAAGAGGTGAGATTTGAGGAGATCATGACCCGGATGACCAACGGGAAGAAGGGGTCGGGATCCTCCATTAGGAGGGTCGACCTTCCCCATTATATGTGGATGATTGATTCTATAATCAAGTGCAACCCCTACCCGTTGCGTCACAACACCGAGCGGGTGGAGATGGTGCAACAGGCACTCTACGTGGCCTTCTGTTGCCGTTGGTTTGATGCCACGATGATCATCCTCGAGGGGATGAGATACATTAAGGGCAAGTTGATGACGGGCAACTTGAGGCCCAAGGAGAAAATGCCCTATGCTCGGCTCATCTCAAGCATGCTGGAGTGCTATTCCGACGCTCCAGAATATGCGATATCGCCCCATGAGGAGAGGGCTACGGACCGAGTGAAGACGTTCTCAAACTCTTCATGGAGCCATAGTTATAATCTACTTAAGCGGACCCTACCGGCTCCGGGTCCTACACCACCAGCAGCAGCACCACCACTAGCACCTCCACTCACCCCACCACCACATCAGGACCCACCCGTGGGTGGAGCACACCCGGTTGATCCACCAGCGGAGGGGGCACCCTCCCATACCACCGCCTCACCTACGCCGCCAGCGCAGTCTGCGGCGGCCACACCGACGTCTTCTTACCGCCGGCGAGCAGCTCGCCCGGCGCCCAGTATCGAGGATGTGTTGGCCCGGATGGAGGCCAACAATGAGAGGATGAACTGACGGATGGACTTTTTGATGTTCCATACACTGCGCTACATCTATTCGTTGGACTACCAGCAGCGCCTCACGCAGGAGGCGGAGTGGATAGCAGGTCGGACCGACTGCCATACGAGTCTAGTCTTCCACGCGGGTACCTCTATAGCCGAGCGGGCGGCTGAGACGGGTCACCCACAGCCTACGAAGACGACCCAGCCACCGCCAGAGCCACCAGTTCAGTCAGAGCAGCCCGCCCCTGTCCCAAATCAGCCAGGAGAGGGGACGGCGTGAGCGCCTGATGGTAGTTTTATTTTGTGATCACTTTGTGGATCTTTTCGTATTAATGTATTAAAACCTCAAGTGTAATTATTGAGAAATGGAAAAACAAACTTGTAATTGTTGAAAATTCTGACAATGAAATACAGAACAATTTTTGTGTACTTATATTATTTTTGTTTCTTACATTGTGAATTGTGTTCGTCGTTGTTGTGTGTGGGTACGCGACACCCTAGTGTGTGGGGTACCCAAGCGAGCACCTTAGGGTTATTTTTGGGGACGAAAATTCCCAAGGTGGGGAGAATGTAATATCCCAAAAATTGAGCGTTTAACTATGACCTCGAGATCCGTGCCCGACTGGTCATGGGTTTGACCAAGTGATGGTCAAACAGTGGACTCATGAAGTTATGTACTAATGTGAGATTAGTGTGACCTAAGTGTAGAGTATAGTGTTAAGTTACAGTCACATACACCTATCTCTGGTGTATGTGCTTAACACCAAAGCCAAGAGAGGATATAAGGGTTTTAATAACCTAGTTTTCCTTTTTATTGGTTATTGAGGAGAGAGTTAAGAAGAGAGAGAGAGAGAGAGAGAGAGAGTAAAGAGGAGTTATGGAAGTAGAGTTAATGCAAATCAAGAGGAGATTAGAGCATTGATTTCCGGATTCAAAGCGATTTGGGATCGTTGAAGCAAAGGCTAGAACCCTAGCCATCAAACCCAACAAAGCAATCCTTTAAAGGGATTTATTGAGGTGAGTTTTAAATTGAAGTTAATGCATAGATTGTAAATGGTTAAATTTGGTCAAATGTACTTAAAAGAGTAGATTAAAGGCTTAGAAAAGAAAGGGGAAAGGATTTGGAAGAATAGCCAGAAAGAGGGCTGAATCAGACCAAATCGATTAATCAAAATTGGGATTCGATTAATCGATTTTGGTCTGGAAGTTGAAAAGTCAGGTAAGCCTGATTTCGATTAATCGAATTAGATTTTGATTAATCGATTTGGATTTCGATTAATCTATTTTGAAATCGACTAATCGACTGGGTACCTCTAGTGGCTGGAGAAACATGACCTGGGAAAATCGACTAATCGAGTTGACAAATTGATTAATCGACCTTGGATTTCGATTAATCGATTTGGAATCGACTAATCGATTTGGAATCGACTAATCGATTTCAGACTTCGACTACTCGATTTGAGAATTGACTTTGCTATGCCAGGGATTTCGATTAATCAATTTGGGATCGATTAATCGATTTTGGATTTCGATTAATCGATTTTGGGAATCGATTAATCGATTTGGGTTTCGATTAATCGATTTTGGGAATCGATTAATCGATCTTGGCAGACTCAGTTGACTTTTAAATTTTTCTTTAAGATTGAAGGAGGGTCTAGGACCTTCTTTATTATATCCTTAGTGATGTATTGCATGTGTTGTGATGTACCATAGGTGGTACGTGTGAAAGCGAGCACACGGAGCCGCGTGGGACCTTGATGCTTGGACCTTCAGAGAATTGAGGTGGGGAACACCTTGAACATGTACTTTAATTTCAAGAGCATGTATGTAGTGATATAATTATCAGATTTGAAGTTGTTTTAACCATGAAAAGCTTTGTGAAAATGGGTGTGTGTGTAACACCAAGAATGTGAAAAAGGCATCTATGTGATGCAAGTGATTAAGATCAAGTAATCTGATAAGAATAAGACATCCCCAGGGGATGAGAAAGTAAATAAGGCATCAAGTGTGATGCGAGTATGATATACATCCCAGGGATGTATATGTGATTGAATAATTACTGTTGAGGCCTAACTGATATAAGATAGCACTTTACACGGTGAATAACTATATGTAAAGTACATGCTATTTTTGTTATTTGAGGTTTGTTTAGAATACCCCACCGACGTGGTGGGATACCCACGACTGACGCGGCAGGATATCCGTGACTGGTACGGCGGCCAATCTGTACACTAGTATGGAGGTTTATCCGTAACAGTAAGCACATCCCAGGGATGTTGAGTGATCTTTAACCCCGTCGCCTAGTGAGAAAGGGGCTTGGGTAGTATTCCCAGGGAATGCATTAATTACAACTGTCTATTTAGGCGACGATGGTGGGTATTCCATCGGGGCTCGATGCTATATTGCTCGGGGAATACTTAAGTTGAAGATTAAAGTTTTGCTTTAGGCCTGTTCAGTGTCATTCATGATAAATCAACAGTAAAGTAAGACATGCTAATTACCAGTAAACTTGAATGCAAATTATCAGCTTTTAAAACTGTTTTCTAGCAAATGCATAGACACATCATGCTTAGAATATCATGGAATATATGTGAGTTTTAACTTATATGTTCATTGTGTTTGTTTTCTATTGAGCTAGGATGTAGCTCACCCCTTTTGACTATACGCCGCAGGTTCATTGATTGCGGCAGCTGAGGCTTTGAGAGACGTAGATCCGGGTGATTCGGATTACATGCCTGGAGACGAGTTGGAGCCTCCTCCCAAGGACTTCTTCTAGGAGACTCTCTTGTGTACTTTGACAGAGAGTAGTTTTGAGAGCTAATTGTATGGCTTGGTATGCCAAGCCCTTATTTTGATAAACATGTAATTAGATTGGATTATTCTTTTGGTGAACCATCTGGGGTGATCAGTTTATCACCGATGGTTCGGGTCGATTCTCTGTTCATGCAGTGGCATAAAAGTAGAACTGTCTTTTGAATGTGCCAGTTGAGCATATTACTTTTTCAGCTTTATAAAACTAATTGCTTATTTTTTATCATTGTGCTTGTTATACCAATATTCCATGTATAGTTTTGGGGCACGGTCTGGAGGATCGTGCTGATGGCACGGGTTTCGGGGTGCCAAAATTCGGGCTGTCATAGAAAAGGTCACCAATAGCATTGACAAACCCAATATACTGGATGTATCGCACGCCGCTGAGAATGGTGGGGTTTTGGGCCAACGGGCCTTGGTGAATGGTGGGGTTTTGGGCCAATGGGCCTTGGGGCATTTGGGAGATGGCGGTTTGGGCCATTGGGCCTTGGGGCATATGGGAGATGGGGGTTTGGATGGTATGGATTATGGGGGGTAGATGGGGGTCATGGGGGAGTGAGGCATGGAGATTAGCTAGTGTGTGAGATGGGTTTATGGACATGGGGTGTGGAGGAGAGGAGACATTTTTAGAAGCCTTCCACATGGAGTAGACTTGGAACATCTCCTCCATCATGGTCATGGAAGGAGGGTCGGATGTGGATGGTGGATTTAAGGGGTGATGGGGTATAGATGGGATGGATGTGGAGGATAAATTGGGCATGGCCCCAGTAAAATTGGGCATGACCCGGGTAAGTGAGGGAATATGGGATGGATTAGAGGGATGAGGAGATGTATGGGGTATGTTTTGGGATGAAGGGGGATATGGTGTGGAGGGGTGAGAAAAATTGGGCATGGCCCCAGTAAAAACAGGCATGACCCGGATAGATGGGGGGATTTGTGTTGGATAAGGCAAAAGTGGTGTATGTGAATGTGGGTGGATCGGGCCTATAGGGGGGAAATGGGAAATGGGGCATGGAGGTGGATTGGGAGAATGGGTTTGCGTTTGTCATGAATGTGGAGGGGAAAGGTGTTGGATTTGGCATGGGCATGGTTTGGGCAAAAGATGGGGAGTTGGGGGTTGGACTTTGGATGTTTTGGGAGGTTGTGGTTGGAAAAATGGGGGCGCCAAATGGGTCGGGTAATGGTAAAGGGTGATTGGGTGAGGGGGATGGATGTGGAAATGTCTCCCGAATGGGAGTGAGTTGGAGAGTGTGGCGGGGATGAGTCGGGATCGGCGTAAGTCGAGTCCACTACCCATGACATTCTTTGGGAACGGATTGGGTAAGGGTGCCTTGGATAAGGCCTAAAAATCCTCTTCCTTCTTCCCCTACAGGACGACGGAGGACAAGATGATGCCATTGTGCCGGCACCACAAGAACTCTATTTTTAGGTTTTGATTTGATTTTTTTTTTATAAAATTTTAATTTTTAGAGAAAATTTTGAAAAACAAAGGTTCTGAGGCCTTGGGATTCCCTTCTCGGGTGGCTCTTGTACCCTAATTCATGACCCGCAGCGACGATTCTGACGCACTTCAAAAGAATCGAAGGAGGACCTTCGATCTATTGAAGGCATGGAAATCAAGGCAAACAACCTGATCCCCCGGAATGAGTAAAAAAGAAGTTTCCTTCTTTTGACCGGCGGGGACATATTGGGTGTCGGAGATGGCAGGGCCCAAACAGAGGTACTAAACACACTAATCGGGGGACTCGAGAGGTGAGAAAACCTCAGATTTTGGGTTATTGTTGTCCAAGTAGACTTGGAGCAACTAATACATGCGCCAAGGTAGCAGGGCCTCTTTTTTACACTGGCACAACTATTAGTTGCGCCAAGGTAGAAGTGGAGAATTTAATGCTAGCACAACTATTAGTTGTGCCAATTATAATTTCTCGATTTTTGGAGTGGCACAACTAATACTTGCGCCAGGCCAAAATGATGCTCCAGAGTTTATGACAGCAAGGAACAACAACCTAAAAATGGGTCTTTTTTTGGGTTTTGTGGAAGCTAGGCTTTCGGGAATTGAGCTATTTTTGTGATCGGTTCTCTCCTCACCGCACCTAAAGGGTTTGAGTCCGGTATAACTCGCTAGCGAGCACCCCAAGAGTTTTAAGTTTTAGAATGAGAACCCACCCGATATACCTCCGGCGCAAGGGCCTTCTCAGATGCTAGGAGAGCTGGGACTTTTCTGGATCATCCCCACTAGGGGCTGCCACCATACTAAGACCCGGGTGGTTGTATGTGTGCCTAAACCCAACCTTTTTAAAATCTACCTCGTAAAAACAAGTTAATTAAGCTCCCTATTCTTGGTTCAATTTTAATTTTTTCAAAACTCTTTTTTTTATAGAGGTTTTCTTTAGTTCAAAGACTGAGGGTGATGAACTCGTGCCCCCATTACGGGCCAACGTCTATTGTTGGGATATGAGTGCACAAGTAGGCCCGCCAATCGGCTAAGGCACTTCAAATGATATAAATTTAAACGAAATTAAAAGACAATGCTCAAATTGGCCCGCCAATCGGCTAAGGCACTAAAAATGACAGAAATGTAAGAAAAAAAAGGAAATGCGCAACTATGCCGGCCGATCAGCTAAGGCATGTAAATGATGGAAAAGTAGGGGTGAGAAAGTAAAAATAATAAAACAAAATAAAAATAGTAAAAAAAAGTTAATAAAATAAAAAGAAATGGCCAAATTTCAAGGAGAAGCTCTGAACGCTATCCCCAGCAGAGTCGCCATCTGTGCAACCGTGGAATTTCTGACGATCCTGTCACGACGATGCGCTCACTTGCAAAAATATAGAGTCGCCACCCAGAGCTTTCGGTGTCCTGGGATACCTATATCATTTTTATAAGCATCGAAGTGCCACAAATATGACTCTGAATCCAGTCCACACCAAAGGCTCTTGGGTAGGGGCTCGGTTATCGATCGAAAAGGTGTTAGGCACCCGATCAACCCGCTTATCGAGGTCTCTAATAATGGCCAAAATAAAAATAAAGTAAAATAAAAGAAAATGGTTTCCTCTTGCCCAAATGGGCCTTAAATCCTATTTGTGTCCCTCCGTTCCTACCGAAAATTCGGCGGCGTAACGGCACAAATGGGAGGATGGGAAATGCTAAAAAGAGATAGGAGAAGGGGAGAGCCAGAGCCTTGCGTGGCTTACTTTGATGAACTTTTGAAGGCCTTGTATGGTATGGAATGGGATTCTAATTCCTAAGGCTTAAACCTAAGAGGTAGAGTGAGGGGTCTAGGAGGTATCACACACCTAAGCTAAGGGTTTTGGATGCAAGAATAAGCTTGAAATGAGGTTAGGAGATCCTGGAATTTATGTGAAAATAGGGCACAATAGGGAGGATGTACTTCTCACTTTGAGCTCTTTCTCTCTTAAGCAAATTTCTCAACCCTTAAAACCAAGGGAGGGGGGCTCTATTTATAGGAAATGGGTGGATTAGGAGACCATTTAGATGCTAATTGGGGTTAGTAATTAGGTAATCTTACATTTAAGGATTCCTATGATTTTTGGAGCCTTGAAAGGTATGAAAAGGTCCTCCAATGGTGGATGATAGGGAGGGGCCTTAAGTCACCTAATGGGTTGCAAATAGGGTGCAAAAGGGTACAACAGATCTATCAGAACACACCCCAAAGACCCCATTGGGCAACAAGTCAAACCCTAGACATAAAATTCGAGGCAAAACCAGAGGTTACTGTTTATATGCCCGACACAACTAGTAGTTGCACCAGGCAAATATACAGTAAAACAGTGCTGAACAGTAACCTAAAAGTTGGCTTCACGAGGGTTGGGTCCACTTCAATGTTGGCGCAACTATTAGTTGCGCTAGGCTTAAATCTTGGGAAAGTGGCTTGGCGCAACTAATAGTTGTGCTAGGCTAAAATATAACTGGCACAACTATTAGTTGCACCAAGTCATTTCTGGGGAGAAATGGCCTGGCGCAACTATTAGTTGCACCAAATCCCTAAGGGGGGCCAATTGAAATTACTCTTTTCCCTCCAAGTTCGAACCGCCATATCTTTTTATGTATAACTCTGATTGGAGAGATTCTTAGCTTGTTGGAAAGCTAATGACTTCTACTTTTTAATGGTATGAGAATTGATTATGGTAGAAGGCTGTAGCTAGTCCTGGTTCACCACTCCTCTTCCAAGGCTCGGAAGGGGTTTTAAGGGTCAGGATTGGTTTCTAAGGGTTTGAGAAAGTTCTTAAGGGATCTAGTATGATTCCAAAGGGTTTGGAAGGGTTTCTAAGGGTTCTAGGGTGGTTCCTAAGGGTTTCATACATGCCATCAATAGCTCGAAAGCGCGCCTCTCTCGAAATGTGTTTCGATCAGACGTTGGGCCAAATTTGGGTGTCTACAAATTCGTATCAGAGATTACTAATTTAGGGCTATGAACGTGCTATCCTGGTCGTATTTTTCTACTTTTCTTTTATGTTTCTGGGGGATTACGCACTTCACTCCGAGAACATAAATCAATTGCGCGCCGACGGGAGCATGTGCATTCAGAGCGTTAGAAAATATTGCACACAAGTTTCCGATCATTTGACCGAATTAAACGCAGGGTACTGAGCCCGCGATTAAGTCGGTGGCTGGTCACTATACGGCAACCTTTGGCATTCACGCGTCACTGTATGGGTGCTTGAAGTGATTATGCGCTTAACATGATGCTCGCAACCAGACGGTCGGGTTAGTTTGAGCGGGTGAAAATTAAATTACTCGCTCAAGGTTGGTCATGTAATCTGAATTAAGGGCGATTAGAGTGACGCGTGATTAGTTTCCGCGCCAGAATTTAAGCGTGCGATTTTGGCATGCCTTATAAATAGTTTAAAATTTTTTCATTTTTATTGTGTGATCCGTGTTAGTCTTCAATTCTCTGTGTCTTTGTTTCTTGGTGCTCTAGTTTTCATGTTTTCGTGACATTTCGTGATCCGATCGTCCATTTCAGGCACTGTTTCTTCTGTTTTCTTTAGTTTTTCAAGCTCTTCGTTCAAAGATGGAGTCTGAGGGTGGTGGTAGGCATGATATTACCATTTCTGATTTAGAGAGGATGTTAGGGATGGAGATAGGTGAGACTTTTGAAGTTCGGACTGAGGTCGTCGGGGAGGCGAATGTTGAGGAGGTAGTTGGAGAGGGGGTATTGGAGGTTCACCAGTCGGGGGTCAGGGAGGAGGCACTCGAGATTGAGTAGGGGGCACTGAGGGTGAGAGGGTTGAGGGTGAGAGGGCTGAGGGTGAGAGAGCTGAGGAGCATCGAGATCGCAGACACTTCTTGCTGAAGGATTTCTTCGCTCGAGGCCGGGTAAGTACCCATGAGCGAGAGTTCTTCTATTTTGTTTTAGATATTTAGGTTATGACATAGGCTTATCAGGCTCTGGAAACCCTTCTAATTTATATCAAACCTGTATTGATGATTGATTGTGTGCTCACTCATGCATCATAACGGCTTCTAGAGATAGGTCACGTTTCTATTCAGTCATTCTTATCACACTCTGTGTGTTTGTTGTAACTTGTCATTGTGTTTGGGGCATATTTGAATTACTTTTAGTTTTAAATTTATTTATCTTTCGTCATAGGTATGTGTTAGTTTTACTGTTATTGTTTGTGTTTCGTTTGATAGGAGCCCCCACAGCTAGCTATCAGCTCGGCATGGGCCGAGTCTCATACTTAGTACCGTGCCTTGCCAGAGTTTCAGCGAGCGCAGCTAGTGTCTTTTGGTTTTGAATTGATTCTGAAGCTGGAGCCCTTTCAGGTCGATCATGGCCTAATCGCGGTGATCTTGGAGAGGTAGGGGGAGGAGCATCAGACGCTTCTCTTTCCAATTGGTATGATGTTGTTGACTCTAGAGGACTGGGTCTGCATCACTAATCTTCATTTAGAGGGTGAGCATATCACAGGGTGGATGGCAGGACATTATTTGGTGGTGTGCAAGGATATTTTGGGTGTGCCGTATAGGTTGAGTGGCTTGGGGCCAGGTATAGTTCAAGTCACTTAGTTTTCGATATGTTTGCGAGTGGCTTCATCCCTCCGAGGTGCCATTCAGAGGCGAAGGTGACCTATGAAGCGCGTTGTGCAGTAGTGGTTGGTGGGGAGCTCGTGGTGGAGCCGGGATAGGGTGCTCCGAGCATTCTTGATGCACTTCCTTGGTGCGGTGCTCTTCTCTTCTTCGACTCGGGGATGCATTACTGGGTTATATTTTATGGTGCTTGGGGACTTGGATCGAGTCCCTTCCTACGTGTGGGGTGCGGCCGCGTTGGCGCATCTCTATGAGTAGCTTTACCGTCGAGGACAAGGCATCATCTCGATCAGAATTTTCCTTCCGTTCATCCAGGTGAGGTTTGGTTAATTAATGCCATAGTGTCTCTTTTTTTTGGTCTTTTAATGGTAACTATTCAACACTTCTTCTATTTTTCTTTCCAGTTTTTAGCGTATGACCATTTTACTTTTCTTCATTCAGGAGTTCCGTTGGAGGTGACATTCATGTTCCCAGAGATTCACATGTGGAGGGAGATGTTGAGGGGTCGCCGCTGGTCTTTGGATCTTCAGATTGCGCGAGGCCTCTTCGAGGATATGCATGCAGGACAGGTATAGATTGTCATGCATACATTTTTTTCATCTTGGTATTTTAGGATCTGAGTCTTCATTGAGGGGTCGGCTCGTTTATTTGGTTGTAGGTGATTTGGAGGCCCTATGAGGATGAGGAGGATGCCGACGTGCCAGTGATTCAGTCTGGCCAACCCTTCTTTGATGTGGACATACGGGTCCATTGTTTTGAGAGAGTGGAGAGGATCCACACTTCTCGCGCGGTACGACAACTAGGGCTCGCTCAGGGAGTCCCTCTAGAGATTCTCCATAGAGTGGCGAAGAGGATGACTGGCCCTCCTGGCCAAAATTTCACGACACGGATGGCACTTCAGATAAAGGATTTTAGAGCTGGGGAGACCAAGGTTAGGGGGGACACATGACGAGGTGGACGTCCGAGAGTATGTGCGGTGGTTTAGTGCATTGAGTGGCGGGCGTCTCTTCACACGTCCCTTCCATGGGAGTGGCTCTTTCTCGATTGGTGGGCCAGAGTCGGCGTCAACTTTGAGGGAGAGGTTGGCTGCATTAGAGCAGGGCCATCTCACTGCAGGAGTGTGGGGGGCATTGGACACTCTTCATGGGGCGATGGAGTAGATGGGGTGTGCTCCTCGTCCGGATGAGGAGATATTGCAGTCTTTAGCCTCCTTGGTTGCTCAGGCTAGGGCAGTGGAGGATGAGTTGGGGGCTCGGCTAGTGGAGACTTGACGACTCATGGTGAGTTAATTTATGATTTTTTTTCTTTTATGTGGATTCGGACTTCTAATCGTTCTGACATGGTTGTGGTGTCTCATTTTATTTTATTTTGGATAGGCTGTGAGGGAGGAGGAGGTTGCTCATCAGACGACGATGACCGAGTTGTTACGCGGTCAGTAGCAGGCCGGTCGAGAGGTGGAGGCCAGCTTACGATCTAAGATTGATCGATTGCTAAGTGTCTTTATAAATGTAGTTTTGTTAATTGTTAGCATTGTGAGCTGGCCAACTGATGTGTTTATTGTTATTTGTAGAGAGCCGAGCTCGCTGACGGAGGTTCCGTTCCAGCATTTAATCCATCTTTAGTTACTTCCTCTAGTTGGGAGGATCCAACAATGGCTCAGCTTCGGGCTGAGCTAGATCATTGGGTAAGTTTCATTCAACCTTTTGTCTTGTTTGTGTCATTGCATTAGTTGGTTGGATGTCATTGTTTTACTTTCTTAGTAGCTTACTAACATCATGCGGTATTTCAGCGTCGGGTTGCCAAGGATCTTCAGACGAGGGAGGTGACTGCTGCCTCTCTATGCCCAGAGAGTCAGGTATAGTTTCTGGTGTGGTGTAATCCTATTTCAGTTATTCGATCTTTATTTTATTTTGATATATCTTGTGTTGGTTTGTTTTGTTCTTCGTGCAGGCCATTCCGGACTCTACTCCTGAGGCTCCCCCTAAGGAGTCTATTCCTATCCCTACTCAGGTATGTTTTAGTCATTATGTTTGTAGTTTATTTGTCATTATAGTATTTTTCTGATGTATCTGTTTGTTCTTGTTATAGCCACCTATGTTTGATGTTCCTTTTGTGCCTCCTGCTGATCCAGTGACTGCTGAGACGGTCGAGCGACTTCGGGAGGAGAGGCAGGCCCTGGTATAATCCTTTCCCTCTTTTTTCTTTCATAGTTTCTTATTTCATTCATGTATATATTAGTTTTCCTTTGACTTGGTGCGGTAATGCAGGTTCGTCAGCGAGAGGAGGCACGTCTGGAGGCCGCGCGAGCCACTCTTAAGGCTAGACGAGTCCTTGGGGAGACACAGAGTAGGGAGGATATGTTTGCCGAGATGATGGCCACACAGAAGACTCAAACTGAGGCGTTAGAGGTGGCTCGTCGAATGATGCAGGCGGAGATGCAGGCGTCCCTAGATCAGCTTCAGTATTGTTTGATGAGGAGTGAGCGAGGGATATATAGGCTAGCCATCAGCTTGGTGGATCAGATTCATGGGTTGCAGGTTCCTCAGCTGGGCAGTCTCATCGCAAGTCACATGATCGTGTCTGGGGTGATGCTCGTGAGGATCCCATTTTTTGTGAGGTTCTTGGGAGGTATCCTCCTCGTTCTCGATCGAGGCGGTCTGCTAGTCAGGCGAGTGAGGGAGGATCTATGGCGGGGCCTCGTCGTTTAGAGGTTTCGAGGAATCTGGGTGCCGAGATTATATTTTCAGAGGACCAGTCTACGGACCTCCGAGCTAATGATACCGGGGATAGCAGCTCACGGCCATCCCAGCGACAGCGTAGGGAGTAGTTGTGCGTGTGTGTTTTTGTATCCATAGCATGTGTGTGGTTATATATATAGGGGGTGTCCCCAACGATAAGTGTAAAAAAGAAAAGAAAATATTTTGACATATATATATATATATATAAAAAGAGATTTTTTGGTTTAGATGTACCTGATTGGCTCCTTTTTCTTTTACTTACCTCTTGCGTCTACTTTTGCTTCCTTTTTTTTGCTTTAGCGCCATCGACCGTCATTGGGACTTGGATGCTTCCTGAGCTGGCCCAGTGATGATTGAAGGTTGCCTTATATCTGCACATGTGAGAGTGATGATGTCAGTAGTTTTGTTCTCCCCCTTGCTAGTTGTCAAGGGGGGTAAGTGTCTCAGACTAGAGTCTGGTAGCAAAAGATGGATATGTGCTCTTCTTTTTTCTTCTTTTTTTTTCTCTTTTTTTTTTTGTCTTTCTTTTCCCTTTTTTCTCTCTTTTTTTTGAAATGAAAATAATGCAACAGGGAAAGCGAATAGCTAAAATAGAAATAATAACAAAACAATAAAATGAAAATGCCCCAGTGTGGGAGCGCAGTATGATTGGCAGTATGGTATCTTCGGTAGCACTTTCCGAGTGGTAACTTCGTCATTTCTTATCTTCTTTATGGACAAGCCAGCACTTCTGATATGATTCTTCTTCTAATCGAAAAAAAATGCCCCAGTGTCAAGATGCAATGGAGTTTTTCTAGGTTTCGAGATGAACATTTTGGGTCTACAAGCAGTCATAGGTATTTGGTGAGTTAGTATTGAAGAAAAGTTTATCGGTACTATCATCGAATTGAGGAGGTCTCTTTGATTAGGTCA
The DNA here is from genome assembly GCA_021018995.1 of Chloranthus sessilifolius. NCBI lineage: Eukaryota > Viridiplantae > Streptophyta > Magnoliopsida > Chloranthales > Chloranthaceae > Chloranthus > Chloranthus sessilifolius. The sequence continues at coordinate 85,166,255 of CM037592.1, forward strand.
GTCGTATACAAGTTTTATTTTAGGGTGGTGGTCATCCTATCCCGTGGTTATTAGGGAGAAGTATGGTAGGTCAAGTAGGTGATTGCATCAGTCATCATTCATCAGTTTTTAGTTTCATTTCTAGGAGTACCTTGTAAGGCTTCTGATTTATCATAAAAAATAAAAATAGCAGAGGGGGAATAAGGCTCAGGGATGCAGAGAATAGTTTGTATCTAATATTTCCCAAAAGGGATGAGTAATAATGTTTTTCTTAGAGGGGATATGGGATGCCATGATCGAGCTCTTCCTCAAATTTTGGTGCCATCAAGATCTCACATTCTACGATTAGCAGGAGTTTATCCTCCTCCCGCCATCTTACAATGACATCTAGTAGTATGGGGACATCAGGGATGCCCTCACAGCTTACTTGTACACTTCTAGTAATGTTACTAGGGGTGTCCTCACGGTCTGCTTATGCTTCCCTGAGCTCATTGACTTGTTCATTCGTCGTAATACTCTCACTCAACTTTTGACATATAAATGCACATTTTTTTTGAAAGCATCCTGCTAGTGCAAGAATAATGAGTTTTGATTGAATCTAACATCTTCATTTTTTTTTACTCTAACATCTCCTCTAATGATGGGAGAAGGGAAATAATGATCGGGTGTGTGCGACCATGGATCCTCACGAACCCGTCGCGACTATGCGCTCGCTAAGAATGAAATGTAGAGTCGCCACCCGGAGCTTTTGGTGACCCGAGAAACCTTCAAATCGATATTTTGAGCACCGAAGTGCTCAATATGACTCTGATTTACCGGTCTTTGCCAAAGGCTCTAGGGTAGGGGCTTCGGTTATCGATCGGGAATGGTTTTGGCACCCGATCAACCCACACGTAGCGGTCTCTATCTATGGCCAAAAATAAAAATAAAAGGGCAGAGTTTCCCCTTGCCCGAAGGCAATACGGTCCTATCAAGCTCTGAGCCAAACCAAAATTTTGGCGGCGTAACAGCTTGAATCCTTGGACGGAGGAGACCCCAAGAAGGAAGAGGAAGAGAGGGGTGAGCTAGAGCTCACGGGCCCTTGTTGCACCGTGGAAGACCTTCTCTTCGGCGTGCTTCCGATGGCTTAAACAGTATGAAAATGGGCTCTAAAGCTAGGATTCGGTAAATAGGAAGTGTAGTGTGAAGCTAAGGAATAGATTTTGGCTAAAAGAGAGTGATCTAATGGTGGAAATGGATTGAAATGGATGAACTAGGCATGCTAGAATTTTGGAAAAATGTGTGCATTTTCTCTCACTAGGGTTCTCTCTTTAGCTCAAAATTCTTAACCTTAATTTTTTTTCAAGCAACCCTTTGGGAAGAGGGGGGTCTCTCTATTTATAGAGAAGGGATGGGTTAGGGGCTTACTTAAGAGCTAATTGGTTTAGCAATTAGGTAATCCCTCATCTAAGGTTTTCTAGGTTTTCAAGGTCCTAGGGTTTTGGGAAACTGGTTTTAATGGCGGATGATGGGGTGAGACCATGGGTGAGTTAAGGGTTGCCAATAAGCTCAAAGGGGGTGCAACCAACCTCAAGACACCCACCTTAACCAAGGGGATGGTCAAAGGGTCAAACCAGATGGAGGAAATTCAAGCATTTAATGACAGTTACTGAAGCTAAGCTGGGCGTATATATTACATACGCTCAGCTTATGCATAGTAAAACTCAAGAAAACCAGGGGGAATCTAAGAAGATGGGTGCCCGTGGTGGGTCCCACCTATGCTGGGCGTATATATTATATACGTCCGACCAAATTTGGCCCAAAAATGCCAGGCATATATAATATATACGCCTGACTAATCTGGGGCCAAATTGGCTGGGTGTATGTAATACATATGCCTGAGTAAAAGTTGTCATTTTGTGTGAAACTTCAATCGGCCATAACCTTTGAACCACAATTCCCAATCGGGTGATCTTTGGCTCGTTGGAAAGCTGGAGAAGTCCTCTTTCCAAAGGTATGTGGCTCATCCTCAGAAGTGGTCAGTATAAAATTTGTAGCTCTCCTCCCATCAAATGCTCAGAAGGGTTTAAATTGAGTTTGGGAAGGGATCCTAGGGTTTAGGGGTGATCTATAAGGGTTGGGGGAATGGTTATAATGGGTTTTAGGTGATTCCTAAAGGTTTGGATAGATTTCCAAGGGTTCAGGGGTGCCATCAGAAGCACAGGGGTGCATTTCTCTCGGAGTACAGATTGATCGGGCCTTGGGCCGAATTTGGGTGTCTACAGAGTGTTACTTATGCTTTTGAAAAGGGTTAGATAGGTCACTTAATCCTTTAATCAAATTACCCGAGTGAGAAAATGTGGGCGATAAATCGGAGGTCTTAAGGATATTCTGATAATTGAAGGCGTATGACCAATGAATGGGCCATGACGACTACGGGGGTGATAAGTATAAGTATTTAACCACAGGATGTGACGATCACAGGGCTAAGGGTAATATTTTCTAAGGTTGTTCCAAGGGCTCGAGAGTTCCTCCACATCTTGGTTCGCCAGTTTGTAGGCATTTCCAAGGTATGCGGCTGTTATGACATAAAGGTCTTCCCAATTCGATTTTAGTTTTTCTTTCGGGTGGGCATGCTTGGAAGGCATGATTTTCTTTAAGACTAATTATCCAATATTAAAGGTTCGTTCAAGGACTTTCTTATCGTACGACCTGGCCACTCTCCTCTGATATACCTGAGCATGATCAGCTGCCCTTAGACGTGTTTCATCAAGCTGGTCTAGCTGCGTGAGTAAGGCAATTCTCCTCTTATCTAAGGATGGCTCATCATCGAGTTGGATGCGTAAAGATGGTACTTGTATCTCATATGGTAGGACTACCTCCATCCCATAGGTAAAAAGGCAGGGAGTTTGGCCAGTGGCCGTACGAATAGAGGTCCTATAAGCCCAGAGTACTTTTGGTAATTGTTCAGGCCAGTCAACCCCATTGCTTGCTTCTACTGTGCATTTTAGGATTTGAATTAGTGTTTTATTCGTAGCTTTCGCCTGTCCATTTCCTTGAGGGTAGAACGATTATGAGTGGCATAGATTAATGCCATACTTCTTGCATAACTTCTTCATCTTCTCCGTGATGAACTGTGGTCCATTGTCAGTAATGAACATCCTGGGTACTCTAAACCTGGTGATGATATTCTGAATGATAAACCTTATGAGTGTTGAAGCGATGATTCTAACGTAGGATTCAACTTCTGCCCATTTAGTGTAGTACTCGGTCGCTGTAAGAATGAACGCATGCTGGTGAGTGTTCCCAACGGTGTCTGTGAAAGGCCCAATGATATCAAAGGCCAATATCAAGAACGGCCATGGCGAGGTCATAGTATTTAATGCAACTGATGGAGCTTTGATGAGTGCAACGTGTTCTTGGCATTGCTTGCAGGATTGGATGTAGAGGTGGCAATCTCTGAGCATTGTTGGCCAGAAGTACCCTTATCGTATAACTTGATCGGTGAGTCTCTGTCTATCGGAGTGGGCGCCACAGGCACTGGCGTGTATCTCTCGGATGATGTATTGTCCTTCGACGGTTGTAGCACATCGTAGTAGTACTCCATTGGTGAAGGCTTCCTTATATAATGTTTCGTCGAGTATGCAAAATCGGGTGCATCTGTTCCTTATGGTCTTCGATTCGATCTTCGTGACATATGGAGGGACATGTTGATGTTTCAAGAAGTTTTAGATGTCGAAATACTACGGTTGTCCATCTTCAGTCGGTGATTTTTCAAGTCTAACCTTGGCGATTTTGATTTCTGACCTGACGTGCTTTCCCGGGGTGATTACTTCTTTCGGTTCTGTACTTGTCCGGAGGATGGGTAATTCTCTCTTGATGGTCCATGCTATCTCATGGGCAGGTACTATCAGTTTTTCAATGAAGGTCTTGGTATTTTGTGTGATGGGTATTTGGATGGCCGAGGCTAGCGTGGCTAAGGAATCTGTGAGCTCATTTTCTAATCTAGGGATGTGTGTAAAAGAAATTCTTTCAAATTTCTTTACTAAATATTGAGTGGTTCCTAGGTATGCCATTAGTCTCCTTTCCTTAGTTTTCCATTCTCCTATGATTTGTGAAATTACTTGTTTGGAATCACCGATGGTTTTTAACTGTTTGACACCTAACTGTAGCATTGCTCGCAGTCTAGTAATAAAGGCTTCATATTCTACGACATTGTTAGTGACAAGAAAATCTAGTTGAAAAGCTTTAGGTATAACAACTCCTTCTGGGCTTAGGAGGACTATCCCGATGCCTTTTCCTTTGTGATTTAGAGCACCGTCGAAATAAAGGGTCCATGAGGTCTTATCGAGCTCTTCATTATGAATTGTGAATAGGTCTTCATCGGAGAAATCCAAGTATATGGGTTCATCATTCGACAGTGAGAGATCTGCAAGGTAATCAGCGATTTCTTGCCCTTTGATCGACTTCTGCGTGACCTAAGTGATATCGAATTCTTACAAGAGCATACGTCAGTGAGCGATTTTTCCTGATGTTGCAGACTTTTCGAATACGTACTTCAGAGGGTCCATTCGGGCCAATACTAGTATTTCATGTGCTCCAAAGTAGTGTCGTAATTTGGTGGAGGCCCACACCAATGTGAGGCAAGTTTTCTCCATTGAAGTGTATTTTTGTTCATATTGGACCATCATCCTACTGAGGTAGTAGATAGCCTTCGCTCTCTTGTCTTCTTTATATTGTCCGAGGATTACTCCCATTGCTTTATCGTTCACTGAAAGGTATAGAATTAGGGGTCTTTCGAGGACCGGTGGCGATAATATTGGCAGATTAAAGAGGTACCTTTTGATATTGTCAAAGGCTTGCTGGCACTGGTCATCCCATTTGTACTCAGCTCCTCCTTTAAGTAGCCTATATAAAGGATTGCATCTGTCTGAATGCTGGGAGATGAATCTCCTAATGAATTGCAATCTTCCTATCAGACCTCGTAACTCTTTGATATTACTGGGAGGCGGCATCTCGAGGATGGCTCTGACTTTTGCAAGGTCAACTTCGATCCCTTGCTTGCTAACTATAAAACTAAGTAATTTTTCGTAGGTGACCCCAAAGACACATTTCTTTGGGTTCATTTTTAGCTGGTATTTCTTCGCTCTCTATAAAACTAGTCAGAGCACTTCAATATGTCCTACTCGCATTTGGGACTTCACTAATATGTCATCGACGTAGACTTCTACGCACTTATGCATCATGTCGTGAAAGATAGCCATCATGGCGCGTTGATACGTGGCTCCTGCGTTTTTGAGCCCAAAGGCATGACGATGTAACAATAAGTTTCCCATGGTGTGGTGAAGGAAGTCTTCTCTTGGTCGGACCCTGCTAATTTGATCTAATTATATCAAGAGAAATCATCCATAAAGGATAGCATCTTATGTCCAGCTGTGTTGTCAACTAGAGTGTTAATGTGTGGGAATCGGAAGTCATCATTTGGGCATGCCTAGTTGAGGTTTCGGAAGTCGATGTAAACCCATACTCTGCCATCTTTCTTGGCGACAGGCACTATGTTGGCGACCCACTTAGGGTAAAGGACAACTTGGATAAATCTGGCTTTGTGTAACTTGTCGACTTCCTCTTTAACTTGGAGAGCAGTTTCTGGGTGCATCCTATGGAGTTTCTGCTTAATAGGCTTTGCATCAGGTTTTAAGACTAGTTGATGTTCTACTAAACTTGGGTCTAAATCGGGAATGATTTCGTAGGACCATGCAAAACAGTCAAGGTGTTCTTGTAGGACTTGTACAATTTGTTGGCGTTCCTTAGAGTTAAGCATTGCACTAATCAGTAGCTTCTTGGGTTTCTCTTCAGTGCCAAAGTTAAGTTCTTCTGTGGGTTCTGTGAAAGCTTGGGTTTGCTCATCGAAATGCTTGATAACCCATTGGAAGTCCGGTGCCTCCTCGGCATTTGGTGTTCTTTCTTCGTCCTTGATAAGTCTGTATACTATGAAGTTACTACACTAGGGATCTGAATTTGTGAAAAGTGACTCTTCATCGGGACAACTTATGATTGAGAGATCTTTGGTAAGGTGAAGATCAAGACTACTGATTCTTCTCTCAAAGTCATGAAGTATCTCGTCCAGTATGATCACTGGCCTATTGTTTAGCCGAGATGCTTTACGTCCTTGTGCGGGTAATGGGATAGAAACCTTAAGAGAAAAGTCTCCTTATTGGCCGTAAATTTGGTTCGGAACAAAGAGTTTCCTTTCTTTTCTGGGATTTTCTGATTTTTTTGGATTTTGTATTTCTGAATTTTTAGGGTTTTCTATTTTTTCTATTTTTTTTACTTTTGACAATAAATATGGTATAGGGTCGGTCACCTTAAGGGGCGCCGGGAGAATTACTTCCTCTAGTTGAGGGAGCGAGACGGCTGCTAGAGTTGTTCGGGCGATTCTTTGAGAAATGCTTACTTGTTGTGAATTTGGCATTTTTTTTTGGAGTCCTCAGCTAATGAGACCTTTTGAATGAGTGACGCGGGTGATAGTGGCACCGACGTTCGAATTTCCTCTATCGCATTAATGGCCTCTTCATCAAAGAAACTCTTAAGATCGTAGTCAATTGCACTATCACCTTATGGGTCGTAATAATGTTGTTCTTCCCACTGAGGGGGATCTCCCAAAGGATCCTTAAGGGTAGCGAGTTCTTTTCCTTGATCTTCATGATACATTAGGTTGAGCACGCATGCTCGGTAGCAAGGTTGATAATGGTGAAAAATGCAGTGGGACTCCCAAGGGCATTCCCATCCTTCTAAGTTAGAGTCAGAGACAGTGCTGAACTCACTTTCTTGATATGATAATGCTTAAAGCCCTAAATTGGCTCACTCCACTAACTCGAGTGCAAGGAGATCTATCCAATAGTCTTCGTCATCACTCGGGGGAGGTTGCCATTCTTCCTTGAGAGATTTCCAAAATATTTGGGGTTGCAGCGAATCTGGGGATGTAAAAGTGTCTAGTTCGAGTTCCTCTTCAAACTCTATAAGAGCTTGTTGAGTGTTTCCTTCTAGATCAATCAGATAATCGTCAAGATTGTCTTCTTCTTGTGCAGGTAGCTGAGCTGGTAGGTCATTGCTGGTCTCTGTCATGGCGGGGTTGGAGTGGTTCGATTCCTCCATCGTAGAACGTTGGGTCCAACTGGAGAAACGTTCTAATATACTAGTGCATGCCCTACAGCGGGGCGGGTAAGGGTGAATGATACAAGGGGAATCCCATGGGCATTCCCACCCTCCAAGGCCAAGGCTGAGGCGGATGCTATACGGGTTAAGATTCTCTCACAGGGTGTCATCCTCTTCCCATGTTGAGCGCAGGTGCTCTTCGTCATCTTGTAAGCCTGCTATGTGAAAGTCTTCGTCGTCGGTGGATTTCCAATCTTCTAATTGTGGCTCGGTTTCTGGAGGATCTCTCTTCCTCTACTTTATGGACTCTTTAAGATCAAACAAGGGTTTGACTCCTTTGAGCAATTCATCCACGTCGACATTGAGACCTGTCAAATTGTTGAATGCTTTGGTCATTCATTCAATTTTCGTTTCCTGGGATTTGGCAAAGGACACTTCCTTTTGGTTCGGTACATTTGCTTTCTCAGTGGTCCCATAGACGAAGTGGTTATATAGAGACCATTTTGGTGAGGTAGGGAATAAGTTAGCTTGTGGGTCGTCCGATTGATAACCTAACCCTATGTGTTTTCATATTTTCATTGGAATGACAGGTCCTACACGACCTTGCTTATTCTTACTGAGTCCTGCTTGGGGGACATAACCAAGTTGGTACATAAGGTCCCACCCTTTTGTCACAGTGGGGTTGATGTCATAAAGTTTGGCGAGGTCTGGACAGACCTCTCTCCTCGCTATTTTTTGTTGACGCATTGGGTGAGAACTAGGACTGGCAGGGGGACAGACTTCTGCAATGGTTGCCTCTCTAGTGGTTTGGGTCTTTTGAATGTTGCCTGTGTTTAATATAGAATCATGGGCTGTCGGGATGCGTGCTGCATAATCAGTATCCATCTCCTGGAGGGGTGCATCAGCGTATATACGGACGATAGAGTCCTCGTATGGGAACATGACGCATTGATGATATATGGACGCGACAACCTTCATCGACTCTAGCCATTTCCTTCCTAAGATAACATTGTACATACTAGCAGAATCAGAAATATAGAACATAACGTCTTTCGTCACAGGTCCGAGGCGAACCTGGAGTTTAATAGTTCCTTTCATGAAATGACGCGAGCCATCGTAGGCTATGAGTGACAGTGCGGAGGGCCTGACGTCTTGCTCTATATATTTTAGTGTCTTTAACATTGTGAGAGGGCAAATATTGAGTCTCGCTCCCATATCAACCAATGCATGGGGTATAAAGAATCCTCTAATTATGACCGTGAGATATATGGGAGTTGTACTTCCATGGAGTGACTCGTTAGGCATGTCTGCATCTGTGAACATAGCGCTGGAGGTTGTACCATGACCGAGATGATTTGATGAAGCTCATCTAGGGTTGTATCCTCATCTACTTGTGTGTCTTCAAGTGTCCTTATCAACAGTCAGTGATGGTCAGGCGATTTCTTGATGAGTTCTAGTATGGATATCTGGGTCGGGATCTTCTAGAGATGTCGCAGAAGGTCGTATTCTTGTCCTGACTCAAGAGCGATTTCTTTGTCTAGCCAGTGAGCCCTAGGTGCAGGTGGTTGGAGTGATTGAGGTGCAGGGATTGGTGGAGGGATGATGTGAGGTGGGGGAGACAAGTTAACCTCCCTTTCTCTCACATTCTCCGCTGGTGGTTGTGCGCTCGTGAAATCCTTACTCAGAGGGAAAGGAGGAGGTGGGTAATTAGTTCCTAACTTGAGAATCGGGCATGTCGGTTGTTGGCCAAACCCGACATGACTCGACGTTGATGTGTTTGTGAAGCGAGTGAAATTGGAAGTCGAAGCGAGTGCCTGCACGACACCGTTCCAAGTTGGGAGATACTATTGTAATCTTCCTCTTCTATGAAAGTAGAGACCAGCATCTCGCACGGTTCGGGGTGTTCTTCTCGCTCACTTTCTCCTGTGTTCAGCAAACACTCAGTCTTTGTTTCACTCTCTCAGCTTGGAGTCTTACAGGTGATACTTTCTACCCATGCGGCAACTTGGGCTGCAGTCCGAAGAATGTGCTCTCCGTACTCGGGTTCAGAATCTGATGAAGGGAGTGCTAAGGGTGTTGGTTCAGGATTTGGAGGGGGAGCGGTTGAAGGTTCTGGTGGGTGACGATGGAGGAATGGCCTCCTAACCCTAAAGAAATGGACTCAGATCTGAGTGAATTTTGGATATGGAAGCAGGCTCGGTGGAGCGATGTGAGTGATCAGGGTCAAGGGATGTAGGGGTGAGGAAGCTCTTGCTTGTGTGGCAAAAGCGGTAGAGGGTTGGATGCGAGTGATTAAAGTAGAGGGCTGGAAGGAACGTTGACAGGGGAGATCCACAGTAGTGACCTGAGCCGGTGTTGCTTGGTTGTGATTGGGCATGGGGTTGTTTATGATTCCTAAATTCTGTTGGGGTTGGTTATTATTAGGATTGGGATTCCTAAGCGCTTCTCAATCAATTTGACTTCGGTCATTCATGTCATAGATTATGTCCCTGAGGACCCAACAATCTTCTAGGATGTGCCCCGCGTATGGATGAAAGGCACAATATTTACTATAGTCTAAGTTTGCAGGCGATGGGCGAGGTTTTTCTTGCGAGAATCAGAGGAAATTTTGAGTGTTAAGGAAGCAAAAAATGTTGGGAATTATATCTTGTAAAGGGGGATAGTGTTCCCGCCTTGGTTGGTAAAGGCCTCTGGCTGGGTTAAAGTTCTGCGGTGGGGGTACGTTATTATAATTCGACACGTGGGCCGGTTGACTCCATGTTGTGTTCTGATTCTGATTGGTATTAGCCTTAATTTTGATTATGGCCTTCGTATTGGTTCGCGTATCTCTGCTGACTAGCACCTTGATTTTGGTTGGAGTTGGTTTTGATTATGTCAGAAATTTCACAATTAGAAGTTTTCATTACCAGAGTTTTATCCTTGGTTGACAACGATGTTAACTTGCTCAGTTCCTAAGGCTTTCTTATTATTTTTTTATTTCGATTCATTGCAAGAGCCTACTTTTGACGTGACTATGGATAACGCGAGATCTCCGCCTTTAATGTGTCGTGCTAGTCAGGATGTCCGAGAGTGGAGTGCAGTGAAGTCGGGGCAATCACTTATGATGAGTGCGCTCTTTAATGGTCCTCTAGTATTATCGATGATAATGTCTACCGAATTCTTCTCTTTCATTGAAGTGCCGGTCCTAGCAGTGAGTTTTCTTCATCTGGCAACGAAGTCGGTAAACTCTTCATTAGGTCCTTGCTTAGTTAGATCGCTGAGACTAACTGTCTCTTGGATCAAGTGTTTGTATTGGTCTAGGAATTGACCGACTGATTCATTGAAAGTTTCTATCTTATAAAGTAGGAGTCCTGCAAACCAATCTAAAGCTTCTCCTTCTAATGAATGTTAGAAATAGTGGATGAGAAGTCCTTGATTATCACGTATGGGTCGGCAATCATTACAAAAGAGGGCTAAGTGATGATTCGGATTTCTGGTGCCATTATATTTGGTAAACTTTGGTGGCTTAAATCCTATTGGCCATTTACTCATTGAGCATTTTAGGGAGATCTTAAATTTTAATGGTGTTGTCTCTTGGGGGAACCCGTGAGCAAACCTTGTCCAAAGGGTCATCGTTGAAGAATGTGTGGGCAGGTTGTCTCAATGGGGTGGCGCGGGCTAACACTGTGCTCGGGGTAGGAGGTGGCCTCTCTTGTCGCTTTTGTTCTTCTAAAAATTGTCGTGACCTAATGGTTTCGTATGCGGAGACCAACCCTAGAAGCAATTCTTCGGAGTCGTCATCTCTTCTTTGTATTCTTTGGATACTGAGTTCTACGATTTGTTTGGCAGTAAGGTTTTGTCCAATGTCACCATATCTCCCATCAAGATTGTTCCCAGTGTGTAGGGTAGAGAAGGAATTCTCTTGCTCACCAGCCATATTAATCTCAGGTTGTCGTGGGCTAGAACCGTGAAGTGGTTTTCTCCATACATGAGGTTGTCATGATATCCCCACAATGGTGGGTCTCCTAAACTCACTCTTCATATACCAGACATCTCAAGCCTTTGACGAAGACTCATATATATATATATATATATATATATATATATATATAAGGGAATCTAAACGACACGATGGAAAGAAGTAAAAAAAAGGGAAATAAGATGGAAACTAACTACCTAGAAAAAGAGTTTGCAAAAGTGCCCCATCATGATCGCCAGTCTGTTGGTGCTCTCTTTTTCTGGGTTCCTTTCGGTTCCCGCTGAATCAGTGGCTTCCAATTCTGTCCTAGAGGACTCTAGCGATGCAGCGTTTAGAATGTTAAAAATAAAGGGGTTTCTAGGAGGATTCCTAATTTTTTTGCGATCGCTAGTTGCAAATATTTATCGACGCTGCAACATGTCAATGATCACGCTTAAGAGCGGGTATGGATTACTTCTATACTGAATCGTTCCCTTGCGAACATCAGCAGCAATGACTTTTTCTTAATTTAGAAAGTTTAATTTCCCTTTCATTTCCCTTCGTGGTTATAGTTTCAGTTAGTCTAGGCTCCCCTGATTCTGTTATGGATTTAGTTATATTTATTCTAATCTTGTTAAGAGTTCGGTTAATGTTAATTTCCCGATTTCATTAGAAGCCTAATTAATATTAGTTTCCTAATCTTATTAGAAGTCTAATCAATATTAGTATTCTAGTACTACTAAAAGTCCAATTAATTTCAGTCTCCTATCGGTTCTAGGAGTGCATGTGTAATGGTTCTAGTGAAGCTTTAGTTAATTCGAGCATGCCAATTATACTTAAATTCTAAGCAGAGCAAGTACACTAGTTGTATTGGAATTCTAATTGAAATGGAAGACTAATTTTATTGAAACTCTTATTTAAAGCAAACGAATTAATTTTTATTAAAATTTAATTAAAACAAATAACATGATTCTTATTTGAATCTAATTGAAATAAGTAAACTAATTTTATTGAAATTCTAATTGAAGCAATAAATTAATTATACTAAATATCTAATTAAAGTAATAAAATTAATCATACCAAATTCTAATTAAAGCAAGGAATTAATCAATTAAATTCTGATTTAAAGAGATTAATGAGTCATACTAAGATTTAAGGCACTTAATTAATTAAATATGCTGAAATAAAATAAACCTACTAATTAATTACTAAAGGGATAAGATAAAAGCAATAAATTAATTCTAAAATTCTTAAAAAAGGGGCTTTGGGCCCGCTATGCTAAGGATGATTGGCCTCATTCCCGAGTACCCTCCGTAAGCTCTCTTGGGCAATTCGGATGGCTGAAATTAAAGATAAATTGAATTTTTGGAGAGTAAAATAGCCTTTTTTTAGATTTTTCGAAATTGCTTTTGGAATGTTAATTATGAATTAAAATATGAACTAGAATTTTAAAAAACTGAAATTTTATTTAGGATTTTTAGAAGTATTAAATTGAGGAATTAAAATTAATTTTTAGGACTGAATTCAGGTCCGAAATCAGAAAATCAAACCGTATGATTAAAGACTGGTTCTGAGTTAAAGGATTAGAACCAGAAATTAATGATAGGACTGTATATTGAGATTTTAGAATGGAATTAGAACCTAGGGTCAATGAATTAGACCGTCGGATTAAGAACTGATTCCAGATCTGAAGAATTAAAACCATATATAAAATATTTGCGGTCTAAAAAGGGTGCTACGGTCTCGGACTGAACATTAAAATCTATGATTAAAACTAATAGAAATCCTAAATCTATAGGCTAGAAATTATGGTCGAAAACTAAAAATTAAATCATTACCTAAGGGTCGGGGCTGCGGAGAGAAATCTTGAGGATGAGAAGCTTGAATCTCGAAACCATGATTAAGGTGCTCTATGGTCCTTAGAGTTCTCTAGTTTTGTAATCCTAAAAAAATCTGTTCTCTCTCAAAAATTGCTATTCTTTTTCTATTTTAAAAAAGTTTGTATAGGTTTTTCTTCAATTACGCGCCATTTTTCAGGCATTTAACTGAATTATAAGCTGGTTTACCGGCGCTTAATCGCTTTTAATCGGTCACCGACTCAGTGAGCGACTGTTAACACCTAAAAAGTACGACTTTTCACCCCTTACCTTAATCTCTGTTAGACCCTTAATCATTTAATAAATGTGTTTTAAGTCCATTCTGTAGGTAATAAGCAGCAGCTGCAAATAAACCTCTAACCATTCTAAGAAGCCTATTGTTGCCCCAGAAGCCCCTCAGAAGAATGAAGGTTGAACCCAGACAGAGAATTGGCTGCAGCATAGGCACAACAAAGCAGATCCAAACCAAGAAGAATGCCTTGCACAGATGTCGCAGGATTCAATTGAACCAGATAGAATTCCTTCGCGTAGTTGTCGCGGGCTTCTGAAGACAGCACAACAACTGGTCTCACAGTCTTCTCACCGTTCTCATGCGGTTTGATGACAGAAAGAATTGAAAAGCAGACTTCACGAGGTTCTCGCGAGTTTCAGTCATCAGTGCTCGCGCAGCTCAAGAAAGGAGTCTTCAATCATCGCACGATTCACTGAAGAGAGAGAGCTCCAGGCACTCCTGCGTGCAGCTGTCGTGCAGTGGCCGCAGGATATAAACCTTCAAGGAAATGCTCGCACGATCCATAGCCCTATGAACACTGCTTCTTCGCAAGGATCCCCGCGAGATTCACCAAGGGATGAACCGCCCGTGCAATTCACGTGCCATTCAAAAGGAAAGAGCAATCTCACGACAACCAGAAGTATCCCGCGATGGCCAAAGCATCAATCCCGCAACTGCATGAGCTTCAAGTCAATTCAACCCCGCGATGCCAATTCTACCACGCGGCAAGATCTGGAAACCCAGCAAGGATCGGGTTTTAAACTTATCCCCACTTCTGCAAAAGGCAATCTGGGAACTTCCAACAATTAGGGCACGCACTCCAATGCTCTAATCTCCGTGCATACGCCCCGAGGCATCCAAGGGATAGGAATGGGCCACAATTACATTGAAAAATTAGGATTTTCCTAACCCTAATTCTAGGAGAGCGACTGCTATATAAGCCTAAGCCTAGCTTAGGTTTAAGTACCTTTTTTTTGGCACTTGACTTCTGTACTCCTTGAAACTGACTGTAGAATTACAGTAGGCTAAGGTTAGGGTTTAGGAGTTTTTTTTTTTTTTTTTTTTTTTTTTTTTCTCTCCATAGTCCAACACTTGCTGGCTATGCCTTTGTATGATTATTTGGTATAGTTTTAATGGAGTTTTGTAATAGGATCTATTGCATGTATGAGATTGGTGTTTTGTGAGTTGTTCTGTGTAAGGCTGCTGCCTTGAGATCCTCCATTGCTAAGTTGTATTGTAAGCAATGGAGGATTGTCTTTAAGGCTTTACTTAGATCCAAGTGACCTGTGTGTCCAGGTTAGGCACATTGCAGGCCTAGCCCCACCACAGGACCCACTAAATCTGAATCCCCATGGGAGCTTGAGCTGGTAGCCTTGTGAACATAGTGGCGACAGCAATGTTCTTGTTCTGACTAAGACCCCTGTGAGGAGGATAGCCTCTGTGGATAGTCTGTGACCATTCAAGTGGACAGATTATAGCCCTAGGGTGAGGCCAATCCACAGATCTAGGACAGATTCTTCTTCTCTGCACTTGTGCTTGTAGCCTTGTGAGAGATTGTGCAGAGACAGACTCCCCTGTATTTGTATAGACCCACCATCAGATGGAAGATCTGATCTGGCTGTAGAGATTGTAAGCTTGTGACTAGATCACTGTTGTCTTTCTAAAGCAGTGAACAACCAAGTTTGAAAGCTAGTACTCAAACTCTTGCTGGTTTTGTGTGTCCAGGCTAGTGCACGTTCTAGGCCTAGCCCCACACACAGAACTTTAGAGGTTGAGATTCCTATGGATTCTTGAGCTTGTAGCCTGGATGAAGTAGTGTCTACAATTATAAACTTGTTCTGACCCATCTTTGGATTGTGGTTCTCCTATTGGATAGTTTGTGACCATTCAAGTGGACGGGTTATAGCCATAAGGGATTGGATCATGGCACAAGAGTGAGTTGGATCCTTTCTCCTCTTTGGTGATAATGTCGCCATTGGACAGGACTTCTATAACAGTAGATCTGAGTCTGAGTTATAAGACCCATCAGATCTGTACCTAATAGCATACTTCTCACCCTTTTATATTTATTTTCTCACACTCCATCACTCTTCTCAACCCTTTCTGTAGTTTAGGCATTAAGTTACCTTAGGATTTAGACTATAGTATCCATCAATCCCCTTCCATTTAGGATTGCCAGATCTGTAGCCAGATCTGGAGGGCCTACTAAAGATAGCTCCCTTGGGGATTTAGATCAACTTCCCTCTAGGATAAACTCTTACTTATCAAAACTTGCTACAACAGGCCCTGTATCTTGCAGGACTGTGTATTTTTAGGCTTGCTGCTCTTCAATCCATTTTTGATTTTCACTAACCCAATTCTTATCACCATCTCCAATAAAGTTAGTAGCAAGCATCCTAAAATACCTCAACAAGTTTTTGGCGCCGTTGCCGGGAGATCCTTGATCTAATATTAGACCCTAGATTTTTGTATTCTTTATTCTTTGGTAGCTATACTTGTGAATAATTGATACTGCTGATTTACATTTGGAATTTTTCTTGCAGATCTGGACAGTAGCAGAGAAAGAGAGTAGAATTGCACTGGGAGTCTAGCTACCTCTATTTGCACTTCTCTAACCCTTAAAACTCAGTCTATTTCTCCTTTGAAAGTTCCATAGCAGTTGATTAGGATAGTTGTAATTTTGTTAAGTGCAATGTGCCTGCGAGTAGTCTTCCCTGCTGTTGGTGTGTGTGCATGTTAGGAAGGAGATCCCTCAGTCCTATATTGGAACCTCCTAACCCTGAGATTGAAAGGGGTAGAAGACTGAGAAGGCATAAACACACCACAGTCGAGCCCCCTATTGAAATCGAGACAGCAATTAGGGGTGAAGAGCAACCCAGAACATTGAAGGAATTGAATGCTCTTGATGATTATAATTCTCCATTCAGCATTCAATTCTCAAATGTTCAAGGAAACTACAGGATTAAAACCTCCATCATCCAAATGTTTCACTCTTTCCATGGGCTTAGCAAGCTTACAGGCACATTGACCAGTTCCTGGCCCTATGCACGACATTCTCCATTGCTGGTTTGGGACCAGAAGCCACTAGGCTAAGGCTCTTTCCTTTCTCCCTAAAGGACAGGGCCAGCACCTGGTTGTCTACTCTCCCAAACAACAGTATCACTACTTGGAAAGACCTCCAGACAAGATTTCTGAGCAAATTTTTCCTAGAGACCAAAACCAGCCCGCTGAGGAAAGATATACTTGCTTTTGCCCAATCCCCAACTGAGGATTTTAACCAATCTTGGGATAGATTTAAGGAGATGCTCAAACAATGTCCCCACCACAACATCCTTGACTGGCAGCTTGTCCAGAACTTCTATAATGGGATTGATGAGAAAAGTAGAGACATGGTAGATGCCTCTAGTGGTGGAACATACATGCATAAAATAGCTGATGAGGCATGGGACTTGTTCGAGGTTATCAGTGAAAATGCTTTCCAGAAGATGTCCTCATCTATAACTGTCCAAGAGCCTTCTCTTAAGTTGGGGCTTGCAGAAACCTCTAAAGGAAAGATGTATGAAGTTAAGGGAAATGATGTCCTGAGAATGCAGATGGCCAATCTTTCGGATAAGTTTGATAAACTTTTAACTGTGGTGCAGCCCCGAATGGTTGTACAAGTGATGGAGGCATGTCTGATATGCCAATCTCCACAACACACAGTGGAAGAGTGCCAATCTGTAGTGAAATACCCTGACTACGTGATGGAACAGGCTGCTGTTGCCCAATCTTTTGGACAGCAACAATCTGGTGGCTACAACAAACAGCCATATGGATACCAGCACCAAAATGCTGGTTACCAATGGAGTGACCACCCAAATTTGAGGTGGAGGCAAGATAATTATATGCAGCCACAACAGATGTTGGCCTTACCTCAAAGGCCTCAGCAGCAGTTTAATCAGGGATATGCCCCAAGGTCGAATTTCCAACATCAGCAGCAAAATCAGTTGGTAGTTCCCTCACCTCAGCCCCGAAGTGCTTCTTTCGAGGACCAGGTTTTGACCCAATTGCAAAGCCTTGGACCTTTGAATCAGACTGTGACTTCTCACAGTCAAAGCATAAAGAAAATAGAAGAACAGCTGGGCCAAATAGCCAATGCCTTGGCCAAAAGAGAAGAGGGCAGGTTTCCAAGCCAGCCAGTAGCCAACCCTAAGGACCAATATTCGATTGGAGAAGGCTCCTCAAATTTTGAGGGGGCTAATGCCATCACAGCCCTAAGGTCTGGCAGGCTGGTAGACAACCAGGTGGGACAGGAACAAGGAGAGGTCATTCCCAAAGAACTGTCGAGTGAAAGCGATAAGGATTTTGTTAAAGCACAGTGTCAAGAATTGCCTGCTACCCTTCAACAAGGGAAAAATAAAGAGGTTGTAGTTGAGCCTCAGCAGGAGATAAAACAAGAAAAAAGAAAAAAACAAAAGTTCAGTCATAGGCTTGCAAAATGAGGAACCAAAGAAGATTTCACCGCCATTTCCCAAGCGCTTTGAGTGGTCCGCCTTTTGATAAGGGGAATGCATAGATAGAGGAAATGATGGAGACCTTCAAGCAGGTAAAAATCAATTTGCCCCTGCTTGATGCAATCCGACAGGTCCCAACCTATGCAAAATTTCTGAAAGACCTTTGTACTCAGAAAAGGAAGGCCAGAGGCCATTTGTTCAAAAAGGTCTTTGCAACTGATACAGTTAATTATGTATTAAGCATGACAATGCCTGAGAAGTTGCAAGACCCAGAGATACCCACTATTCCATGTATAATTGGAGACCATACGATTGGAAGGGCCCTTCTAGACCTTGGTGCCAGTGTTAACCTGCTGCCATACAGTGTGTATCAGCAACTAGGTTTAGGGGAGCTTAAACCCACCCCCATTGTACTATTGATGGCTGACAGGTCTGAGAGGAGACCCATGGGAGTGGTTGAGGATGTCTTGGTGGGGGTAGACAAGTTTTTCTACCCTGCAGACTTCCTTGTTTTGGACATGGGCTGCAACAAGAGTACATTCCTGATACCTATTATTCTGGGCAGACCATTCTTGGCCACTGCCAATGCATGCATTCAATGCAGGTCTGGGATCATGGAGGTAACTTTCAGACATATGAAAGTTGAGCTTAATGTGTACAACAGTGCAAAGTACTCTCAGCTGGACAATGAGGAATGCTTTGCAGTGGATGTACTAGAAGAAGTTGTTGAAGAAGAACTGCCCACGCTGCTGGAGTGGGGAAACATTGTCAAAAATTTAACTGAAGTTTGGAACATGGTAGAGGAAGGAAGCCCAACTTTAATGTCAGAAGACATGTCCATATTGAAGTCTTCTGTGGGCTTAGTGCAGCATTCCAGATGGAAACCTACATTGCTGCCCCTTCCTCAAACCAACAAAGCACCAATCCTGCCATCCATCTAACAAGCCCTTGATTTGGAGCTCAAAAAGATTCCAGATACATTGAAATATGCTTTCCTTGAGAAAGATAAAAAACTTCCTATAATTATCTCCTCTTCTCTTACCAATGATCAAAAGGAAGAATTGCTAACAGTTTTGAGGAAGCACAAGAAGGCAATTGGCTGGACCATTACTGATCTGGGAGGGATTGATGCATCAATCTGTATGTATAGGATCCATCTAGGGGAGGGCTCAACACCCTCCAGGGAAATGCAGAGGAAACTGAATTCTCATATGCAGGAAGTGGTCTTGAAAGAAATCATCAAATTGTTGGATGCTAGGGTAATTTACCCCATTTCTGATTCTGAATGGGTGGCACCTATTCAGGTGGTGCCCAAGAAGTCTGGCATAACAGTGATAACAACTGAGTCTGAAGAGCTGAGACCAGCCAGGGAGACCACTGGCTGGAGAGTTTGCATCGATTACCGAAAACTCAACTTCAAGACCAGAAAAGACCACTTCCCTCTCCCCTTTATTGATCAAATTTTAGATAAGTTGGCTGGGAAAGCTTTTTACTGTTTTCTTGATGGGTACTCAGGGTACAACTAGATCCCTGTGCACCCTCTTGATCAAGAGAAAACTACATTTACTTGCCCTTTTGGTACCTTTGCTTACAGAAGGATGCCTTTTGGGCTGTGTAATGCCCTAGCCACCTTTCAGAGGTGTATGTATGCCATATTTTCTGATATGATTGATAAATTTTTGGAAATTTTTATGGATGATTTTTCGATTTATGAGGATAGCTTTAGCCAATATCTACAACACCTCAACCTAGTCTTGCAGAGATGTGAGGAGACCAATTTGGTCTTAAGTTGGGAAAAGAGCCACTTCATGGTAACACAAGAAATTGTGTTGGGCCATGTAGTCTCTAAAGATGGAATTGAGGTAGACAAGGCCAAAGTTGACCTCATTGCAAATTTGCCCCCTCCAAGAACAGTCAAACAAATCAGATCCTTCCTTGGACATGCTGGATTCTACAGGAGGTTTATCAAAGACTTCAGCAAGATTGCTAAACCATTGTGCCACCCGCTCTGCCAGGATGTGTCCTTTGACTTTTCTGCTGAATGTCTGAAGTCTTTTGAAACTTTGAAAATTTACCTCCCCTCTGCCTCGGTACTCCAAACACCTGAGTATACCCTGCCCTTTGAGTTGATGTGTGATGCATCCGACTTGGCAATAGGTGCTGTCTTGGGCCAGAGAAAAGATAAGCTGCCTGTGGTCATTGCCTATCTCAGCAAATCACTTGCTGAAGCTCAGCTGAATTACACAACAACTGAGAAAGAGCTTCTGGCAGTGGTTTTTGCTGTGGACAATTTTAGACCTTACCTACTTGGGTCTAAAACTGTAATCTTCACTGACCACTCAGCATTGAAGTACCTATTGTCCAAGAAATATGTAAAGCCCAGGTTGATTAGATGGATACTCCTGTTGCAGGAGTTTGACATCGAAATCAAGGACAAAAAGGGTATAGAAAATGTGGTGGCTGACCACTTGTCCAGAATTATGTTGGAGAAAGGTGTTGATGACCTTGCAACAAATGATGTCTTCCCAGATGAGCAACTGTTTGCCATCCAGTCCTTAGTTCCCTGGTATGCACATATTGTCAATTATCTAGTTATAGGCAAGATTCTTGCCCATTGGACAAAAATGGACAAAGACTTGTTTTTCTCACAGGTCAAATTCTTTTTCTAGGAAGAACCTTGCTTATACAAGTATTGTGCAGACTAAATCATTCAAAAATGTGTTCCAAAAAGTGATGTCCCCAGTATTCTGGCTATGTGCCATGAAAATGCCTGTGGGGGTTACTTTAGTGGAAGAAAAATAGCTGACAAACTCTTGTAGTGTGGATTCTATTGGCCTTCTCTTTTCAGAGATGCCAATACACACTGCAGGACCTGTGAAAGGTGTCAGAAATTAGGAGGGTTGTCCAAAAGAAACTCAATGCCTTTACAACCCATCCTTGTTGTGGAACTATTTGATGTGTGGGGTATTGACTTTATGGGCCCCTTTCCTCCTTCAAATGGTTTTCATTTCATCTTAGTGGCAGTGTATTATGTTTCTAAATGGGTAGAAGCCATTGCCACAAGAACTAATGATAATCAAGTTGTCCACAAGTTTATAAAGAAGAATATCTTCTCAAGATTTGGCACCCCTAGAGCCATTATCAGTGATGGGGGTAGCCATTTCTGTAACATAAAGTTTGAGAGCTTGCTCAAGAAATATTCTGTCACCCATAGGATTGCTACTCCCTACCACCCACAAACCAGTGGGCAAGTTGAAATTTCAAATAGGGAGATCAAGCACATCCTTGAGAAGACTATGAGGACTGGTAGGAAAGATTGGGCTGACAAGCTTAATGATGCACTGTGGGCTTATAAGACTCCCATTAGTATGCTCCCATTCCGACTGGTTTATGGCAAGGCTTGTCATCTCCCAGTGGAATTAGAGCACAGGGCCTATTAGGCCATTAAACATTTAAATCTAGACCTAACTTCTGCTGGTCATCACAGGTTGCTGCAGCTGCCAGAATTGGAAGAACTAAGGATGGATGCGTATGCCAATGCCAGGATCTACAAGGAAAGGTCCAAAGCTTTCTTTGACAAGGGGCTGTTTAGAAAGAGTTTCATAGCTGGCGACATGGTTTGGTTGTTTAACTCCAAACTTAAATTCTTTCCTGGCAAATTGAAATCCAGATGGGAAGGTCCCTACATTGTCATGCATGTTTCCCCATCTGGTGCTGTGGAAATCAAGGATCCCAAGTCTGAGAGAACCTTGAAGGTGAATGGTCAGAGGCTTAAGCCTTGTTTTAAAAAACCTGCCTAACCCATGGACACCATTCACCTTCAAGGGGATTCTTCTTCAAACTGATCCACAAGTGTATCATTATTGTATCATATGTACTTTGTTTTTGGTAGATTTATCTTGCTTTCTTTTGTTCAAATTCTCTAGGATTTGTTAGTGGTCCCATATGAATCTGGACCTGTCTGGTTTCAATTTTTATGCTTGGTTTGATGCTTACTGCTCTTTAATTGATAATTTTTGTTTGAATGCATAATGTGGGAGGTTGATTTCTGTTGTCCTTACTTGAATGGTTGATTTTTAAAGTGTCTATAGGTACCCATGGTGAGAATCATGCCTAGGATCCAACCAGAGCACATTGGAAATGGCAAAACAGAGAGCACATGCTCTCTGTTTTATACTTTGCTGTCGCTGGGTCCAAAGGGGAGCCTGGGAGACTCTCGCGCACTATAAACAACATACTTCATCAGCTACCGTGAGATTCTAAGGTTGTCACGAGGTTAAAAAGGAAGCCTGGGAGACTCTCACATAGTTCACATGGAAACATTCATAGTTGTCGCGAGATTCAAGTGCACCTGAGAGACTCTCGTGCAGTTCACATGGAAACATTCATAGCTATCACGAGATTCAAGTGCACCTGAGAGCCTCTCGCGCGATCCACATAGAGCTATTCATTAGTTATCGAAAGATTCTAAGGTTGTCACGAGATTCAAAGTGAACCTCAGAGCTTTTCGCGCAATCTAAATGGAGACCTGGGAGCCGCTCGCGTAATTCACATGAATTCATCACACACTATCGCGAGCTCCAAGGTCAACCTGGGAGATTGTCGCGCAATCCAAATTGAATAACACCTTCGCTAGGTTCATTTCCAATCCCGCGACCAGATGTTCCAAGCGCGCCGAGCTTCGCGATAAGTATTTTAATCCCGTGCTTATCTCCTTTTCTAGTATTCTCTTCCTTCTTCCCTCTGTGAAACCCTAGCTTCTGGCACTCTTCCCCCTCTCTCCTCCAGCATCAATCCTACAGCTCACCATTCACTCCACGAATCTACAGAGTTGTTTCTAGCATCACCCCCATCTATTTCCATCTACTCAGAGATCTCGCGGTGCCCTGTGCTTCAGATCAAACCAAACCCTAGGATTTTAGGGTAAGCACTTAGATCTCAGTCTCCGTTTCTCATATTTGAAGGTAGAAGAGGAGCAAGGATAAGGCCCCTGCTGAGACCACCCCTAAGAAGGCCAAGACTACAAAGACACCTAAAAAAGGGAAGGAAGTGGTTGAGGAGGTGGAGGAGCCAACCCCTAAGTTTTCTACTCCTTCAGAGCTCATGGTTTCAATCCCATTGGAGCCTGAGATAGCTTTTAACCTACCATTTTTTGAGAAGGAGCCTCTCTCTGTCCCTGTCGTGCTGTTTATGAGCAAAGCGGGCCTGATACCCTTGATGAGAGGAATTTCATCACTCGCCTACCCTAGCCTGGTGCAACTGTTTTATCAGCACATCAGGGTCAAGAAGGACAAGGATAGATAAGTATGCTTGCTGGTGCTGATTGACGATTTTGAGATGCTAGTGAGCCCCAAGGTGATTGCTGATGTTTTGGGCATCCCAGCCGCATTCGACCCTAGCTGTGGATATGGCCCCCCCTGAGAGCTTCCATCGATACAATCGCAAGAGCTTTGACTAGAGGATTAAAGGTCTCAGGGGATTCGATCAGAAGGAGAGAATTGGAACCTGAACTCCTCTTCATTGACCAAGTCTTGTGAAAGAACGTTTATTGCTCAGGACATCAGCAGGAGAGGAGAACTCCCATCACGGATGCTGTCTATTCTTTCTCTCTTGGCCATGGCTTCCATGCGGCGTGGCTCATCTTCGAGGCAATGAAAGACCTAGTGGAGAAGATAGGGACGAACAAGAAGCCTCACACACTCCCCTATGCCAGGGTCATTACCTTGTTGCTAATCAAGGGGGGGTACAAGATAGCAAAAACTGAGCAGACTACCACCCTTGCCCCTACTACTTTTGCCAAGAGGCAATGGGGAATCAGCAGGAGCCTGATGGAGGCCCAGAAGAAGAAGAAAGCTGAGGATCAGGCCCTTCCCAAACAAACAAACGAGGCTGTTGGAACAAGGTCTACCCCTGCTACCAAGGAGGTGCTCCTAGAGCTTGTTACCACCACTGCTGTAACAGCCCCCATCCCCCCTCCATCTTCTCCTCCTGCATCCACTACCCTTCTTCCATCTCTCTCTCACCCTCCTCTGTCCTCATCATCTATGCCCACTCTCCCTTCACCTGTGATTGGTACCTGGGAGGACTCCCCATCCCCTACCCTACCTCAATACACAGCCCCAATACCCCCATCAGCTACACATAAACCTGACAGCCCTCCACTCATTTCCTATAAAAAATGGAAAATCACTGAGACAATCCCCACCACATCCTAGACACCACCCTCAATACCTTTCATCCACATTGGCATACCTCACCTTAAAGAAACCACCACCCCAGCCATACCTACTACATCCCCACTCATAGACATCGACTTAACCCTTAACACATACATAGGATTCCCGGCCTTTATGGCTAGCTTCCTTGATACAATGCCTACCCACTACACCCCCCTCTCGGACTCCCCAACTACATCACCCCATCACTCACCAGAACCCCAATCCCCCCTCTTTCTACTTTCCATCATGCACCTTCCTCTCCTTTCCAACCGGTGCCCTCTTTTTCACAGACTTAACCTCCCAGCCCTGACACACTGACACTTATCCTATCCCTTATCCTAGACATCCAATCCCAATTATCCACCACTGCACACACACAGAACCAAATACAGACTGAACTCACATTCATCCAATCCACCCTTTAGACATTAACTAACCCACCCATCCCTCAATAATCCCCTACAACCCCCCTGGTCCTTTCCACTGACAAAGAGAACCAGACAGACTTCAGCCCTGACTCACAACCCCTCCCCCCACCACCAACAATCCCTATAATCCCCCAACCCCACCATTCTCTTTCATCCCTCTCACCATTTTCAT
This sequence comes from Chloranthus sessilifolius, assembly GCA_021018995.1. NCBI lineage: Eukaryota > Viridiplantae > Streptophyta > Magnoliopsida > Chloranthales > Chloranthaceae > Chloranthus > Chloranthus sessilifolius. The sequence goes on from CM037592.1 coordinate 85,190,764, forward strand.
TTTCCTCCCCCCATCACACCCTGCTCCTCCTGAGCCTACACCATTTTCCTTTCCCCCTATACCCTCCATCCCTCCTCTTATCCTACCCCCTCCAACATTCACTAAAAAATATACATAAACAAAACCAGAACCTATCCCCCTCCCCCCACAACTAGACTTAGCCACTGTTACCCCCTCCCTCCCCCCAGGACCAATCACAGTTCCACTTTATCACTACCCATCGCACCCATCATCCTCCATGCCATGAGGGACAATCCCTATCTTAGGAAGGATGCCCTGAGAGGCATGGCCAAACTTCGCCAATCCATTAAGACCCCCCTACTGTAGCAGATTGATGAAATGAAGGAGGCCCACAGAAAATAACTACTGGGCATCTCCTTGGGATGGACAAATATCCTGGAGGCCTATCAGAAGGCCAAATCTATAGCTGCTTATAATAAGCTGAATTTGGAGCTGGAGAAAGCAAATACTGCTACAGAGAGGGCGCGGGCCAGACTGTTTGAAAAGAGGCTCAACAATGCCCAAGAGATCTTCAGAATCCAGAAGGAAATCCATGAAATTGACCTCCTCAAACATAAAATCCAGATAGCCTCATTAGAATCCGCATTGGCTGCTGCCAGAAACCCTCCTCTGCAACCCACCCCTCTCTGTTCGCATGCCCGAGCCAGAGCCTAAAGCTACTCCAGCTCTAGCTGCCCAATCTGAGGAGACATAACCAAAGACCCAACAAGAAAAAGGGAAGGCCCCTGCTACCCCTCCTACCTCACCTCCTATAGAGCAGCCTCCACCTACCAAGGCCTCTGCTGTACCTCCATAAGAGCAAACTTATCCTAAACAGAGAAAAGTTACTGCTAAGAGGACTGCTTCTACAGCAGCCTCTATAAAAATTGGCAAAGAGCCAGCTGCTCAGTTTGAGGAGGCACAACCCCCTGGCTAGCCTGAGTCCAAAGCAAAAGGGAAATCCCCAATGGTCCCCACTGAGGAAGGCAAAGGCAAATCCCCTGTAACCCCCCTTGCAAAAAAAAAAAGGAAAAGCCCCTCAAGCACCCAAAGAACCAAAATACTCAAGCAACCAAAAGTAATGGTGAGGGCGCCAAAAGCTCCGACAATGAGGAAAACACTAGCCCAAGCCAAAAAGTAAAAGCAAGCAAAGAAGAAACTGGACAAAGCTGCCCTTAGGGAACTTGCTAAAAAGATGGGCTGGGATTTCCTTACAAGTTCTGACTCAGATTCTTCTTCCTCTTAGATTAGATTAGATTGTACTTAGATTTTTCTTTTTGTCCCCTTCCAATCTTCTACTTGTAATTACAATTGTACATGTTTTTCCAGTTAATATAATTTTTCATTTTTTTTGTATATTAATCTGTTCTGTGTGCTTGTCTTAGCTTTTTCTATTTTAGTCTTCATTTTATTCTATTTTGTCATGGGAGATGTATTTAGGGTGGCTATGATCATTTCAAATAGGAATCCATGTATTTGCTGACTTCAATCATAGAATTAAAATGGTTTCCTTTTCATAATTGTGGGCCCTGTTTGTGCTCCTCGCGGAGTTCTTACCGCGCACAAAGTAAATTTTCACACCTTCCAGTGTGCAGCTGCGCGATACACAGGATCCCTTTGAATACCAAGCCTATCTTTAGACCTTCATTTATTGTGCGCTCTCTTTTCCCATAATCAGTTGTGAGATTCTTCATTCCCCACACAATTCTAATTTATTGCCAAGCTGGGAAAGGGACAAAGCTTTATTATACCGATTCATTTTCTACCGTTCAACTCTTTTAAATAGGCCATTAGTTCCTCTTCATCTCATCCTTCCTCATCTAATCCTACCAGTCCAACCCTCCTCACAACCATGGCGGATGACAAAGCCAACGAGTGCCCAAAAAATTTTTATCCTATGTGGTTTGACCCCCCTTCGCCCAAGGAGCCGGACCCGTTACAATTTCTGTGGGATGAGTATGAAGAAGTCCAGTGGATCATGGCAAAGGAGGAGAAGAAAAAGGAGAAGAGAGAGAAAAAGAAGAAAAAATTGAACATCCTGCATCGCCCCCACCATCTTCCTCCAATCCTCCCCCACCGACTCCCCCTTGATCCCTCTCTCGCTCCCCCCATTTTGTCTTTTCTTTTTACATCTTGTTGTAATATTTTCTTTTTTATTTTAATGAAAGTTTCTTTTAATTCTATACTGTTTAGTTAGCATATATTTTTTTTTTATTATTTCTGTTTCTCTATCTTACTCTGTGCTTATTTGTTATGACTGGACTTTACTGCATTTTCTCACCTTTGAACCAGTGAGGACACTGCTCCTCATGGTTTGGGGGTGTGGCAGGATAGGTTCGCCAATAGAATAATTAATTTTAGTGCAGTAATGGTGGTATAACTGGAATGAATAAAGTCAATTTCCACTTAACTTGATACAATGAGGAAACTTGTATAAAATTAAAATATTTTTGCAGACTTTTCGAAACTGAAAAAGTTAAAATCTTGATACCACCATGAAGCTAATATCAGAAAATTTTTCAGTTAATACTCAGTGAACCTAAGAGGAGAGAAATAGATGAAAATACACCCCATGGGTTAAATTCGATGACCATACCTAGTGAGATTTAGGCCCATCATTTTCTTTTGAAGAGTGTTTTTGGCATTATTTCTGCTCTGAAGACTAATTGAATCAAGACTTTTTTACTAAAAGTTATGCACCTCCAAATCAAAACTAATTGGCAGCACTCATGATACTAAGGAAATGATCCAAGGCTCTCATTTAGACTATTTGAGCCTGAAAATCCAACCTTTTAAAATCTGTCCTTTTGCATACTCTAGTTGCACCTTAAAATCATACTTTTCTTTCACAAACACTAGAATACTTGCACCTTAACCTCATGACCTGATTCAACCTCATTCTCACTCTGAGAATTCAGAAGGTAAAGGAGAAGGAGTTAAAGATATTGAGAATGGTCCAACATTCTGTGGAAGGTGAAGAAAAGTAACTTGTGAACAGCAATGTATCAATGGCAGTTGTGTGGCAGTTCATCATAAAAAAAAAAGAATGAATAAAAACAAAAAGAGAAAAAGAAAGAAAAGTCTAGAGAAGAACATCATCTGAAAATTGAAAAGAAGAGGAGAAGCTGGTCACTCTGAGTCTGGAATATAAAAAGAAGGATGAAGTTTTTGCTGAAATGAAGGTTGTGAAGTCATGAATCACTCCCTACCTTCCTGATTTCTTAATTTTGATTCCCTTTTTACCCCTTGATTTTTTATATCTCTCACCCATAAGCCACATTACAACTCATTTAAAAAGACCTTGTAGATCCAAAGTAAAATGAGTTGTCATGTGGAGATGAGGAGTTGTCCAATCTATGCTGAAAATTCATGAAGATGTCAGAAATTAGAAGTTTTGCCTATGCTCATGCTTAGAGGCCCATTTGGGGTCTGTAACTGCTCTTGAGCTATTTTGAATGTGAACACCCTCAGGTTGTTAATGTTGAGAGATAGCCCTCGTGAGAATTGGGTCTAAATTTTGACTTCATTGGGGTTGTATCCAACCCGAATTTTGAATTTAAGGCAAGCTGGGTATTGATTTAAACCCAATGAATTTCTAATGTTAGATGAATGGTGGTAATGCAAACACATGTTAACTTTTAAATATTAAATGGCCTGCAACATTGCTGTAGTTTCCTCTAAGTGTTAAAGAATGGGTGTGGAATGAAGCTTTGTACATTTAAATCTGTGTTGTCATTAACTGCACTATACTTAACTGTTCTAATGATGAAGTTTGTGGGTGTCTTCACTGAAAACCCTCAGGAGACTTCACTCCTCCACTAGGGATCACCTAGGGGTTTAAAAGGCTTGGTACATATGCTAAATGTACCCGTGATCCCTACGAAAGTGGCATTTACTTAGTTACAGCTTTGCTAAGGGACTAGCAAAGATTAGGTTTGGGGGTGTGTTAAGACCTGAAAAGTACTACTTTTCACCCCTTAACTTAATCTCTGTTAGACCCTTAATCATTTAATAAATGTATTTTAAGTCTATTCTGTAGGTAATAAGCAGTAGCTACAAATAAACCCCTAACCATGTCAAGAAGCCTATTGTTTCCCTAGAAGCACCTCAGAAGAATGAAGGTTAAACCCAGACAGAGAATTGGCTGCAGCATAGGCACAGCAAAGCAGATCTAAACCAAGAAGAATGCCTCGCACAGATGTCACAAGGATCAATTAAACCAGAGAGAATTCCTTCGCGCAGTTGTCGCGGGCTTCTGAAGACAGCACAACAACTGGTCGCGCAGTCTTCACGCCATTCTTGTGCGGTCTGATAACAAAAATAATTGAAAAGTAGACTTCGCGAGATTCTCGCGAGTTTCAGTCATCAGCACTCGCACAGTCTCACGCAGCTCAAGAAAGGAGTCTTCAATCGTCGTGCGATTCACTGAAGAGAGAGAGCTCCAGGCACTCCTGCGTGCAGCTGTCGCACAATGGCCGTGGGATACAAACCTTCAAGAAAATTATCCCGCGATCCATAGCCCTATGAACACTGCTTCTTCGCGAGGATCCCCGTGAGATTCACCAAGGGACGAATCGCACGCGCAATTCCCGCGCCATTCAAAAGGAAAGAGCAATCTCGCGACAGCTAGAAGTATCCCGCGATGGCCAAAGCATCAATCTCGCGACTGCATGAGCTTCAAGTCAATTCAACCCTGCGACGCCAATTCTACCACGCGGCAAGATCTAGAAATCTTTTCTACCCAGCAAGGATCAGGTTCTAAACTTCTCCCCACTTCTGTAAGGGCAAACTGGGAACTTTTAGCAATTAGGGCATGCACTCCAATGCTCTAATCTCTGTGCACATGCCTCGAGGCATCCAAGGGACAGGAATGGGCTGCAATTATATTAAAAAATTAGGGTTTCCTAACCCTAATTCTGGGAGAGCCGACTACTATATAAGCCTAAGCCTGGTTTAAGGACCTTTTTTTGGCACTTAACTTTTGTACTCCTTCTTGAAATCGACTGTAGAATTATAGTAGGCTAAGGTTAGGGTTTAGGAGTTTTCTTTTTCCTTTTTTTTTTTTTTCTCTCCATAGTCCAACACTTGCTGGCTATGCCTTTGTATGATTATTTGGTATAGTTTTAATGGAGTTTTGTAATAGGATCTATTGCATGTATGAGATTGGTGTTTTGTGAGTTGTTCTGTGTAAGGTTGCTGCCTTGAGATCCTCCATTGCTAAGTTGTATTGTAAGCAATGGAGGATTGTCTTTAAGGCTTTACTTAGATCCAAGTGACCTATGTGTCCAGGTTAGGCACATTACAGGCCTAGCCCCACCACAGGACCCACTAAATCTGAATTCCCATGGGAGCTCGAGCTGGTAGCCTTGTGAACATGGTGGCGACAGCAATGTTCTTGTTCTGACTAAGACCCCTGTGAGGAGGATAGCCTCGTGATAGTCCTGACCATTCAAGTGGATGATTATAGCCCTAGGGTGAGGCCAATCCACGGATCTAGCAGATTCTTCTTCTACTGCACTTGTGCTTGTAGCCTTGTGAGAGATTGTGCAGACAGACTTCAGATTTGTATAGACCCACCATCAGATGGCAGATCTGATCTGGCTGTAGAGATTGTAGGCTTGTGACTAGATCACTGTTGTCTTTCTAAAGCAGTGAACAATCAAGTTTGAAAGCTAGTACTCAAACTCTTGCTGGTTTTGTGTGTCCAGGCTAGTGCACGTTTTAGGCCTAGCCCCACACACAGAACTTTAGAGGTTGAGATTCATATGGATTCTTGAGCTTGTAGCCTGGATGAAGTAGTGTCTATAATTATAAACTTGTTCTGACCCATCTTTGGATTGTGGTTCTCCTATTGGATAGTTTGTGACCATTCAAGTGGACGGGTTATAGCCATAAGGGATTGGATCATGGCACAAGAGTGAGTTGGATCCTTTCTCCTCTTTGGTGATAATGTCGCCATTGGACAGGACTTCTATAACAGTAGATCTGAGTCTGAGTTATAAGACCCATCAGATCTGTACCTAATAGCATACTTCTCACCCTTTTATATTTATTTTCTCACACTCCATCACTCTTCTCAACCCTTTCTGTAGTTTAGGCATTAAGTTACCTTAGGAATTAGACTATAGTATCCATCAATCCCCTTCCATTTAGGATTGCCAGATCTGTAGCCAGATCTGGAGGGCCTACTAAAGATAGCTCCCTTGGGGATTTAGATCAACTTCCCTCTGGGACAAACTCTTACTTATCAAAACTTGCTACAACAGGCCCTGTATCTTGCAGGACTGTGTATTTTTAGGCTTGCTGCTCTTCAATCCATCTTTGATTTTCACTAACCCAATTCTTATCACCATCTCCAATAAAGTTAGTAGCAAGGATCCTAAAATACCTCAACAGCGATCGACTGACTTGCTCAGCGAGTTTCCTAGTCCTAATAGTGTTAGGGCTAATTGCGCACTTGTTAGTACGTGCGCAATTCGATTAAGCGATTCTTCAGAAGCGCTCAATCAAGGAAACTTAGGGGTTAAGGACTGTGAGGCTAGGTCGGGCGTAGGCCAATTGTGTGTTGGTGATATGGCATACAATCCAATCGTGCGTCTAATTTCAGGCGCGTGATCGAGTTTCGATATTGTCTGGGAAAGGAAGTTTGGTCTGAAAAGGGGACTGATTGCGCGTTTGTGGTCTCCCTACATTGAGATCTGAGCCACAGAGCTATAATTTCAGCCTGTGTTCAGCCATATACTATTATTTTAATGCATAGTTCCCATATCAGGGTTATAAGGTCAAAGGTTGACCGAATAAAAATTGTATATCCCGAGAGGGAAAAATGGGGGTGTCTACAATGAGGTGCAGGCCAGCCTATCCTCGAAGATTGATAGGCTAGTAAGTGCTTGTTTTTGGTGTTAGTTAATCCTTAGTGTTTTTTGTGTTCCTGGTGTGCTTATTGTTAGTTATGTTTACAGAGAGTAGAGCTTGCCGCCGCCGGGATATCTACTCCAGCCTTTGATCTGTCCTCGGCTGCGTCATCCAGCCAGGAGGATCTAGCGATGGCTCAGCTTCTCGCTGAGTTAGATCATTGGGTAGGTTTTTGGTGTTTGGGTTGTTCTATTTGGTTTATTTCTTTTAGTGACTTTTCCTAACATTGTGTTTGAATATTTTCAGTGCAAGATCATCGAGGACTTCTAGGTGAGAGAGGCCATGGCTGCCTCGTTGCGCCCGAAGAGTCAGGTATGTTGTGTATTTTATCTTAAGTGTGTATGTTGTTTGTTTTGTCCATTAATTTTATCTGACGTAGTTGGTTTTGTTGTTTATTTTGTCTTTTGCAGACTGTTCCTGACTCTGCTCCTAAGGCTACTCCTCAGGATTCTGCTCATCCTCCTCAGGTATATTGAGTTAGTGTAGTTTTGTTTCTAGTTTTATGTGTGTGATATTATGGCCTCCTCTTTCATGCATGCACCCCGAGTATCACCACGTGGCCGCATCTAGTGAAAATTAGGATCGTGACTCCCCACGCGCTTTCATGTGGGAGGCCATCCCGGATCTTACGCTATGTTGTTGTTTCCTTTCTCCCAGGTTTTCTTTAAGCCCCATTTTAGAGGTGTGTGTAGTTCAATTTTTTGCCTACTATGCAAGTACCGAGGGAGAGTCACATCTGGAGACAGTGTGCGCACATGTCATTCCAGAGGCGAGGCGGGTTCTCTAGGGTGTGCACAGTCACGGGGACTTGCTTGTCAACATGCTCATCACGCATCATACCCAAATAGAGGGAGTGGAGGCTGCCAGTGAGTCGGTGCGAGCTAAGATGTAGGCCACCATCGACCACCTGCAGTATCAGTTGGCGAGGAGGTATTGAAGGATCTGAGGGATGGTCGGCCGCCTAGCCAAGTCGGAGTCGGTGGCTACTGGTTCCTTCGCTAGTCGGCCTCTTCATACGACCCAAAAGCATGTTATGGACTACGCTCTGAGGATTTTGTCTTTCGGGATGTGATGACTGTTGGTCCTTCACGCTCGCAGTCCAGGCGGACCACTAGTCAAGCGAGTGAGGGAGATTTGGTCGCCGAGCCTTCTCCTAGGATGCCTCCACCTACTCCGAGAGCTTCGTTTGAGGTCTCGATGTATCAAACTCCAGATCGATGAGTCGATGACACTGGAGATAGCGGTCGGCCATTCTAGAGGACGCCGAGGGAGTAGGGCAGTTTGTGTATTTTTTTCTTTATTGTATATACAGGGGGTATGCCCTCGGTAATTCATGTAAAAGATTTCTGAGATATTTACATATATATATATATATGGGGATTTTTTTGTTCAAATGTACCTTTTTCATTTTTCCACTTTGCCTGATCTATTACGCTTTAGTTGCTTGCTTAGATGGCATCATCTGTTATTGGGACTTGGATGCTTTCAAGTTGGCCCCGTAGCAGTTGATGGTTACTTATATCTACACATGGAGATGAGATCATTAGTAATTTTATTTTTCCCCTTCCTAGTTGTTAAGGGGGGGCGTATCTCAAACCCAGTTCGGTAACAAAAGTATCATTGTATCTTTTTTTTATCTACTTTTCATTGCAATGAAAGGAAATAAATCTACAGGGAAAGCAAAAACATAAAATCCTAAAACTAAAACTTGAAAAAAAAATCCCCTGTGGAAGAGTGGATAGGATGGGAAGTGTGGTGTCTTTGGCAGTCTTCCTCATTGTCTGCATCCAACTATGAACAAACAGAGGCCTTGAAGTCATTCCTTTTCTCGAATAAAAATGCCTTAGTGTCGAGTTGTAATGGAGCTTTCCTGGGTTTTGCGAGGACTTTGGACTATGGAGAGTTATGTGTGTTTGGTGAGTTAATTTTAAAGAAAATTCCCTGATACTGTCGCCGCATCGGAGGGGATGTTTGTTTATATTTGTCGTATACCAGGTTTTACCTTTGATAATGGCCAAAATATTTTATAGTCTTGTTAGGAGGGGGTGAGTAGTAGGTAATAGGTGATTACATCAGTCATCATTCATGAGTTTTTGGTTTATTTATAAAAATATCTTAAGAAAGGTTCTGACTCATCATCCAAAAATAAAACAAAGGGGTGAAAGAGAGGTAAGACTCGATGACGTGGGGAATAGTTTCTTACTCAGCAACTCTAAAAGGGATAGTCAATAGCCTTTTCCTCGGGTAGTATGTAGTGCCATAGTTGAGCTCTCCGTCATGCGTCGGTATCATCAAAGTCTCACATTCTATGGTTAGCAGGAGTTTTTCTTCCTCCCACCACCTTTCGACGATATCTAGTAGTGTGGAGATACCAAGGATGCCCTCGTAGTTTGCTTATACTTTCCTAATATGATTATTAGGAATGTCGTCACAGTTTACTTATACTTCCCTAGACTCATTGACTTGTTCATCTGTTGTATTAATCTCACTGAGCTATGCTTCATACTTTTCTCTCTTTTGGTCTCTCGCTTTTATTTCTCTCTTGAAGCATATATATTTTGATAGTAGCCTACTAACACAAGAATAGTAAGTTTTGATTGCACCTAACATCTTTATTTTTTTTATGCTCTAACATATCCTCTAATGGCGGGGAAAGGGGTGAGAATTGGGTGTTGCCTATACTTTTTAAAAGAAGTTGGGAATTCTGGTAGTCCTTTCAATTAAATCACCCGAAAAAGAAGGTGGGCGATTGGTTAGAAAATCTCAAAAGACACCCTCGAAAATAATGACGTACGACTAGTGCATGACTCATGATGACTATAAAGGCGGTAAATATAAGAATCTACATCTGACTACAAGACATGATGATCATGATAGTAAGCATAGTATTTTCTTAAGTACATGGTGTTCCACGGGTTAGGAAGGTCCTCCCCATCTTGGTTTACCAATTTGTATGCAGTTTCGGGGTATGCGGTTGCTACAATATATGGTCCCTCTCAGTTTGGCTTCATTTTCCCTTTTGGGTGAGCGTGCTTAGAGGGCATGATTTTCTTCAAGACTAATTATCTTATTTCGAAAGTTCGCTCAAGGACCTTGACCTTCTTATCGTAGGCTCTAGCCAATCTCCTTTGATATACTTGTGCGTGATCAGCTGCCCTTATACGCATCTCATCGATTTTTTCTAGCCCGGTGAGCAGAGCAACTCTCCTTTCATCGATAGATAGTTGACCATCAAGCTGGACACGTAGAGATGGTACTTATATTTTATAGGGTAAAACCACCTCCATCCCATATATGAGGAGATAAGGGGTTTGGCCAACGGCCGAGCGATTAGAAATCCTATAGGCTTAGAGTGTTGTTCGCTACTTATATGTATATCTAATTAAGTTTTAACCTATTGTAAGCACACAATGGAAATCATAGTACTAGCGTAGGATCGTTCTCAAGAAGACGGGTTATACTATATATATTAATTTTTTGAAAAGTTATATTTATCTTTTAAGTTCTTAAACTATTAGAGAAATATGAATAAAGAATAGTTTCTTAAACTAAATTTTATAGAAAATAAATCATAAATCCTCCTTCTTCAGATTATGGTCATCAATCACAATCTTCAGCTATCAGATATTTATGAAATTAAACAGTAAAGTTACACCACATATCAAGTTTCCTAGCATTGGTTGTCATTCAGTACTAAAATCCTATCAACACAGATTTATTCTAATTAACAATCTCCTAAAACTTGGGCGTCAATCAAATTCTAGAAAACTAAAGATGGAAAAGTAAAACCGTTACACTAATCTGCAAACTTTAACCTGAGTCGTCAATTCAAATTAAAATTCGAAAATATTTATAAAGTAGAAAATTGTAATAAAATAAATCTAAACTAGAAAGCAAAAGTAGAGCCATCCAAAGGGTTGATCTTTCAACTTCTTTAGCCTTGGTTGTCAGGCAAGACCTTAGATAACTGTGGATGATGTTACTTTATAAATTCTAAACTACTTTGATTGGGAGAAAACACAGACCTCAGTTGTAAATTGATGCTGTGAAATTCTTTGATGGTTATTCCTATACCTAACCCTCTTATTTATAGATCATAAGGGGTCAGTTTACAAAACTCCTAATTCTAATAAAAAAAATTACTAAAATAAAACTATCCTAATATAATTCTACTTCTAATTTTATCTTTCCTTGCTTTCAATCTGTTGATGTACTTCTAGATTTCTTCCTTTATTTCAGTAGCAGAGTCCTTTGAAAGTCTTCTCCGTCAATCTCTCAAATCCGTGAGTCACTGGACTTCTTCTTTTAAGAGATCTTCTAATTTTATGCATGGCGGTGTTCATTCTCACATGATCAACAACTTTGGAAGGTGTTCTTTTCTAGAAAATCGTAAATCATTATTTTCTTCTCCTATTGTAACTTCCTTTAGAAAATCATAAATCATGATTTTCTAACATAGCTTCCTATTGAATGATTTTTCATTTACAATTCTTTAATTACGATTTAGCGCTTCTCTTGTATCACACTCTTTTGTACGACTTTCACTTGTAGAATTGTAAATTACGATTTCTATTCTTCCAGTACATCATATTGTAGAATCGTAAAGCACAATTTTTTATTTTTCCAGTAGGCGATGATTTGTCTTGTGGTTCAATCATCTTTTTATTGCTTTATGAGTTCATTTTGACGAATATTAACATTTTGGTTATTTTTCCTATTTTTCTTTAATATATGCACATCAGTAACTTATTAGTAGCAAACTAAGTCCCAGCATCACTAAGTTAAGGGTGATAAAATGGTATATTAGATGACTGATCACACCCCCAAACTTACGTTTTACTAGTCCGTAACAAACAAGAAAATATGAAACATCTTATACTAAAAAATTAAATGTCACTTTCATAGGGAGCACGATTTCATTTAGCAGATATAATAAGCCTTTAAAACCCCTAGGTGATCCCTAGTGGAGGAGTTGTAGTCTCCTGAAGATTTTCAATGAAGTTACCTACAAACTTTAATTCTTTTTAGATTTTTCAAAATATTTTTCAAAAGAAAAGAAAGGTTAAAAATCTAAACTAATTTTTGTACACTAACTAAATTATCTAATTTGACTAAGTTAATCATCACATAGTTATTATGATTCTCTAAAATTACCAATCTTTTATCCTTACTTTTCATTATAACAGTCATTTTTGATTATAACTCCAATAATTTCAATTCATAATAAGAACGGAGTGTATGCATCAGTGAAAAGTTTATTCTTCATAAATTTTTCTAAATTGTAATTTTTAGAAAATATTTTCAATTAAAAGCTCACTATTGACATACTCTCTAAAAGATATCGAAACTTTTTAAGTTCTCAGAGTATTATTTTAGAAAAATTCAATCAAAGGACAATTGCAAAAATTTTCAATCTCATAGAAAAGGATAATCTACTCTATCCATATGATTCCCTGTGTAATCCATAATATCTATTATTCACATTTCTACTAGGCTTATGCTTTTACAAATCATAAATCAAAAAGGTCTTTTCTTCAGCTTGTAATGGGGCTTTGGGTTTCAGAAGGTGTCAAACAAAGGTAGAAGGATTCAATATTTTTATGAGAATTTGCTCTTCTTTCTCCTATCTTTTTAGGCTTCTTCTTTTCTACTTCAGTAAGTATCCATGATTGGATAACTTCTTCCCATTTTTTTTTCTTTTTCTGTTTTAAATCCATTTCTTCAATTGATTTGAAAAATCGTATTTTACGATTTTTTTTCTCTTTGAAAGCTTTTTGCTTAAGAATTGTAATCTTCTTTTAGAAATTGTCTTTTCAAATCACTGTTTTACAATTTTTCACTCCTTTCTCATATTCTTCTTTTGATTTCTTCAGCTGTACCCTTTTTTTACATTCCCCTGATCTATTTTTTCTTTTACTTATTTCACTCCCTATTCTTCCGTTCTTTTTTATTCTAAAATCTCAGAAATTATAAGGGTTAAAGGTTGAAAGCTTTGGGTAGTACTTATGGTTTAGGGTTTATCAGATTTTTTGTACAAAGAAATTCGGTTTAGGCTTCTAATATGGGTTCAAAGGATAATTTTTTTTGAGATTTTGGCTTTTTGGCTCTGATTAACAAAAGATGGCCTTTAATCATATTTACGATTTACTAGCATAGATACCTTATTGCTTTGATATTTCTAACAGATGGTTCTAGACAAAAAATCTGGTTATAATAGATATAGAATATTTTAATTCTAAATTCAGCAATATGAGATTTCATAACAGTATAGACGTTCAAAGAAATTTTTAGTTGAATGGAAATAATCTCTCTCAAGAAAGGAAAATTTGGCTCTAATGCTCACTGGTTTATAATTTTGAAACTATAGTATAAAATTTTGCAGTTTAGGTCAATCTATTGTTTCAAACATTCTTTCTAATATAGTGTTCAACGAGCTAAGCATGAATTATACTGTTCTATATTCTGATTATTGAACTCCTACTATGAAGCATCGTAAGTTTTCAAAATTTTCCATTTTTTCTATCGTAATTCCTATGTAATGATCAACTTTTAAAACTAAAAATTCGAAAAAAAATTTACAAAAACAAACTAAATAAAACTAACTGAAAGACTAATTAACTAATTTACTACTACTATACACAGAAGTTGTGTATCCCCCCCAAACTTAAGTCAGACAATGCCCTCATTGGCACAAAAATAGGGGACACTTAAATATTATTTACCTAAAAATTACTGATATCACTGATTGTTTACCAGATGTGAAAAAAAATTTATGAAGAATGTTCCCCGAAACTTGAGGAAAACACAACAGTTTTATTCTCAGAGATATCAATAACAAAAATGAAATAAAAGTTAGTAACCATTACACAATTAGTGAAAAAAGTTAGTCAAAAGAAATTATTATATATTAACTAAATATTTACAATGAAAAAGAAAAATAAAAAGAAATATCTAAAGTACTAAAAAAAATTAAAAACTAATTACATAAAATAATAATAATCCTAGGAAAAATCTAGAGTGCTAATTTATTTGCCTTAAATATCATACCTGTGAGGCTCATGATGTTTTGTAGTATTCACTCACTTGGTGATGAAGGGTTTGGTACAAGAATGGGAGTAGTAGGGTCTTCTTCCGAGTCGGACACCTCAACTGTAGAATAATCATCTTGTTCTTCTTCTGAAGGTGATTCTACATGTGTTGCTGGTTCAGCCTCATCCGTGCTTTTCTTCTCATCAACCATTCTACAGAGGCTTCCTTTCAGACACTGTTGCTCCTTATCAACCTTTTCTTTGTTTTTTAGATCCGCAGTCAACTTCTTTATCACAACAGCTTTTAGTCATAACTCCATTCTAAATTTTTCTGCTTTATTTTGTTCTTTTGTTACTGTGATCAAGCTATTCTTTGTTAGAGAATCAATGATCTGCTTCTGTTCAGCATTGATTGAACTTAGGGAATCTTTACCTTCTTATAGTTGTAGAATTTTCCCTTCAGCTATGGTCAATAGATGATCCTTCTCACTCAACTATTGATGGAGTTTTTGCTAGTAATCTTTAAGAGCTTTTTCCCTTACGATTTCTATATCATCTGGCACTACCATTAAACTTCCAAACTGTTCAACCATAGCCGCGATTTTATCATCATACACCTTCTTCTCTTCTCCCCATGCTTGTTGATTTTCGCTCATCATTCTATTCTCTGCTTGCAGCTGGGTGATTTGTGCTTGAAGGGTTGAAGTGGCTTCCTGGATTCTCCTTTCTGTTTCTGCTTTCCACTGTGCAAGGTATTCTTTTGCAGCCTTCTGCGTCAACCTTTCTATTATCTCTAAGCACTCTTGAGACGTCAAAGTAGTATCAAAGACTCTCTTCTTCTGTCTGTGAAATTCCTCCATCCATTTTTGTACCACACTTGGTAATGGTGCAAAATTTGGGGCATATGTATTTGTCCATTGCTCTATTTCTCTCAATTTGCTTACTACATCTTGGAATGGCAATAGATTTGGTTCATGTGTAAGTTGCCATTGCTTCACTGCCTTCAATCTTCATTCTAGTTCAGGGATTGATGTGGTGGTGAAACCCCTATAGACACCCCCATTTTGCCCTCTCAGAATATAAAAATCTATTCGGTCAACCTTTGACCTCATAACCCTAATATGGGAGCCATATACTAAAACAATAGTACATGGCTAGACATAGGCTGAAATAATAGCTTTGTGGCTCATATCCCAACGTAGGGAGACTATATTCTGAAACAATAGTATATAGTTGGACTGCAGACTGAAACAATAGTCTTGCATTTCAGACCCTTTTACCCTCATATTGGGACCATATATTGAAACAATAGTATATGGCTGAATACAGGCTGAAATAATAGCTCTATGGCTCAGGCCCCATAACCCTAATGCAGGGACCATACACTGAAACAATAATGCATGGCTGAACACAGGCTGAAATAATAGCTCTGTGGCTCAGATCCAAATGTAGGGAGACTATATACTAAAACAATACTATATAGTCAAAATGCAGGCTAAAATAATAATTTGGCATTTCAGATCCGACCCGGACCCGAACAACCCCGAATTACGCATCTAAAACCACGCACGTAATTCGATTTCACGCCAAACCACATGCGTGCAATCACTTCCCCTTATAGACCAGACTTCCTTTCCCAGACCACCTTGAGACTCGATCACACGCCTCTCACGAGACACGCGATCGGATTGAACGCCCCACCACCTGCGTGCAATTGGCCTACGCCCGACCTAGTCTTACTGTCCTTGACCCTCAAGCTTCCTCTATTAAACACTTAGAAAGAAGCGCTTAATCGGATTGCACACTCCACACTAGGCGTGCAATTAGTTCTAACGTGATTAGAACTAGGAAACTCGCTGAGCAAGTCAGTCGGTCGCTCACTGAGTCGGTGATCGACTCAAAGTGATTAAGCACTAGGAGACTGGTGCGTAATCTAGTTAAACGCCTGAAACAAGGTGCTTAATTGGAGAAAAACCTATAAAAGATTTTTTTCTAATTCACCCCGGGAGAGGTTGGGAATTTCGAGAAAGAACAAATTTTTTTTTGGGATTTCGAAACCAAAGAACTCCGAGAACGAGCACATAGAGGAATATAGCCATGATTTCGAGATTCAAGCTTCGAATCTTCGAGATTTCTCTCCGCAGCCCCGGTCCTAGGTAAAAATCTTAGTTTTAGACTTTGAATTTCTCTTAGTTTTAATTATTAATGTCGAATTTTCAGTTTTAGACCGTAGCACTCCTTTTAGACCATAATCTCTTAGATCTAGTTCTAGTTCTCCGTTTCTAGAACCAGTCCTTAATCTGACAGTCTAATTTACCGACCCTAGGCTTTAATTATGTTCTAAAATCTTAATTTCCAGCACTATCATTAATATCTTCTTAGGTTTTAGAACCAGTCTTTAATCATACGGTCTGGTTTTCTAATTTTGAACCCAAATTCAGTGCTAGAATTTTAAATTTCAGTTGTAATTTCTTAGTTTAATATTTAAAAAAAAATCCCAAATATTAATTTAGTTTCTATAATTCTAGTTTCTTAATTTAATCCATAATTATAATCCCGAAATCAACTCCGAAACGCTAAAAATATAATATTATAGTCCAAAATCCAATTTGCTTTAACCTTAACCGCCCGATTTGCCCAAGGGAGCTTACGGAGGGCACTCGGGAATGAGGCCAATCCTCCTTAGCATAGCGGGCCCAAAATCCTTTTTTTTAGGATTATTTTATTGCTTTAATTAGGATTAGAAAATCAATTCCATAACTTTATCTTAGAATTTTAGTATAGTTAATTTACATGCTTTCTTTTGATTAAATCCTTAGAATAACTACCTTGATTAGAACTCTAATGAAACTAGTTCCTTTATTTTAATTAGATAGTTCTAGCATAGTTAATTCCTCGCTATATTAAATTTCAGCATAATCCTTTTTATTATTAGAATTTTAGTATAATTAATTCATTGCTTTGATTATAATTCTAGAAAAAAAATAGTCCTTTACTTTAATTGGATTATAGCATAGATAATTCATTGCTTTAATTAGAATCTTAGGATAATTAGTCTCTCGCTCTGATAAGAATTCTAGCAAGATTAGTTTCTTTATTTTAATTAGAGTCTTAGTAAAATCAGTCCTTTATCCCCATTAGAATTCTAGCAGGTCTATTATCTTTGCTCCAGTCAGAACTCCAGTCAGATTAGTATATTTATTTCGATTAGAATTTTAGTATAATTAGCATGCTTGATTTAATTAAAGTTTCATTAAAATTAATACATTTGCATTCCTAGTACAATTAGGAGACTGATATCAATTGGACTTTTAGTAGTGTTAGGACACTAAATTAATTAAAATTCTAATAAGATTAGGAAACCAAGATTAATTGGACTCCTGATAGAACTAGAATACTAAATTAACTCACTATAATAAATTCTCACACAACTAAACTCAATAGAATTGGAAAATCTAAACTGATTAAAACTACAACAATAACGGGAAAGAAAAGGAAAATTAAACTATCTAAATTATAAGAAGTGTCGCAGCTGCTAACGTTCGCAGGCAAACGATTCAGTAAAAAAGTAACCCACACCCGCTCTAAAACATGATCATTGATGTGTTGCAGCGTTGTTAAATATCTGCAGCTAGCGATCGCAACAAATTAGGAGTCTTCCTAGAAAACCCTTTTTATTATATCTTTACCTCCACCATTCCAAACGCCGCATCGCTAGAGTCCAGTTGGACAGAATTGGGCCACTGATTCAACGGGGACTGAGAGGAACCCAAAAAAAGTGTGCACCAACAGACTAGCAATCGCGATGGGACTCTTTTGCAATCTCTTTTTTTAGATAGTTAGTTTTTATCTTATTTCCCTTTTTTTTCCATCGTGTCATTTAGATTCCCTTTTAAATATATGAGTCTTCGTCAAAGACTCGAGATGTCTGAGATACGAAGGGTGAGTTTAGGAGACCCACCATTATGGGGGTATCATAACAACCCCACATATGAAGAACCACTTCACAATAATTATCATAATGGGAGAGATGGTAACACTGGACAAAACCATATTGCTCAACAAATCGTAGAGCCCAGTATTCAAAGAATATAAAGAGGAGATGATGACTCCGAGGAATTACTTTGAGGATTGGTCGCTGCATATGAAGCCATTAGGTCACGACAATTTTTAGAAGACCAAGAACAACAAGAGGGGCCACCTCCTACCCCGAGCACTGTGTCAGCCTGCGCCACACCATTGAGACAACCTGCTCACACATTCTTCAACAATGACTCTCTAGATATGGTTTGCTCACGGGCCGCTCCAAAGGACAACACCATCAAAATCGAAAATCTCCCTAAAATGCTCGATGAGTACATGGCCAAGAGAGAGGCCCCGGTCACTCATTCGAATTCGACAAATTTTGTCGGGACGTCGAATTTAACTTACCAATAGGATTTAAACTGTCGAAATTTACCAAATATAGTGGCACGAGAAATTTGAACCATCACTTGGCCCTCTTTTGTAACGATTGTCGACCTATATGTGATAATCAAGGACTTTTCATTCACTATTTCCAACGCCCATTAGAAGGAGAACCTTTAGATTGGTTTGCGGGACTCTCGCTTTATAAGATAGAAACCTTTGACGATTTGGTCGGTCAATGCCTAGACCAATACAAGCACTTGATCCAAGAGACAGTCAGTCTCAGCGATTTGATGGCGGCCAAGCAAGGACCTGATGAAGAATTTACCAACTTCATTTCCAGATGGAGAAAACTCACTGTTAGGACCAGTACTTCAATGAAAGAGAAGGACTTGGTGGACATTATCATCGATAATACTAGAGAATCACTAAAAAGCGCACTTTTCATAAGTGATTGCCCCGACTTCACTGCACTCCATTCCCGGGAATCCTGACTAGCGTGACACATTAAAGACGGAGACCTCGCTCTATACATAGCCACGTTGAAAGTAGGCTCTTCCAGTGAATCAAAATTAAAAAATAATAAGAAAGCCTTAGGAACCGAGCAGGTCAACACCATTGTCAACCAAGGATAAAACTCTGGGAACAAAAATTTCCAACCATGAAACTTCAGAAAAAATCAAAACCAACAACGGTACACTAACCAAAACCAAGGCACTAGTCAACAAAGGTATGCAAATCAAAACCAAGACCAGAATCAGAATCAGGGCTAGTATCAGAATAGAAATCAATATAACAACACCTACCAGAACCAAAATACAATGCAGATCTAATCGGCCCACGCATCGAACTACAATAACGTACCCCCACCATAAAACTTCAACCCACCTAAAGGCCCCTACTAGCTAAGGCGGGAACACTACCCCCCTTTACCTGATACGATTCCCAAAATCTTCCGTCTCCTCAACACTCAAAATCTCCTCTGATTCCCATAAGAAAGACCTCACCCATGACCAACAAATCTAGACTACTGTGCCTTCCATCGATACGCAGGACACATCCTAGAAGACTGTTGGTTCCTCAGGGACGTAATCTATGACATGAATAACCGAAATTAGATCGATTGAGAAGCGCTTAGGTATCCAAACCCTAATAATAACCAAACCCAACAAAATTTAGGGATCATTAATAACCCTATGCCTAACCACAACTAAGCAATACCGGCTCAAGTCACCACCATAGATCTCTCCGAACGATCCTCCTTGTAGCCTTCCACCTTAATCACTCGCATTCAATCCTCTAATACTTCTGCCACACTAGCGAGAGTTCCTTCACCCCCGCATCCCTCCACCTTGATCACTCGCATTGCCCCATCGAGTCCACCTCCCTATCCAAAATTTACTCATATACGAGTCCATTCCTTTAGGGCCAGGAGACCATTCCTCCATAGCACCCGCCAGAACCTTCAATCCCTCTGAATCCTAAACCAACGCCATTACCACTCCCTTCATCCAATTCTGAACTCGAGTACGGAGATCACGCTCTTCAAACCATAGCCCAAATTGTCGCATGGGTAGACAGTGTCACCCGAAAGACTCTAAGCCAAGAAAATGAGACAATGACTGAGTGTTCACTAAACATAGAAGAAAGTGAGCGCCAAGAACATCCCAACCTATGCGAGACACTGGTCTCTACTTTCCTGGAGGAGGAGGATTACACACAGTACCTCCCACCTTAAAGCGGCACCATGCAAGTACGCGCTCCGACCTCAAATTTCACTCACTTCACAAATGCATCAACGTTGAGCCACACCGGGTTCGGTCAACAACCGACTTGCCCGATTCTTAAGTCGGGAACCAATTATCTGCCTCTACCTTTTCCTTGAAATAAGAATTTTGCAAACATATAACCACGAGGGGAACGTGAGAGAAAGAGAGGTTAACTTGCTGCCCCCACCTCACGTTATCCCTCCATAAATTCTTGCACCTCAACCACTCCAACCACCTGCACCCAAGGCTCATCGGCTAGGCAAAGAAGTAGTACTCAAGCCAGGGCAAGAATATGACCTTCTACGCCATCTTTAAAAGATCCCAGCTCAGATATCCATACTAGAACTCATCAAGAAATCGCCAGTTGTTGATAAGGAGTGGATGAGGATACAACCCTAGATGAGCTCCATCAAATCACCTTGGTCATGGCACAACCTCCAGCGCTCACTTTCACAGATGCAGACATGCCTAAAGAGTCACTCCGCGGGAGTGCGGCTCCCATATATCTTACAATCGTAATTAGAGGATTCTCCGTACCCCATGCATTGGTCGATATGAGAGCGAGACTTAATATTTTCCCTCTCACAACATTAAAGATGCTTGAATACACGGAGTAGGATGTCAGGCCCTCAGCACTGTCACTCATAGCTTACGATGGATCGCGTTGCTTTGTCAAAGAAACTATTAAACTTCAGGTTCACCTTGGACCTGTAACGAAAGACGTCACTTTCCATGTTTCTGATTCTGCTAGTATGTATAATCTTAACTTAGGAAGAAAATGGTTATAGTCAATGAAAACTGTCACGTCCATATACCATCAATGCGTTAAATTTCTGTACGAGGACTCCATCGTCTGTATATACGCTGATGCACCCCTTCAGGAGATGGATACTGATTACGCTGCAAGTATTATGATAACCCATGATTTCGTATTGAGCGCGGGCCACATTCAAAAGACTCGAATCTCTTATGAGACAAGCATTGCAGAAGTCCATCCCCCTACCCCTCCTAGTTCTCCCCCAACGCATCAACAAAAATTAATGAGAAGAGAGGTTGGCCCAGACCTCGCCAAACTCTATGACATTAATCCTCTCGTGACAAAAGGTTGGGACCTCATGTATCACCTCTGCTACATGCCCCACACGGGACTCGATAGAAATAAGCAAGGTCGCGTCAGACCTGTTGTCCCAACAAAAAATGCAAGCACATAGGGTTAGGTTACCAATCGGACAACTCGCAAGCCGACTTGTTCCCCACCTCACCGAAATGATCTCTATATGACCACTTCGTCTATGGGACCACCGAGAAAGCGAATGTACTAAAGCAGAAGGAAGTGTCTTTCACTAAATTTCCAGAAGAAATTGAATGAATGGCTGAAGCATTCAACGATTTGATGAATCAAAATGATGATATTGATGAACCGCTCGAAGGAGTCAAACCTTTATTTGTCACTAAGGAGCTTACAGAAGATAGAATGGGAGAACCTTCCAAACTCGAGCCGCAAGTAGAAGATTGGGAATCCGCTGACAACGAAGATTTCCATATAGCCACCTTGCAAGATTGTAAAGAGCACTTATGCTTAACCTGGGAAGGAGATGACACCTCATAAGAGGATTTTAACTCGCATATCATCTGCCTGAGGCTTGGAATTAGAGGATGGGAATGCCCATGGGACTCCTTGTGTATCGCTCATCCATACCAACCCTGCTTTAGGGCCTGCTCCAGCATATTGGAACGCTTCGCTAGTTAGATCCGACATTCTGCAACGGTAGAATCGAACAACTCTAACCTCATAACAACGAAAGTAAATAATGACCCACCAACTCAGCTACCATCACAAGAAGCAGAAAATCTCAACAGTCATCTAGTTGACCCAGGGGTAAACACCCACCTCGCCCTCATTGACTTTGAAGAGGAACTCAAACTAGACACTCCTCCATCTCCAGACACGCCACAACTCTAAATATTTTGGAAATCTCTCAAGGAAGAATGACAACCCCCTCCGAGTGATGACGAGAACTACTGGATAGACCTCCCTACACTCTAGCTAGCGGAGTAGCCTAACCTAGGATTTCAAGCATTATCAGATTAAGAAGACGAGGTTCATACCAGCCTTGACTCCAACTCAGAAGGATGGGAATGTCCTTGGGGATCTCTCTGCATTTCTCACCACTATCAGCCTCGCTGCCGAGCGTGCATACTTATCCTAACATACTATGGAGTTCAAGGGAAAGAGCTTGCTACCCCTGAGGATCTCTTAAGAGATCACCCTCAGCCAGAAGAACCATTATGTTACGACTCAGAGGAGGATAGTTCGATCGACTATGATCTCCAAAGTTTCTTCGAAGAAGGGGCAATCAATGTGATAGAAGAAATCCAAATGTTGGTGCCACTGTCACTAGAATCGCTTATTCAAAAAATCTCATCAGATGAGGACTCAAAAATAAAAAATGCCAAAATCACAACAAGTCATTGTTTCTCGAAGAATGACCCGAATAGCTCCAGCAGTCGTCTCGCTCCCTCAGTTAGAGGAAGCAACTCTCCCGGCGCCTTTTGAGGTGACCGACCCTGTACCATATTTATTATCAAAATAAAAAAAATTAAAAGAAACAGAAAACCTTAAAAATTTAGAAACACAAAATTCGAAAAAATCAGAAAACCTCAAAAAAGAAAGGGAACCCTTCGTCCCGAGTCAAGTGTGCGGCCAACAAGGAGACTTTTCTCCTAAGACTTCTATCCCATCTCCCGCACGAGGACGCAAAGCATCCAGGCTAAACAACAAGCCAGTGATCATACCGGACGAGATACTTCATGACTTTGAGAGAAGAATCAATAGTTTTGATCTTCACCTTACCAAAGATCTCTCAATCATAGATTGCACTGATGAAGGACTACCTTTCACAAAATTGAATCCCTAGTATAGCAACTTTTTAGTATACGAGCTTACCGAAGATGAAGAAGGAACACCAATCGTCGAGGAGGTTCCAAACTTTCAACGGGTTATCAAACTTTTCGAAGAGCAAACCCAAGCCGCTGTGGAACTCATAGAAGAACATAACTTTGGCACTAAAGAGAAACCCAAGAAGCTACTGATTAGCGCAATGCTCAATGCCAAGGAACGTCAACAGATTGCACAAGTCCTACAAGAGCACTTCGATTCCTTTCCATGGTCCTATGAAGATATGTCTGGTTTAGACCCAAATTTAGTAGAACATTGTCTTGTCTTGGAACCCGATGCCAAACCTGTTAAGCATAAACTTCATAGGATGCACCCACAAACAGCCCTTCAAGTTAAAGAGGAAATTGACAAATTGCACAAAGCCAAATTCATCTGAGTCATCCTCTACTCCAAATGGGTTGCCAACATAGTACCTGTCGATAAGAAAGATGACAGAGTATGGGTTTGCATTGACTTACGAAAACTCAACCAGGTATGCCTAAAAGATGACTTCCCACTTCCACACATTGACACTCTAGTCGATAACACTGCTGGATATAAGATGTTATCTTTTATGGACGATTTCTCTGGGTATAATCAAATCAAATTAGCAGAGTCTGACCAAGAGAAGACTTCTTTCACCACACCATGGGGAACTTACTACTATGTCGTCATGCCTTTTAGGCTCAAGAACGCAGGAGCCACGTACTAATGTGCCATGATAGCTATTTTTCATGATATGATGCATAAATGTATAGAAGTCTACGTCGATGACATATTAGTAAAGTCTTAAACGCGAGTAGGACATGTTGAAGCACTCCGACTGGTACTACAAAGAGCTAAATAGTATCAGCTGAAGATGAACCCAAAGAAGTGTGTCTTCGGAGTCACTTCTAGAAAATTACTCGGTTTCATAGTCAGCAAGCGAGGAATAGATGTGAACCCCATAAAAGTTCGAGCCATTCTTGAGATGCCGCCTCCCAGTAATATCAAAGAATTATGAGGCCTGATAAGAAGATTGTAATTCATCAGGAGATTTATCTCCCAGCATTCAGATAGGTGCGATCCTTTCTACAGACTACTTAAAAGAGGAGCTGAGTACAAATGGGATGACCAGCGTCAGCAAGCCTTCGACAATATTAAAAAGTACCTCCTTAACCCGCCAATACTATCGCCACTAGTTCCCGAAAGACCCCTAATCCTATACCTCTTAGCAAATGGCAAAGCAATGGGAGTGATTCTAGGACAATATGAAGAAGACGACAAGAGAGAGAAGGCTATCTACTACCTCAATAGGACGATGGTCGAGTACGAATGAAAATATACTTCAATGGAGAAGACTTGCCTCACACTAGTGTGGGCCTCAACCAAATTACGGCACTACTTTAGAGCACATAAAATGCTAGTACTAGCTCGAATGGACGCTTTGAAATATGTATTTGAGAAGCCTACAACATCAGGAAAGATCGCTTGCTGGCATATGCTATTGCAAGAATTTGATATCACTTCACATAGAAGCCGATCAAAGGACAAGCAATCGCCGATTACCTCACAGATCTCCCACTCCCGAGCATTGAGCCCATACACATGGATTTTCCTGATAAAGACCTGCTCAAAATTCATAACGAAGAGCTCGACAAGACCTCATGGACCCTTTACTTCGACGGTACTCTAAGCTCAGAAGGAGTAGTTATACCCAAGGCTTTTCAATTAGATTTTCCTATCACTAACAACGTTATAGAATATGAAGCTTTTATAGTTGGACTATGAGCAGTATTATAATTAGGTGTTAAACAGTTAAAAACCATCGGTAACTCCATGCTAGCAATCTCGCAAGTTATAGGAGAATGAAAAACTAAAGAAAGGAGATTAATGGCATACCTAGAAACCGCTTAATATTTGGTTAAAAAAATCATGTCTTCCAAGCATACCCATCCGAAAGGAAAACTGAAACCGAACTGGAAAGGCCCTTATGTCATAACAGCCACATACCATGGAAATGCATATAAACTGGCAAACCAAGAGAAGGAAGAACTCCCTAGCCCTTGGAACACCATGTACCTTAGAAAATATTATCCTTAGCCCTGTGATCATCACATCCCATGGTTAAATACTTTTACCTATCACCCCCGTAGTCCTCACGACTCATTCATTGGTCGTACATCATCAATTCTCAGAATATCCTTAAGACCTCCGATTTATCGCCCATATTTTTCACTCGAGCAATCTGATTAAAGGACTAGTGACATACCTAACCTCTTTCAAAAGCATAAGTAACACTCGATCCTCATTTCCCTTCCCCCGCCATTGAAGGAGATGTTAGAGCAAAAAAATGAAGATGTTAGGTTCAATCAAAACTCATTATTTTTGCGCTAGCAAGGTGTTTTCAAAGAATACATATATCAAAATTTTGAGTGAGAGTATTACGACGAATGAACATGTCAATGAGCTCAGGGAAGCATAAGCAGACCGTGAGGACGTCTCTGGTAACTTTACTAGAAGTGTATAAGTAAACTGCGAGGGCATCTCTAATGTCCCCATAGTACTAGATGTCGTCGTAAGGTGGCGAGAGGAGGACAAACTCTCGCTAACCATAGAGTGTGAAATTTTGATAGTACCGAAACATAGCGAAGAGCTCAATTATGGCATCCCATATCCCTCTGAGAAAAAGATTATTACTTATCCCTTTTGGAAAGCATTAGATACAAACTATTCCTCGTATCACTGAGCTCTACCCCCCTCTTCTATATTTATTTCGGATGATAAATTAGAAGCCTTACAGGATGCTCCTAGAAATGAAACTAAAAATCGATAAATGATGACTGACGCAATCACCCACTATACCTACCATACTTCTCCCTGATAACCACGGGATAGGATGACCACCACCCTAGGATAGACCCCCGTACACAACTGACCTAATCAAAATGACCTCCCCTAGATTCGATGACAGTACTGATAAACTTTTCTTTAAAACTAACTCACCAAATACCCATGACTGCTTATAGACCCAAAGTGCTCATTAATAGCCCAGAAAAGCTCCATTGCATCTACACACTGGGGCATTTCTTTTAGATCAGAAGGAGAATCACATTAGAAGCACCGGCTTTTCCACAAAGAAGATGAGGAATGATGAAGTTACCATCTGGAGAGTGCTACTGAAGATACTATACTGCCAATTCTACCACGCTTCTACACTGGGGCATTTGTTTACTTTTTTTTATTTATTATTAGTTAAGTTATTTGCTTTCCCTGTTGCTTTATTTTCATTTCAAAAAAAAAGAAGAAAAAAAAAGAAAGAAAAAAAAACAATAAAAGAAGAAAAAAAAGAGAGAAAACGTCCACCTTTATTATCATGCCCCGGTCTGAGACACTCACCTCCTTGATGACTAGCAAGGGGGACAACAAAAATTACTGATAGCATTACCTTTACATGCGTAGATACAAATCAACCTTCAACCATCATCGGGCCAGCTTAGGAAGCATCCAAGTCCCAATGACGGTCGACGGCGCTAAAGAAACTAAGAAGCGTGAAGTAAATGCGAGAGGTAATCAAAAGAGAAGCAGCCGATCAGGTACATCTAAACCAAAAAAATCTCTATATATATGCATCAAAATTTTCTTTTCTTTTTACACTTGTCACTGGGGGCATCCCCCCTATATATACAATGCATACACAATGGATAAAATAATATACACACACACATATTCCCTGTGCTACCGCTGGGATGGACAAGCACCACTATCCTCAGTATCATCGGCTCAAAGGTCCGCAGACTGGTCCTCCGAAAACACAATCCCAGCACCTGGAGTCCTCGAAACCTCTAGCCGACGAGGCCCCGCCACAGAACCCCCCTCACTCGTCTGACTAACAGATCTTCTTGATCGTGAATGAAGAGGATACCTCGTAAGAATTTCTTGAATAACAGAATCCTCACGAGCATGACCTCTGACACGATCACGAGACGTGTGACGAGACTGCCCAGCTGAGGAACCCGTAGCCCTCAACTCTGATCAACTAAGTTGACTAGCCAGCCTACGTAACCCCCCCCCGCTCACTCCTTGTCAGATGATACTGCAGCTGATCTAGGGTCACCTACATCTCTGCCCACATCATCCGATGCACTGCCTCCAATGCCTCAGGTTGAGTCTTCTGTGCAACCATCATCTTAACAGATAGGTCGTTGCGACTCTGTGTCTCCCCAAGGATCTGTCTCACCTCAAGGCCAGACGCTTTTTAGACGCACCAAGTCAAAGAAAACCAATATATACATGAACAAAAATGAAAAAAACTCTAAAAAGGAAAGAATTATACCAGATCCAACCTCTCCTCTAGAAGTCGCTCAACTGTCTCAGCAGTCACTAGATCGGCGGGAGGCACGGAAGGGACAACAAACGTAGACGGCTGTAACGAGAACAAATAAATACATCAGATAACACTTTAATGACAAATAAACCATAAATGCGATAACTAAAACATACCTGAGTAGGGATAGGAAAAGAGCCCTGAGGGGGAGCCTAAGAAACGGAATCTGGAACTGCCTGCACCAGCAAACATAAACAAACCAACAGGAAACATATCAGAACAAAATAAAATGAAATAACCTAAACTAAATTACACCATGCTAAAAACTATACCTGACTCTCTGAACATAGAGAGGTAGCAATCGCCTCCCTCATTTGAAGATTCTCGGCAACCTGACACTGAAATACCACATAATGTTAGTAAACTATGTTAAGAAAGCAAAACAATAACACCCAACGAACTTTGATAATTATATAAATGAGTTAAAGGATTGAATGGAACTTACCCAATGATCTAACTCGGCCCGAAGCTAGGCCATTGTTGGATCATCCTGACTGGAGGAAGCAACTGAAGATGGATCAAATGCCAAAACGGGACCTCCAGTAGCGAGCTCGGCTCTCTATGAATAACAATGAACATGTCAGTCGGCAAGCCCCTAACGCTAACAATTAACAAATCAAGTTAATATAGACACTTACCAATCGATCAATCTCATATCACAAACTGGCCTCCACCTCTCGGCCGGCTTGCTGCTGATTGCGTAACAATCTGATCATCGCCACGTGACTGGTGACCTCGGCCTCCCTCTCGGACTGCCCAAAATTTAAAAAAAAAGACATCACAACTATATCAGAATGACTGAGAGACCAAGTCAACATAATACATAAATAATCAAACCAATAAATTAACTCACCAGGAGCTGTCGAGACTTCGCTAGCCGAGCTCCCAACTCATCCTCCACTCCCCTATCCTGAGCAACCGAGAGAGCTAAGGAATGCAACATCTCCTCATCCAGACGAGGAGCACACTCCATCTGCTCCATTACCCTGTGGAGGGCATCTAATGCCCCCTGAACACTAGTGGTGAGATGGCCTTGCTCCAGTGCAGCCAGTCTCTCCCTCAAAGTCGATGTCGACTCTGGCCCACCAACTGCAAAAAAGCCACTCCCATAGAAGGGATGTGTGAAGAGGTGCCCACCACCCAATACACTAAACCATCTCTTATACTCTCAGGCGTCCGCCTCTTCACATGCCCCTGGAAAGAATGGAAGAAACGGTGACTAAAACGGACGACCGGATCGCAAGATATCGTGAAAACACGAAAAATAGAGCACAGGGAAACAAGGAAACCAAGAATCAAAGACCAAAATGGATAGCACAGGAAGAATGAGACATTTTTGAACTATATATAGAACATACCCAAATTGTGTGCGTAAACTCACACGCACAACCAAATTACGCACCACTGTTCCCATGCCTAATCCAGATCAAACGCTCGTAATAGGGCGCTCCAACTGATTGTCGCTCACTCAAACTAACCCGACCACTTGGTTGCGCATCTCCTACCAAGCACGTAATCATATCAAGTGCTCGAACTAGCGCGCGCGAATGCCAACAGTCACTTCAACAGTGACCAGCCACCGCCCTAATCCTGCACCCCATGACTTGCACTAAATTCGATTATACGACTGGACGCCGACGCTTAATGACCTTCTGACCCTTTGAAATGCGCACTCCCATTTCGGCATGTAATTAGTTTATGTGTTCAGAGCGAAGTGCACAATTCCCCAAAAGCACAAAATATGTGCCCAGAACAGTAGGTTCACAGGACCGAATTAGGAGACTTCCGACACTGACTGCCAACCTAATCTACGCCATTGTTAGAGTCAATCCAAAAACAATTTTGACTTCGAACATACATACCTCAAATCAATACCTAAAGACATGCCCCCCCAACATCATTTATACACTTCAACTAAGACCAAACTAAAAAAAAAAATTAAGAAATGTCCCATCACTTACACACTATAACTAAAATTAAACTAAACTAAAAATTGCCCCCCATCATTTATACACCTGAACCTAAACTAAACTAAACCAAAAATTGTCCCCAACATACCCCGAATCCAAAATAAATAAACTAAATCAAACCAGACTTGAATAAATAAACTTCACACTCAAAACAAGTCAAATAAGCTACAAAGTCAACTAAACCAAAAGTTGATAAATATAAATAACCACAAACGAAATTAAAAAATATAATCACTTCATAAATAGATAAAATAATTACAGAATACACCGAGGGCATACCTGTTGGTACGCGCTTTTTCTGGGTTCCTCTCGGTCCCCGTTGAATTAGTGGCTCCAATTCTGTCCAGGTGGACTCTAGCGATGCGGTGTTTGGAAGGACAAAAATAAATAAAAAGGGGGGTTCTTCTAGAAAGGTTCCTAGTTTGATTGCGATCGCCAGCTGCAGATATTTAATGACGTTGTAACACGTCAGTGAACACACTGTGAAGCGGGTGTGGGTTACTTCTATACTGAATCGTCCGCCTGCGAACGTCAGCAGCAGTGCTTCTCTTTAGTTTAGTTAGTTTAATTTTCCTCTTATTTTCCTTTGTAATTAGAATTCCGGTCAGTTTAGATTTCCCAATTCTATTATTATTATGCTCTGGTTGTGTGGGCTTATTAAGGTGAGTTATATTACTATTTTGATGTTATCAAGAGTCTTATGAGCATCAAGGTTCTGGTATTACTAAAAGTCCAATCTGTTTCAGTCTCCTATTGGTACTAGGAGTGCATATGTATCAGTTTCAATAATATTCTAATTAAAATTAAGCATGCTAATTGTACTGGGATTCTAATTAAAGTAATTGTAGTAATTCTACTATAGTTCTAATTGAAATAAAAAGACTAATTTTCTCTACGGGCCTAATTAAAGCAATAAATTTAATTTTCTATTATAATATCAACAAAAATAAAAAGGACTGATTTCTCTATGATTCTAATTATTGACGGATTTATGATGGCCAAAATATAACTAATCATGAATAAACTAAATTTCCTAGAATTCGGATTTGGAATAATCAATTAGCTAAATTAATGGAAAGACAATTCTGAATTAACACTCTAATAATTATATCAAGGCCTAATTAATGCGAATAATCAATTATGTCTAGATATAAACTAATTAAAGCAATTTATTAATTCTAAAAAAAACTCTAAAAAAAGGGGGTTTGGGCCCATTATGCTAAGGAGGATTGGCCTGATTCCTGAGTACCCTCCGTAAGCTCCCTTGGGCAAATCGGGTGGCTGAGATTAAAGAGAAAAAATTAAATTTTGGATGGTAAAGTAATATTTTTGGGCTTTTCAGAATTGATTTCAGAATAGCATTTGTGAATTGGATTGTAAACTAAAATTATAAGACTAAAATTAATATTTTTTTGGATTTTGGAGGTATTGAAATAAGAAACTAAAATTAAGACTAAATTTTTAAGACTGAATTCGAGTCTAAAATCAAGAAATCAAACCGTATGATTAAGGACTGGTTCCGAATCAAAGGATTAGAACCAGAAAATAATGATAGGACTGTAAATCGTGATTTTAGAATTGAATTAGCATCTAAGATCGGTATATCAGACCAATGGATTAATGACTGGCTCTAGAAATAGAGAACTAGAACCAGATATAAAGAATTTCGGTCCGAAAAAGGGTGCTACGGTCTAAGGCTAAAAATAAAATTAAAAATTAATAGATCTAGAGATTATAAGCTACGGTCGGAAACTAAAATATTAAATCCTTACCTAAAGGGGTCAGGGCTGCGGAGAGAAATCTCAAAACTAAGAAGCTTGAATCTCGAAATCATGATTAGGTTGCTCTATGGGTTCGTCCTCAGAATTCTCTGGTTTCGAAATTTACCGTTTCCTCTCTCAAAATTTGCAGCCTCTTCTTCTCTCTTCGAGAAAAAAAAAGCCTTTATAGATTTTCCTTTAATTACGCACCTATTTTTGGGTGTTTAATTGAATTGCGTGCTTGGATTCCAGTGCTTAATCCCTTTGAGTCTGTCACCGACTCAGTGAGCGACTAGCTGACTTGCTCAGCGAGTCTCCTAGTCTTAACAAATTAGGACTAATTGCGCGCATGTTATCATGCGCTCAATCTGATTAAGCGTTCAACCTGAAATGTTTAATCAAGAAAACATAGGGGTCAAGGGTAGTAAGACTAGGTCGGGCGTAGGCCAATTGCGCGCTGGTGGTGAAGCATTCAATCCGATTACATGTTCTATTTAAGGTGCGTAATCGAGTCTCGAATTGGTCTGGGAAAGGGAAGTTTGGTTTGAAAGGTGGAGAGATCATGCGCTTGTGGTTTTACGTGCAATCTAATTATGCGAGAGGTTTTACATGCGTAATTCAGGGTTGTTCGAGTATGGTCTCTAGAATAAAATGCAAGACTATTATTTCAGTTTGCATTCCGGCTATATACTATTGCTTAGTATATAGTTTACCCATTTTGGGATCTGAGCCACAGAGCCATTATTTTATCCTGCATTCAGCCATATACTATTGTTTCAGTGCATGGCTCCCATATCAGGGTTAAAAAGAAGGTCAAAGGTTGATAGAACAAAAAATATATTCTGAGAAGGCAAAATGGGGGTGTCTATAGATGCCCCTCTTCGGCGCGCTCTTGCGCAGTAAGAATGCATCGAAGAAGTAGACACCCCTCATTCGAGGTGTCTTCTCACTTCTCTTAGGAATTCACAAATGTGAATTGGTGATGCTGGCATGACATGCTTGGCTTATCTATTAGCGCAAGCTTAAATGGAGCATTCGAGGGCCCAGTGGTAGCTGTCAAAAGGTACTTTTCAGATCTGTGGGTGCATGGCGCATCTCGTCACATGGCGAGAGCTAACAGAGAGATATGGCGAGATCGAGGTACCGGGGGGCATCATACGAATGTCCATAAGGTCCAGGGACTAGTAATACAAAAGAGAGAGTGCAATATAATATTGAAGGCTTTAACAAGTCATGTCAGACCAGGCGTGTCATTGCTCACACCAATGCACGTCAGACGTTCCTTTTCTGATAGGCGTTTATAAGTTCTTAGATTGAGTATATTTGTCATTCAGTTTTCGAGGGGAAAGGGGCTGGTTTGGGCTGGTAATTAAGGTAAATTTTGTGAGGTGTGATCAGTTGAATTCTGCACAATGGCGTGTGTGCTTGATTCTTCTGGAATCATTATTTTAAATAGAGAATTCTAGTCTTAATGTATCTGAACAAATGATTCTGCGCAGTGGTGTATGCGCTCGAGCCAATTCTACGCAGTGGGATATGCACTTGATTGTGAGTTCAGGGGGTCTTTAAGTTGGAGAATTATGGTCCTAAGTTATCTGAACAAGTGATTCTGCGTAGTGGCGTATGCGCTCGATCCAATTCTATGCAGTGCGATATGCGCATGATTGTGAGTTCAGGCGGTCTCAGGAGTTAAAAATAAGCTTTATGGTATATGGGTAATGAGGCACTTAATCGAATTTTTTTTTGGTATTTATTTTTTTGGTATTTAGAGAAAGGGTGAAATGAGTCTAGTTACTTTGTTACTTTTTTTCTTTGTTTTTGTTTTTTTTTTATAATATTATTTTCTTTTTGATTTTATTTATTTATTTATTTGTTTGTTTGTTTTTTTCTAGTAAAAGATTTTTTTTTGTGAAGCAAGCAAGAAGGTCTCGATATTTTGAAATTCTAGGGATTTTAACTTAAGATCAATTCAGTGGTAAAATGACGGAAAATGTGGCTACCGAGACGTCGCTGAGTAGATCCACCGGAACAGGATTTATGGACCTGACCTTTTATGTTGTTGTCAAGACGACACTTGGCATGCCGAATACTCCATCTAACCTTCTCGACGAATACATAATGATTGTCTCTTATGGGAGGACTACAGTAACTTGCGAGTCGAGGGAGATGGGTTTTGAAACTATTTTAACTTAATCATAGATAACTATATTTATAAGAAATATCGAGTAATTGAGTAATACTTACTTGGGGGTGATACTTACCTGTGGTTGTGCGATGGGACTTGTAATATTGTAGCGGGGTGCTGTTGTAATGAGGCTTTGAAGTTGTCTTTTCTTTTTTTTTGCTTTGTCTGCTATGACGGTTGGCGATTGCTGGTGTGATGTAGCGTCTTGGGGAAGGTGATGCCGCGATGGGACAAGTGGTATTGTGGTGATGCTGCAATGGGACTTTGGATAGTTTTCAACAATAAGTTCGTGTTGTAGCTTGGCATTAGTGGATGCGATGGGACATGGGAGGAGTCCCAAGTTTCTCTCTTTTTTTTGCTTTTGTCTGCTGTTGTATCTGGTGACCATTTGTATCGAGCAATTTGGAAGGAAGGTTCTTTGTTTTAGCGATGGGAACTGATTGAGCCTTCTCCCTTTTCTTCTTTTGGCACGATAAGTGTGTTGTTTGAGCTTTTCGGGCAAGGGTGTCTGCAATGGGAGGTGTAATGCAATTAGTGGTGGGATATTGGTAGGATGTTTTCACGCTGGGACGTTGATCTCTTTGTTTAGCAGATCTTAGGTCAGGTGAGCTCACATTGTGGTTGTGTTGTGTTGGCTTTTGGACGCATTTGCATTTTCGAGATTTTCGATGGGCCATGGGGGCGTGGCTACAAATTTTTTTTGCGATCGGATCAGATATTGGGGTGGTGCCATGCGTGTGTTTTTTTTGGTGGGATGTGCTTGGGTGATTGCACGATGGGACAAAAGGGTTTTGATTGAGATAGGGTAAAGAACGTGGTCAGGGGTGACGGTGTCATGCGAGGCATGTATGTCTTATCTGTAATAGGACCAGGGGTGTGGTCGACGTTTTTGGTAGGGTTACATGATGAGAGTAGAGTGAGCGGCTATTCCTTCTTCAATGTGGATAGCTTATAAGGCTCCGTGATGGGACAAAGGGAATTTTCCTAGAATCGGGACCGAACTTTGTGTAAAAAAAAAGGAAGGAATTACGCGCTTGTTTACAGTTGTGTGATCTAATTGTGCGATTGTTTTCAATCGTGTGATTCAGGGTCTAAGGGGCTGATTACGCATGTTGATATAGACGTGTGATTGTATTGTGTGCTTAAGTATGTGTGTGCGATCGAAGGGTCACTAGGTCACTACATGGGTGACCTTTCATATTGCACAACAAAGGGAGGTCATTTGATTGGATTGCGCGGCTGTTGAATAGCGCGGGATCGGAGCATTGCGCCATCTGCGCGGGCGACAGTTTCATTGTGCACTTGAATCTTATCGTGCTTTTTTATTAAGCGTGATATGTGTGGCGCGTGATCGGATTAAGCGCGCGTAGTTAAGCACGCGATTAAGGTCATACTCTATATAAGCGTGGGAGGCTTCATTTGTTTCTCATTCTCTGGTTTAGTCTCGAGTATTGACTTTTCTTAGTGTTCTGCTGTTCCGAGATTCGTATTTTAGCAACATTGAGTAATCTAACCGTCAGATTGGGATGGGATTTCTTGCTATATTTGTTATTTTGCGTGATCTTCATCCTGAGGTGATACTTGGGGAGGGTATTGTCTTAGGATTGGGTGGTATTGGGAATGAGGGTACTTGTCTTCACACAGTTCCTTTCTAGGGAGCAGTGAAGGCAGCGTTGAAGCGGCGGCGGCGGAGGAGGTGAAGATGGCAGGGAGAAGAGGTTTTAAATGGAGGGATGTATCCCTAACCGATTTTCCTTCTCTTCTACCGGTGGCTCGTTTGAGTCCTCCAAGTCTAGTGGTAACATTTCTAAAGCCTCCGATTGGACATTCTGCTCCTCGCTTTGGCTCATTGTAGTTTTTGTTTTCATTTTGGATTGTATGTTAAGTTCTAGATTTTCGTTTTGGGTTGTAATTCCAGGAGGTATGTTTCCAGCGATATTGTAAAATTTTGAATTATGAATGAAGGGGAATTTTTTTTTATTGTTTTATTTTTTTTATTGTCTATTGTGCTCAGCTAGTTGGTTTAAATTTCCTTAATTGATTAATTGGACTTATCTGATTTGTTTTGGCGTAGTTTTAGGATTTAATTTAGCTAGTAGTTTTAAAGTTCGTTTTGAAATTATCCAGAGTTTATTTATTCATCTTATTGGGTCCCACTTGGTAGGTTCACCTGATTCTATTGGCTTGTCGGGGCATTTTTATCTTAAGCAAGTTAGATTTTGTCTTACTTGAGTTCTTTGTTTGGTTTTTTTTTTCGCTTGTCTTATTTAAGGTAGTTTGTTTCGTTTGAGGTGTTTTGTTTTGGTCTTTTATTAGTGATTTGAGGCATCATTTGTGTGAGTTTTTATGAGTTCTAGATAGTGATTGGCTATTTTTTAATCCTATTGGTCTATCTTAGACTTGGGGAATTTATGCTTTTTAGAGGGGCAAGTGTTGTGTGATTACCGGTCTATCTAGTTTGGCATGGATTGTGGATTTTTTTTTAAAGGGGTATGTGTATGGTTTTGGATTCAATTAAATTGGGAAGGTTTCAAGGTGTGTAAAATTTGTTGATTTAAGGGATATGGTTTTTAAATGCATGAGTCTAAGGTTTTTGGCTTGTTGTTTTCTTATTTTAAGTCTAGAGGTTGAAAGTTTGGGGGCATATCTTGTGTTTGTAACTTTGGCCATTTTTGTTCATTAATGTCTTTTATTCCTTTCTGTTTTATTTCCCGGGTACTGAACCCGACTACTTGTGTTTATTAAGTGGATTATGAGAATGGACGGGATTGGAAATTCGGGGTGATTCTAGGGTTGGTGCTATCAATCCAACTCGAAGTGCCACCCCATCGGGAGAGGAGGTGAAGGAGAAAAAGGTGGAATAGAGGAAACCTAAGGACAACGCGGGGTCAGAGTTCTCGTGACCAATGCCTATTTTTCTTCGGTAGTCTATGAAGTGATTATGTTGTTTTTTTTATCTCATTTATGGTTATTCAGTAATCCTTTTTTTTTTGTTTGATTTAATTTATATTTCGTTCGTCTCGTTGTGGGTGTAATGCTTTTGGGTTTAATTTGGTTGTTTATTTTAGATCTGGGGGCGTGTTAAGGATAGTTTTTTTTTCATTTAGTTTTGAGTATTATAGAGGCAATGTGAGTATTTATTCTTATTGAGGACACGTGAAGGTGTTGGGCGCATTTCTTGGTTGAGGAAAGTGGAGGAGGGAGCATTTTCCTTGGGTTTTAATTATTTATTGTGAAGTAAAGGGCATTTTTTTTAATTTTTTCTTTGTGAATTAAGGGGCATTTTTTAAATTATTTTTTTAGGGTTGTAAATTTTCTTAAGTTACGAGTGTTTTGGGTTGGTCTCATCAAGGGTGTGATTTAGGTTGATAGTGAGTGTCAGAATGTCTTAACTTCAAGTTTGAGTTTACTGTCCTAGGCATGTGAAAATTTTCATTTTTATGAGAAATTACGTCCTTCAGTCAGGGAGCTTGAATGAATTGCGCGCTAGGACGTGAACGCGCTTTCAAAAGTGCAGGAGGTTATTAAGCATTAGTTCAATGGCATTTAATGTGATTAAGCGCCTGGTTTGATGCGCGGGATCAGCTGACCGTTGGCATTTGCGCGCTACTTTTTGAGCGCTTAATGTGATTGCGCACCTTGTGGGAAACACACAACCAACGGGTCGGGTTATAGTGAGCGGGCGACGATTAGATTGTGCGCTCAGGATAGGGTGTTTGATCTGAATTAAACACATAGTGTACTGCACGTGATTAAATTATGCGCTAGGTTTTAGGGGCGTGATGCGGGCGAGTTCTATAAATAGTTGAAATCTTTTATTTTTTGTCGCGTTATCCGTTTTAGTCTTTAATTCTCTAGTTTCCTAGTTTTCTTATGCTCGGGTTTTTGTGTTTTCGCGATATCTCGTGATCTGGTCGTCCGTTTAAGGCACTGTTTCTTCCATTTACTTCAGTTTTTCGAGTTCTTTATTCCAATATAGATGGTGAGGGTAGTGTAGATCAGCTAGTCGGCTTAAGTAATCAAAGTCGAGGGCTACGAGAACTTTGTTCGGGCAGTGTCGTCACACATCACATGATCGTGTCAGGAGTGATACTCACAAGGATTCTATCACTCGTGGGTATCCAGGTGGGGATCCTCCTCATTCTCGGTCGAGGTGAATTGTCTGCCAGGCGAGTGAGGGGGGCTCTGTAGTGGGGGGTCGTCTAGAGGTTTCAGCGACTCTAGGCATCGGGATCATTTTTTTTTAGAGGACTAGTCTACAGACCTCCGACCGATGATACAGGGGACAGTGGTGCTCAACCATCCCAGCGATAGCATAGGGAGTAGATGTGTGCATGTGTATGTTTTGTCCATTATGAGTGCGCATTGTATCTACAGGGGGGATGCCCCCGGTGACGATTGTAAAGGAAAATAGAACAGGAAAGAAATTTTTTGACACATATGTATTGAGATTTTGGGTTTAGGTGTACCTGATCAGCTGCTTTTTCTTTTAGTTACCTATTGCGTCTACTTTTGTTTTTGTTCCTTGGGTCATCAGTCATCACCGGGACTTGGATGCTTTGCAAACTGGCCTGGTGGTGGCTGAAGGTCGCTTTGTATCTGCACATGTAAAGGTAACGCCATTAGTAATTTTTGTTCTCCCCCTTGCTAGTTGTCAAGGGGGTAAGTATCTCAGACCGGGGCCTAGTAACAAAGGTAGATATATGCTCCTTTTCTTCTCTTTTTTTTTTCTTCTTTTTTTTT
Source organism: Chloranthus sessilifolius (assembly GCA_021018995.1). Classification (NCBI taxonomy): domain Eukaryota; kingdom Viridiplantae; phylum Streptophyta; class Magnoliopsida; order Chloranthales; family Chloranthaceae; genus Chloranthus; species Chloranthus sessilifolius. The sequence continues at coordinate 85,228,845 of CM037592.1, forward strand.
TTTTTAAAAGTAATGCAACAGGGAAAGCAATGCCCTAGTGTAGGGGCATGATAGTATCGACAGTACAGTGTCTTCGGTAGCTTTCTTTGCATAGTAACTTCGACGCTCTTCATCTTTTGGTGGACGAATTGACGATTTTGGTATGATTCTCCTTTTGAACAAAAAAAAATGCCTCAGCGTGTAGATGCAATGGAGCTTTTCTGGGCTTTTGATGAGCACTATAGATCTATGTGAAGTCTTGGGTATTAGGTGAGTTAGTCTTGAAGAGAGCATTCATCATTACTATCATCAAATTGGAGGGAGGTCTCTTTGATCAGGTCATACAGGGTCTATCTTACGGTAGTGGTCATCCTATCCCGTGGTCAATAGGAAAAAGTATGGTAAGTATAGCAACTAATTGCATTAGTCATCATTCATGAGTTTTCAGTTTCATTCCTTGGAATATCTTGCGAGGCTTCCAACTTATCGTCCAAAATATAAAAAAAAAGTAGAAAAAGGATAAGGCTCAATGATGTGGGGAGTAGCTTACACCTAATACTCTGTAAAAGAGATGAGTAACAGTCTCTATTTTTCGGGGGAATGGGGGGTTCCATGATTGAGCTCTCCGTCATATTTCGGTACCATCAAAATCTCACATTCTATGGTTAGCAGGAGTTTATCCTCCTCCCACCACAGATCTAATAGTACAGGGATATCAGGGGTGCCCTCGCACCTTGCTTATACACTTTTGGTGAAATTACCAGAGATGTCCTCACGGCCTGCTTATGCTTCCCTGAGCTCATTGACTTGTTCATTCATCATAATGCTCTCGCTCAACTTTTGATATGTAGATATATTTTGAAAGCATCTTGTTGGTGCAAGAATAATGAGTTTTGATTGAACCTAGCATCTTCATTTATTTTCGCTCTAACATCTCCTCCGATGGCAGGGGAAGGGGAACAAGGATTATATTTACTTATGCTTTTGAAAGAGATCGGGTAGGTCACTAGTCCTTGGTCAAATTGCTCAAATAAGAGAGTGGGCGATAAGTGGGAGGTCTCAAGAATATTCTGGGGATTGAAGGTGTACAACCAATGAATGGGTCGTGACGACTACGGGGGCAAAAACTATTAGTATTTAACCACGGGATGTGATGATCACGGAGCTAAGGGTAATATTTTCTAAAGTACATGGTGTTCCAAGGGCTAGGGAGTTTTTCACCATCTTGGTTCGTCAGTTTGTAGGCATTATCGGGACACACGGCTGTTATGACATAAGGGCCTTCCCAGTTTGGTTTCAGATTTCCTTTTGGATGGGCATATTTAGAAGGCACGATTTTTTTCAAGACTAATTCTCCAATATTGAAGGTTCGTTCAAGGACTTTCTTGTTGTAAGCCTTGGCCACTCTCCTCTGATATACCTGAGCGTGAACGGTTGCTCTTAGACGTGTTTTATCGAGCTGCTCTAGCTACGTTAGTAGGGCAATCCTCCTCTCGTCTAAGGATAGCTCATCATCGAGTTGGATCCTTAAGGATGGCACTCGTATTTTATATAGTAGGATGGCCTCCATCCCGTAGGTAAGGAGGTAGGGAGTTTGGCCAATGGCCATACGAATAGAAGTCCGATAGGCCCAAAGTGCTTCTGGTAGTCGTTCAGGCCAGTCGGCTCTATTGCTTGTTTTTACTATACATTTCAAAATTTGAATCAGTGTTTTGTTGGTGGCTTCTACTTGTCCATTTCCTTGAGGTTAGAACAGTGAGGAGTGGCATAGTTCGATGTTGAACTTCTTTCGTAACTTCTTTGTCTTCTCTGTAATGAACTGCGGTCTATTGTCGGTGACAAATATCCGGGGTACTCCAATTCTAGTGACGATATTGCGTATGATAAACCTTATGAGCGTGGAAGCGGTGATTCTGATGTATGATTCGGTTTCTGCCCATTTAGTATAGTATTCGGTTGCTGTAAGTATAAACGCGTGCTTGTGAGTGTTCCCAACTGTGTCTGTGAAAGGTGGCTTGTCCATTGATCGATTTCTGCGTGACATAAGTGATGTCAAATTCTTGTAATAGCATATGCCAGCTAGCGATCTTTCAAGATGTTGCGGGCTTTTCGAATACGTACTTCAAAGGGTCCATTTGGGCTAGTACTAATATCTTATATGCTTTGAAGTAGTGTCGCAACTTGGTTGAAATCCATACCAGTGTGAGGCAGGTATTTTCTATGGGAGTGTATTTCTGTTTGTATTCGACCATCGTCCTACTAAGGTAGTAAATAGCCTTCTCTTTTTTGCCGTCTTCTTCATATTGTCCAAAAATTACTCTCACTGCTTTGTCGTTTGCTGAGAGATAAAGGATTAGGGGTCTTCCAGGAACTAGGGCTATAGTATTGGCGGGTTAAGGAAGTACCTTTTAACATTATCGAAAGCTTGTTGGCACTGGTCATCCCACTTGTACTCGGTTCCTCCTTTAAGTAGTATGTCGAAAGGATCGCATCTGTCTGAATGCTGGGAGATTAATCTCCTGATAAATTGCAATCTTCCTATCAGGCCTCATAATTCTTTGATATCACGGGGAGGTGGCATCTCAAGGATGGCTCTAACTTTAGCAGGGTTGACTTCAATCCCTTGCTTACTAACTATAAAATCAAGTAACTTTTTGAAAGTGACTCCGAAGACACATTTCTTTGGATTCATTTTCAATTGATATTTCTTAGCTCTTTGTAACACCAGTCGGAGTGCTTCAACATGTCTTGCCTGCATTTGGGACTTCACTAATATGTCATCGACATAGACTTCTATGCATTTATGCATCATGTTGTGAAAAATGGCCATCATGGCATGTTGATACGTTGCTCCTGCATTCTTGAGCCTAAAATGCATGACGACGTAACAGTAAGTTCCCCAGGGTGTGGTGAAAGAAGTCTTCTCTTTGTTGGACTCAGCTAATTTGATTTGATTATATCCTGAGAAACCATCCATAAAGGATAGCATCTCATGCCCAGCAGTGTTGTCGAATAGAGTGTCAATGTGTGGAAGTGGGAAGTTGTCTTTTGGGCATGCCTGGTTGAGGTTTCAAAATTAATGCAAACCCATACTCTGCCATCCTTCTTAGCGACAGGTACTATATTGGCGACCAATTTAGGGTAAAGGACGACACAGATGAATTTGGCTTTGTGTAACTTGTCGACTTCCTCTTTGACTTAGAGGGCAATTTGTTGGTGCATCCTACGGAGTTTTTGCTTAAAAGGCTCTGCATCGGGTTCTAAGACAAGACGATATTCTACTAAACTCGGGTCTAAATCGGGCATATCTTCATAAGACCATGCGAAGGAATCGAGGTGTTCTTATAAGATTTGTGCAATTTGCTGGCATTCCTAAGGATTGAGTGTCGCACTAATCAGCAGCTTTTTGGGTTTCTCTTCAGTGCCAAAATTAAGTTCTTCGGTAGGTTCCGCGACAGCTTGGGTTTGCTCATAGAAATGCTTGATAACCCTTTGGAGGTCCTGTGCCCCCTCGGCGATTGGTGTTTCGTCCTCCTCATCAGTAAGCTCATATACTATGAAATTACTATACTGGGGATTCGATTTTGCGAGAAGTAACCCTTCATCAGTGCAATTTATGATCGAGAGGTCTTTGGTAAGGTGAAGGTCAAGGCTACTGATTCTTCTCTCAAAGTCATGAAGTATCTCGTCAGGTATGAGCACAGGCTTGTTGTTTAGTCAGGATGATAGGATAGTAGTCTCAGGAGAAAAGTCTCCTTGTTGATCGGACGATAGATTCGGGATGAAGGGTTGCCTTTCTTTTTTGAGGTTTTCTAAATTTTTTAGGTTTTGTATTTTTAATTTTTTAGGGTTTTCTACCTTTTCTATTTTTTTGATTTTTGATAGTAGATATGGTACAGGGTCTATCGCCTCAAGAGGCGTCGGGAGGGCTGCTTCCTCTAATTGAGGGAGCGAGACAACCGCTGGAGCCATTCGAGCGATTTTTTTAGAGGTATGGACTTGTTTTGAAATTGGCATTTTGTTTTTTTGGATTCCTTATCTAATGAGATCTTCTGAATAAATGACGTGGGTGACAGGGGTATCGTAGTTTGGATTCCCTCTCACATTGATTGCATCTTCCTCAAAGAATCTCTGAAGATCATAATCGATTGAATTATTATCCTCGAAGATATGATATGGTTGCTCTTCCCACAAAGGGGAGTCTCCTAAAGGATCCCCAAGGGGAGGGAGCTCTCTCTCCTGATCTTCATAATACGTCGGGATGAGTACGCATGCTTGGCAACGAGGCTGGTAACGGTAAGACATCCAAGGAGATCCCCAAGGGCATGCATTCCCATCCTTCGAATTTAGAATCGACGATAATATCGAATTCACTTTCTTGTTTTGATAAGGCTTGGAGTCCTAGGTTGGCTTATTTTGCTAATTCGAGTGCGGGGAGGTCTATCCAGTAGTCCTCGTCATCACTTGGCGGAGGTTGCCACTCTTCCTCGAGCAATTTCTAAAATATTTGGAGTTGTTGTGCATCTGGGGATGAAGGAGTGTCTAGTTCAAACTCCTCTTCAAACTCTAAGAGTGGGACGTAGGAATTTCCTCCGGGGTCTGTCAACTGATTGTGAGAATTCTCTTCTTCTTGCATCGATAGCGGAGCCGGTGAGTTATTGCTTGTTTCCATCGTTACAGGGTCGGAGCCATTCACTTCTGTCATTGTAGAATATCGGATCTCACTAGCGAATTGCTCTAATATGTGCTCTCAACGGGCTTGATATGGGTGAGAGATACAAGGTGAGTCCCACGGGCATCCCCATCCTTTAAGGCCAAGGCAGAGGCGGATGCTATATGAGTTAAACTCTGCTTATGAGGCATCGTCTTCTTCCCATATTGAGTATAAATATTCTTTATCTCCTTGCAAGGTAGCTATGTGGAAGTCCTCATCATCAGTGGGTTCATGAATGTCATAGTTCAGGTTCGTCAAATCATTGAACGCTTTAGCCATTTGTTCGATTCCTGCTTCTTAGAATTTAGTGAAGGATACCTCTTTCTGCTTAGGTACATTGGCCTTCTCAGTGGTCCAGTAGATGAAGTGATCATATAGAGAATATTTCGGTGAGGTAGGGAACAAATTGGCTTGTGAGCCGTCCGATTGGAACCTAGCCCTATGTGCTTGCGTATTTTCATTGGGATGACAGGATGTGCTTGCGTATTTTCATTGGGATGACAGGTCCCACATGACCTTTCTTATTCTTTCTGAGTCTGGTGTGAGGAATGTATCCAAGTTGGTACATAAGATCTCATCCCTTTGTTGCAGTGGGGTTGATGTCATAAAGCTTGGCAAGGTCTGGACCAACCTCTCTCCTCATCAACTCTGGTCGACATGTTAGGGGAGAACTAGGATGGGTAGGGGGCGGACTTTCGCTATGGTTGTCTCATCTGAAATTTTAGTCCTTTGAATATGACTTGTATTCAACACATAATCATGAGTCGTTGGTATACTCGCCGCATAATCAGTGTCTATCTCCTGGAGGGGTGCATCGGCGTATATACAAATGATGGAGTCCTCATATGGGAACTTGACACATTGATGATATGTAGATGTAATGGCCTTCATTGATTCCATCCACTTTCTTCCTAAGATGAGATTGTAGGTGCTAGCGAAATTAGAAACATGGAAGGTGACGTCCTTTGTCACAGGTCCGAGGCGAACATGGAGTTTAATAGTCCCTTTAACAAAATGACGTGAGCCATCATAAGCTATGAGTGGCAGGGCCAAGGGCCTGACGTCTTGTTTCATGTATTCGAGCGTCTTTAACATCGTGAGCGGGCAAATATTGAGTCCTGCTTTGGTATCCACTAACGCATGAGGTACAGAGAATCCTCTAATGATGACTGTGAGATGTATAGGAGCGGCACTCCCACGGAGTGACTCCTTAGGCATATTCGCGTTGGTGAATGTGAATGCTAGAGGTTACGTCATGACCGAGGCGATTTGATGAAGCTCATCTAGGGTCATGTCCTCATCTACCTGTGTGTCCTCAAGTGTCCTTACCAACAATCGGTGATGATCAGGGGATTTCTTGATGAGCTCTAATATAGATATCTGAGCTGGGAACTTTTGAAGGTACCATACCAAGTCGTATTCTTGCCTTGGCCCGAGTGCAATCTCTTTGCATGGCCGATGAGCCTTAGGTGCGGGTGATTGAAGTGGTTGAGGTATGAGAATTGGCGGAGGAATGATGTGAGGTGGGGGAGGCAAGTGAACCTTTCTTTCTCTTGCGTTCCCGTCTAGTTGTGGTGCATTTGTGAAATCCTTGTTTCGAGGGAAAGGAGCAGGTGAGTAATTGGTTCCAGATTTGATAATTGGGCAAGTCGGCTGTTGACTGAACCTAGCATGGCTAACCTAGCATGGCTCGACGTCGATGTATTTGCAAAGTGAGTAAAATTAGAGGTTGGAGCGTGGGCCTGCACGGCGCAGCTCCAGGGTGGGAGGTGTTGCGTGTAATCCTCTTCTTCTAAGAAAGCTGAGACTAGGGTCTCATGAGGGTCGGGGAGCTTTTCTCACTCGCCTTCTTTTATGTTTAGTGAGCACTCAGTCTTCATTTCATTTTCTAGGTTGGGGGTCTTCCAAGTGACACTTTCTATCCACGCGGCGACTTGGGCTGCGGTTTGAAGAATGTGATCTCTAAACTCGAGTTCAAAATTAGACGAGGGAGGTGGTGAGGGTGTCGGTTCAAGATTTGGAGGGGTCGAAGGTTCTGGTGGGGACGATAGGAGTGGACTCGTATCTGGGTGAATTTTGGATAGGGTGGCGGGTTTGGCGGAGAGATGCGAGTGATCAAGGTCGAGGGATGTGGGGGTGAAAAGACTCTCCCAGGGGTAGCAGAAATGTCGGAGGGTTGGATGCAAGTGATTAAAGTAGAGGGTTGGAACGAGGGTTCACTAGAGAGATCCACAGTGGTTGCATGAGCTGGTGCCCCTTGGTTGTGATTAGGTATGGGGTTGTTTATGATCCCCAAGTTTTATTGGGGTTGGTTGTTGCTAGGGTTAGGATTCCTCAACGCTTCCCGATCAATTTGGTTATGATCGCTCATGTCATAGATCATGTCTCGGAGGACCCAACAGTCCTCTAAGCTATGTCCAGCATATCGATGGAATGCATAGTATTTATTATAGTCTAAATTTGCAGGCCATGGGCGAGGTTTTTCTGGTGGGAATCGGAGGAGGTTCTGAGTGTTAAGAAATAAAAAAATATTGGAGATTATATCCAATAGAGGGGGATAATGTTCCCGCCTCGATTGGTAGGGGCCTCTAGTTGGATTAAAGTTTTGCGGTGGGGGACATTATTATAATTCGACACGTGAGGCGGTTGGTTATGTGTTACATTTTTGTTCTGATAGGTATTGGGGTATTGATTTCTATTTTGGTATTGGCCTTGACCCTGGTTTTGGCCTTGCTTCTGGCTTGCGTATGTGGACTGATTAGCACCCTGATTCTGGTTGGTATACTGTTGTTAGTTTTGATTTTGTCTGAAGTTACGCGTTTGGAAGCTACCGTTATTGGAATTTTGTCCTTGTTTGACAACGGTGTTGACCTGTTCAGCCCCTAAGGCTTTCTTATTATTTTTCGACTTGGATTCGCTAGAGGAGCCTATTTTGGACGTAACGATAGATAGGGCAAGGTCTCCACCTTTAATGTGTCGTGCTAGTCGGGATACCCGAGAATGAAGTACAGTGAAGTCGGGGCAATCTCTTATGACAAGCGCGCTCTTTAATGGTTCCCTAGTATTGTCAATGATAATGTTGATCGAGTAATTTTCTTTCATTAAAGTGCCGGTCCTCGCGGCAAGTTTTCTCCATCGAGCGACGAAGTCAACAAACTCTTCATCAGGTCCTTGCTTGGAGGCCATCAGGTCGCTGAGGCTGACTATCTCTTTGATCAAGTGTTTGTATTGGTCTAAGAACTGACTGACTAAATCGTCAAAGGTTTCTATCTTATAGAGCGGGAGTCCCGCGAACTAGTCTAGTGCTTCCCCTTCTAATGAATGTTGAAAGTAGTGAATGAGGAGTCCTTGGTTGTCACGTATGGGCCGACAGTCATTGCAAAAGAGTGCCAAGTGATGGTTCGGATTTCCTGTGCCATTATACTTAGTAAATTTTGGTGGTTTGAATCCTATAGGCAGGTTAAATTCGACATCCCTACAAAATTTATCAAACCCGAATGAATGACCAGGGCGCTCCCCCTTGGCCATGTACTCATCAAGCATTTTAGGGAGATCTTCGATCTTAATGGTATTGTCCTTTGGCGTGAGCCGCAAGCTAGCCCTATCCAATGCATCGTCGTTAAAGAATGTGTGAGCATGCCGCCTTAATGACGCGGCATGAGCTGACACCGTACTCGGGGTAGGCGGTGGTCTTTCTTGTCGCTCTTGCTCTTCCAAATTGTATTGTCCCCTAATGGTTTCATATGCAGCAGCCAATCCTCAAAGTAACTCTTCGGAGTCATCACCTCCTCTTTGTATTCTTTGGATGCTAAGTTCTACGATTTATTGAGTGGTGAGGTTTTGTCCAGAGCTATTAATTCTATCGTTATGACTATTATCGGCGTGCGGTGTAGAGAAGGGGTTCTCTTGTTCATCAGCCATGTTAACTTCGAGTTGCCGTGGGCTAAAGGTATAAGGCGGTTCTTCCTCGTATGCGAGGTTGTCATGAAATCCCTATAGTAAAGGGTCTCCTAAACTTACTCTACGTATGCCAAACATCTCAAGTTTTTGACAGACTCATATATCTAAAAAGGAATCTAAACGATACGATGGGAAACGATATAAGGAAATAAAATAAAACTAACTATCTACGAAAAGGTTTGTGAAAGTGTCTCATCGCGATCGCCAGTCTATTGGTGCATGCTTTTTCTGAGTTCCTCTCGGTCTTCGTTGAATCAGTGGCTCCAATTCTGTCCAGGTGGACTCTAGCGATGCGGTATTTGGAAGGACAAAAATAAATAAAAAGGGGGGTTTTTCTAGGAAGGTTCCTAGTTCGATTGTGATCGCCAGCTGCAGATATTTAACGATGCTGCAACACGTTATTGATCATGCGATGAAGCGGGTGTAGGTTACTTCTATACTGAATTGTCCGCCTGCGAACGTCAGCAGCAGTGCTTCTCTTTAGTTTAGTTAGTTTAATTCTCCTCTTATTTCCCTTTGTAATTAGAATTTCAGTCAGTTTAGATTTCCCAATTCTGTTATTATTATGCTCTGGTTGTGTGGGCTTATTAAGGTGAGTTATATTAGTGTTTTGATGCTGTCAAGAGTCCGATGAGCATCAAGGTTCTGGTATTACTAAAAGTCCAATCAATTTCAGTCTCCTATTGGTACTAGGAGTGCATATCAGTTCCAATAATATCTACTTAAAATTAAGCATGCTAATTGTACTGAGATTCTAATTAAAGCAATTGTAGTAATTCTACTATAGTTCTAATTGAAATAAAATGACTGATTTTCTCTATGGGCCTAATTAAAGCAATAAATTTAATTTTCTATAATAATATCAACAGAAATAAAAAGGACCGATTTATCTACGATTCTAATTATTGACGGATTTATGATGGCCAAAATATAACTAATCATGAATAAACTAAATTTCCTAGAATTCGGATTTGGAATAATCAATTAGCCAAATTAATGGAAAGGAAATTCTGATTTAACACTCTAATAATTATATCAAGGCCTAATTAATGCGAATGATCAATTATGTCTTGATATAAAATAATTAAAGTAATTTATTAATTCTAAAAAAACTCTAAAAAAATGGGGTTTGGGCCCGTTATGTTAAGGAGGATTGGCCTCGTTCCCGAGTACCCTCCATAAGCTCCCTTGGGCAAATCGGGTGACTGAGATTAAAGAGAAAAACTTGAATTTTGGATGGTAAAGTAATATTTTTGGGCTTTTCATAATTGATTCTAGAATAGCAATTGTGAATTGGATTATAAAATAAAATTATAAGACTAAAATTAACATTTTTTTGGATTTTTGGAGGTATTAAAATAAGAAACTAAAATTAAGACTAACTTTTTAAGACTGAATTCGAGTCTGAAATCTAGAAATCAGGGCGTCTGATTAAGGACTAGTTTTGAATCAAAGGATTAGAACTAGAAAATAATGATAGGACTGTAAATCATGATTTTAGAATTGAATTAACGTCTAAGATCGGTATATCGGACCAATGGATTAATGACTGGTTCTAGAAATAGAGAACTAGAACCAGATATAAAGAATTTCGATACGAAAAGGGGTGCTACAGTCTAAGACTAAAAATAAAATTAAAAATTAATAGATCTAGAGATTATAAGCTACGGCCGAAAACTAAAATATTAAATCCTTACCTAAGGGGGTCGGGGCTGCGAAGAGAAATCTCAAAAATAAGAAGCTTGAATCTCGAAATCATGATTAGGTTGCTCTATGGGTTCGTCCTCGGAATTCTCTGGTTTCAAAATTTACCGTTTCCTCTCTCAAAATTTGCAGCCTCTTCTTCTCTCTTCGAGAAAAAAAAGCTTTATAGGTTTTCCTTCAATTACGCGCCTATTTTCGGGCGTTTAATTGAATTGCATGCCTGGATTCTGACGCTTAATCGCTTTGAGTCGATCACCGACTCAGTGAACGACCGGCTGACTTGCTCAGCGAGTCTCCTAGTCCTAACAAATTTTAACTAATTGTGCGCATGTTATCATGCATTCAATCTGATTAAGCGTTCAACCTGAAACGTTTAATCAAGGAAACGTAGTGGTCAAGGGTAGTAAGACTAGGTCGGGCGTAGGCCAATTGCGCGGTAGTGGTGAAGCGCTCAATCCGATTACGCGTTCTGTTTCAGGTGCATAATTGAGTCTTGAATCGGTTTGGGAAGGGGAAGTTTGGTCTGAAAGGTGGACAGATCACACGCTTGTGGTTTTGCGTGCGATCTAATTGCGCGTGAGGTTTTATGTGCGTAATTCGAGGTTGTCTGGGTGTGGTCTCTATAATGAAATGTAAGACTATTGTTTCAGTCTTCATTCCGACTATATACTATTGCTTAGTATATAGTTTACCCATTTTAGGATCTGAGCCACAGAGCTATTGTTTCAGCCTGTATTCAGCCATGTACTATTGTTTCAATGCATGGTTCCCATATCAGGGTTAAAAAGAAGGTCAAAGGTTGACCGAACAAAAAATATATTTCGAGAAGGCAAAATGGGGGTGTCTACATTACCCTCTGAATATATAACTTAAAATAAGAAATTTAAATCAGCACATTCAGGCAATGTCTGAATCCGAATTTATTCGGGAAACAAGAGATCTCGAAGAAGCCCGAAGAAAGGGTATATCCTGAACGAATTCTAACCATGATAACCTCTTCCCCTTGCCCCGAACTGACAGAAAAGAAAGAGTGGCTCACAGAAAACCACCTAGGACCTGCAAGATCCACCTTTAGAAGCTCACCTTGGAAAGCATAACAAGGAGGAGCAACTAACACTGAATTCGCAGAGCCTACCAAAGAAAAATAGGCATCGGTCACGAGAGCTCTGACCCTGCCTTATCCTTGAATTTCCTTTCTACCACCTTCTTCCCTTCCATCTCTTCTCCCGATGGGGTGACACTTCGAGTTGGATCCATAGCCCCAACCCTAGCATCACCTCGGATTCCCAATCCCGTCCATTCTCAATAATTTACTCAATAATCACAATTCTTCGGGTTCAATATCCGGGACACAAAATAGAGAGGAAGAAAAGACATTAATGAACAAAAATACCCTAAATCACAAGACAAATAAATATATGCCCCAAAACTTTAACCCTAAGCTTGAATCGCAAAACAAAAAAAATGCCTTTAACATATATTTATAAACCATACCCCTCAAACCACAAGGTGAAAACTGGCACAGCTTTGAAAACCCTTCCAATCTAATCAAATCTAAACCAAACACATATCCCTTTGAAAGACCACAATCCATGACAAACCTAGATGAACCAATGATCACACAACACTTACCCCTCTAAGGAAACACCAATCTACCCCCAAGTCTAGATAAGCCAATAGGAATCAAACACTAAACACCCATCTAGAACTTTTGAAAAAAAAAAATCACACCTTCTAACAAGTGTCATCTCAAGTCAAACAAAATACCTTAAACTTTAAATTCAAAAAAAAAACTCTCTAAAATGAGATCCTGACTTGTGAGGGACCAAAAAAATGCCCCGTCAAACCCATCAGAACCAAGTAAACCCTCTAAATAAACCCTATAAAACAAACTAATCTCGGGATAAACTCTAAGCTAAATTAAATCCTAAATAAATCAAATAAATCCAACCAATCCATTAATAAGTTTAAACAAATAAACAAGCATGATAAAACAAAAAAATGTCTCTTTATTTATAACTCACAAGTATCACCAGAGGCATACCTCCTGAATTTACAACCTAAAATGAAAATCGGAGACCTGAAATCAACACAAAGTGAGGAGCAGAACGTCCAATCGGAGGCTTCAGGAAGGATTGGTTGGGGAACACATCCCTCGACTTGTTACTCCTTCTCTTTCGCCATCCTCACCTCCTTCATCGCCGCCTCCTCAATGTTGCCTTCACTACTCCCTAAAAGGGACCGATGTGAAGACTAACATCCTCATTCTTAATACCGCCCATTTCCAGAATAACGACATCTCTGAGCATCGCCTCAAGGCAAAGATCACGCGAAATCACGAACATAGCAAGAAATGACATCCCAATCGGACGATTAGATCGCCCAATATCGCTAAAACACGAACTTTAAAATACAAAATATCTAGAAAACGTAAAACTCGAGACTAAACTGGAGAATGAGAAAAAAATAAAGACTCCCCCACTTATATAGAGTACAGACTTAATCACGCACCCAGACACGTGTGCTTAACTTGGTCACATGCATCATACGATGTGCTCAATCAAAAACATGCCCCCCGACCCGAGCGCTCAATGAAACTATCGCCCGCATATTGTCGGATTTATCGGTGTGCTGATTTTGTTGTGTGATGAGAACAAATTAAAAATCAAAGTAAAATAAAAGATGGAAACAATACAACTGAAATAATCCTAAGCCAGCAAGATATAGGGCTATTATAGCAAGTTTTAATAAGTAAGAGTTTGTCTCACAGAGAAATTAATCTAGAACCTAAAATGGGCTATAATAGTAGACCTCCAGATCTGACTATAGATCTGACAATCCTAAAGAAAAGGAGTTGGGTATCAAAACTACACTAAATTACCTATTAAAAAAAAGAAAAGTAATAAAGTACAGTCCTATCCTAAGAAAGGGTTATGAAGAAGGTGGTGATGGTGTGTTAAAATAAAGATAAAAGGATGAGAAGTAAGCAGTCTATATTAAAGTTCATTCAGTTATGTAACTCAGATTTAGGGCTCTCTCCACAGCACATCCTTACTGAAGTGCTATCAATAACCTCAGCAAGGTAGAAGAATCCAACTTAACCAATGCCATTTGGGGCGCTCTTAAGGCTATAGTCTGTCCACTCAAATGGCCACAGCCTATCCAATAGAGTCTGTAAAATCCCATTGATTGATTCAGAAAAGCTAACCTAACCCAGAGGAGTGGGTCGAACAAACCTAATCCAATGAATCAAATCAGGCCATGAATACCATTGTAGACACTATGTTTGCCAGTGCTACAAGCTCCCCAAATCTGCATACAGATCTGGCTGGCATTCATAGGGGTATTAAACCTAAGAAGATTAGATGGCAATCAAAAGATCTAAAGGTTAAGTGAATGGGTAATTCCCAAATACACAAATCTGATCGAGAAACTAATGAAACCAAAAGATTTATAGATTTAAATGGACTTTAAATAAATAATTTATTGCTTAAAAATGGTTTGCAATAAAGTGTCCTCATAGCTACAATCACTACAGAGAAGCCAGATCTAACATCTGATAGTGGTCAAGTGAAACAGAGGGGAGCCTGTTCTTGCACAATCTCTCACCAAGCTACAAGCTCAAGTGCAGAGAAAAAGAATCCATTTTAGATTTGTGACCAAGATTGCCCTAGGGCTGTAGTCTCTCCACTCTAATGGTCACAGGCTATTCACAGAGGCTCCCTTACCCACAAATGATGAGATAGAACATGTAAACTACTGTTGCAACCATGGTCCCAGGGCTACAAGCTCAAGCTTCCATGGGCCTTTCAATAAGCTCAAATCCTAAATGCATGCTATATCCTGAACAAAACTATGGACAAATGGGAAAATAACATATTAAGTAAGCATTCAAACAAAAATTCCATTGATGTGATGTTACCAACAATGAAATCTCTCATGGCAACAGTCTTGTGCACAACAGCTCAACACAAAATCCCAATGCTTAAATGACCTATTACAAAACTTAAATAAAACTACACCTAAATGCTTACCAAAGATTTAGCCAGCAAGTGTTGGGCTAAGAGAGAAGAAAATATAGAAAAAGAGGTGATCAAACTCTAACCCAAACCCTAATCTGGTTGAGCTCTCAGCCGACAGAGGTTGAAGGAAAGAGTGATTGATGGTTTCTAAGTTACAAGCACAGCTTATATACTTAGTCCTAATACTGTGGCTAAGAGAAAAGTAAACCCTAATTTTTCAAGTAGATGTGGCACTGTTACAACCCTTGGATTTCTTAGGATGCAGGCATCAGAATCCGTACCTCGAGATGGGTGCCCTAGACTTGGGGAAATCCTTAAAAGATCCTTAAGTTAAGAATGAGAAGTGGAGAGCCCGAGCTTTGCGAGGCTAGCTTCTGTATATCACTTCTGTTGTGTAGCAGCAGAGAGTGTTTACGGGGTGAGCTTAGCTTTGAATACTGCCACCTCGTGCAGCAGGACTGTGGATGATCGGGCAGTTGCTTCAGCTTTGAATGCACTCACACAGAAGGATGTTCAGTGTTTAGCTTGCTTGCGCAGTAGAGCTTTAAATGTTTTCTTTTGTGAGATACTCACGTAGATGCCTTTGTGTCTCGCTCGATTCAGGGTTGAGCTTCTAGGCACGCGAGAGAACTTTTGGGCATCTCTCTCCTCCAGTGCCACGCGATAACTTCTCCAGGTCTTTGCTGTTGTTCATGCCAATTGGTCTCACAGGGTAATGCGCGTGGCTGCATTACGGCTTGATCCTCGCGAGAACTTTGCGAGTTGTATTTCTGAAGGCTTAGTGCACGAGAGTTGCGCTAGTTTCATCACATGTAGCTTGTAGCTAAACTGCGCGACTGCTGTGTGAGAGGACTTATTTGTGATAACCCCTTCATTAAGCTGCGCGACTTCTTTATGAGCTCTAATATGCTGCATGTCTTAGCTACGCGAAGGAGCTTTATCGTGAATTGAATAGCACGAGATTGCACCTCAGCTGTGCGAGATAGGTCCTTAGCCCCTCTGCTGCTATGCACATGCTTCTGTTGCAGCTTCCTCCACTATCACCTATTCTTCTTTCATCTGCTAGACTTTCTTGGTCCATTATGGCATGCAAAATAGTCACCATGGTGTGTACCACCATGGTGTTCCATCACTTTCTGGTTCAGCTGTCATCTTTTGCTTGAATTCTCTCTCTTCTTGGCACTAAAAGCATAGACTTTGTGTTAAGCTGCACAAGTTATTCCTAACTACAAAGCAAGCTAAAAAAGAGTTATTAGTCAGCTTTAAGGTCCAGCAATGCCTAGGTTAAGAGGTGAAAAGTAGTACTTTTTAGTGAATAACACACCCCAAAACCTAATCTTTACTAGTCCCTAAGCAAAGTAAACTTTAAACAGCTACTCTAAGAATTTAGATGCCACTTTCGTAGGGAGCATGGATGCATTTAGCTTATGCATCAGGCCTTTTAAACCCCTAGGTGATCACTAGTAGAGGAGTGAAGTCTCCTGAGGGTTTTCAGTGAAGGTACCCACAAACCTCTCAATGAAACAGTTAACAAAAGTGCACACAGTGGTTAATCAGTTTGAAATAAATATAGTTCATTTCACTCTTGCTCTGTCAAAATTAGAGGAGTTCCAAAGTAGTATATGCAAACAATTTAACACCTCAATCATGCATGCAGGCTCATGTTGCTACCCCCAGCTGTGCTTTCTTTATTTGTTTGTGGTAAAATAAATTTAAAATCAAAATAAAATAGTGGATGAAATCAGCACAATTGGGGAGTCCTAGACCTGCAAGATACAGGGTCCATTGGGCAAGTTTTGATAAGTATGAGTTTGTCCCACAGGGAAAGATGATCTACAGCTCCAAGGGAGCCATCTCTAGTAGTCCCTCTAGATCTGACTACAGATCTGGCAGTCCTTAAGGGAAAGGACTTTAAGGTCACTTAGTTTACAGATCCTAAGGTAGCCTAATGTCTAAACTACAGAAAGGGTTGAGAGGATGGATGGAGTGTGGAAAATAAATATAAAAGGGTGAGAAGTATGTTATTGAGCCTAGATCAGAGGAGTTTTGTAACTCATATTCAGATTTGATGTTATAGAAATCCTGTCCAATGGCTACATTATCACCACTGAGGAGAAAGAATTCAACCCATCTATATACCATGATCCAATCCCTTAAGGTTATAACCTGTCCACTCAAATGGTCACAGACTATCCCATAGGGGAACCACAATCCAGAGATGGGTCAAAACAAGTTAATCATTGTAGGCACTATTTCATCCAGGCTACCAACTCAAGAATCCATAGGGAACCTCAACCTCTAAAGCTCTATGTGTGGGGCTAAGGCTGTATAGGACTATGATAGCCCAGACACATAGAACCAGCAAGAGATTGAGTACAACCTTCAATCTAGTTGTCCATTGCTTGAGTGAGGCTACAATGGTCCAGTCACAAGCCTACAATCTCTATAACCAGATCAGATCTAACATCTGATAGCGGATCTGTACAAATATAGGGGAGTCTGCCTCTGTATAATCTCCCACCAGGCTAATACAAGCTCAGATGCAGAGAAGAAGGATCCATCTTGGATCGGTGGATTAGAATCACCCTAAGGCTATAACCTATCCACTTGAATGATCACAGACTATCCCAGAGGCTATCCTCCTCACGGAGCCCAAGACAAAACAAGAATATCATTGCCACCACCATGGTCACAAGGCTACCAGCTCAAGCTCCCATGGGGGTTTCAGATCTAGTGGGTCCTGTGGTGGGGCTAAGGCTGTATAGGACCTTGATAGCCCAGACACACAGGTCACTTGGATCTGAGTGGCCCTTAGAATCAGTCCTCCATTGCTTCGAATCACAACCAAAGCAATGGCGGATCACAAGGCAGCAGCCTTGCACAGAGCATCTCACAATCAAACACAAATCCCATAATATAAAAATCCTATTACAAACTTCCATTAAACTAGTTCAAAATGCATACAAAGACATAGCCAGCAAGTGCTGGACTATGAAGAGAAGGAAAAAGAAAAAGAAAAACTACTTACAGCTACAAAGAAAAGAAAAAATGATCTCAGATCAAATCTCTAAGAGATGAGATGTGTTCCCAGATCTGTTCCGAGATATTCCAAGATGTCTAAACCTAAGCTAAGTATGGGTTTATATAGCAGTGGTGTGGCGGTGCATTAGGGTTAGGAAACCCTAATTTTAACGATGCCACGTGGCCTAATAGTGATCCTTGGATGCCTTGGGGCACGTGCACAGAGATTTAAGCGTGGGAGTGCATGCCCTAATCGCTAGAAATTCCCAGAAAGTCCTCTGCTGAAGCGATGGAAGTTGAAGTTCAAAGCTTCGCTAGGTAGCTATTGTTTCTCAGACTTGTCGCGTGGTAGCTCTTGCTCTTCGCGAAGATGGCTTGACATTGAAGCTTCAACCGTCGTGAGGTTGCCTTGGTTTGCTCTTCAGGTAGTCGTGCGGTAGAGAATTACGCTCTCGCTGGATTGGGCTTCGCGAGGTTGAGTAGACATCAAAGCCTCAGATGTCGCGGGGTTGGAGTTCAGGCAGTCGTGAGGTAGTTGTGCATTTGCTGGGTTGATCTTCGTGAGGATGGATTTGAATAGCAAGAGAACTGCGCGATCACTTTTCTTCAATGGACTTCGCGAGTTACCTCACAAGGCTTTAATGAGTTTTGAACTGTACGAGGTTTCATGTCTTAATTGATCTTTACAAGGATGGCTCTGCCTTTGCGAGGATGCTTTCTTCTTGAATGGCGTGATAACTGTGCGAGGAGTTCTCTTCTGATAATTACATCCCGCGATGACTGCGCGACAGCTGTGCGAAGAGTCTTCTAAAGCTCTCTCTCCTTAGCCGTTCTGAGCGAACTGTGCGAGGTTGAGAGAGGTCTACTTTGAACTGCGTGATATGTTCTACTCTTGAGCTTCTCTAGAGCTGCGCGAGTTTGTGCTTCTAAAGATCTTCAGTTACTCAACTGCGCGAGAAGTTGTTGTAAAGTCTTGGGAAGCTTAGTTGGACTGCGCGAGGCTCATTTCAGGTCTAGATTCAGGGTCCATCCTTCTGAGGGACTTCTGTGCCAAAACAGGCTCTTTAGCAGGATTCTTGGCCTGATTTCACTACTGATTATTACCCACATAAAACACCTAACAAGAACTTATTAGATGGCTAAGGGTCTAATCAAAGGTTAAGTTAAGGGGTGAAACGTGGTACTTTTCAGGTCTTAACACACCCCCAAACCTAATCTTTGCTAGTCCCTTAGCAAAGCTACATTAAATTTACTACAAAAATTAAATGCCACTTTCGTAGGGAGCACGGATACATTTAGCATATGTACCAAGCCTTTTAAACCCCTAGGTGATCCCTAGTGGAGGAGTGAAGTCTCCTGAGGGTTTTCAGTGAAGACACCCACAAACTTCTCAATGAAACAGTTAACAAAAGTGTAATATCATCAAGTGAGCAGTCAAGGAGCAGACTTAGTTTACTCTTGAATCAGTAATCATAAAAGAAATTTAATCCATTTGTTGCACAGTAATTTAAACAACATAAACTTCTCATGAATGCATAGCATTTCCAATCAGTTTACAACCACAGAAAACTGCACAAGTGTGTGCCAGTGCTGAGCTCATCATCAGATCAAAAATTAGGTTATAGGTCATACATAATACATTCAAGATCAGACCCAAAAACTTTCCAGGGCATACTCTCATAAGGGTCTTGTTGAGGGGTTCATTTTCTCTCAGGCTCAAGAGCAGTTACATCCCCCAAATGGGTCTGTAAGTATGAGCATAGGCAGAGTTCTTAAGTGCTGACATCATTGACAGATCCTCACCATAGATTAGATAACTCTTTATCTCCACATTACAGCTCACTCAACTTTGGATCACAAGGGCTTTTAACTAGGCTGTAATGTGGCTTATGGAGTGGGGTTAAAAAGAATGGAAGGTTGAAAAAGGGTTCAAAATTGAGAAGTCAGTAGGTGACAGAGGTGATTCATGACTTCACCTTCTTGAATTCAGCTCCCTTCATCTTCTTTGAGATTTTCATATTTGAAGTGATCAATTTCTCTTCTTGATTTTGATTCTCCAATGAAAGTTCCTCTTGACTCCTCCATTACTCTTCTTCATTATTGTTTTTGTTTCTTTTTGATGGAATTTTCTTCTTTTTATTTTTATTTTTGCTTTTCTGAAATGCCACCATGTTCTCAGTTATCATACTGCCAAAATTTTGAGATACTTCTTCTCCATTCACCTAATGTTGACCATAGCTAGTCCATTTTCAACTCTTTCTCCTTTGCCTTCTGAATTCTCAAAGTGAGGGTAGACTGAATCAGGTTCATAGGTTCAGGTACAAGTACTCAGGTGTATTTTGAAGAAATTTAGGATTTAAAGCTCAAAGGGGTATGGACAAGGGCAGTTGCTTTAGGGTTGGTCTTTTTAGGCTCAAACTATCCATGAGAAGGCCTTGATCCTTTCCTAAGTCTCATGAGTGTTGTCAGTTGTTTCAACTTGGAGTTGCCTAACTTCTAGTGAGCACAGTGACTTAGCCAGTCCTTAGAACCAGAAGAAATTGCCTTAGTTATTCGTCAAAGGATGGAAAAAAAATTTTATAGGCCCAATTCTCACTGGTTATGGTCTTCCTTTAAACTTTTAAGTATGTCCTTACCTTTTTCTCTCTCTAATGATTCACTTAGTGCTGATACAAGTGAGTTTCCTTGGTGATCTCATCATGGAAATGTGAAAAATTAAAAGTTTATAATGTCTAAAGTTTACAGAAATTTTAAATTTTAAATTTTTTATTTTTCATGATTCTTAAGTGATCATAGATCCATTTTCATATTACTCACATGACTCTGCTGCACTTAGGTTAACTATTCCATTGGTAGGGTCTGCCTGCCACACCCCCAAACCTATGAGAAGCAGTGTCCTCACTAATTCAAAGGTGTCTGAGCAGCAGATTTATTGATGGTAAAAAGAAAAGAAAAAAATATGGAACAAAACACACAACAGACAAAGAAAAATAGTAATGACAAAAGAAGAAAATCTATTAAAAATGTGAAATGTACAAACTACAAGAAAACATAAGCAAAAGAGTGCAAAAATAGAAAAAATCCTAGGTACAATCTAATCAGAATCTGGCTCAAAACTTGTCCCAACCCATCTTCTTGGCATGCTCTTGAAGGTAAGCCTCTTCCTCTTTTTTCTTTCGCTCCCTCTCTTCCTTTCTTTGGGCCGCAATTTTGGGTATGGTTGGTGTCCTGACCCTCATTTTTCTGGTCTTTGGTGGAGGAGGGGTCACTAAAGATTTATCTGTGGTTGGTTCCGAGGATTTGATAAGACTTTTGTCTTTGGGACTCTTCCCTTTTGGGCCTTTCCCTGGCTGAGGCTGAGGGGGAATAAGAGGGGATTGGGCTTGTGCTGGCTCAGGAGGGACAACAGGGGATTTATCTTTTTCTTTCACCTGAGGCAGGAGAGGACTTTTCCCTTTGCCAATCTTAGGGGGAGCCACAAAAGACTTGTCCTGTTCCTTTGCTGCAGGAATGACAGGGCTCTTCCCTTTCTCTGGCTGGCTCATTGGTGGTGCCTCCTCAGACTGGGCAGATGTTTCTTTTCCAATTTTTAGAGAGGCAGCAGTGCGAGAAGTTCTTTTAGCTGTAACTTTCTGCCTCTGAGGATAGGTTTGTTCAGCAGGGCTTGATGAAGGAGTAGCAACAGGAGTCTTGGCACTTGAATTCGTAGGTGGTGCAGAATCAGAGTCTGAGTCAGAAGGAAAAAGCTCAGTGGGATCCGAACCAAGGGCAGCAGCAGCCTGTCTGCGTTCCTCTTTGGAAAATAGGCGACCATGGGGATCATCCTTAGTAGAAGCTCTGGTGACCTTTGGAGGTGGGGATGGAGGGGCTGGCCGTTTTCCTTTTTGGGCTACAGTGGCTCTTTTGGAGGTGGAAGGTTTCTTAGAAGGAGTCCTTTTTCTTTTGGGGGCAGGAGATGGAACAGGGGGAGGCACTGAGACAGGAGTAGGTGCTGGAGTAGGGACTTTAGTAGGAACAGAAACTTGAGTAGGAGCAGGAGGAGGTACCAGAGTTGGGACTGTAGGAGGTGGGGAAACAGGTTGTGTAGGTGTAGGGGCAGGGGGAGTGGAAGAAGATGGGCCTGGTTGTGTGGAAGAAGATGGGGCCTTAGGGGGTGCTGTGGCGAGAGGGGTGGCCTGAATTGGTTGGGCTAGTAGGAAGGCAACCCTCTGTTCCAAAATCTCAATTTTCTTGGTAGCATACAGGAGATTGGTATCTGAAAGCTCCTTACTGAGTTTGTTGATCTCCTGAGCATTGTTCAGTTTCCTTTCTAACAACCTGGCTCTCTTTTTCGCCATTTTGGCTTTTTCCATCTCCGTAGTCATTCTGTAGTAACTTACCGCAGCCTTGTGCGCATTGAGTGTCTCCAAAATTGCCTCCCACCCCTTGGAAATATCTCTCAGCTGCTCGCTGTGAGCAAGCTTTAAGTCACTCAGCTTCTACCGCCAAGAGGATTCAATGGATTGGGGAAGTTGTGCCATGCCCCTCAAGACATCCCTCTTGATATAGGCATTGTCCCTCATGGCATGGAGGAGGGTGAAGTAGGGAGGGATGTAATAAGAGTGCCTGGGTAAGATTGGTAGAAATGGAGTGGAAGAAGTAGAAGGTGATTTATCCTAAGGGGGTAAAGTGGAGGCTATAGTGATGAAGTTTAGAGGATGGGTAGAAGTTGTTGGGGCAGTCTGGGTTGAGTGGTCAGTGAATTGAGGAGGGGGTAGGATAAGAGGTGGAATGGAAGGCATGGATGGAAAATTAAATGAAGGATGCTCAGTGGAGGTGGATGGTTCTGGGTAAGGGAAAAATGAAATGGTGAAGGGTTGAAATGGAAGTGGTGGGGTTACAAAGATGTGGGGTGGAATGGGAAAGGTGGATGGGAAAGGAATGGGGAAGGATAGGTAGAGTGGGGAAGGAGTGGTGGGTTATGGTGTCACGGAGGGTGAAGGGTGGAAGTGTTGGTAAATTGTGGTGGAGGTAATATGAGTGGGGGAAGGATAGGTAGAGTAGGGAAGGAGTGGTGGGTTATGGTGTCACGGAGGGTGATGGGTGTAGTTAAGTCAATTGGGGTGAGGTCTGGTTGCACTGACTGTGGAGTCAGAGGTGGGAGGGGGTTGGATCAGTGGGGTGGTAGGAGGTTGTATAGAGATGGGTGGGTTTGTCAATGTTTGAAGGTTGGATTGTATGTTGGTGATATTAGTCTACATTTGGGTTTGGATTTGTGTTGTGGTAGATAGCTGGGTCTGAATGTCATGTATTAAGGAAAGGATATGGGTAAGGGTGTCTGAGGTTGGTTGGGGTGGAGTATGAGAAGCGGAGGGAACAGGTTGGAAAGGGGAAGTGGGGGCATGATGGAAAGTTGTGGGGGGAGAAGATGAAAGGTCTGGTGAGTGATGTGGTGAAGGGAGTGGGGAATCTGAGAGAGGGATATCATGGGTTGGCAGGGTGTCAAGAAATGTAGTCATGAAAGCCTGATACCCTGAAGTAGTGGCTAGGTTAAAGTCAAAGTCGGGGAGTGGAGATGTAGTTGGGAGGGGTTGGACTAAGGGTTGGTCAATATGTGGTGTGTCTGTGGGAATGATAGGGGTGGTGGAGGTAGGTAAAGATAAGGCAGGGGTAGTGTGAGAGGATTTCTTTTTAAGGTAGGTTATCAAGGGAGGGCTGTCAGGGTTTAGTTCAGATGATGTTGGAGATACTGGGGTTGTGTATTGAGGTAAGGTGGGTGAAGGGAGAATGCTGTCATGGGGTTCAACACTTTCCACCCAGGAACGAATCACAGGGGGTGGTGGAATGGAAAAGGGAGATAAGAGAGGGAAAGGGAGAGATGGAAGAGACAAGGAAACTGATGGAGGGGTAAGTATGGTGGATGGAGGTAGTGCTGCAGAAGCAGAGGTGACAGAAGCTTGCACCACCTTCTTTGGAGCAGGGGCTTTAGCCCTCTTTTTGAGGGCAGGGGTGGCCTTTGCCACAACAGTTCTCTCACCTTGCTCAGAAACAACCTGAGCTTCAGCCTTCTTCTTCTTCCTTTGGGGATCCATCAGACTCCTGCTGATCCCCCATTGTCTTTTGGCAAAAGTGGTGGGAGTGAGGTCAGCAGATAACTCCCCCTCTGGTATCTTGTATCCTCCCCTCAGAAGTAATTTGGTGATGAGTCTTCCATAGGGGAGAGTGTGGATCTTCTTTTGCAGCCCGAGCTTCACTATCATATCCTTCATGGCCTCAAAAATCAACCATGCAGCATTAAATCCATGGCCCAGAGAGAAGGAATAGAGAGCATCAGCAATTGGTGTCCTCCTCTCTTGCTGATGGTCGAAGCAATAAATGTTCTTCCTCCGCATTTGATCAATGAACAGCAATTTGGGATCCAAATCTCTTCTTCTGATGGAGTCCCCTGTGGCCTTCAAATCTCAGGTAAGGGCCTGTGCAATGGTATCAATGGGGGCACTCACAGGGGACCCATAACCACAGTTGGGATAAAAAATGATAGGGATGCCCATGACTTCATCAATCAACGCTGGGCTGAGTAGCATCTCAAAATTTTCAACTAACACAAGGAGGCCTGGCTGCCCATGTGTGTCTGGTCTGACCCTAAGGTACTGGTAAAAGAGTTGCATTAGCCTAGGGTAGGCTAGTGCAGGAATCATTTGCATCAAGGGGAACAAACCAGCCTTGCACAAGAACTCAATGGCAGGTGCTGAAAACGGCTCAGATTCAAAGAAGGATATATCAAAAATGGCTTCAGGCTCTAAGGGAATGGAAATGAGGAGCTCAGAGGGTGTAGAGTAATCAGGTGTTTGTTCAGCCACCTCAGGAACCACCTCCTTCCCTTTTTGTTGTGTCGTAGAAGACTTGGCTTTCTTAGGGGCCGGCTCCACGGGAGCCTGATCCCTGGCTCTCTTCACAGGTGCACTTTTAGGAGCCATTCAGATTCTCCTTGGTGAGTGTGCAGTTGAAATTTTGAAAGAAAAAATTAAGAGCTGAGTCTTACCCTAAAAGTTAGGGTTCTGTTCAATTGGATGCACAGTAGACCGCAGGAGCTCCTAGCAGGGGGCAACTATTGATGGAAGCTTTAAGAACAAAAATCCAGAATTTCAAGGTGAACGATGAATTGTAGACAGGATGCTGGAGGAGAGAGATTGAGAGGAGTGGGAGCTAGGGTTTTGCTGGCAGGAGAGGAAAGAGAAAGCAGTAAAGAAAAGTAGCGCAGGGTTGGATTTTAAATATCACGAGGCTCGACGCGCTTCAAAAATATCTGCTCGTTGGATAGGCTGAATGGGTCGCAAGATTGGATGTTCATTTAAACTGCGCGAGGAAGCCCACACAACTATATCTGAAACTCGCGATGGCAAAGCAAAGTAATTCTTTATGAACTGCGCGAGAGGAAACCAAACCAAATTTTCAGAACCTCGCAACGGCTTAAACAGACTCAGAATTCACACACCCATTAGTCAGCCTTTTGACCTTTGTTTTGTGGGTGGATTCTCTCACCAGCTCTTTTCCAGGGACACCCATGAGCATTATAAAACATTCAAAAATTCTCATACTCTCAAAGCATTACATTCACACATCATGAAAAACATTAAAACAATACCATCATCATTCAATCACTTGAAATTTTCAAACAAAGGGAACAGGAATAAAAGTAGGCATAAAGCACTAAACTCAGACTCCAACAAGATCACTAAAAATTCCTATAAACAGTAAAATACATAACATACAAAGTGCACAGTTCTTAGCCTCAATTCAATGAAAGATCCCCTTCAGGGTTTGAGGATCCTTCACCAATCAAAAATTGGCCCTTGGGATTAACCACTGGTTGACTGGGCAACCTTCCCTCTTCTCTTTTGGCTAAGGTATTCGCTAGTTGGCCAATCTGCTCTTCCATCTTCTTGATGCTCTGACCATGAGAATTCACAATCTAAGCTAAGGAACCCAGGTTTTGTAGTGAGGTCAAGACCTGGTCCTTGAAAGAAGTATTTCTGGGTTGAGATGGGGGTAAGACCAATTGATTTTGTTACTGATGGGGCTGCTGATGGTGCTGGAAATTAGGCCTAGGGGCATACCCTTGATTGGACTACTGTTGTGGCCTTTGAGGTAAAGCCAACATCTGCTGGGGCTGGATATAATTGTCTTGTCTCCACCTCAGATTTGGGTGGTCTCTCCATTGGTAACCGGCATTTTGGTGTTGGTAACCATATGGCTGTCTGTTGTAGCCACCAGATTGTTGCTGGCCAAAAGATTGGGCAGCAGCAGCATGCTCCAATACCAATTCAGGATATTGCCCTGCAGATGGACATTCCTCCACTGTGTGCTGTGGGGACTGGCATATCAGACATGCCTCCACCACATGAGCAGCCTTTCTGGGTTGCATTACAGTCAGTAATTTGTCAAACTTCATAGAGAGGTTTGCCATCTGCAGCTGCAGGACATTGTTCATAGACACCTCACAAACTTTTCCTCTTGTCAATGCAGCAGGCCCCACTTTTGACTCAGACTCCTGACTAGTTCTTTCCAAGGATAGTTTTTGGAAAGCATTTTCACTAATCACCTCAAACAATTCCCATGCCTCATCAGCAGTTTTGTGCATGTAAGTGCCACCACAAGAGGCATCAACCATTTCTCTACTTTTTCCATCAATCCCATTGTAGAAGCTTTGAACAAGCTGCCAGTCTGGGATCTTGTGGTGGGGGCATTGTTTGAGCATTTCCTTAAACCTATCCCAGGCTTGATTAAAATCCTCAGTTGGGGCTTGGGCAAAAGCAAGAATTGCCTTCCTCAACTGGCTAGTTTTGGTCTTAGAGAAGAACTTGGTCATGAACTTGGTCTGTAGGTCTTTCCATGAAGCAATGCTATTATTGGGAAGAGTGGTCAACCAGGTACTGGCCCTATCCTTCAGAGAGAAGGGAAAGAGTCTGAGCCTAGTAGCCTCAGGTCCCAAACCAGTGATATTAAAAGTGGTGCACAGGGCTAAGAACTGGTCAATGTGCTTGTAAGGGTCCTCCTTGCTAAGCCCATGGAAAGAGGGCAACATCTAGATGATTGAAGTCTTTATTTCATAATTCTCCTAAACATCAGGAAATTGAATGCTAAAAGGGGAGTTATAGTCATCCGGAGCATTCAACTCCTTGAGAGTTCTGGGTTGTTCTTCACCCATATTTGTTGTCACAGATTCACTTGGGGGCTCTCCTGTGGTGTGCCTGTCTCTTCTAAGTCTCCACCCCCTTTCTAACTCAGGGTTAAGAGGCTCTAAAGTAGGGCTGAGAGATCTCCTCCCTAGCATGCAAGCACACCAACAGCAAGGAGAGCTTCTTGCAGGCACATTGCAAATGAATAACTGTACAATTAACAAATTTGCCTAACTAATTTACAACTATTCAAAGAATACATTTACAACTATCCTAGATATTGCTAGAGTTTTCCAGAAAGATAGACAGAGTTTTAAAAGTTAGAGAGTTTACAAACAGAGGTAGCTAAGCTCCAATTGCAGTCCAACGACTTCACTGCTGCTGTCTAGATCTGCAAAAAAAATTCACAAATATATCAGCAGTATCAATTATTCTTAACTACCAAAGAATAATAAAACTACAAAAACTTAGGGTCCACTAAAAGATCAACTATCCCCGGCAAAGGCGCCAAAAACTTGTTGCTACCCCCAGCTGTGCTTTCTTTATTTGTTTATGGTAAAAGAAATTTAAAATCAAAATAAAATAGTGGATGAAATCAGCACAACTGGGGAGTCCTAGACCTGCAAGATACGGGGTCCATTGTGGCAAGTTTTGATAAGTAAGAGTTTGTCCCACAGGGAAAGATGATCTACAGCTCCAAGGGAGCCATCTCTAGTAGTCCCTCCAGATCGACTCTGGATCTGGGTCCTAAGGAAGGGAGTTTAAGGCCACTTAGTTTACAGATCCTAAGGTAGCCTAATGTCTAAACTACAGAAAGGGTTGAGAGGATGGATGGAGTGTGGAAAATAAATATAAAAGGGTTAGAAGTATGTTATTGAGCTGAGATCAGAGGAGTTTTGTAACTCATATTCAGATATGATGTTATAGAAATCTTGTCCAATGGCTACGTTATCACCACTGAGGAGAAAGAATTCAACCCATCTCTGTACCATGATCCAATCCCTTAAGGTTATAACCTGTCCACTCAAATGGTCACAGACTATCCCATAGGGGAACCACAATCCAGAGATGGGTCAAAACAAGTTAATCATTGTAGGCACTATTTCATCTAGGCTACTAGCTCAAGAATCCATAGGGAACCTCAACCTCTAAAGCTCTATGTGTGGGGCTAAGGCTGTATAGGACCATGATAGCCCAGACACATAGAACCAACAAGAGATTGAGTACAACCTTTAATCTAGCTGTCCATTGCTTGAGTGAGGCTACAATGGTCCAGTCACAAGCCTACAATCTCTATAACCAGATCAGATTTAATATCTTATAGTGGATCTGTACAAATATAGGGGAGTCTGCCTCTGTATAATCTCCCACCATGCTAATACAAGCTCAGATGCAGAGATGAAGGATCCATCTTGGATCGGTGGATTAGAATCACCCTAAGGCTATAACCTGTCCACTTGAATGATCACAGACTATCCCAGAGGCTATCCTCCTCACGGAGCCCAAGACAAAACAAGAATATCGCTGCCACCACCATGGTCACAAGGCTACCAACTCAAGCTCCCATGGGGGTTTTAGATCTAGTGGGTCCTATGGTGGGGCTAAGGCTGTATAGGACCATGATAGCCCAGACACACAGGTCACTTGGATCTGAGTGGCCCTTAGAATCAATCCTCCATTACTTCGAATCACAACCAAAGAAATGGCAGATCACAAGGCAGCAGTCTTGCACAGAGCATCTAACAATCAAACATAAGTCCCATAATGTAAAAATCCTATTACAAGCTTCCATTAAACTAGTTCAAAATGCATACAAAGACATAGCCAGCAAGTACTGGACTATGGAGAGAAGGAAAAAGAAAAGGAAAAACTACTTACAGCTATAAAAGAAAAGAAAAAATGATCTCAGATCAAATCTCCAAGAGATGAGATGTGTTCCTAGATCTGTTTCGAGATATTCCAAGATGTCTAAACCTAAGCTAAGTATGGGTTTATATAGCAGTGGTGTGGCGGCGCATTAGGGTTAGGAAACCCTAATTTTAATGATGCCACGTGGCCTAATAGTGATCCTTGGATGCCTCGGGGCACATGCATAGAGATTTAAGCGTGGGAGTGCGTGCCCTAATCGCTAGAAATTCCCAGAAAGCCCTCTACTGAAGCGATGGAAGTTGAAGTTCAGAGCTTCACTAGGTAGCTATTGTTTCCCAGACTTGTCGCGTGGTAGCTCTTGCTCTTCTCGAGGATGGTTTGACATTGAAGCTTCAACCGTCGCGAGGTTGCCTTAATTTGCTCTTCAGGTAGTCGCGCGGTAGAGAATTGCACTCTCGCTGGATTGGGCTTCGCGAGGTTGAGTAGACATCAAAGCCTCAAATGTCGCGGGGTTGGAGTTCAAGCAGTCGCGAGGTAGCTGCGCATTCACTAGGTCGACCTTCACGAGGATGGATTTGAATAGCGCGAGAACTGCGTGATCACTTTTCTTCAATGGACTTTGTGAGTTACCTCGCGAGGCTTTAATGAGTTCTGAACTACGCGAGGTTCCATGTCTTAATTGATCTTCACGAGGATGGCTCTGCCTTTGCGAGGATGCTTTCTTCTCAAATGGCGCAAGAACTGCGCAAGGAGTTCTCTTCTGATAATTGCATCCCACGGTGTTGTCGACAAGCTATGAGAGTCTTCAAGCTCTCTCTCCTTAGCTGCTTCGAGCTAAGCGAGGTTGAGAGAGGTCTGCTTTGAACTGCGCGAGACTGCACGATGTGTTCTACTCTTGAGCTTCGCGAGAGATGCGCGAGTTTATGCTTCTGAAGCTCTTCAGTTACTCAAATGTGCGAGAAGTTGTTGTAAAGTCTTGGGAAGCTCAGTTGGACTGTGCAAGGCTCATTTTAGGTCTGGATTTAGGGTCCATCCTTTTGAGGGACTTCTGGTGCCAAAACAGGCTCTTTAGCAGGATTCCTGGCCTGATTTCACTGCTGATTATTACCTACATAAAACACCTGACAAGAACTTATTAGATGGCTAAGGGTCTAATCAAAGGTTAAGTTAAGAGGTGAAAAGTGGCACTTTTCAGGTCTTAACAGCTCATCACATCCAATCAGTTGACACCAAGAAAAATAGTATGTGTAAAACAGTACTAAGCTCAGTAGTACATCAAAATTTAGGTTCAAACAATGCCCCAATGATTTCAATCTCAAACCCAATGCTTACCAAGGTTATCTCTCATAAATAAATTTAAGGGTGTATCATTTCACATAAGCTCATGAGTAGTTACATACCCCAAATGGGTTTGCAAGTATGAGCATGTGGCATTTGTTCTAATTTCGAACATCATAAAGTACTCTCACCATAAATTAGACATTCCTTCATCTTCACATGACAGTTCATTTGACTTTGGATCAACAAGGGCTTTTCATTGTTTGTAATGTGGCTTATTCGTGAGGGTTGTAAAGAATAAAAGGGGTAAAGAGGGATTCAAAATTGAGAAATCAACATAGGTAGGAGATAATTCATGACTTCACCTTCTTCATTTAAGCACAACTCCATCTTCTTTTAAAATTTCAAAGCTAAAGTGGCCAACTTTTTCTTTTCTTTTCAACATTTCCAATGGAAATTTTCTTTTGACTTCTCTTTCTTTCCCCCTTTTATATATATATATATTTTTTATGATGGTTGCCACACATCTACAACTGCTACACTATTATTTACAGATCTCCTCTCTCCTTCTCTTTTCACCAAATGTTAAACTTTACTCTCCTATCTTCAACATCCTCTCCTTTACCTTCTGAATTCTCAGAGTGAGGGTAGGGCTGAATCAGGTTAAGAGGTTTAGGTTCAAGTACTTTGGTGTTTGTTGAAGAAAAATGGGCTTTAAGGCTCAGCAAGTGTATGCACAAGGGTAGCTTTACAGGTTTGATCTTTTAGGCTCAAACTGTTCGAATGAAGGCCTTGATCTTTTCCTTAGTGTCATGTTTACTATCAAATAGCTTCAACTTGGGGTGTCTATCTTTTAGTGAAAAGAGCTTGACTCAGTTAGTTCTTAGAATAGAAAAAATTGCCATAGACACTCCTAAAAAATAAAATTTATAGGCTCAAAGCTCACTGGGTATGGTCTTCAATTGAACTCAAGGGGGTATGCTTTTACCTGTTTCTCTCTTTACTGGTTCACTCATTACTGTTTATGAAACAAAATTCTGATGTTCACCTCATAGAAGTATTGATTTTCAAATGATTTTAGTATTAAAATAGTCTGCACAGTGTTTAAATCTCCTCACTTTCAACATTGCTTAGGTGAAGTTCATTCCATTTATTCTTCACTTAGTTAAGACTGCTACACTTAGGTTAACTGGATCAATGGCAATCCTTACGATACCCCCAAACCTATGAGGAGTAGTGTCCTCACTGATTCAAAGATAAGAGGGCATGCGCAGCAGAGAACATATATGAAATTGATAGGAAATAAAGGAAGTGAAAGCATGAAAGAAAGAACACACAAACAACTAGAACAAACAAAGCAGATATGAAGCATAAAGTAAATCAATTGAAACATAACAAAAAGGAATTTCATTTAAGCAGCAAAATTTGTACAATGTAAGGCAAAAGTGAGCTTCAAAAAAAAAGAAAAAAAATAAAGGGAAAAACGTCTTAACTAATTACAGGTGTATATCTAAGCATCTGAATCCTCTTCTACAGCAGGTGGATCTTGAATTCCTTTGCCTTTTGCTTGCCTTAAAGCAGCAGCAGTAGACTGTGACCTTTTGGAAGTAGTGCTTCTTGGCTTGGAGGTGCCTTTCTTTTTGGGAGTGGGTTGTGGCTTGGAAGTAAGTTCGTTGATTTTTATTCCAGGTCTGACTTTGGTAGGCTCCTTGGGTGGAGGGGTTGTTTCCTCGTGAGGTACATCGGGGTTAATTGTTTGGAAACAGCCTCTGCTAACTCCCGATCACTACTTTCAGTTAGGTTCTTTTGCAGTGCTGCAATAGTCACTCCATAGTCAAAAGCTTTGTCCTCTGCTATACTCAGGTCTGCCTGCAATTTCTTTATTACATCCTCCATCCCCTCAGCTCTAGTCTTTTCTTCATTGTATTGTATCATTATCTCTTGCCAACCATATTTGATTTTCTTTTTCTCTAACTTGTTGGCTAGCAGCACTGATCGAAGTTTATCAAGAAGGGGGCTATCTCACTGATTCTCAGAGGTATGCCACTCCTTTTACCACATCCCTCTTGATGTAAGCATTTTTCTTTATTGCTCAAAGGAGTGTGTAGTGTAGAGGTCGAGGGTTAAAAGAGGCTGGTACTATGGGCTGGGCATCACTGAAGGAAGGGCCAGCCAGTAATGGTGGAGGGATGGGTGGTGGCATGGTTTGGGTGGGAGTAAAGGGTAGTGTAAGTTCTATCACCTCAGGGTCAGTTTGGGTGGATGCATTTTTAAGGGAAATAGGGGGGCCAGGGAAACAGGTTCAAAGGGGGCAACAACAGTAGGTGTTGCTGCTATGGTAAAGGGAGGAATAGATTGGGGTGGGATAGGCAAATGGGAAGGTAAGAGTACAAATGGCTATTGGGAAGGTTGGGTTAAAAGTGAGAGTGGAGTAGGCAAATGGGAAGGTAAGAGTATAAATGGCTTGTAAGCTGGTTTGAATGGAGGCTTGGTTTTGGAGGGTGGAGTTCATGGATTGCAGATTGGGTTTGGGTATCGACCAATACTTGGGCTTGGATGAAAAGTAGTAGGTTAAAGATATGGGATAGGAAATCAGGGGTGGGGGTGGAATTGGTTGAAAAGAGGAAGTGGGTGCATGAGTGAAGGTGGTGGCCTGGGGGGACTGTGGTGGAGGGGGAGGTGAGTCTGGGAGAGGTGTAAACTTATAGTTGATGTCCCCTATGATAGAGGACATCATGGCTTAGTATCCCTCATCTGAAAGAGGGGTTTAGTCATGGGTAGGTGGAACTGGAATGGATTGGTCTAAGGGTTGAAGGAATTCAAGTGGAAAAGGTGTGGAGGTTTCAATGGGCTGGGGGGTGTAGTGGGGAGCTATGTGGGATTTCAAGGGTGGGAGGCTCAGGTTCAAAGGCTTGGGCTGGTGAGGTAGGTGGTAGTTCAATGGTTGGGTCTGGAATGGTAGTGGTTTCAGGAATAGGGATGGTTTGGGATATATAGGTGGGTTGGGACTCTGTATGGCCTATTGATAGTTTTAATTTTTTTGTATAGGTGGTCTTCACAGGTGGGTTGGGGTGAGCTGGGTAGGTAGGTAAAGGTACAGATATGGGTAAAGGGACTATTGAAGGTTGTGAGGTTAGGATAGTAGCTGATATGGAAGGTGAAAGGGTGGCTGGTACGGTAATGGCTTCAGATGTGGTGGTGGAGCTGGCTGCGACAAATGAAAGGGCTACTTGAGAGAGGGCAGTGGTGATTGGGGCCACAGAGGCAGCAACAGTAGCAGCATCAGAGGTTGCTCCTACATCTGCCTTCTTCTTCTTCTCAATGAGAGTACCACTGATCCCCCATTGCTTTTTGTCACAATTTCTGGGATTCAGGGTAATGGTCTCTTCATTCATTTGAAATTGATACCCTCCAAGCTTCAGCAAGGCTGTAATAAGCCTGCAGTAGGGAAGGGAATGGGGTTTCTTCTTGGTTTTCACTTTCTCTTCAATGTCAGTCATCCCCTCAAAAATTAACTTGGCAGCATTCAAGTAATGGCTCTTGTGGAAGGAGAATAGTGCATCAGCAATAGGAAACCTCCTCTCTTGCTCATGTCCAGAGCAATATACATTTTTCCTCAGCACCCCATCCATAAATCTGAGGTGGGGGTGCAAATCTCTCTTCCTGAATGATGTTCCAGATGCAGTGACCCCTCCAGTCAGCTCCTTGGCTATCTCAGGGATGGTAGTTGTCAAAGGGGGACCCAAGCCACATTCAGGGCTATGTCTGGCTGGTATCCCAAGGATCCTAGCAAAGGTAGCTTGATTGAACAGCATCTCAAATTTTCTATGAGCACCAGCAGTGTTGGGTTCCCATCATTCCCAGTTTTGACTCTGATATTTTGATAAAACAATTGCACTAGTCTAGGGAAGACCAGTTGCATTCAGTAGGGATAACAATGAGGTTTTGGTGAGGTACCCCATGCAGGCAGCTATTTCAGATAGCTCCTCAAAGAAAGCCTTATCAAATATTGTCTCAGATTCTAGCTTAATTGCTGCAACAAATTCAGATGGGACCCTAAGGTATTCATTAGCTTCTTCCTCTTCATCCTCAAGGACCTCAGGGGCTACTTCCTTGCTCATTTTCTATTTCTTCTTTGATTTCTTAGGGCTCTTAGATGGAGGATGCTCTCTGGAGCACTTCTTTGGGGCAAACTTCTTTTTGGCACCTTGGGTAATAGAGGTCACACCGTGGCCTTTCTTCACAGTTTTCTCCATTTGGGGCTCCTCAGAGGGTGCAGTTACTACAGGAGTCTCCACATTGGAGGCCTCTGCAATTCTTACAGATTTCTGAGTGGCCACAGGGCTCCTAGCAGGTAGTGGTGTTACCAAAGCAGGCACGGTGTCTGAGAATTTTAAACCTGTGGCCATATCTATTCAGTTTCTCAAAATTAGGGTTTCAAAATCCTAGCAATTGTAATGCACTCTTCACAAATAAAATAGACCCCAAATTGCTCTCTACTTATACTAAAGTAATGTCCATTTAAATCAACTGAGAGAGTCAGAAATCTTACCAAATGACAGCTAGGGTTTCACTTCACACGTTGCACAGATGCTCAAATCCCCCCAAACCTAACTCAAAGTGACTAGGAGGTGATGGGGAGCAAAAATGTATGAGGGGAGTAGCTGAGGTTTAGTGGAAAGGGTAGTATAGAAGAAAGAAGAAAAGGGAGAGCTCAGCAGAACACAGGGAAAACTAGGGCACAGTGAAATAAAATGGTGAGAATGAGGAAATCGCTGGGTTTATAGGGCTTAACCTGTGCTTCGCGCAGCTATCGCTAAGTTCTTGCGAAGTACATTCCTCACACAATACACAACTAACCTCGTGAAAGGTTCAATCGCGAAGAAAAGCAGAGCCTCGCGAAGATAGATTTAAAAGCTTCAAGTGCCTCGCAAGGCTCTTCGCAAAGTTACATTTAGGCTCAAGTGCGCAAAGCAGTTAATCATATCTCATGCAACTAGAGTAACAAAGTCTCACGAGCATTAAAATGTGAGTCTCAAGCATCTCGCAGGGCTCGCTATCAGGCTGCAGCATATGTCCTTGTGCTTGCTTAGACATAGGCTGTGAGTCACAAGCATCTCGAGGTCACTCCATGTTTGTATGTTGTTGGCTGAGAGTTTAGAGAGCCATGTGCTGACTTTGTCCTTTAAGAAAAAAGAAAAAAGCCTCAGTTTAGTGGCTTGAGGTCCCAAGCCAGCAATATTGATGGTAGTACAAAGTGCCAAAAATTGGTCAATGTGCTTGTAAGGATCTTCCTTACTAAGCCCATGAAAAGGTGGCAGCATATTAATGGTGTAGGACTTGATTTCATAGTTTCCTTCTACTGAAGGAAATTGTATGCAGAAGGGAGAAGTGTAATCCCCTGGTGCATTATACCCCTTCAAGGTTTTTTGCCTCTTAGCCATGTTAGCTGGCTCTGTTTCAACAGTAGGATTTTGTGTGTTGTTTCTTGGTCTAAGGATCCTTTCAATCTCAGGATTTGGAGGTTTCAACTCAGGGTTAAGGGACCTTCTCCCAAGCATACACCCATAAACTCAGCAAGTAAGGAAAATGCTTACAGCACTCAAAGAATTTTTAAACTAAAATAACAATTAAATAAATTTACACTAAGTTAATTACAGTGAATTCAACATCAAGGGACTAAGTTTCAGGGCAAAAGAAGTGTAAACAGAGCTAACTAGACTCCAGTTGCAGTTCTAGCTTTTCCCTTCTGCTATTATCCAATTCGGCCAGATTCTAAAAAAATTAGTAGTACTTTTATTCTACTATGGCACAGCTACAAAGAATTTTCTAAACTACAATATAATACAACTCAGGTCTACTAAATATATCAATATCCCAAGCAGCGGCGTCAAAAACGTATTGCCGGATTTACCGGTGTGCTGATTTTGTTGTGTGGTGAGAACAAATTAAAAATCAAAGTAAAATAAAAGATGGAAATAGCACAACTGAAATAATCCTAAGCCTACAAGATACAGGGCTATTATAACAAGTTTTGATAAGTAAGAGTTTGTCCCACAGAGCAATTGAACTAGAACCGAAAATGGGCTATAATAGTAGGCCTCCAGATCTGGCTATAGATCTGACAATCCTTAAAAAAGGGAGTTGAGTGTCACAACTACACTAAATTACCTACTAAAAAAATGAAAAGAAATAAAGTGCAGTCCTATCCTAAGAAAGGGTTATGAAGAAGGTGATGATGGTGTATTAAAATAAAGATAAAAGGACGAGAAGTACGCAGTCTAGGTTAAAGTTCATTCAATTATGTAACTCATATTTAGGGCTCTCTCTGTAGCACATCCTTATTGAAGTGCTATCAATAACCCATGCCATTTGGGGCGCTCTTAAGGCTATAGTCTGTCCATTCAAATGGCCACAGTCTATCCAATAGAATCTGTCTGTGGGTTGATCAAACCTAATCCAATGAATCAAATCAGGCCATGAATACCATTACAGACACTATGTTTGCCAGTGCTACAAGCTCCCCAGATCTGCATACAGATCTGGCTGGCACTCATAGGAGTATTAAACCTAGGATGATCAAATGACAATAAAAAAATCTAAAGGTTAAGTGAATGGACAATTCCCAAATACACAAATCTGATCGAGAAACTAATGGAACCAAAAGATCTATATATTTAAATGGACTTTAAATCAATAATTTATTTCATAAAAATGGCTTGCAATAAAATATCCTCACAGCTGCAATCACTACAGAGAAGCCAGATCTAACATTTGATAGCGGGCAAGTGAAACAGAGGGGAGCCTATTCCTGCACAATCTCTCACCAGGCTACAAGCTCAAGTGCAGAGAAAAAGAATCTATCTCAGATCTGTGACGAAGATTGCCCTAGGGCTATAGTTCGTCTACTATAATGGTCATACGCTATCCATAGAGGCTCCCTTACCCACAAATGATGAGATAGAACATGTAAACTGTTGTTGCCACCATGGTCCCAGGGCTACAAGCTCAAGCTTCTATGGGCCTTTAAATAAGCTCAAATCCTAAATGCATGCTATAGCCTGAACAAAACTATAGGCAAATAGGAAAATAACAGATTAAGTAAGCATTCAAACACAAATTTCATTGATCTGATGTTACCAACAATGAAATATCTCAAGGAAGCAGCCTTATACACAACAGCTCAACACAAAATCCCAATGTTTAAATGACCTATTACAAAACTTAAATAAAACTATACCTAAATGCTTACCAAAGATTTAGCCAGCAAGTACTGGGCTAAGAGAGAAGAAAAAATGGAAAAAGAGGTGATCAAACCCTAACTCTAACTCAAATCTGCTTGAGCTCTCAGTCGACAGATATTGAAGGAAAGAGTGATTGATAGTTTATAAGTTACAAGCACAGCTTATATACTTAGTCCTAATGTTGTGCCTGAGAGAAGAGACCCTAATTTTTCAAGCAGATGTGGCATTGTTACAATCCTTGGATATCTTAGGATGCATGCATCAGAATTTGTGCCTAGAGATGTGTGCCCTAGACCTGGGGAAGTCCCAAAAAAGTCCTTACGTGAAGATTGAGAAGTGGAGAGCCCGAGCTTCACGAGGCTAGCCTCTGTATATCAATTCTGTCACGCAGCTGCAGAGTGTTCACGGGGTAGAGCTTGGCTTTGAATACTGTTGTCTCGTGCAGCAGGATTATGGATGATCGCACAGCTGCTTCAGCTTTGAATGCACTCGCATAGAAGGATCTTCAGTGTTTAACTTGCTCGCGTCGTAGAGCTTCAGATGTTTTCTTTCACGAGGTACTCGCACAGATGCCTTCGCGTCTCGCTCGGTTCAGGGTTAAGCTTCTAGGCACGCGAGAGCTGTCCGAGAGAACTTTTGGGCGTCTCTCCTCCAGAGCCATGCGAGAACTTTATGAGGTCTTTACTGTTGTTTGCGCCAATTGGTCTCGCAGGGTAGTGCGCGCGGCATTACGGCTTGATCCTTGTAAAAACTTCATGAGTTTTATTTCTGGAGGCTTAGTGCACGAGAGCTATGCGAGTTTCTTCACATGAAGCTTATAGCTGAACTGTGCGACTACTGCGCAAGAGGACTTCTTTGTGATAACCCCTTCATTGAGCTGCACAACTTCTTCGTGAGCTCTAATATGCTACATGTCTTAGTTTTGCAAGGGAGCTTTGCCAGTGAATTGAATAGCGCGAGGCAGCACCTTAGCTGTGCGAGATAAGTCCTTGGCTCCTCTACTGCTATGCACATGCTTCTATTACAGCTTCCTCCACTCTCACCTATTCTTCTTTCATTTGCTAGACTTTCTTGGTCTATTATGACATGTAAAATAGTCACTTTCTGATTCAGCTGTCATCTTTTGCTTGAATTCTCTCTCTTCTTGGCACCAAAAGCATAGACTATGTGTTAAGCTACACAAGTTATTCCTAACTACAAAGCAAGCTAAAAAGGAGTTATTAGTCAGCTTCGAGGTCTAGCAAAGGCTAGGTTAAGAGGTGAAAAGTGGTACTTTTCAGTGAATAACACTGTGCTAACGGCGTGACGCTCCGATCATGCGTAATACATGAACTGCACAACCTTATCAAACGACACACTCCAGACACACAATATGAAAGGTTGCCCGCACAGTGACCTGGTGACGCCTCGATCACACGCTACGATTATTGCGCATAATACAATCACATGCAAACTCACACACGCATAAACAACCCTTCGAATCTGTGATCGCACGCTCGGAAATAGGCGCACAATCATATTAAGCGGCATGTGCCAAGCGCGCAATACCCGAATTAATCGACCCTCACACCTTTTCACCCCATTTTGATCAAAATTCTCCTATCCCATCACGTGGCCTCACACGTTGTTTTAAAAGAATGACACAACCACTTACCCTTCTCCCATCACGATCCCACCAGAAAGAAAGAACCCCTTCATGCACATCCCATCAAGACAAGACGCACACACATGACACCACCTCAATATCCAGCCCCATTGCATTAAATTAGTCATGCCCTCATGTCCCATCACGAAAAGCTAAAAGTAAATCGCCCAAAAATGTGGGCACACCACCAAAAAATAAAGCCAATCACAACGCAACAACAACATGATCTCACACAACCCAAGATCGGCCAAAAAAAGAAACAGGACATACCTATCACGCAAATATCCTACCAGCGTCCCACCGCTAACTATGCTCAGCCAACATCCCATCACAAAAGCAGAGGGACTCCTCCTAGCATCTCATCACAAGCATCACTACTCGAAAAGCTCAAACAACACTTGTCGTGCCATATGATGAAAAGGGAGAAAGCTGGACCAATGTCCCACCGCGACATCACTTCTCCAAGACATCACATCCCACTAGGACTCACCCAGGTCCCTATCACAGCAAAAATGAAGAAAAGAGAAGAATCCCCAAGTCCCATCGTAGCATCACTCCAACAACCCATCAGTCCCATCATGGATCACGCAAACTACGCACAATCCAGGTAAGTATCACCCTCAGGTAAGTACTACACACTTTTACATTACTCAATATTGCTTCTAATATATATAGTTAGCTATGATTAAGTCAAAATATTTTTTAAAACTCGTCTCTCTCGACTTGTGAATCACTGTAGTCCTCCCATAAGAGATAATCATCAGTATTCACTGAGAAGGTTAGACGGAGTATCCGACATGCCAAGTATCGTCTTGACAACCACATAAATGGTTGGGTCCCCAAATCTCGTACCGGTGGATCTGCTCAGCGACGTCCCGGAAGCCACATTTTTTGAAGATTTACTACCAAATTGATCTTAAGTTAAACTCTTAAAATTTAAAAAACCCCTTACTTACTTCCAAAAAAAAATCTTTTACTTCCAAAAAAAAAAAGAAAAAAAATAAACAATCAAACTACCAAGAGAAGAAAGCAAGCAAAAAAAAAAAGAGACTCACTTACCCAAATTCACTTCAATTACCAGCCCAAACCTGCCATTCCCCTGGGAAACTGAACAATGAGTATATTTAATCTAAGAACTTACAAACGCTTATTGGAAAAGGAACGCCTGACACGCATTGGTGTGAGCAATGACGCGCCCGGTCTGACATGACTTGCGAAAGCCTTCGACATTATTTTACATTGTATTATTATTGGTCCCTGGACCTATTTATGGACATTTGTATGACGCCCCTTAGTACCTCAACTACATCATACACCTCTGTTTGACTGCCCCTTACAGCAGGTCGCGACATGCGGCGAGATGCCTCTTGCATCAACATATTAGGATATGGTGATTCTCCTTTCTGGTTGAGTCACTTACAGCAGGTCGCACCACGCGACGAGATGCTCCTTGAACACAAGGAATAGGATATGCTGACTTCCCCCGTCGACTGTCTATGACAGCGGGTCACGATATGCGACGGGATCACCCCTGGGCATCCACAGCATAGAACACACCTTTCAACAGCTACCACTGGGCCCCCGAATGCTCCATTTTAGCTTATGCTGATAGATAAGAAAGCCAAGCATATCATATCAGCATCCCCAGTTCACATTTGTGAATTCCCAAGAGAAACGAGAAGACACCTCGAATGAGGGGTGTCTACTTCTTCGACACGTTCTTACTTCGCAAAAGCACGCTTAAGAGGGGCATCTTTAGATACCCTTATTTTTCCCTATCGGAATATACAAATTTGTTCGATCAACCTTTGACCTCATGACCCTAATATGGGAACCATATACTGAAATAATATTATATGGCTAGACACAGGCTGAAATAATAGCTCTGTGGCTTAGATCCCAACGTAGGGAGATTATATACTGAAACAATAGTATATAGTCAGAATGCAGACTAAAATAATAGTCTTGCATTTCAAACCCCTTGTCCCTCATATTGGGACCATATGATAAAACAATAGTATATGGCTGGACACAGGCTGAAACAATAGCTTTGTGGCTTAGGCCCCATAACCCTAACACAAGGACCATGCACTGAAACAATAGTACATGGCTAAACACAGGTTAAAACAATAGCTCTATGGCTCAGATCTCAATGTAGGGAGACTATATACTGAAATAATAGTATATAGTCAAAATGCAGGCTGAAACAATAGTCTGGCATTTCAAACCCAACTCAGACCCGAACAACCCCGAATTACGTGCCTAAAGCCACGTGCGCAATTTGATTATACATCAAACCACATGTGTGCAATCAGTCCCCCTTCCAGACCAGACTTCCTTTCTTAGACCACCTCGAGACTCGATCATATACCTCACACAAGATGCACGATCAGATTGAACGCCCCACCACCGGCACGCAATTGGCCTACGCCCGACCTACCATTACAGTCCTTGACCCTCAAGCTTCTTCGATTAAACGCTTAGAAAGAAGCGTTTAATCAGATTGCACACTCCACACTAGGTGCGCAATTAGTTCTAACGTGATTAGAACTAGGAAACTCGCTGAGCAAGTCAGCCGATTGCTCACTGAGTCGGTGACCAACTCAGAGTGATTAAGCATCGGGAGTCCGGCGTGCAATCTAGTTAAACGCTTGAAACAGGGCGCTTAATTGGAGAAAAACCTATAAAAGATATTTTTCTAATTCGCCCTGGGAGAGGTTGGCAATTTTGAGAGAGAACGAATTTTTTTTTGGGATTTCAAAACTAGAGAACTCCGAGAATGAACACATAGAGGAACATAGTCATGATCTCTAGATTCAAGCTTCAAATCTTCAAGATTTCTCTCCGCAGCCAAGGTCCTAGGTAAAAATCTTAGTTTTAGACTTAGGGTTTCTCATAGTTTTAATTATTAATGTCAAATTTTTAGTTTTAGACCTAGCACCCCTTTTAGACTGTAATCTCTTATATCTGGTTCTAGTTCTCTGTTTCTATAATCAATCCTTAATCTGGCGGTCTAATTTACCGACCCTAAGCTTTAATTCCGTTCTAAAATCTTAATTTCCAGCCTTATAATTAATCTCTGGTTCTAGTTCTTAGGTTCTAGAACCAGCCCTTAATCATACGGTATGATTTTCTGATTTCGGACCCGAATTCAGTCCTAGAATTTTAAATTTCAGTTGTAATTTCTTAGTTTCATATTTTAAAAAGAATCCCAAATATTAATTTAGTTTCTATAATTCTAGTTTCTTAATTTAATCCATAATTATAATCCCAAAATCGACTCCGAAAAGCTAAAAATATAATATTATAGTCCAAAACCCAATTTGCTTTAACCTCAGCCACCCGATTTACCCAAGGAAGCTTACAAAGGGTACTCAGGAACGAGGCCAATCCTCCTTAGCATAGCGAGCGCAAGACCCTTTCTTTTTAGGATAATTTTATTACTTTAATTAGGATTAGAAAATCAGTTCCATGACTTTATCTTAGAATTTTAGTATAATTAATTTACATGTTTTCTTTTGATTAGATCCCTAGAATAACTTCCTTGATTAGAACTCTAATGAAACTAGTTCCTTTATTTTAATTAGATAGTTCTAGCATAGTTAATTCCTCGCTATATTAGATTTCAGCATAATCCTTTTTATTATTAGAATTTTAGTATAATTGATTCATTGCTTTGATTATAATTCTAGAAAAAAATCAGTCCTTTACTTTAATTGGATTCTAGCATAGATAATTCATTGCTTTAATTAGAATCTTAGGATAATTAATCTCTCGCTCTGATAAGAATTCTAGCAAAATTAGTTTCTTTATTTTAGTTAGAGTCTTAGTAAAATCAATCCTTTATCCCCATTAGAATTCTAGCAGGACTATTATCTTTGCTCTAGTTAGAACTCTAGTTATATTAGTATATTTATTTCAATTAGAATTTCAGTATAATTAGCATGCTTGATTTAATTAAAGTTTTATTAAAATTAATACATTTGCATTCCTAGTACAATTAGGAGACTGATATCAATTAGACTTTTAGTAGTATTAGGACACTAAATTAATTAGAATTCTAATAAGATTAGGAAACCAAGATTAATTAGACTCCTGATAGAACTAGAATACTAAATTAACTCACTCTAATAAATTCTCACACAATTAAATTCACAATAGAATTGGGAAATCTAAACTAATTATAACTACAACAATAATGGGAAAGAAAAGGAAAATTAAACTATCTAAATTATAAGAAGAGTCACAGCTGCTGATGTTCGCAGGCGGACGATTCAGTAAAGAAGTAACCCACACCCACTCTAAAGCGTGATCATTAACGTGTTGCAGCGTCGTTAAATATCTGCAGCTGGTGATCGCAACAAACTAGGAATCTTCCTAAAAAACCCTTTTTTTTTTATCTTTACGTCCATCATTCCAAATGCCGCATCACTAGAGTCCACTTAGACAGAATTGGGCCACTGATTCAATGGGGACCGAGAGGAACCCAGAAAAAGGGTGTACCAACAACCCCCTCTTGGTAATTCAGAGCTTGGTCTTATTTCAACTGCTTGAAAGATGAGAGTTTGCTCGGTAGTGGCTGAAATAATAGGCTGAGCATCATGCTCTATTGGTGCAGGGATATGGCTAGAAGTTGCCATTCCAGTAATTTGTTGGTCCATTGGTGAAGGAATTTGTTCTGTTATTTCAATATTTGGGCTCATAGGGTCTGCTTCAGTGACAGTTGGTAGTGTCTGCCTCAGTGGAAGGGGGCATAGCAGGCCCTATTGGTGAGTCCAAAGCAGGGTCATACAGACTAGCTTGGTCTGTAATTCGGATTTCTAACACAGTTATTCTCTCAGATACTGGAGAGCCAATCTCTGCTCTCTCTTGAGGTTGAGTAGAAGTACTCACTCTCTCTTTTGTAACTACTTCTGGGGCTATGATTTCTGCTGGCTGCTCTATGCCAGTGTCCTCTCTACCCTTTGGTATAGAGGGGACACTCTCTGTGCATGCTGAAATAGGAATTTTTTTCTTGTTTGCAGCACTTAGAGTTCTCCTGTAGGACTTGGCGGTGAGGCTATCCTCTGTTCTAAGAAGAGCCTTTTCTTTGGGATCAATGTTGTATCCCACATTTATTAATAAATTTGTAATTAACCCTCCAAAGGGTAGGCATAATCACTTTGATTGATATTTTTTTTGGTTCAACTTTTCCGTCACGGTGTTGACTACTTCTAACAGGTAGGGTGGGACACTGAACTAATAGCGGTTAGCCATAAGATATAAGGCTCTCCGTTGTGTCCCATGACTTGTTGGATGGATGGTCTTGTGAATTAAGACATCTAAGAAGTGCATCTGTAGACTCCGTGATTCTACATCTTTTCTCAAGAAAAATGATCTGTCTTTGGGGGGTGTTCCCAGTAGCTTTGTCG
The DNA here is from genome assembly GCA_021018995.1 of Chloranthus sessilifolius. Taxonomy (NCBI): domain Eukaryota; kingdom Viridiplantae; phylum Streptophyta; class Magnoliopsida; order Chloranthales; family Chloranthaceae; genus Chloranthus; species Chloranthus sessilifolius. Next base: position 85,272,850 of record CM037592.1, read on the forward strand.
CCATCTAAACAAAGTCCGGGAGAATATGTGGTTGTTCTCTTAAAATAGTGGTTGTCGGATTGCCAGGGGACACTTCAAGTCTTTCCAAGGGTGTATTCATCACCCTAGCAACCATTGCCTTTGTTATTGGAATTGGAAATCCGTCAATGGTTGTGGACAAAATTGGGCTTGGACCCTTGCTACTATTAACCATATTTTTGTAAAATAGTCATACCAATCTCGAGTAGACTTATGTGACTCCGGGCTCTAGGAAGTACTGCAACCCGGCATCCTTAAAGTATTAGATTGCCCCTCTACTTATTTCACATTCTTCCCTAAATGTAACATCCACTAAGATTTCGGCTCCCACAATATGATGTTTCATTGATTTTGGGAGTCGTTCTGCTGTAATGTTGGAGGTCGCTGGTTTTCTACCTTTATCATCCCCTGAGGGCTTAGCTTTCTTTCTGGGTGGGTCTGCTGCTTTCGATTTAGCATTGAGGGCAGCAGCCTGTGCAATGCGATTAATAAGTGGAGAGTTATCGAAACTGTTAGCTTCGTCTCCTTCTTCCTCCCTCTGTCGCTTGCCTATTTCTCATGACATGCTACAATTTCTTTTTCTGTAAGATGTAGAGAATATTATTCAGTAATTCACAACTTGCATATAAGTTTTCATAACATTTGCAGGGATTCATTCGTTTAAATGTTGAGATTGTTTACCTTGATCTCAAATCAACAAGCCTGATATTGCATATAACTTGAATAGGGTTTTCAAAATCAAACAGGAGATATAAGGAAAGTTTATGAAATAAAAATGATTGAGTCCTAGTCGATGAGTTTTTGAAAAATAGAGGGAAACTGATAGCAAAAATGGAGGGTTCGATAATGGGGCCGACGTATCCTCTCTCGAATATGTAGGCCCTATCTCAGTGACGACTTGCTGAATCGGTCATCACTTGGATTTTGACCTAGAATCGTCGGTTGATTCTAGCTTTCAGTAATGATTAGTACGAACCCTTGTGTCAAGTGAATCACAATCGCTACGCTTACACTGATAGACATGACTATAACGACGATTAATCGTAAATCCGTAAGATTGTTCGCTATAATGTACAGTAGGTATGATATTATGATTCTTCGTCTTTCAATGATTTGGGTCATAGTATAATACCTAGACTTAAAAGAAAAAGACAGTTTACATAATTTACAATTGGTGCTATGAATGAGTCGGTAATTCGATGATTGATGAGGTGTCTATATTTGATTTTGGAGAGCCGTTGTCTCCCCCAAGAACACTTGTCCTCTAGGATTGTTGACTAGCTGCATAGGCAATTGGTCACTCTCTCTCTCTTTGCCACATGGGAAGCTAACTGGCCTATCTGACTTTCCAGCTTCGTAATGGACTAAGTATGTGAGGTAAGCACTTGAGAGAATTGAGCAAGCTGATGTAAATCCTTCGAGTGCTGATGCGACTGTTGCTGTAAATCTCAGAGGACTTGAACAACTGTGGTATCAGGTGCATTACACTGTGGTCCAAATTGGGACTGTGCAGTAGGCATTTGAGGTCTTTGGTGGAAAACTTGGGTCTGGGGATATCGAGGCTGTGTAATCGATGGTGCTAGTTGTGCTCTACCTGTGGAACCATAGTTAAATCTAGGGTGGTTCCTCCATGCTGGATTATATGTGTTTCCATAATCTCCCCTCTAAACGGCCATTATTTATTCACTCTCCACCACCTCTTGGTGGGATGGCGCAACTGGGTTTTCATTATATGTCTAAGTCTGACAATTAGAGTAGCTTGCCAAGGATCTATTCGAGAGTGTGCTAGGTTTCGTAGCCATTAATGTTGCGATTTATTATTCAAGGGCTAAAACTTTCGTACTCATGTCATCCTCCTTCTTTACTTTATCTTTGCTAATATCGTAAAGTTCACCCCTCGCGAGCTGGGTGTGGCGACTGACATCTGGATCAGATCTAAGCAGAGCCTGTTTCTTCTTTGAGTTATTGGCCAGTTTCTTGAATTAGTTCTAGGACTGCTGGCCGTTTTGAGCCATAAAGGCTCCTCCACTTATGGCATCAACTGTACACTGGTTAGTCTCAGTCAACCCTTGGTAGAAGCTTTGCGCTATCGACCAATTTGGTATCTTGTGATGAGGACACTTCCGTAACAGATCCTTCATCTGTTCTCAGCTCTCATGAAATAGTTCTAACCCAAGAACTTAGACTGCAGTTCCTCCCATATAGTAATACTTCTAGTAGGTAATGAAATTAACCATGCCTTCACCCTATCCTTGAGAGAGAATAGGAACAAATATAGTTTTCTGGCCTCTTTGTTGGCTGGTGATAGATGTAATATTGTGTAAAGCTCTATGAAGTCCTTCAGATGTTGGTAGGGATCTTCTCGATCAAGCCCATGAAAGGTCGGTATAGATTGAAGTGTATTGAGCTTGATTTCATAATTTTAACCCACAGGCACCTCTGATATAACTATAAAAGAGGGCTCGATCAATGATATTGGGCTGAAATGTGCTTGGATTGATAAATTGTCAGCCATAATTAAGGATTCTCTTGTAGGTGTACGGTGTGATACTAAATTACGTAAGAGAGTCCTTTCAATTTTTGGATCACACTCGAAGAAATCTAGGCTTTGAGATCGGGTGTGATGCATACAAAAAGAAAACTATGTTTTTGTGTTTTTAACTTTATTTAATTTTTATTCTAGAAAGCAGGGAGAGAGAACAAATCTAAGCCTCGAGCTTCTCTGATCAGAGGAAGTTGAAACGTTGATTCTTCACTCCGAATAAACATGCAAAAGATTTAAGAAGTGATCGAAGAAAAATAAAAATATAAAGAAATATAAGAAGATAAAGATAAATACTTATTTTTTTAAATTAATATACAAATATAAAATGTTGTCCCCGGCAGCGATGCCACAAACTTGTTCGCTACTTATATGTGTATATAATTAAGTCTTAACTTATTACAAGCGCACAATGAAAATCATAGTACTAGCATAAGATCGTTCCCATGAAGACAGGTTATATTATAAATATTAATTTTCCAAAAAGTTATATTTATCTTTTAAGTTCCTAAACTATAGGAGAAATATGAATAAAGAATGGTATCTTAAACTAAATTTTGTAGAAAATAAATCCTAAATGCCTCTTCTTCAGATTATGGTCGTCAATCACAATCTTCAACTATCGGATATTTATGAAATTAAACAGTACAGTTATACTACATATCAAGTTTCCTAGCATTGGTCATCTATCAATAATAAAATCCTATCAACACAGATTTAATCTAATCAACAATCTCCTAAAACTTGGGCGCCATTCAAATTCTAGAAAACTGAAGATGGAAAAGTAAAACCGTTACACTAATCTGCAAACTTCAACCTGAGTCGTCAATTCAAATTCAAATTCAAAGATGTTTACAAAGAAGAAAATTGTAATAAAATAAATATAAACTAGAAAGCAAAAGTAGAACCATCCAAAAGGTTAATTTTTCAGCTTCCTCAGCCTTGGTTGTTAGGCAAGACCTTAAAGAACTGTGGACAATGTTACTTTGTAAATCATAAACTACTTTGATCGGGAGAAAACACTAACCTCAGTTGTCAATTGATGCTGTAAAATTCTTCGATGGTTATTCCTATACCAAGCCTTCTTATTTATAGATCATAAGTGGTCGGTTTACAAAACTCCTAATTCTAATAAAAGAAATTACTAAAACAAAACTATCCTAATATAACTCTACTTCTAATTTTATCTTTCCTTGCTTTCAATCTGTTGATGTACTTATAGATTTCTTCCTTTATTTTAGCAACAGAGTCCTGTAAAAGTCTTCTCCGTCAATCTCTCATATCCGTGAATCACTAGACTTCTTCTTTTAAGAGATCTTCTAATTTTATGGATGGCGGTGTTCATTCTCTCGTGATCAGCAACTTCGGAAGGTGTTTTTTTTCTGGAAAATCATAAATCACAACTTTCTTCTTCTATTATAACTTCCTCTGAAAAATCGTAAATCATGGTTTTCTAACACAGCTTCCTATTGAATGATTTTTCATTTACGATTCTTTAATTACAATTCAGTGCTTCTCTTGTATCACACTCTTTTGAATGAACTTCTCTTGTAGAATCGTAAATTATGATTTTTATTCTTCCAATACATCATATTGTAGAATCGTAAAGCATGATTTTTCATCTCTTTAGTAGGCGATGATTTATCTTGTGGTTCAATCATCTTTTTATTACTTTATGAGTTCATTTTGACGAATATTAATATTTTGGTTCTCTTTTATTATTTTTCTTTAATATTTGCACATCAGTAACTTATTAGTAGCCAACTAAGTCCTATCATCACTGAGTTAAGGGTGATAAAATAGTGTATTTTGTGACTAATCATGTGCCTCGGGCAATAGATTAGGCCAGTCGGCTCTGTAGACACCCAAATTTGGCCCAAGGCCCGATCGAAACACCTTTCGAGAGAGGTGTAATTATGAGCTTTTGATGGCATGTATGGAACCCTTAGAAATCACCCCAATCCCTTAAGAATAACCCTAGATCCCTTAGGAACCTACCCTGAACCTTTAGAAATCAATCCCGACCCTTAGAACCCATTTCGAACCCTAAACCTAACCTTCCCGGGCAATGGATGAAGAGTGGTACACCAGGACTAGCTGAGATCTTTTACTAATATCAAATCATATACCATTGGAAAGAGGACTTCTCCAGCTTTCCAACGGTTCAAGAATTGCCCCAATCGAAGGTATGCGTCAAAAGATATGGCAAACCGAGCCCGTAGGGCATGAATGTAAAGTCATGTGGGCCCCTTAGGGACTTGGCGCAACTAATAGTTGCGCCAGTATTAAACTTTGCCTGGCGCAACTTACGCCAGGCCAATTTTCCCTTATTTTAAGCTTCGCGCAACTAATAGTTCTTAGATTCAAAGTAGGCCCCATCCTCATGGTGACTTCCGTGCATCAGACATTACATTCTTTTTCTTGTACATTTGCCTGGCGCAACTAATATTTGCGCCAGGCATATGAACAGTAACTATTGGATTTTGCCTCGAATTTCATGTTTGGGGTTTGACTTGTTGACCATCTTGACCTTTAGGGTGTGTTTTGCTAGTTCTGTTGAACCCTTTTGAAGCCTATTTGCACCCCTTTAAGTGGCTTAAGGCCTCACCCCATCATCCACCATTGGAGGACCTTCTCACACATTTCAAGGCTCCAAAAACCCTAGGAATCCTTAGATGTGAGATTAACTAATTGCTAAATCCATTTAGCTCTTAAATGGTCTCCTAATCCACTCATTTTCTATAAATAGAGCCCCCCTCCACTTGGTTTAAGGGTTGAGAATTTTGCTTAAGAGAGAAAGAGCTCCAAGTTAAAAGTTCTTCCTCCCTTTGGTGCACTATTTTCACCTAAAATTCAGAATTCAAAAACTAAGCTTGCTCTTACACCCAAAACCCTTAGCCTAGGTGTGTGTGATCCCCTAGCCTCTCTTCTCCATCTCTTAGCTAGTAGGTCTTAGTGGTTAGAACCCCTTTTTCCACCATTCAAGCCTTCAAAAGCTCATCAAAAGCAAGCCACGCAAGGCCCCTCTACGGTGCTACAAGGGCCCGAGGGCTCCGGCTCTCCCCTTTCTTCTCCTATCTCCTTTTGCTCTCCCTACCCTCTCATTTGGTAGGAACGGAGGGGCACAAATAGGATTGGAGGCCCATTTGGGCAAGAGGGACCATTTTCTTTTCTTTTACTTCATTTTATTTTTGGCCATTAGTAGGGATCACGTTAAGCGGGTTGATCGGGTGCCTAACACCTTCCCGATCGATAACCGAAGCCCCTACCCAAGAGCCTTTGGTGTGGACTGGATTCAAAGCCATATTTTAAGCACTTTGGTGCTCATAAAAATGAACTAGGTATTCCGGGACACCGAAAGCTCCGGGTGGCGACTCTATATATTTTTCGTTAGAGAGCTCATCGTCGCGACGGGATCGTCTCGATTCCCACAGTTGCACAGATGGCGACTCTGCTGGGGAGTAGCTAGTAGAGCTTCCCCGTGAACTTGGCCCATTTATTTTTTATTTTTACTAACCTTTATTGCTATTTTTTAGTGTATTTTTTACTTTTTTTACTCACCCCTCTGATTACGTCATTTTACTTACCCCTACGTTTCGGCTTTAAATTTCAGCAATTTTTGCCTAGTCACTTGACTGGCACCTTTTTTACTTACCCCTACGTTTCGGCTTTAAATTTCAGCAATTTTTGCCTAGTCACTTGACTGACACCTTTTTACTTACCCCTACATTTCGGCTTTAAATTTCAGCAATTTTTGCCTAGTCACTTGACTGGCGCCTTTCTTGCTTACCTACGTTTCGGCTTTAAACTTCAGTAATTTTTACCTAGTCACTTGACTGGCACCTTTTTTACTTACCCCTACGTTTCGCCTTTAAATTTCTGCAATTTTCGCCTAGTCACTTGACTGACACCTTTCTTACTTACCTTTACGATTCGGTTTTAAATTTCAGCACTTTATATTTTCCGCCTAGTCGCTTGACTGGCCCCGTCATTTTTCTTTATTTCTTGTCATATCCTAACAGTGGACGCCAGCTTGTAGAGGCGGCACGAGATCATCACCCCCGTTCTTTGAATTTAAAAAAACTTCCATAAAAAAAGCTTTGAAAAAAATTAAAATTGAACCAAGTTAGGGAGCTTAGTTAATTTGTTTTTACGGGGTAGATTTTTAAAAGGGTGGGGATTAGGCAAACATACAAACACCCGGATATTAGTATGGCGGCAGCCCCTAGTGGTGATGATCCAGAAAAGTCCCAGCCCACCTAGTATCTGAGAAGGCTCTCGCGCCAGAGGTATATCGGGTGGGTTCTCATTCCAAAAGCTTAAAACCCTTGGAGAGCGCGCTAGCGAGTTATACCAGACTCAAACCCTTTCGGTGCGGTGAGGAGAGAATCGATCACCAAAAAATAGCTCAGTTCCCGGAAACCTAGCTTCCACCAAAAAAACCAAAAAAAGAGACTCATTTCCGGTGTGGGTGGCTGCTGTCAAACATTCTGGGGCAGCAGTTTTTGGCTGGCAAATGTATTAGTTGCGCCAGTGTAAAAAACTGGAAATTATAACTGGCGAAACTAATAGTTGCGCCAGCTTTAAAATCCACTCTTTTTACCTTGGTGCAACTAATACATGCGCCAGTGTAAAAATAGTGCCCTGCAACCTGGGCGCAGGTATTAGTTACGCCAGGTCTGTTTAACAGCACCTCAGCCTGAATCTGTGGCCTTCCTCACCTCCCGAGTCCCCCGATTAGTGTGCTTAGAGCCTTGTTTAGGCCCCGCCATCTCCGACACCCAATATGCCCCCATGCCTTCAATAGATCGAAGGTTCTCCTTCGATTCTTCTGAAGTGCATCGGAATCGTTGTTGCAGGTCTTGAATTAAGGTACGAGAGCCACCCGAAAAGGGAATTTCAAGGCCTCAGAACCTTTATTTTTCAAAAAAAAAATTTCAAAAAATTCAAAAAAACATATATAATCAAAACCCATAAAGAAATAGATAGTTTGTGGTGCCGGCACAACGCCATCATCTTGTCCTCCGTCGTCCCGTAAGGGAAGAAGGAGGAGGATTTTTGGGCCTTATCCAAGGCACCCTTATCCGACCTGCTCCCGTAGAATGTCGTGGGTAGTGGACCCGGCTTACGCCAACCCCGACTCATCCCCACCACATTCTCCAACCCACTCCCATTCGGGAGAAGTCTTTTCCACCATCCCCCTCACCCAACCCCCCTTTACCGTTACTGGCCCATTTGGCGCCCCCATTGTCCCAATCATGACCCCCCAAAATATCCAAAATCCAACCCCCCATTCTCCATATTTTGCCCAAGCCATGACCATGCCAAGTCCAACTCATCTCCCGTCCACATCCATACAAAACCCAAACCCATTTTCCCAATCCACATCCATGCCCCAATTCCCATCATCCCCCTATAGACTCGATCTACCCACATTCACATACACCACTTCCACCTTATCCAGCCCCCCGCAAAATTTCCCATCCATCAGGGTCACGCCCATTTTTACCGAGGCCATGCCCAACTTTCCTCACCCCTCCTCATCATGCCCCCCATCATCCGAAAGCATACCCAATACATCCCCTCATCCACCCCATAGCCCCCCACCTACCATTGTCATGCTCGATTATATCAGGGCTATGCCCAATTTTTCCGCCACCTCCACCCCATCTATACCCAATCATCCCTTAAACCCACCATCTGCATCCGATCCTCCTTCCATGACTATGATGGAGGAGATGTTCCAAGCCTACTCCTTATGGAAGGCTTCCCAAAACACCTCCCATCATCCACACCCCACATCCATGAACCCATCCCATACCTTAGCCAATCTCCATGCCTCACCCCCCCATGACCCCCATCCACCCCCCATATTCCACACCACCCAAACCCCCATTACCCACTTACCCCAATGCCCCATGGCCCAATCTCCAAACTCCCACATACCCCAAGGCCCATTAGCCCAAACCCCCTCTTTTCACATATCCCAGGACCCCATGACCCAATACCCCACAACCTAAGCCTACCCATGGCCCAGACCCACCAAGGGCCCATGGTCCAAACCCACCAAGGGCCCATGGCCCAAACCCATAAGGGCCCATGGCCTAAACCCACCAAGGGCCCATGACCCAAACCCACCAAGGCCCACTGGGCCAGACCCACCAAGGGCCCATGGCCTAGACCCATCACGGCCCATTAGCCCATACCCATCAAGGCCCATTGGGCTAGATCCATCAAGGGCCCTTGGCCCAAACCTACCCAGGCCCACTAGCCCACACTCACCAAGGGTCCATGGCCCAAACCTATCAATGACCTATGGCCCAAAATGGCTAAGGGTTCATGGCCCAAACCCAAACCGCACACTCATACCATCCACAATACCCCCAACATTTAACCCAACCTTCACAGTCGGGTCAAACCCAATTCTCCCATGGCCCCACACCCCAAGGTCATCTCCAAACCTTCCCCCATACCCAATGGCCCTATCAGGCCCCACCTCAAAACCAAATTCCCATCACCTAACAAACCCTTCCTCACCCCCAATGGGCTCACCCAACCCCCACTCATGTCATTCCCATCCAACCCATGCAACAACAACAGGAGAATTCCGCCCTCACTGCACATTATGCCAACTAGCAGTATGAAGAGGACGAGATTAGGAATAGCGGGGCCTATGTTGGGGCTTTGACCAGCCTTAACCCTCCTCCCATAATTGCCCATCCCCTGGTGGCTCAGAGTGAAGTCCAACTAATGGCTGAGAAAGCGACCCCTGTATCAAAAGAGTCGGAACAGCTGAAAGAATAGTTAGACAAAATACAAAAGCAGCTGATGAAAATGGGTGGTGTTGAAATCCACGCCACAAACTTCACAGACTTATGTCTATTCGCTAAGGTCCCCCTGCCCCCCAAATTTAAAATGCCAGTCTTCGACAAATATAATGGCACTGGCAATCCTATTGCACACCAGAAGTCCTACTGTGGGGACATGTGCCAATACGGGGAGGATGAAAGACTACTAATAAAAGTCTTTCAAAAGAGTCTGACCGGTCCGGCTTTGAGATGGTTCACATCATTAGAGCCATCCATGATGAAAACATGGAGGGACTTGACGCATCTCTTTCAAGAACACTATGTCTACAATATAGGCATCGAGCTGCGTAAGTCCGACTCGGCCCGTTTAAAGCAGAACCAGAACGATACCTTCAGCGACTACTTGGGGCGATGGAGAGCATTGGCAGCTCAGGTTAGGAACAGGATACCTGATGATGAACAGATAGAGATGATTTCAAAGAACACTCTGCCAGTGCTTTTGGATTTTTTGGTATATCAGTAGTAGACCAGCTTTGCTGATCTGGTGAGAAATGCTAACTGATGCGAGGACACCATCAGGGAGGGGCGTCTGAATAAGAATATGCCGAGTGGACCCAGTGGGGTTAGAAGATTTTCATAGCAAAGGAACGAGAAGAGAACAGGGGCGATGTCCAGAACATAGTCAATACCCAGCCCAATAACAATACAACCCCGTTTCAATTTTAGCCTGCCCCAATAGCACCTGTTAGGCCTGAGCAGACGCAAAGAATGGGGAATGGGCAAGGAATGCAAATGACCCCGGAATAGAGGAGAGCCCGCTACGATCGAGTCTTCATACCTCTGGCGCAATCATTGAGTGTACTTTTTTCCCTGTTAGTAGAAAAGGGATTAGTGGCTATCCGCCAACCACAACCTCCTCCTCACCCAATCCCAAGGAACTATGACCCAAATACCCACTACAATTTTCACCAGGGTTTGGGTCACCTGTTAAGACATGAAAAGTACCACTTTTCACCCCTTAACTTAGCCTCTGTTATACCCTTAGCCATCTAATAAATGTGTGTTAAGTCATTTCTGTAGATAATAAATAGCAGCTGCAATAAGGCCTGAACCCTATTAAGGAGCCCACTTTTGCCCCAGAAGTCCCTCAAATCTAATGAAAGCTGAACCCAGACAAGAATTGAACCCTGCACAGCTTTCACAAGCTTTAAAGGATTCAGAAATTAAGCCTCGCGCAGTCCTCGCGAGTCTCCTAAAACTTTAGTTCCAATTGCCCGCACTGTTCTCGCGCAGTTGAGTGACAGAGGGGCTTCAGAATCATATTTCACGCAGCTCTCGTGAAGCTCAAATACAACTCCTCGCGCAGTCTCGCACAGCTCAAGAAAGCAGCTCTCAAACCTCACGCAGTTCACTCAGATCAACTGAGGAGAGAGAGCTTCAGATAGTTTGGCGTGCAGCTGTCGTGTAGTGGCCGCGGGATGCAAAACTTCAGAGAAAACCTCTCACGCAATTCAGAGACCAATGCACATCACGTCCTCGCGAGGATCTTCGCAAAGATCCATTCAAAAACAAATTGCTCGCATGATTCCCATTCAGAAGGAAAGTGCAATCCCGCGAAGACCAGAGCAATCCAGCGAGGATCCAATGCTCTATCGCGCGACTGCTTTAGCTGCAACTAAGACAACCCCGCGACGGCTAGAATTTCAAGCTAATCCAACCTCGTGAAGACCGTGCTACCACGTGACAGTCTTAGAAACCAGTGCTACCTGGCAAGGCTCTGAACTCTAACTCTCCCTCACCTCTGCAGAGGACATTCTGGGAACTTCCAGCAATTAGGGCATGCATTCCAATACTCCAAGTTCTATGCACGCGCCCCGAGGCATCCAAGGGATAATATTAGGCCATGTGGCATCATTAAAATTAGGGTTTCCTAACCCTAATGCGCCGCCAAACTAACTGCTATATAAACCTAAGCCTGGTTTAGGTTTAGGGGACTCTCTACTTAGAATAGAATTTAGTCTATTTTCTTCTTCTTCTGGTAGTAGCTGCATATTTCTAGTAAGTTTTAGGTAGTTTTCTTTTTACTCTTTCTTCTCTCCATAGTCTGGCATTTGCCGGCTATGCCTTTGTATGACTATTTGGAGTAGATTAATGGAGTTTCATGATAGGGTGTTTTACTCTTATGGGATTTTTGTGAGTTGTTCTGTGCAAGGCTATTACCTTGAGATCCTCCATTACTAGGGCATATTGCAAGCAATGGAGGACTGATTTCATGGTTTATTCAGATCCAAGTGACCTGTGTGTCTGGGCTAACATGCTCCCATACAGGCCTAGCCCCACCACAGGACCCACTAGATCTGAAGTCCCCATGGGAGCAATGAACTTTTATAGCCTTGTGAACATGGTGGCGGCATCAATGTCTCTTGTTCTATCTTGAGCTTTGTGAGGAGGATAGCCTCTGAGATAGTCTGTGACCATTTAAGTGGACAGGTTATAGCCTTAGGGTGAACCCAACTTACAGACTCAAGACGAATTATTCTTCTCTGCACTTGTGCTTGTAGCCCTGTGAGAGATTGTGCTGAGACAAACTCCCCTGTATGTGTATAGACCCACCATCAAATAGCATATCTGGTTTGGTTATAGAGATTGTAAGCTTGTGACTGGATCACTGCAGTCTCTCTAAAGCAGTGGACAGTTAGATCTAAGGCTGCACTCAACTTCTTGCTGGTTCTATGTGTCTAGGCTAACATGCTCCCATATAGGCCTAGCCCCACACAACAATTTAGAGGTTGAGGTTCCCTATGGATTCTTCTGCTTGTAGCCTGGATGAAGTAGTGCCTACAATGATAAACTTGTTCTGACTCATCTCTGGACTGTGATTCCCCAATTTGATAATCTATGACCATTTAAGTGGATAGATTATAGCCATAAAGGGATTGGATCATGGCATAGAGATGAGTTGGATTCTTTCTCCTCAGTGGTGATAATGTAGCAACTGGACAGGACTTCTATAGCAGCAGATCTGAATTTGAGTCATGAAGCCCATCAGATCTGAACCTAATAGCATACTTCTCACCCTTTTATATTTATTTTCTCACTCCATCTTCGTTTAAACCTTTCTATAGTTTGGACATTAAGATATCTTAGAATTTAGATTTTAGTGACCCTAAATTCCCTTCCATTTAGGATTACCAGATCTGTAGTCAGATCTGGAGGGCCTACTAAAGATGACTCCCTTGGAGCTGAAGATCAATTTCCCTGTGGGACAAACTCTTATCAAAACTTGCTACAACAGGCCTTGTATCTTGCAGGATTGTGCATATTTTAGGCTCACTGCTCTGTCATTTTCAATCCATCTTTCATTCATTTTCATTCACCCCATTCTTATCACTGTCTTCAATAAAGTCAGTAGCAAGCACTATAAAGAAGCCTAACAAGTTTTTGGCGCCACTGCCGGGGATGTTGATCATTTAGTAGACTCTAGATTTTTTTGATTCTTTATTCTTTGGTAGTTGTACTTGTGAATAATTGATACTGCTGATTTACATTTTAAATTTCTCTTGCAGATTTGGATCATAGCAGAGAAGGAGAGTAGAATTACACTGAGAGTCTAGCTACCTCTGTTTGCACTTCTCTAACCCTCAAAACTCAGTCTATTTCTCATTTGAAGATTCCATAGCATAGCAGTTGATTAGGATAGTTGCATTTGTTTTTAAGTACAATGTGCCTGCAAATAGTCTTCCCTGGTGTTGGTGTGTGTGCATGTTAGGAAGGAGATCCCTCAGTCCTACATTAGAGCCTGCTAACCCTGAGATAGAAAGGGGTAGAAGACCGAGAAGACATAGACACACCACAGTTGAGCCCCCTATTGAAATTGAGATAGCAGTTATGGGTGAAGAACAACCTAGGACATTGAAAGAATTGAATGCTTCGGATGATTACAACTCCCCATTTAGCATCCAGTTCCCTAATGTTCAAGGAAATTACGAAATCAAAACTTTCATCATCCAAATGCTTCCCTCTTTCCATGGGCTTAGCAAGGAAGACCCTTACAAGCACATTGACCAGTTCTTGGCCCTGTGTACGACATTCTCCATTGCTGGTTTAGGACCAGAAGCCACTAGGTTAAGGCTCTTTCCTTTCTCCCTAGAGGACAGGGCCATGACCTGGTTATCTACTCTCCCAAACAACAGCATCACCTCCTAGAAAGACCTCCAGACAAGATTTCTGTCTAAATTTTTCCTAGAGACCAAGACCAGCTAGTTGAGGAAAGGCATACTTTCTTTTGCCCAATCCCCAACTGAAGATTTTAACCAATGCTGGGATAGATTTAAAGAGATGCTCAAACAATGTTCCCACCAAAAGATCCCTGACTGGCAGCTTGTCCAGAGCTTCTATAATGGGATTGATGAGAAGAGCAGAGATATGGTAGATGCCTCTTATGGTGGAACGTACATGCATAAAACAGCTGATGAGGCATGGGACTTGTTCGAGGTCATAAGTGAAAATGCTTTCCAGAAGATGTCCTCTTCTAGAACTGTTCAAGAACCATCTCCTAAGCTGGGGGTGGCTGAGACTTCTAAAGGAAAAATATATGAAGTTAGGGGAAATGATGATCTAAGAATGCAGATGGCCAATCTTACTAAAAGATTTGATAAACTTTTGACTGTGGTGCAGCCCAGAATGGGTGCACAAGTGATGAAAGAATGTCTGATATGCCAATCTCCACAGCACACAGTAGAAGAATGTCCATCTGCGGGGCAATACCCTGAGTTTGTAATGGAATAGGTTGTTGCTGCCCAATCTTTTGGACAGCAATAATCTGGTGGCTACAATAAACAACCATATAGATACCAGCATCAAAATGCTGGTTACCAATGGAGAGACCACCCAAATTTGAGGTGGAGGCAAGACAATTATATGCAGCCACAGCAGATGTTGGCCTTACCTCAAAGGCCACAACAGCAGTTTAACCAGGGTTATGCTCAAAGATCAAATTTCCAACAACAGCAGCCCCAGCAACAAAATCAATTGATAGTTCCCCCACCTCAGCCCCGAAGTGCTTCTTTTGAGGATCAAGTTTTGGCCCAATTGCAAAGCCTTGGACCCTTAAATCAGACTGTGACTTCTCATGGTCAATGCATTAAGAAAATAGAAGAGCAGCTTGGCCAAATAGCCAATGCTCTGGCTAAAAGAGAGGAGGGAAGATTGCCAAGCCAACCAATTGCCAACCCTAAGGGCCAGTATTCCATCTAAGAAGGCTCCTCCAATTTTGAGGGGGCCAATGCCATAACTGCCCTAAGGTCTGGTAGGATGATAGACAACCAGGTGGGAAAGGAACAAGGAGAGGTCTATCCTAAGGAAATGCCATGTGAAAGTGATAAATATTTTGTTAAGGCACAAAGTCAAGAACTGTCTGCTGCCCTTCACCAAGGAAAAAATAAAGAGGTTATAGTTGAGCCTCAGCAGGAGATAAAAATAGAAAAAAGAAAAAACAGAAGTTCAGCCATGGGCTTGCAGCTGAGGAACCAGCAATACCTCAGCTTCCATTTCCTCAAGCTTTGAGTGGCCCTGCCCCTTTTGATAAGGATCAGGCACAGATCGAGGAAATGATGGAGACCTTTAAGCAGGTCAAGATAAATTTACCCCTGCTTGATGCAATCCGACAGGTCCCAGCCTATGCAAAGTTTCTGAAAGACATCTGTACTCAAAAAAGGAAAGCCAGAGGCCATTTGTCCAAGGTCTTTGCAACGGATACAGTGAATTCTGTATTAACCATGACAATACCAGAGAAGTTGCAAGACCCAGGGCTACCCACTATTCCTTGTATTATTGGTGACCACACGATTGGTAGGGCCCTTTTGGACCTTGGAGCCAGTGTTAACCTGTTGCCATACAGTGTATATCAGCAGTTAGGTTTGGGAGAGTTGAAGCCCACCCCCATTGTTCTATTGATGGCTGATAGGTCCGAGAGGAAACCCATGGGAGTGGTAGAGGATGTCCTAGTAGGGGTAGGCAAGTTCTTCTATCCTGCAGACTTCCTTGTCTTGGACATGGGCTGCAACAAGAGTACATCTCCGATACCTGTTATTCTAGGCAGACCATTCCTGGCCACTGCCAATGCATGCATTCAATGCAGGTCTGGGATCATGGAGGTCACTTTCGGACATATGAAAGTTGAGCTTAATGTGTACAACAGTGCAAAGCACCCTCAGCTGGAAAATGAGGAATGCTTTGCAATGGATGTACTAGAAGAAATTGTTGAAGAAGAACTGCACACTCTGCTGGAGTGGAGCAACATTGCCACTAATTTAACTGAAGTTTAGAACTTGGGGGAGGAAGGAAGCCTAGCTTTAATGTCAGGAGACACACCCCTAGTGAAGTCTTCTGTGGGCTTAGTACAACATTCCAATTGGAAACCTACATTGCTGCCCCTTCCTCCATCCAACAACACATCAATCCTGCCATCCATACAACAAGCCCCTGATCTGGAGCTCAATAAGCTGCCAGAGACATTAAAATATGCTTTCCTCGAGAAAGAAGAGAAACTTCCTGTGATTATCTCCTCTTCTCTTACCAGTGAGCAAGAGGAGTTGCTAACTGTTTTGAGGAAGCACAAGAAAGCAATAGCCTGGACCATTGCTGATCTAGGAGGAGGGCTCAACACCCTCCAGGGAAATGCAGAGGAAACTTAATCCTCACATGCAAGAGGTGGTTCTGAAAGAAATCATTGTTGTCGGATGTCAGTAATTTACCCCATCTCTGATTCTGAATGGGTGGCACCAATCCAGGTGGTACCCAAGAAATCTGGCATAACAGTGATCAAAACCGACTCTGGAGAGTTGAGACCAGCCAAGGAGACCACTAGCTGGAGAGTTTGCATCGATTATCGAAAACTCAACTCTAAGACCAGAAAGGACCACTTTCCTCTCCCTTTTATTGATCAAATTTTAGATAAGTTGGTTGAGAAGGCTCTTTACTATTTTCTTGATGGGTACTCAGGGTACAATCAGATCCCTGTGCACTCCCTTGATCAAGAGAAAACTACATTTACTTGTCCGTTTGGTACCTTTGCTTACAGAAGGATGCCTTTTGGACTGTGTAATGCCCTAGCCACCTTTCAGAGGTGTATGTATGCCATTTTTTCTGATATGATTGACAAATTCTTGGAAATTTTTATGGATGACTTTTTAGTCTATGGGGATAGCTTTGACCAATGTCTACAACACCTCCATCAAGTCCTACAAAGATGTGAAGAGACCAATTTGGTCTTAAGTTGGGAGAAGAGCCACTTCATGGTAACACAAGGAATTGTGTTGGGCCATGTAGTTTCTAAAGATGGAATTGAGGTAGACAAGGCCAAAGTTGACCTCATTAAAAATCTGCCCCCTCCAAGAACAGTCAAGCAAATCAGATCCTTCCTTGGCCATGCTGGATTCTACAGGAGGTTTATTAAAGACTTCAGCAAAATTGCTAAGCCATGCCACCTGCTCTGCCAGGATGTGCCCTTTGACTTCTCTGCTGGATGTCTGAAGGCTTTTGAAACTTTGAAAATTTGCCTCACGTCTACCCCTGTACTCCAAACACCTGACTATACCCTGCCCTTTGAGTTGATGTGTGATGCATCTGAATTGGCAATAGGTGCTGTCTTGGGCTAGAGAAAGGATAAGCTGCCTGTGGTCATTGCATATCTCAGCAAATCACTTGCTGAAGCTCAACTGAACTACACAACCACTGAGAAAGAGCTTCTGGCTGTGGTTTTTGTTGTGGACAAGTTTAGACCTTACCTACTTGGGTATAAAATTGTCATCTTCACTGACCACTCAGCATTAAAGTACCTACTATCCAAGAAGGATGCAAAGCCCAGATTGATTAGATGGATACTCCTGTTGCAGGAGTTTGACATCGAAGTCAAAGACAAGAAAGGTGTAGAAAATGGGGTGGCTGACCACTTGTCTAGAATTATGTTGGAGAAAGGTGTTGATGACCTCACTACAAATGATGTATTCCTGGATGAGCAATTGTTTGCCATCCAATCTTTAGCTCCTTGGTATGCACATATTATCAATTATCTAGTTATAGGCAAGATCCCTTCCCATTGGACAAAAATGGATAAAGACCTTATTTTCTCACAGGTCAAATTCTTTTTCTGGGAGGAACCTTGCTTGTATAAGTATTGTGCAGACCAAATTATTCGAAATGTGTTCCCGAAAGTGATATCCCCAGTATTCTGGCCATGTGCCATGAAAATGTCTGTGGGGGTCACTTTAGTGGGAGAAAAATAGCTGACAAAGTGTTGCAATGTGGTTTCTATTGGCCTTCTCTTTTCAAAGATGCCCATACACACTGCAAGGCCTGTGATAGATGTCAGAAACTTTGAGGGTTGTCTAAATGAAATTCAATGCCTTTACAACCCATCCTTGTTGTAGAACTATTTGATGTGTGGGGTATTGATTTTATGGGCCCCTTTCCTCCTTCAAATGGTTTTCATTTTATCTTAGTGGCAGTGGACTATGTTTCCAAATGGGTCGAAGCCATTGCCACAAGAACTAATGATAATCAGGTGGTCCTCAAGTTCATAAAGCAAAATATCTTCTCCAGATTTGGTACCCCTAGAGTCATTATCAGTGATGGGGGGAGCCATTTCTGCAATAGAAATTTTGAAAGCCTGCTCAAGAAATATTCTGTCACCCATAGGATTGCTACTCCCTACCACCCACAAACCAGTGGGCAAGTTGAAATTTTAAATAGGGAGATCAAGCATATCCTTGAGAAAACTGTGAGGACCGATAGGAAGGATTGGGCTGACAAGCTTAATGACACACTGTGGCTTATAGGACTGCCTATAAGACCCCCATCGGTATGTCCCCTTTCAGACTGATCTATGGCAAGGCCTGTCATCTCCTAGTAGAGTTAGAACACAAGGCCTATTGGGCCATCAAACATTTAAATTTAGATCTAACTTCTGCTGGTCATCACGAGTTCTTGCGGAATTGGAAATTACTAAGGATGGATGCTTATGCCAATGCCAGGATCTACAAGGAAAGGTCCAAAGCTTTCTTTGACAAAGGGCTGTTGCGAAAGAGTTTCAATGTTGGTGATAAAGTTTGATTGTTTAACTCTAAACTTAAATTTTTTCCAGGCAAATTGAAATCCAGATGGGAAGGTCCTTATATTGTCATGCAAGTTTCCCCATCTGGTGCTGCGGAAATCAAGGACCCTAAGTCTGAAAGACTCTTGAAGGTGAATGGTCAGAGGCTTAAGCCTTGTTTTGAAAAACCTGCTGACCTTTTCGACACCATTCACTGTCAAGGGGATCCTTCTTCAAACTGATTCCACAGGTGTGTCATTACTGTAACATATGTACTTAGTTTTTGGTTGATTTATCTTGCTTTCTTTAGTTTCTCTTTTCTAGGAGTTGCTAGTGGCCTTATCAGAATTTTGCCCTATCTGTGGTGAACTTTTAATGCTTGGCTTGATTATTACTGCTTTTGAATTGATAGCTTCTCTTGAATGCCTAATGTGGGAGGTCGTTTTTCTTGTCCTTGAGTGTATGATTGAGTTCACATGTGTCTAAAGACAGTCATAGGAGAGAGTCATGCCCAGGATTCAACAACAGCAAAAAATACAAAAGGGCATAACAGAGTGCACATGCTCTCTATTTTATACCTTACTGTCGCTGGGTCCAAAATGGAAGCCTGAGAGACTATGGCGATATTCAAAAAGCTCTCAAGAGGTTAAAGAAGGAGCCTGGAAACCTATCGCGAGGTTCACAAGATAAACTGGGAGAATCTCGTGCAATTCAACAGAAACATTCTATTCGTTGTCGTGAGATTCTAAGTCTGTCGCGAGATTCAAGATGAACCTCAAAGCTTCTCGCGCAATCCAAATAAAGCCTTAGGAATTGCTCGCGCAATTCACATGCATTGATCTCACTCTGTCACGCGCTCCAAGGTCGACTTTAGAGATTGTCGCGCAATCCAGATGTAATCAACACCATCGCTAGGTTTATTTCCAATCCCGCTACAAGATGTTCCAACGCGCGCCAAGCTTTGCGATAAGTATTTCAACCCCGCGCTTTGTCCCATTTTCATTATCTGCTTCCTTCTTCCCTCTGTGAAACCCTAGGTCCTGCCGCTCTCCCCTCTCTCATCCAACATCACTCCTACAGCTCATCATTCACTTCACAACTCTACAAAGTTGTTCCTCTCATCATCCTCTTCCATTGCCCTCTGCTCTGAGATCTTAAGGTGTCCTGTGTGTCAAATTAAACCTAACCCTAGATCTCAATCTCCATTTGCTCACACCCAAAGCCAGAGTTAGCTATGGCCCCAAAATCTGCATAGAAGAGAAAAGGGAAGGACAAGGACCCTGCAGAAACCGCCCCTAAAAAGACCAAAACTTCAAAGTCCCCCCAAAAAGGAAAGGACGTGGTTGAGGAAGCGGTGGTACCAACCACAAAGTTCTCTACTCCTTCTGAGCTCATGGAGTCAATTTCATTGGAGCCTGAAATAGCATTTGATGTCCCATTCTTTGAAAAAGAACCTCTCTCTGCCCCTGCAATACTATTTCTGAGCAAAGCGGGCTTGATGCCATTGATGAGAGAAATTCCAGCACTAGCCTACCCAAGGCTAATTTAGCTATTTTACCAGCATATCAAGGTTAAGGAGGGCAACGATGGACAAGAGTGCTTGCTGGTAATGATTGACGATTTTGATTTGTTAGTAAGCCCTAAGATGATTGCTGAAGTATTGGGAATCCCAGCAGCACTCAATCCTAGCTGTGGATATGCCCCCCCCCTGCGTGCATCAATTGACACAATTGCAAGGGCCATAACAAGAGGATTAAAAGTCATTGGGGACTCAATCAGAAGGAGGGAACTTGAGCCTAAGCTGCTATTCATTGACCAAGTCCTGCGGAAGAACATATATTACTCAGGACATCAGCAGGAGAGAAGAACTCCCATTGCGGATGCTGTATACTCCTACCACATGGGCCATGGCTTCCATGCAGCCTTACTGATTTTTGAAGCTATGAAAGAAACAGTGACAAAATTAGGGTCAAACAAGAAGCCTCACACCACCCTACCCTATGCCAGAATCATCACCTTACTGTTGATCAAGGGGGGGTACAAGATAGGAAGAACCGAGCAAACCACCACCCTTACCCCTACTACCTTTGCCAAGAGGCAATGGGGAATCAGCAGAAGCTTGATGGGGGGTCAGAAAAAGAAGAAAGCTGAAGCTCAGGCCCTGCCTAAGCAAGCAGAAGCAGCTGCAGCAAAGTCCACCCCTGCTACAACAGCAGTGCCTCTACAGCTCATCACTTCCATCCTTGCAGCAGCATCCACACCCCCTCCACCTTTTATTCCTGCATCCTCTACTCCTCTTGCATCCATCTCTTCCCCCCCTCTGATTCCATTCTCCATGCCCTCCCCTTCACATGCTTGCACCAAGGGAGGACTCACGTTCCCCTACCTTACCACAGTACATTGCCACAATTCCCCCCTCCATTCCACCTTCCATTCCTACCAAGCCTGCCAGCCCCCCACTCATCTCCTACAAGAAACAAAAATCTACTCAGACCATTCCAACCATCTCCCTGACCCCACCCTCAATACCTTCCATCCCCATTGACCCACCCCACCTTGAAGAAACCACCACCCCAGCCATATCTACTATATCTCCTCTCCCCGACATTGACCTAACCCTAAACACATCCATAGGCTTCCAAGCCTTCATCTCTACATTCCTTGACACCATGCCTAGCTACTACACCACTCTGCGGACTCCCCAACTACCTCCAACACCTTTCCCAACCACACTCTTCCCTCCCTCCACTTTCCATCATGCTCCTTCCTCCCTTTCCAACCAGTACCCTCTTCTTTCCAAACCCCACCTCCTAACTTTGACACCTAACCTCATCCTACCCACGATCCAAGACATCCAAGCCCAGTTATCCACCAATAACCAAAAGCAGGACCGCAGTTGAACTCCCTCCATTCAATCCACCTCTCCACCTTAACCACCCATCCCTACCCCATCCACTTCAACCCCACAGTCTGTTGGCACAATACCACCCAAAGCAGACTTCCTTAATCATTACCCCTCCCACCATCACCATCACCTCTTCCCCACCCTTTTACCCCTTTTCACCATTCCAATTTTCCATCCCCATCACCCCCAACTCAGTTGAGCCTCCACCCTTCACTTTTCCCCTCTACCTTCCATTCCCCTCTTACCCTACCCCCTCCCACCTTCTCTGCCAAATCTACCCAAACCGACCCAGAACCTGACCCCATTCCCCCACCACTTGACTTCCCTACTCTCATTCCCCATTCCCCCCAGGACCAAGCACACTTCGCTCCTTCCACCTCCTATCTGCCAATTGCACCCAAACATCATTTCTACAGCCCTCCTTACCTCACCATCCTATATCACATGGGGGATAATGCTTACCTGAGGGGTATGGCCAAGCTACGCCAATCAATTGATACCCCCCTGCTGGAAAAGATTGATGACATGACGGAGGCCCACAATGAGTAACTACTGGGAATCTCCTTAGGGTGGAAAAATATGGTGGAGTAATATCGGAAGACGAAAGCTTTCGCTACTTATTATCAGATTAATTGGGAGTTTGAAAAATTCAATGCTGCTGCAGCGACTGCCCGGGCAAGAATGCTTGAAAAACGACTTAACAATGCCCAGGAAATACAAAAAATTCAAAAGGAGATCCATGAGACTGACGCCCTAAAATTTAAAGTCCAAATAGCCGCATTGGAAAAGGCGTTGGCCGCTGCCAGAAATGAACCTTACCACCCAACCCCAATCTCTGTTCAAGTGCCTCAGCCTGCGCCAACTACCACTCCAGCTCCACCTGCCCATTTTGAGGAGGCAGCACCTAAGCCCCAAAAGGATAAAGGAAAAGCTCCTGCTTCACCACCAACGGCGCAACCAACAACTACTGAGCAGCCTCCACCTCCCAAGGCCTCTGCTGCACCTCCCCAAGAACAAACTTATCCGCAACGGAGAAAAGTCACAGTCAAGAGGTCTGCTCCCAAAGCTGTCCCCTTAAAAATTGGCAAAGAGCCTGCTGCCCAGTCTGAAGAGGCACAGTCCCCTGCCAAACCTGAGTCCACTAGAAAAGGAAAAGTACCAGTGGTCCCCACTGAGGAGCCCAAAGCTAAAGGAAAAGGAACAGCACCAGTGCTCCCCACTAAGGAGCCCAAAGCTAAAGGAAAAGGAAAAGCCCCAGTGGTCTCCCCTGCAGAAGCTGAAGCTAAAGGTAAAGGCAAAGGAAAATCTCCTGCCACCCCCCTGCTAAGCATAAAGGCAAAGCCCTTCAAGAACCCAAGTAAGCAAAGGCTCTCAAAGCACCAAAAATGAGAGTGAGGGCTCCAAAAGCTCCATCTGCAGTGAAAACACTAGCGGAAAAGAAAAAGGAGAGGGAGGAAAAGAAGAAACAAGACAGAGCAGCCCTTAAGGCACAGGCTAAAAAGATGGGCTGGGATTTCCTTATCGATTCTGATTCCGATTAGGTCCTAGCTTCTAGATTGTATCTTAGGTTTTTCTTTTTGAAATGCCACCTGTAACAATTTTTTCTTCCACTTTAATGGAATTTCTAATTTTGTCTATTGCTCTGTTCTGTCTGTTTATTTCTGATTGTTTGGTATTTTTGCTTTTATTCTTTTTTGCCATTCTTGGGAGACCAGTTTTTCGGAAGATCTTTTTCTTTGATAAAGTACTCCATGAAGCGGATGGATGTCGTTGGTGGTTGAATCTAATTCGTGCAATACCTGCATCAGGAAATTCAATGCCTTCCTCTTCACATTGATGTGCCATTTTAAGTGTACCTCGCGAAGATCCCCAGCTCAGCTGTGCGAGAAATGTCCTTTCATCACCACTTATTGCTCCTCGCGAGGATCCCCGCGCGCTACACTTACCTCTTTAAAGTCCATGCCTCTCTTTGGACATGCATTTAATGCTACTTCTCTTTTCCAAAGAGTCCGTTGTGTATTTTCTTCTTTCCCCACACAACCCTCATTTATTGCCAAGTGTGAAAACGGGCGCAATTTCAATTCCGTCGATTCATGTTCCCTCGTCCTTCTCTTTTTAAACCGGCCCTCAGTCCCTTTTCATCTCATCCCTCCTCTTCTAACCCTAGAAGTCCACACCTCTTCACACAAATGGCAGATGACAGCCCCTTTGGCTTCCCAATCAAATTTTACCCCGTCTGGGATGATCCCCCACCGCCTAAGGAGCCAGACCCCCTGCAATTTCTCTGGGATGAGTATGATGAGGTCATGCGGATCCTGGACAAGGAGGAAAAGAAAAACAAAAAGAAAGAGAAGTTAAAGGAGAAGAAAAAGAAAAAAAGGGAGAAGCGGGAGAAGAAGAAAAATAAAAATATGACACCACCTGCATCTCCCCCTCCATCAACCTCCAACCCTCCCCCGGCTTCCCCTTAACCCCCCCATTTTCTCTTTTCTTTTTTTTCTATCTTTTTGTCATATTTTCTTTTTTTTAATGAAAGTTTTCTTTTAGTTCCATACTGTTCAGTTTTGCCTTTTTCTTTCTCTCTCTTCTTCTATTTGTGTTTCTGCATGTTTCCTTGAACTATACCATTTTTTCTCACCTCTGAACCAGCGAGGACATTGCTCCTCCTAGGTTTGGGGGTGTGGCAGGTAGGTCTGCCAATAACATAGTTAACTTAAAGTGCAGCAAAATCATGTGAGTAACATAGAAATGGAGCTGTGTTCACTTAAGAATTATGAAAATTAAGGAATTTAAAAGTTTTTGCAGATCTGTAGACAGTATAAATTTCTAAATTTTCACATTTCCATGATGAGAACACCAAGAAAACTCACTAGTATAAGCACTTAGTGAACCATTGAAGAAAAAAAAAGGTAAGGACATGCTTAAAAGTTCAAAGGAAGACCATCACCAATGAGATTTGAGCCTACAAAATATTTTTTTATTATTTGAGGAGTGATTAAGGCAAATTTCTTCTAGCTTTAAGGACTGGCTGAGTCAATATGTTCACTAAAAGTTAGGTAACTCCAAGTTGAAACAACTGACCGCACTCATGACACTTAGGAAAGGATCAAGGCCTTCTCTTGGACAGTTTGAGCCTAAACAGACCAAACCCTGAAGCAACTGCCCTTGTGCATACACTTTTTGAGCTTCAAAGTCCAATTTTCTTCAAAACACACCTGAGTACTTGTACCTGAACCTATGGATCTGATTTAACCTTACTCTCACTCTGAGAATTCAGAAGGTAAAGGAGAAAGAGTTAAAGATGGACTAGCTAGGGTCAACATTGGATGAGTAGAGAAGAATTATCTGAAGTTCTAGCAGTGTAACAACTGAGGAAAAAGGTGGCAATTCATCAAAGCAAAAAACAAAAATAAAAAGAAGAAAACTGTATCAGAAAGAAAAGAAAACAGTAATAAAGAGGAGTAAGAGAGGAGTCAAGAGGAAACACTCATCGAAAAAAAAAAAATCAAACAAGAAGAGAAACTGATCACTTCAAATTTTAAGATTTCAAAGAAGATGAAAGGAGCTGAATTAAAGAAGGTGAAGTCATGAATCACCTCCTACACCTACTGATTCTGAATTTCGAACCCCTTTTCAAACCTTCCAATTCTTTTTATAACCCAATACCATAAGCCACATTACAGCCCAATTAAAGCCCTTGTGATCCAAAGTTGAATGAATTGTCATGTGGAGATAATGAGTTGTCCAATCTAGGGTGAAAATCTGCCAATGATGCCAGAACTTGAATGCTATGCCTCTGCTCATGCTTACAGACCCATTTGGGGGATGTAACTGCTCTTGAGTTTGAGAGATAATAAAACCCTCAAAAGTTCTTTGTGAGAATATGCCCTAGAGAGTTTTGGGTCTGATATTGAATATATTGGGCATGACCTACAACCTAATTTTTAATTTAATGATGAGCTCAGTGCTAACACACGTGTGTAGTTTCCTTATTGTGAACTGATTGGAAATATTGTGCTATCATGGGAAGTTTATGTTGCTTAAACATTTGTACAGACAATGTATTTAAATTTCCTATATTTTTATTGATTCAAGGGTAAATTGATACTCTGTTTCTTGACTGCTAACTTGATAATCTTGCACTACTATTAACTATTTTATGGAGAAGTTTGTGGGTATCTTCACTGAAAACCCTCAGGAGACTTCACTCCTCCACTAGGGAACACCAAGGGGTTTAAAAGGCTTGGTACATATGCTAAATGTATCTATGCTCCCTACGAAAGTGGCATTTAATTTCTGTAGATTTTTAGTGTAGCTTTACTAAGGGACTAGTAAAGATTAGGTTCGGGGGTGTGTTAAGACATGAAAAGTACCACTTTTCACCCCTTAACTTAGCCTCTGTTAAACCCTTAGCCATCTAATAAATGTGTGTTAAGTCATTTCTGTAGGTAATAAACAGCAGCTGTAATAAGGCCTGAACCCTATTAAGGAGCCCACTTTTGCCCTAGAAGTCCCTCAGATCTGATGAAAGCTGAACCCAGACAAGAATTGAACCTTGCGCAGCTTTCACAAGCTTTAAAGGATTCAAAAATTAAGCCTCGCGCAGTCCTCGCGAGTCTCCCAAACCTTTAGTACCAATTGCTCGCACTGTTCTTGAGTAGTTGAGTGACAGAGGGGCTTCAAAATCATACTTCGCGCAGCTCTCACGAAGCTCAAATACAATCGCCTTTGCCTCGCACTCAAGAGCAGCTCATGAAGCTCAAATAGCCTTTCCATGATCTCGCGCCGACTCAAAGCAGCTCTCAAACCTCGCGTAGTTCACTCAGATCAACTGAGGAGAGAGAGCTCCAGGTAGTTCGGCGCGCAGCTGTCGCGCAGTGGCCGCGGGATACAAAACTTCAGAAAAAAACCTCTCGCACAATTCAGAGACCAATGCACATCATGTCCTCGCGAGGATCCTCGCGAAGATCCATTCAGAAACAAATTGCTCACGTGATTCCCGCACCATTCAGAAGGAAAGTGCAATCCCGCGATGACCAAAGTAATCCAGCGAGGATCCAATGCTCTATCGCGCGACTGCTTTAGCTGCAACTAAGACAACCCCGCAACGGCTAGAATTTCAAGCTAATCCAACCTCGTGAAGACCGTGCTACCACGCGACAATCTTAGAAACTAGTGCTACCTGGCGAGGCTCTGAACTCTAACTCTCCCTCACCTCTGCAGAGGACATTCTGGGAACTTCCAGCAATTAGGGCACACATTCCAATGCTCCAAGTTCCATGCACACGCCCCGAGGCATCTAAGGGATAATATTAGGCCATGTGGCATCCTTAAAATTAGGGTTTCCTAACCCTAATGCGCTGCCAAACTAACTGCTATATAAACCTAAGCCTGGTTTAGGTTTAGGGGACTCTCTGCTTAGAATAGAATTTAGTCTATTTTCTTCTTCTGGTAGTAGTTGCATATTTCTAGTAAGTTTTAGGTAGTTTTCTTTTTACCTTTTCTTCTCTCCATAGTCCAGCATCTGCTGGCTATGCCTTTGTATGACTATTTGGAATAGATTAATGGAGTTTCATGATAGGGTGTTTTACTTTTGTGGAATTTTTGTGAGTTGTCCTGTACAAGGCTGTTATCTTGAGATTCTCCATTGCTAGGACATATTGCAAGCAATGGAGGACTGATTTCATGGTTTATTCAGATCCAAGTGACCTGTGTGTCTAGGCTAACATGCTCCCATACAGGCCTAGCCCCACCGCAGGACCCACTAGATCTGAAGTCCCCATGGGAGCAATGAGCTTTTGTAGCCTTGTGAACATGGTGGTGGCAGCAATGTCTCTTGTTCTATCTTGAGCTTTGTGAGGAGGATAGCCTCTGGGATAGTCTGTGACCATTTAAGTGGACTGGTTATAGCCTTAGGGTGAACCCAACCCACAGACTCAAGACGGATTATTCTTCTCTGCACTTGTGCTTATAGCCCTGTGAGAGATTGTGCTGAGACAAACTCCCCTGTATGTGTATAGACCCACCATCAAATAGCATATCTGGTTTGGTTATAGAGATTGTAGGCTTGTGACTGGATCACTGCAGTCTCTCTAAAGCAGTGGACAGTTGGATCTAAGGCTGCACTCAACTTCTTGCTGGTTCTATGTGTCTAGGCTAACATGCTCCCATATAGGCCTAGCCCCACACAGCAATTTAGAGGTTGAGGTTCCCTATGGATTCTTCTGCTTGAGGCCTGGATGAAGGCCTGGATGAAGTAGTGCCTACAATGATAAACTTGTTCTGACTCATCTCTGGACTGTGATTCCCCAATTGGATAATCTATGACCATTTAAGTGGACAGGTTATAGCCATAAAGGGATTGGATCATGGCACAGAGATGAGTAGGATTCTTTCTCCTCAGTGGTGATAATGTAGCAACTGGACAGGACTTCTATAGCAGCAGATCTAAATTTGAGTCATGAAGCCCATCAGATCTGAACCTAATAGCATACTTCTCACCATTTTATATTTATTTTCTCACTCCATCTTCGTTCTTAAACCTTTCTATAGTTTAGACATTAGGATACCTTAGAATTTAGATTTTAGTGACCCTAAATCCCCTTCCATTTAGGATTGCTAGATCTGTAGTCAGATCTAGAGGGCCTACTAAAGATGGCTCCCTTGGAGCTTAAGATCAATTTCCCTGTGGGACAAACTCTTACTTATCAAAACTTGCTACAACAGGCCATGTATCTTGCAGGATTGTGCATATTTTAGGCTCGCTGCTCTGTCATTTTCAATCCATCTTTCATTCACCCCATTCTTATCATTGTCTTCAATAAAGTCAGTAGCAAGCACTATAAAGAAGCCTAACATCACCCTACTGATCGCTTCTTCCCATTGAAGCATGCCGTCCAGGATTTGATCGATGCCAGAAAAATCATTCCCCCTGCACCCTCCCAGCATGCTAATATTCACCAAGTGCCACTAGCCCCACATCCCACCAGAGGAGCAGGTCCCAGACCCACCGTCGGAATGATAGAAGATGAGGAGAAATTTGAATTTGACCCATCCGATTATATCAGTGATCGAAAGAATTATGTGGCACCATTGTCAAGGAATGATTAACAAAGGAATGTTGGGGTAATTGAACCCCTAAATTTGTCTGAATATTTCCCCAACCCAACCCCGCAATTTGAACCCTTGGATCTCCGGGCATACTTTCTGTCCACCACACCCGTCAATTATTTAAATATCAATGCATACCAACCATACACCACAACCCCCATCAATTACCCTATAAGCCCCCAAACCCCCAATCCTTCACCCGCACCCGGCAGTTAATAATGGCCTGCACCCACCCCATTTCAATTACCACCATACACCACAACCCCATTGATTACCCTTTAAGCCACCAGGCCCCCAATCTAACACCCGCACCCATCAGTTATCAATGGCATGCGCCCACCCCATCACCACCAGTTCAGCCACCAGTAAACCCCACTACCCTGGTCAATTACCTAACGGCCCATCAAACCCTCCATCTGTCGTCGACACCCACCAACTATCAATGGCCTACTTTTACCTCCTTCCCTCCAATGCCACCGCCCTCAAGCTTCACCACCCTCATTTGGCCCAATCTTTCCACCCAACCCGCTACCATCGAGGTGAATCAAGTATTGCCCACACCTCTTGAGCCGACAGTACAAGTACCTCAAGAACCGGCAGCCATACCTTTCCAGCTCTCAGGACCAACCTATGATCCTCATTAGGTCCCGCTAAGCTACGAACAAACAGATGTCAATGCCGACAGCAGCAGCAGAGAAGGGGCAGTAGATTTTGTTACTAGGTCAGGAAGGATATCAAAGCAGCCAGAAGCACCAGCAGCAGCACAGGCCCAACCCGAAGGAAGAAAGACAGTGCAATAAACCCCTTCGAGAAGATGAGTCGAGAACATATACTGGAGACTCAGTTGAGAAGAATGTCTACCCATATCACTGTATGGGATCTGTTGATGACGTCTCCACTCCATTTCCAAGCATTAGTGGGGGCGTTAAAAAATGCGCATGTATCACTTCAAGTTAGCCCGGATGAAGTCGGGCAGATAATTGGTCAAGTGATGGCTTCAAATGCCATTTCATTTTTTGATGTCGATTTACCAGAGGAAGGAGGTAGTTACTCAAAATCTTTGAATATAACCATTGAGTTCGAAAATATGATTATCCCCTTGGTACTAATTGATAATGGGTTTGCATTGAATATATGCCCGTTAAGAATCGCCACAAGATCGGGGTTGATCCGTGCATGTTAAGGCCCACCAGAACCAGCGCTAGAGGGTTTGACAATACCAGGAGAGAAATAATGGGAGAAGTTGATCTTGAGCTGCTGATAGGGCTAATGACCTTTTCTATCTTGTTTCAAGTCATGGATATCAAATCCTCATTTAATCTGTTATTGGGGCACCCGTGGTTGCACGAGGTCGGAGCCATACCTTCCACATTGCACCAGAAACTCAAATTTACATCTGGGCATAAGATTATCACAATCATCGGAGAGGGGCACAATGAGAAAGAAAAGGCTGCCAATAGCATTGAAAACCCAATATGTTGGATGTACCACACACTGCTAAGGATGTCGGCCTCCACAGTTTTGAGTACGAGGTGTTGACAATACTCTCGGAGCCCATCGAGGGCATCATCCCAAGAACCGGAGGTGGCATGGTAGCAGTAGTAGCCATGCTCCAAAAGTGGGGTTATCATAAAGGAAGGGGTATGGGACCCAAATTACAAGGAAGGAAAGAGCCGGTTATTGCCAAGGGGCAGAAGGTCAGATTCGGGCTAGGATACAAGCCCACAGAGCAAGAGGTCCGAGAGGCCAAAGAGAAAGCCAGGGTCGTCATGGCTGCAAGAGCTCGAGGAATCAAAATAGAAGAGAAACCTAGCCCTAGGTCGCACATCAGGGATTCCTTTGTCAGCGCAGGGGTCTTAAAGATCGATCAAAATGGGGCAACCCATTTGACCCCACATAAACCCACAGCCCCAATCCATCCCACCAATCCCCAGATCTCCCTTCCCAGCTTGGAGATAGATTTGGCCGTGTTGTCCCTTTTCGAGGAACGACGGTCGGTACCTGAACAAACCCCCCCTGTGGTGAATCACCATAAAACTGAGTTATCATTTGAGGACATGATCTTAGATGAAATGGGGATCAATATGATGGAGGCTGACTCCAATGAGCCATATCAGTCAGCACCCTCCATCCCAACAGGTAAGGAAGCGGCCCCTCAGCTATGCAACTGGGCATCTTCGCCCCAAATCCTGGAAGCAGGGAGTGGCCTAACATTTGGCACTCGTTTCCCAAAAAAAAACAACCTAGAAAAAGTGAGAGAAGCCCTTGGCAAAAAATACCATGTGTATATAGCAACGTCTCTGAAGAAAATAAAAATCTCAAAAACATGGAAAAAATACAAAATCTCAAAAACATGAAAAAAACACAAAATCTCAAAAACATGAAAAAAACACAAAATCCCAAAAACATTGAAAAAATCTAAAGTTTAAAAATATTGTCATTTAAAATTCCAAAAAATGTCCCACAAAAGGATGCCTTAATCAAAATGCCCATCCCACGTGAAATCGACCCCTTCCCTGTAGAAATACAAGAAGAGGTAGGGATCACGAGTCTGGACGAGGATGTCCCCTTCGAGGAACTCCCCAATGAGCTCCTTGACCGATTTGTCGACTTTGAGTATGGCCCTACCCCCATTGTCGAAGAGACCGAAGACGTCAATCTAGGAACTAAGGAGGTTCCCAGGATAACCAAAATCGGAACGTCACTGTCTCCTGAGGAAAGAAAAAACATGATTGACTTCCTTCGGTCATACCAAGACATTTTTGCCTGGTCATACGAGGACATGCCTGGTCTGGATACTGATTTGATCGAGCATGAGTTGCCCCTCTACCCTGATATGAAGCCAGTCAAGCAGAAGCAGAGACGTCTCCGACCTGAATGGATTCCGAAAGTTCAAGATGAGGTCATCAAGCAATACGATGCAGGGTTTCTCATGGTATCCAAATACCCATAATGGCTAGCCAATATCGTACCTGTGTCAAAGAAGGATGGAAAGGTCTTCATGTGTATCGATTTCTGTAATTTGAACAAAGCGAGTCCAAAGGATGATTTCCCATTGCCACACATCGACATCTTGGTTGATAACACAGCTAAGCACGGGTTGCTTTCTTTTATGGATGGATTCTCAGGATACAATCATATCAAAATGGTAGAGGTCAATCGCGAGAAGACAACATTCATTACCCCTGGGGAACCTTTTGCTATCGAGTCAAGCCATGCGAGCTGAAGAATGCCGGTGTAACGTACCAGAGAGCTATGACTGCACTATTTCATGACATGATGCACTGAGAGATTGAAGTATATGTCGATGATATGAGAGCTAAATCACCAGAGCGAAGTGACCATCTGATAAACCTTCAGAAGCTGTTTGAAAGGCTGAGGAAGTATCGGCTACGATTGAATCCACAAAAGTGTGCATTTGGTGCTATGTTAGGGAAACTTCTAGGGTTCATCGTCAGCAGGGGAGGGATCGAGGTCGACCCAATCAAAGTCAAAGCCATCACTGAAATGCCATTGCCATCTACAGAGAAAGAGGTTAGAGGGTTTCTGGGCAGAATACAGTATATCAGTCAGTTCATTGCATAGCTAACTCCAATCTACACGCCGATCTTCAAGTTAATAAGGAAGAATTCGCCCGTTGAATGGAACGACGATTGTCAAGCAGCGTTCAAAAAAATCAAAAGCTACCTCCTTAATCCACCTATTTTGGTACCACCTGAGCTAGGGAGACCACTCTTAATGTATCTCTCCACGACGGAAGTTTTGATGGGATGTGTCTTGGGGCAACACGATGAAACGAGAAGAAGAGAGCAGGCCATTTACTATCTGAGCAAGAAGTTTACTTATTACGAGACACGCTACTCTCATCTGGAGAAAGCATGCCTGGCTCTTGTATGGGCTACTCAAAGGCTCCGCCACTACTTGTTATCTCAGGCGGTTCTGCTCTTGGCCCGAATGGACCCATTGAAATACCTATTTGAAAAGCTAGCTCTCACTGGACGAACCGCACGATGGCAATTTTTATTATCTGAATTCGACATCATGTACGTCACTCAGAAGTTGATCAAGGGGTAGGCGCTACCTGATCATCTTGCCGGCAATCCTTTACCTGATTATGAGCCTTTGAGAACTGAGTTCCCCGATGAGGACATCCGGTTCATGACAGAAGACGATACAGAAGAAGCAGAAGAATCATGGGTAATGCACTTTGACGGGGCAACAAATGTTGAGGGCCAAGGAGTTGGCGCCATCCTGATTTCACCAAAAGGATCCCATGTATCGGTCTCTATCAAGACCAACTTCCCTTGCACTAACAATATGGCTAAGTACGAAGCTTACGCTGCTGGTCTGCAGGTAGCTCTCGATCTGAATGTAACACACCTTCAAATATTTGGCGATTCACAGTTAATCATATGCTAGACGAATGGTGACTGGAAGATGAAAGACGAGAAACTGATCCCCTGTCATGAACACCTCGATGATCTGATAGCTTGCTTCCAAGATGTGACTTTCTCATACGTCCCCCAGATAAGGAATCGCTTTGCCGACGCATTAGCAACTTTGGCGTCAATGATTGAAATCCCCTATGGTATTGAGATGAAGCCGATCAGGATCAAGCAGAGGAATGAGCCGGCCTTCTGCCTCCAGATTGAGGAACCTACAAAGCCTGATAATGAGCCACCTTGGTTCTCAGATATTAAGAATTTCCTCGAGACCCTAACTGTCCTAGAGGGTACATCCAAGACAGATCGACGAACCATTCAACATTTAGCGGTAGGTTACGTCATTTGTGGGGAATGCCTCTACAAGCGATCATACAATAACATCTTACTTAGGTGCATCACTGAAGGTGAAGCGGTCAAAATTATGAAAGAAATCCATGAGGGAGTATGCAAAGCCCACGTCAGCGATCACATGCTCGCTAAGAAAATCCTACGGCAGGGGTACTTTTGGACCACCATGGAATTGGATTGTTGTAAACATGTTCAAAAATGCTACAAGTGTCAAGAACACTCCAGTCTAATACATGCTCCTGCCATTGATCTTCACTGCATGACCACTCCTTGGCCATTTGCTACCTGGGGCCTTGACGTTGTCGGAATGATTAATCCGAAAGCATCCAACGGACATCGGTTCATCCTCGTCGCCATTGAATACTTCACTAAATGGGTAGAAGCGGCGTCATATGCTAACATCATGGCCAGTCACGTTGAGAAGTTCCTCAAGAATAATATTGTGTACCAATTTAGAATACCCAAAGATATCATGGACAACGGCACAAACTTTGAAAATAAGCGCATTCGAGACTCCTACGAGCAGTACAAGATCAAGCACCATCGCTCATCCCCTTATCGGCCTTAAACTAATAGAGTCGTGGAAGCCGCGAACATGACAGTCGTACGCATCCTTGAGAAAATGGTCGTCACTTATCGAGATTGGAGCGAAATGCTGCCATTTGGTTTGTGGGCCTACCGAACGTCGATCCGTACCGCTACAGGGGCAACACCATTCTCCCTTGTGTATGGAACTGAGGTCGTCCTTCCGGTAGAGGTTGAAGTACCCTCGCTCCAAATCCTCATGGAATTAGGCTTACTCGAAGTAGAGAGAGAGAGAGAGAGAGAGATCCTGCTTTGAACAATTAAACTTATTGAATGAGAAGAGACTCCAAGCCTTGTGTCACACTCAAGTTTACCAGGGGTGAATCGCATGCGCTTATAATAAACGTGTCTGTGGTCGAGATCTAAAGGTAGGAGACACTGTGCTGAAGAAGATCTTCCCATCCCTCCATGCTGATCCAAGAGGAAAGTTTAAGCCGAACTGGGAAGGACCATACGTCATTCAAGAAGTACTGCCGGGATACGCCATCCGCCTCGCCACCATGGACGGAGATCATCTTCCTGAGCCCATCAACGCTGGATACGTCCGACGGTTCTACTCTTAGTCTATGGCGATAAGGTAAGTATTGATGAAACAGATACGTGACTACTTAAGAACCACCCAAAAGAGGCTATCATTCCAAGCACAATAGCCCAAAAACATCCCTAAAAATGATGATACCCTATTTGAGTCTGAGCCTTTCTTTCAATCAACCCATTCCCCCAAAAAAAAATATACGTGTACATATACCAAAAAAAAAGAGAGAGAGAAAAGATGCATGTCAATAAAGTTACTATCAAATCCAAAAAAATTGAAAAAGCAAAACCTTAAAAAGATATTGCCTGAAATTGAGGAAAAAGAATAACAAAAAAAATGTGTATAGAAGAATCACAGGACATGTACAGTAAAAACTCCCAAGGAAGAAAGTATGTTGAGAAAACTGAAGCCGTATCAAGGAAACCCTTTTAGCCCAGCATACCTTCAAATCCTAACCTAACCCATGGCCAAGCTACACCCTGAAGGAAGCCCTCTTTGTAGGTTCGCAAGCAGTCATAATATCTGTTAAGTC
Source organism: Chloranthus sessilifolius (assembly GCA_021018995.1). NCBI lineage: Eukaryota > Viridiplantae > Streptophyta > Magnoliopsida > Chloranthales > Chloranthaceae > Chloranthus > Chloranthus sessilifolius. The sequence continues at coordinate 85,307,770 of CM037592.1, forward strand.
AACATGAGCCGAGTCGTGAGAAAACACCAGAACCCCATCCAGCCGGCTATGACAGAATCGACGTCTATGTCGTGGCTCTTGAAAAAATAATAATAATAAAAAGAATAAAAAATAAAATAAAAATACAAGTTAAAGTAAGATGGACGTAGTGAAAACTCGAAAGGGCATTACGGGTAAAAATAGCAGGCTTGTGCGGACCAGGTGAAAACCCGAAAGGGCACTTGGGGTAAGAGAGCTAAACCCATGGACGTGGTGAAAACCCGAAAGGGCGCCACGGGTAAAAAAAGGAGATAAATAAAAAAAAGAAAAAAAAGAAAAAAGAAAAAAGAGAAGAAAAAAAAAAAGAAAAGATGAAAGGGTTGGACTGATTGAGAAGATTGATGTTTGAGGAACCCTTTTGTTACTCTTCCTGTACCCTCTTGTCCGACTAGGCCGCTCTTGCTAGTTCGAATAGGGTCCCGACCAAAATTGTCTTTGTGAAACCTGCACCGCCAAACGTATGACCCGAGGCAAGGAGAAAGGTATAACTCAATCCAAAGGGATCAACGTTCCGGCCTTTGTAAAATCTGGAAACTCACTCAGGTCAGACTGCATGAAAGAGTTTGACTATGCTCAAAATGGGACCCGTTACTCCGTCTCACTATCAAGGCATCAAAAACAAAAAAAAAAGAAGAAAAGCCAAAAACAAAAAACAAAAAATCAAGAAAAATGCAAACATCAAAAAATGTGTATATATTTCTACTCATTTTCATATACATATTTCCAGCATCATATTTCAACCTCAAAAATGAAGAAAAATAACAAAAAATCTCTAAAAACAAAAATCTAAAAAAAAATATATTGAAAATAAAAAAGTGTAGGTAGAAATCTACTTTTTCTTCTATTGTTTAGGATGCATTTTCTTTATATGTATAAACAAAAAAGGGACTGACGTTTTCTCGAGAATGTGCAGGAATATCACACGATCCAAAGCCTCGAAGCGGGCAACTTCTCAGCTATGGACAAATCAGATAAAGCATCTCACCACCGACATCAGGTCTAAAAAAAAAAATGATGATAAAAATCATTTCGAAAAGAAAAAGAAATATATGTTTTCATGCTACGCACAGCTATGCACTCGCATATTTTCGATGCGGTAAAATGTCAATATGTTACCGGCAACGTAGCTATATAAAATTAATGTCATAGGTCTAAGGTTCGCCTTGGATCCATGGATCCTATTTCAAAATAGGAGCGACGGTGTCAATTTCGGTCAAACAGTCAATGCTTGGATAGGATTGATTCCACCGCTAAATCTTTGCCCTGATCATTCCATATTTCAGTTTCAGGTGAACTTTAGTACGTTGGCGTCAGTTTCATTACAAACTATTGCAGAGGCACGGGCTCTTGGTATGCGTTGCCTGGGCGTGCGCCTCCCGGGGTTCGAGGTCCAGATAATGCTTAAAAAAAATGAAAAAAAAGTAATCTTTAAAAAAAAGAAAAAAGAGAAAAAGAACAAATCTGTGCTTCCCCACAGAGCGACGCACATGCATGTTCTGATGCGGTAAAATGTCAATGTTTTATCAGCAACACCACTGTGCTATAATAATGTCCTAAGTCTAAGGCACCCCTTGGATTCTGGATCCTACTTCAAGGAAGGAGCAACGGCGTCGGTCCTGGTCAAACAATCGATGTTTCGATCGAGTCGACTCCACCACTAAATCTTTTGAGCCAAACGTTGTGTCTTTGGGTTCATATGAATTTAAGTGTCTTAAGCTTCAGATTCTCCATTGGAAAAAGCTCAATCGTTGGTTGAGACCAACCTATTGAGAATGAGACTACGTGTCAATCAAATTATGTGCAATCATGCATTCAAAAGGGATCATTTCCCTTTTTATTTTCTGCATGCTTAAAACCTGTATGGGCAGCGATATCCCTGTAAAGTGTACACCATGCGTCTAGGTATCCACATGATGGTCGTTTGTCCTCGTAAATTGTACCCGAGCAAGTCTGGATCGGGGCTTCCATCGCCTTTGTTGTTGCTTATTGCCCCTAATGGGTGCATGGTTATGTATAGTTAATTGATATTATGATCATTGTCGGCGAAAGTCAAGATTAGATGCTCCTTTTTGGGAGACACCCAATGTTTGGTTGGATCTGTTCAAGGTAGTTGAAGCTGAATGCTCTAGCTCATGTTGATTTAGGGCACATTTTCAAAAAAATGGCACATACTCCTAAAAAGTGTTGTGACATCTATTCACTTCGCTCGGGTGGTCATGCTAAATAAACTTTAGGATTGATGGGTTCGCCCAAAGATCTCGAACCCTGCTTTTAACAGGGGCACCCACGAATAATCCAATGAGGTCGTCAAATGCCTTGTAGGATTAGACGTAAACTATGGAGCCTTGCATATGTTTACTTCGCGCCTATCTTTGAATGTGGGTCAATCACCCCTCTTACTTACGAAACTATTGTATTCAGAATAAATCTCAAACATCAATCACCTTCAAATCATCTCGAGAAGCGAACGTTTTTCCTGACTAACGGGCTTTCGCAACTTGAGAGGCGAACGTTTTTCCTAGCTTTTGGGCTTTCACAACTCATTCCACCTCGGTTATGCCCAATAATGTCGCTAAGCACTTGGGAACTGATTACCTCGAGGAACGAATGATTAGCCTGGCACCCCAGGGCTTTCGTTTTCTCACCGTGTTACTCACCTGATGTTTGAAGTTCGTTCTGAATGCAGCGGACCCGTCAATTATGCCTTGGGCCTCTTCAGATGTCTCTTTTCTTTGGCATACGATCATTAGTGATCGGATACCAAAGAGGGGCATCTGTAGACACCCAAATTTAGCCCAAGGCCGGATCGAAACACCTTTCGAGAGAGGTGTAATTCTGAGCTTTTGATGGCATGTATGGAACCCTGAGAAATCACCCCAAACCCTTAAGAATCACCCTAGATCCCTTAGGAACCTACCCCGAACCTTTAGAAACCAATCCCGACCCTTAGAACCCATTCCGAACCCTAAACCTAACCTTCCCAAGCAATAGATGAAGAGTGGTGTGCCAGGACAAGCTGAGGTCTTTTACTGATATCAAATCATATACCATTGGAAAGAGGACTTCTCCAGCTTTCCAACAATCTAAGAATCGCCCCAATCGGAGGTATACGTCAAAAGATATGGCAAACCAAGCCTGGAGGGCATGAATGTAAAGTCATGTGGGCCCCTTAGGGACTTGGAGCAACTAATAGTTGCACCAGTATTAAACTTTTTTTGGCGCAACTAATAGTTGCGCTAGGCCAATTTTCCCTTATTTTAAGCCTGGCATAACTAATAGTTGCGCCAGATTCAAAAGTGGGCCCCATCCTCGCGTGGTGACTTCTAGGCACTGTACATTACTGTTTTACTATACATTTGCCTGGCACAACTAATAGTTGCGCCAGGCATATAAATAATAACTATTGGATTTTGCCTTGAATTTTGTGTTTTCGGTTTGACTTGTTGACTACCTTGACCTTAGGAGTGTGTTTTGCTAGTTCTGTTGTACCCTTTTGAAGCCTATTTGCACCCCTTTAAGTGGCTTAAGGCCTCACCCGACCTCACACATTTCAAGGCTCCAAAAACCCTAGGAATCCTTAGATGTGAGATTACCTAATTGCTAAATCCATCTAGCTCTTAAGTGGTCTCCTAATCCACTCATTTCCTATAAATAGAGCCCCCCTCCCCTTGGTTTAAGGGTTGAGAATTTTGCTTAAGAGAGAAAGAGCTCCAAGTGAGAAGTTCTTCCTCCCTTTGGTGCACTATTTTCACCTAAAATCCAGAATTCAAAAACCCTTCCCAAGCTTGCTCTTACACCCAAAACCCTTAGCCTAGGTGTGTGTGATCCCCTAGCCTCTCTTCTCCATCTCTTAGCTAGTAGGCCTTAGTGGTTAGAACCCCTTTTCCACTATTCAAGCCTCCAAAAGCTCATCAAAAGCAAGCCATGCAAGGCTCCTCTATGTTGCTACAAGGGCCCGAGGGCTCTGGCTCTCCCCTTTCTTCTCCTATCTCCTTTTGCTCTCCCCACCCTCTCATTTTGTGCAGTTACGCCACCGAATTTTTTGGTAGGAACGGAGGGGCACAAATAGGATTGGAGGCTCACTTGGGCAAGAGGGAACCATTTTCTTCTCTTTTACTTTATTTTATTTTTGGCCATTAGTAGAGACCGCGTTAAGCGGGTTGATCGGGTGCCTAACACCTTCCCGATCGATAATCGAAGCCCCTACCCAAGAGCCTTTGGTGTAGACCGGATTCAGAGTCATATTTTTAGCACTTCGGTGCTCATAAAAATGAACTAAGTATCCCGGGACACCGAAAGCTCCGGGTGGCGACTCTATATATTTTTCGTTAGAGAGCGCATCGTCGCGACGAGATCGTCTCGATTCCCACGGTTGCACAGGCTCCATTGCTCATCTCTATTGTTCATTTCGAAATTCGGATCAATGTTTTGTTCGTGCCTTTTACTTGTCCATTCCCTTAAGGATAGAAAGGTGATGAGTGCTGTCGGTCATTGTCGTATCTCTTGCACAGTCTCTTGGTCTTTTTAGTGATGAATTATTATCCATTGTCGGTGACAAATATTCTAGAAACTCCAAACCTTTTATTGATATTTCGAATAGTAAACTTCACGAGTGTTGAAGCAATGATTCTGATGTATGATTCGGCCCCCATTTGGTGTAATATTTGGCTACAGTGAGAATGAAGGCATGCTTGTGTGTATTCCTGATTGTGTCTGTGAAGGGTCTAATAATATCGAAGGCCCACATGGTAAATGGCCATGGTGAAACCATGGGATTTAGTGCAACTGATGGGCCTTGATAACTGTGGCGTGTTCTTAACATTGCTTGCAACATTGAACATAGACGTGGCAATCTCTCGTCATTGTAGGCCAGTAGTAGCCTTGTCATATAATCTTCTCGGAGAGTCTTTGACTACTAGCATGAGACTCATAGGCACTGGCATGTGCTTCGTGGATGATGTATTATTGTCACGACCCGAAATTCTACCCCATCCCGAGGGCCTAGAATTCCGAGTTATGACCCGCACATATCCCGGATATGCTAAGCGGACATACACCTAATCAGAGTTCTCGCGCAATAATGGTTCCACAAAATCCGTGAAATCTAACAAATAAGGTGGAATATGAATGTAATCATAAATACTGAATAAGTCTAATAAAATGCGATAGAATACTATTAATCCACAACTTACAGGTAAGTCAAATCGGAGACAAATCCGATAAAAATAAAATAAAAGCATAGAGTCAATGATAATAATATAAGACAAAATCCAATACCGAGTCTACTAAATCAATATCCGGCGCTCGGATCAAAACCAACACTATAGTCCTCCTGGTGATAAACAAGCCCTCAAAAGCTCACTGGTACTCACGCCATGAATCAATGAAATCGGCGTCGGCGAGATCTAGATGGTCGTCGGCTCCACCACAGAATCACATCGTTAGATTATCGTGGGATGAGTTTACTCAGTCACGTAAACTCAGTGGGATACACCACCAATCCACCCCATACTACTCAGGTGCATTGTGGGTGCATCTTGTGAGTGATAAACATAGTATCTCAAAGTAGATAGTAAAAGAAAGGCAAAATCACATGCATATCGTAAAACTCATATCATATCATAAATGCAAGACTATGATCTAGACACTCGTATCCTAACGTACCTTACCATATCTCATAACATATTATATCATGTCTTATTATCATTCTCGTACATACGTCTGTCATCGCATGAGCGTAACTAACATACTAGTGAAATCCTAAACGACCTGTGCCAGAGTCGCTGCTTGAGCTACTATGGGAGGGTCAACATAGTATCATACCACCATATTATAACGCCCTCGTGTCATACTCATACTCCACCACCCAGCCAATGGGGAGACATAATGGCCAAACTCACTCATAATGCACTCATACTCATAATCTCTCCCAGAGATCCGTCTTGGCTGAAAGACGTTGTTGCCCTTACGGTGGCTATGCAAGGAACGACACGTACAGAGACTTAAGTTCTTTATCTTTTGCTGGCCTACACAGCGATGTCTTATTATTGTATTTGTATCATAACTTATCTTATCTCATACTCATATCTTATCATACTCTTATATTTAATCTTATGACAAATTATAGTGAGACAACCTTTCTAATTCACGCTTCCAAGAAAAAGGTTTCATAGTAACCTGGATGTACTTCGTGTGATAGTTTATACTGCCATAGAGGTGTTGCATCCGTACATAGACGCCAATATTCCGAGTTTCACGTGATCGTAAAAGAAGCCTTACCACAGCTAAAGGCCTAACGCCCGATTCTCGTATCATATCTCATATCTTATCCTCTCGTATTAAAACTCGGGGTGATAGGATCACTGTATATGCCACCGTGTACAAAGTTACACTGAATTCACACTCTCCCGACTCGTCATGGGTCCCATTCCACCATGAGTTGTAAGGCATGTGAATATGGTGTATTCCTCGCTTCGATACCATCTCAGCAAATCACCACGCCCAAGTGTAGGCATGATCTCATACACTCTCGTACTCATGATCTAACATATTTTTAACTCGTATAAATTGATAAAGTTACAAATACAAAAGTATCACACATACATAACGGTTTATACTTAGATTTTGATTATGCTTATATTTATATTTATTTACATACCACACCAATATAATTATAGAATAGGGTTATAAGTGTGATTTCGATAATCGTAAAGGTCAGAGTTTGATTTCATAAAGGCATCGAAGTTCTAACACTTTGTATTATCGAAGAGGTCGCGTTGAAGCGATAAAATTGAGATATATATATAATAATTAGATAATTAAATTAAGCAGTATTTATACATTTAAGTTATAATTTATCATGACCATCGATCGAAAGACCTTAAGATATAATATACACAGGAACTTTAGTCATGAGAATTAGAAAATAATATTAAATTCGAATAGCTTTGAGTCATTCAAAATTGAACCCGACTTGTTGCTCTATTTTGACCTCTAAAACGTCAGATTCGTGAAATGGCTATTTCACACAAAGTTGTAAAGCTTGCTGTCTTCTTTCCAATGCCATAAGAATCGCATTAATCCGAGGTCGAAGTAAAAAGTTATGACCAACATATCGGGACAGGTGCATCAATGGTCGCGAGCTCAGGTTCGTGGCCGCGAATTCGGGTTCGTAGCCGCAAGTTCGGACTCGAAACTTTAAGTTGGTGCAATCTATTATTCATTTAAATAAAATAAAAATATAATTTAATTTTTAGACTTAATTAATTTTAAATAAATAATAATATAAACTTGTAACAATAATATATATTATTATAGTCTTAGTAGAAGGATAAATTTATACTATATAGATTTGGAAATAAATAATATCAATATGATATTATGTCAATTAAGTCAATCTATCAAATTTATAAGTATGAAAATTTAATTAATTTTACAGACATAAAAGAGGAAGTAAACATATTAAATATACAGACCTAATATAAGGTAAAATATTAATGGCTCAAACAAAAGGGATTCTTGAAAAGAAAAGAGAAATAACATATAAACCCAATTTACAGAATATACAACTTTCAAGGGAAAGCATATATTAAATATATAGGTCTATTAATTTATGAGATATTTGGGTTTAAATAAGATTTTTAAACCCGTCGATGCGCGATCGAACGCATCCTACGCGACGGGATCTGAGAAGAACAAGATGGATTGATGGGTACCCACCTCTTGAAGCGTAAACGGAAGATCAACGGCGATTCGGGTTGAAAAGGTCAATTCCCAAGGCATCGGCTCGTCTAAGTCTTGAGAGAGAATAATTTCTTATTATAGAGAGGAGAGAGCTTTTAAAGTTTTATTTATAATGGTATAAAATTTTAGGTCAACTCTAATTAACACTTTTCGTAGGAGATTTAATACAATAGGAGATTTTTACACGGAATAAGAATTCATACTTAACTTGGATAGCTTGAGAAAAGGTTTCGTTCCAGCGTTTTACATAAGCACCAAAGCAATTGGTGTTTCTCTCCCGAAATTACAATTATACCCTTTGACTTGCTTGATCACTTAAAATGGGCATAACTTTTTATATTCTTGTCAGAAGTCGTCAAATTATATATCGTTGGAATCGTATCGACGAGAACTTCGCAATGAGTCTAATTTTGATATGGGAAAATTTAGAAATTTTCTATTTTAAAAGGTGGGTTTCGATTCTGATGTGGAGCGTTATCACAGTACATAGTGTGGTGCATCATCTAACACCGTTAAAATAAAATCTAAAAATTTGGGTTGTTACAATTATCCTTCGGCCTCTGAACGCAGTGTAGTAAGACCCTATTAGAGAAGGCTTCTTTGTATAATATTTCTCCTAGGATGCAGTATCTAGAATATTAGTTTCTTATTGTCATTCGTTCCATCCTCAATGTGTAAGGAGGGATATATCGGTGTTTTAGAAAATTCTAGATATCATGGTACCATGGCTATCCGCCGTCGGTTGGAGATTGTTGGAACTTGAAGGTTGCGAGGGTAGCTTCTTTCTTTCGAGATTTTTTGTGGTAGATTCTCCTCGTTCGATGGTCTTCGAGAGGACTGGTAGTTCTGGTTTAACTTTCCATGCCATCTCGTGTCCAGGTACACTGAGTTTTTCGATGATGAACGACTTGGTGCTTTGTCTGATTGGTATTTGTATGATTGAGGCTAGTATAGCGAGAGAGTCTGCCAACTTGCTTTCTAATCTCGAGATATGAGTAAAGGAAATCCTCTCAAGCTTCTTTATCAAGAATTGAGCAATCTCCAAATATACCATTAGTCTTCTTTCTTTCATCTTCCATTCTCCGATTACTTATGAAATCACAAGATTGGAGTCGTCAATGGTCCTCAACTGCTTGACGCCCAGTTGTAGGGTTGCTCGTAATCTGATAATAAAGGTTTTATATTCTACAATGTTGTTAGTTATAGGGAAATTGAGTTGGAAAGCTTTAAGTATGAGGACTTCTTCTAGGCTTAATAAAACTATGTTAATGCCTTTCCCTTTCTGATTAAGAGCCTCGTCGAAGTATAAAGTCCATGAGGTTTTACCGAGTTCCTCTTCTTGAACTGGGAGTAGGTCTTCATCAGGGAAGTCAGTGCGTACTGGCTCGTTGCCTGAGAGTGGAAGAGAAGCGAGGTAATCGATGATTGCTTGTCCTTTGATTAACTTTTGTGTGACATAGGTGATGTCAAACTCTTGTAGTAGCATATGTCATCGAGCAATCATTCCGGATGTGGCAAGCTTGTCGAATATGTGCTTCAAAGGATCCATGCATGCAAGTATCATTATTTTGTGAGTCCCGAAGTAATGTCATAGTTTTGTTGAGGCCCATACCAGTGTTAGACCAATCTTCTCCATTGTTGTATATCTTTGCTCGTACTCAAACATCGTCGTGCTAAGATAGTAGATGGCCTTCTCATTCTTTCGATCTTCGTCATGCTGCCCTAAGATTATTGCCATTTCTTTATCATTAGCTGAGATGTAGAGGATGAAGGGTTTTCCAGGGATTGGTGGTGATAGTGTCGGAGGGTTAAGGAGGTATTTCTTAATGTTGTTGTAGGCTTGGTGACACAGATCATCCCATATGTACTCGGCTCCTCCTTTAAGTAGTCTATAGAAAGGATTGCATCGGTCTGAGTGCTGGGATATAAACCTCCTGATGAATTGCAGTCTTCCTATCAGGCCTTATAGTTCTTTGATGTTGCTGGGAGGTGGCATTTCGAGGATAGCTTTGACTTTCATCGGATCAACTTCGGTTCCTCGCTTGCTTACTATGAATCCTAGTAATTTTATAGAAGTTACTTCAAACACACATTTCTTTGGATTTGTCTTTAGTTGATACTTCTCGGATCGTTCTAACACCAGTCGGAGTGCTTCAGTATGTCCTACATGGGTTTGCGACTTCACTAGTATATCGCCAACATAGACTTCTACACACTTGTGCATCACGTCCTGTAATATAGCCAACATAAATCCTACATTCTTAAGGCTAAAGGGCATGACAACGTAGCAATAAGTTCCCCATGGTATAGTGAACGAAGTCTTCTCTTGATCAAATTCTGCTAATTTGAATTGGTTGTATCCGGAGAAGCCATCCATGAAGGACAGCATCTCAGGTCTGGCAATATTATGGACCAGCATGTCAATGTGAGATAAAGGAAAGTCATCTTTTGGGTATGCTTGGTTAAGGTTTCGAAAGTCGATGCATAACTGTACTCTTCTGTCCTTCTTAGCAACTGATACGATATTTGCAACCCACTTAGGGTAGAGGACAACTCAAATAAATTTTGCTTTATGTAACTTGTCGACTTCTTCTTTGACTTGTAGTGCTATCTGTGGATGCATTCTTCTTAATTTCTACTTCACTGGCTTGGCATCGGGTTCCAGGACTAGATGATGTTCTACTAAGCTTGGGTCCAAACTAGGCATCTCATCGTAAGGCCATGCGAAGGTGCTGAGGTGGATGTGAAGGAATTGGATAATCTATTGTCGTTCCTTGGGGCTACGCACTACATTGATTAGCAACTTCTTGGGCTTCTCGTCAGTGTCGAAGTTGATTTCCTTTATGGGTTCTACAGCGGCTTGAGTTTGCTCGTTAAAGCATTTGATGACCCGTTGGAAGTCCTGTATTTCTCTAGTGGCTTGTCCCTCTCCTTCATCATCAGTAAGTTCATAGACTATATGACTACTACATTGGGGAGTTTTCCGAGAGGTACCCCTTCATCGGTGCAATTGATAACTGTGACGTCCTTAGTGAGATGCAGATCGAGGCTATTCATCCTCCTCTTAAGGTCATAGAGTATCTCACTGAGTATGATTACTGACTTGCTTTTTTATCGAGACGCCCCGCGTTCTTGTGAGGGGGAAGTAGTAGGGTTGCGTCGACTGAGATCAAGGAGCGGCTCCATTTTGTCGAATGTAGCAACACCACTTGACGCAGGAATATCAGTTATTTATTCCTCAATTTCATTGGCGTAACCATCATTTACAGCCTTAAGAGAGAAGTCTTTTTATTGGTCGATAAATGGGACTGGAAAGAAGGGCTCCCTCTCTTTTTCGAAATTCTCTAATTTTTTTGAGTTTTCAAATTTTAAATTTTTAAGGGTTTTGGGGTTTTCTATTTTTTTGATTTTTGATAATAGGTAGGATACATGGTGATCGGACTCAAATATTGTATAAATTATCCCCGAATCCTGACATTATTAAACCCTCACTTAACTACTAATATATGCTTTTAGTTCATGTTGTGTTGCAATAGGTTTAAAGGCAGGTTTAAGGTAAAATGAGTTAAAAGAGCAAAGATAAGAAGAAACCCAAGCAAAAGGCAAGGATCCAAGGAGTGGTAGCTGAAAGGAGTGTCTATAAAGGTTAAATGGACCGGTCAAATTTTCCAAACCGACCGGTTAGAGCAGCGCAGTAGAGAAGGATCCCAGCTGAAGAGAATTAAGCTTAAATGGGCTGGTCAAAGCATCACTTTCGACCGGCCAGAACTCCAAAAGGCTTCAGAAATAGCAAAAGCGACCGGTCAGAACTCAACTAACCGATCAGAAAAAGGACATACAGAACGAAGAAAGAATAATGGAATTCATCGATCGAACAAAACCTGAGTTGATCGGTCCATTAATTCATGAAGATAAAGCCTTCACGGGTTGTCTTCTACCTAGAGAAAGTAACTAAAGCCGACCGGTTGATTCTTCAATACCGACCGGTCGAAACAGAGTTTTTGTCCAAAAATTAAAGTTCGCATAGCTGTGGATGAGCTCAAACTCTGAGATCTTCTCCGAGATTCTCTACAACAATCGGATAACTCCAAATCGGCACAGATTACCTTCTGAAATCATCATCCTTGGAGGATTTTTAAGATCTAGTGAATCCCTGCCATGTATATCTGTTCTAGTAATATATAAATAAGGACCTTAGGGTTTAGTTTTAGGGGACTCGCATGCCGGAACTTTTCTAGAGGGCTCTGACATGAGTTTCCATAGTTTTAGGTTAAGAATAGTTCTAAAATAAGAGAGAGACTGGATGTAATCATCGATCAGAGCCTGCATCAACAATGATAGAGATCTCTGAGTTGATGCGCTCTTAAGGCTTCGGGTAGGATCTCTTGTATTCTGGATAAGTATTTTTAATAAATTTCTATTTTCTCATTCTGTTTGTGAATTCCATTAATGGTACGATTGTATGTTCGAGGTTTCGACTAGATCGAGAATGCAATGGTAACACTATAATCTAATGTAGTTTAATCTCAGTGGCCTTGTAGCCGGGAGCGGGGGTACCTGAGATTCATGATAGAAAAGAAATAGGATTTATTATGTACAAATCTAGAATCCAAGAGGGGTTCCAGTTCTCCTTCTCCTTCCTTACTTCCTAAACTAGGTAGAATTATTTTATTTATTTTAGAATAATTTAGGAAATCTAATGCTATAATATTCTTCGTAAACTAGAAGAAAATAAAAGATAAATGACAAATCCCTGTGGTTCGACACCCTTTTACTTGCCCTAGTACATTCGAACTTGTGTACTTACAAGGTCATATTTTAAGAAGATCACAGGGTCAGATTCCTGAAGAGGAATCGATAGGGGTACTTCTCTTAGTTGAAGAAACATGACGGCTACTGGACCCGTTTGTGCGAGCCTTCGGATGATGTGGATCCGCTCTGAATTTGGCATTTTATAGCCTTCATCTGGGGTGATTCTCTAAATGAGTGATGAAAGCAATGGTCCGGTGGATGTTTCAGCCTCTTCTTTTACAAGAATTGCTTGATCTTCAAAGAACGTCTGGAGGTTCTCTGGCTCTTCTTCTTCAGGTGGATCCGACTCATCATCCTCGAAGGTCGTATGTTCCTCTTCCCGATATCTTAGTATGAAAGCGCATACTCTACAGAGGGGTTGGTGAGATGTAGGGATATTCCCATGGGCACTCCCACCTAGTAAATATCTATCTAGAATTTGTGTCGTTGTCGGAGTCAAACTCTTCCTATTGGGATTCATCTTCGAATAATCTTTAGAGATCCTTGCCTAACTATTCTTCAATCTAGAGAACGGGTATATCTAATCAGTAATCTTCATCGTTTCTTAGCAGTGGATATCATTTCTCTTCTAAGGATTTCAAAAAGATTTAGAGTGGTGGGGATCCAAGTGATTGGGGGTCATCGAGTGTTAGTTCTTCTTTGACTTCTATAGCAGCGACGTAGAAGTCTTCCTCATCTATTTACTCCCAATCTTCTACGAGCGGCTCGAACTCTTGACGTCTTTGCTTGCCTGAGACAGGAGGTTCTTCTATTATGAATAGTGGTCTGACTCCCTCGAGTGGTTTTTCTATATCGTCACTCTAGCTTTGGTCTATTAAATCAGCGAAGGCTTCGACTATCTGTTCGATTTTCGTTATCTGGGACTTGGTGAAGGATTATTCTCTCTTCGGCACATTGGCCTTCTCAATAGTTCCATAGACAAAATGATCGTACAGTGACCATTTGGGTGAAGTTGCGAAGGTATCAGTTTCTTTGCCATTAGGCTGGTAGCCTACTTCGGTGAGTTTACAGACCTTTTTTGGGACCACGGGGCCTATCCCCCCTTGTTTATTCTTGCTGAGTCTTGTGTGCGGGATGTATCCCAGTTGATACATGAGGTCCCATCCTTTCATTGCGGTCGAGATCATGTCATACATTCGCTCGAGGTTGGGATCAACTTCTTTCTTTGTTAACTTCCGCTGAGGGACTGGTGGAGACCATAAAGGGTTGACCTCTGCTACAGATGTGTCGTCAGGATCTTTCATTCTTTTGATGCAGCCGATAGACAATATTGAGTCATAAGCTATCGAATTGCTTACGACGTAGTCAGTATCGATATTCTTGAAAGGGGCATCGGCATATACCCTGATGATAGTGCCTCGCGGGGAAACTTGATGCATTGGTGATATGTAGATGCCACGGCCTTCATGGATTCTAACAACTTTCTCCCCAAGATGAGATTGTAAGTGCTAGAGGAATCCAATACGTGGAATGTGGTATCGATGGTCACCAGTCCAAGTCGTGCTTGGAGCTTGATGGTGCCTTTGATGAAGCGTCAGGAGCCATCATATGCGATGAGGGATAACGATGAAGGTCGTATATCTTATTCTATATACTCGAGGGTCTTGAGCGTCGCCATTGCAAAGATGTTCAACCCTACCCCGGTGTCGAATAAAATGTGAGGAACTAAAAATCCCCTGATTATTATCGTTAAGTATATTTGAGCTAAACTCCCACGCAATGACTCCTTTGGCATATCTACATTGGTAAACGTGAGTGCTGGAGGTTGTGCCATGACCAAAGTAATCTCGTGTAGCTCATCTAGAGTAATGTCTTCGTTTACGTGAGTTTCCACCAAAGCCTTCATTAATAGCCGATAATGCTCTGGTGACTCCTTGATGAGTTCAAGTATTGATATCTAGGCTAAAACTTTCATGAAGTGTTGTAGGAGATCGTACTCTTGACCTGATTACAGGGGTGGTTCTTTTTCAAGCCTGTGTGCTCTGTTCATAGCCGACTGAAGTGACTGAGAGGCCGAAACTGGTGGTGGAGGAATTACGTGAGGCGGGGGAACCGGATTCGTTTCTCTGTCTCTTGTCATCCTGTCTGGCAGTTCAGTTCTCACATTCTCTTTTTCCTAGGGGAATGGCTGTGGGGGATAATTGGTCCCTCATTTAAGGACCGAATACGTAGACTGTTGATCCTTGAGTGACATCGTGACTTGTCTCAATGAATTTCCTAAAACACATGTCACAAATGGGGTGAAATTAGAGGAAGGGATACATATCGGGGTCACTCCATTTCAGAGAGGGAGGTATTGCATGTAGTCTTCCTCTTCCAAAAAAGTAGAGATCAGCACCTCTTCCTTGCTTAGTTCTTCATCTTACTAACCCATTTCAGCACTTGGGCTGCTCCCAGCCATCATCTCAGGTTCTTGATCTGGAGTATCGTAGACCTATGGTAAAACTTGGGAACCGGTTCCTTCAACTTCAGGTTTAGATTTGGGCAGGGGAAGTGATAACGGTGTTGGCTCTGGGTTTGGGCGAGTCAAAGGTTCTCATGACTATCTATGGAGATTAGGTCTCCTAGCCCTAAACGCTTGGGCTCGCATCTAGGTGAAGTTAAGGTACGGTGGAGGGTTTGGTGGTTTGATTCGAGTTATGTCAAAGTATGGGGTTGAATGGTTAGAGGTCTCTGAGGTTCGACTAGGTTAATTGAGGTGTTTGGGGGATTAATGCAGGTAATCAGGGTTGAGGGGTTAACGATAAGTCAGCTAGGGAGGTCTACGGTGGTGATGTGGGAGAACGGTCCCTGATTATGGTTGGGCATGGGGTCATTGATAATCCCCAATTTATACGGAGGTTGATTGTTATTCTGGTTGTTGTTCCGAAGGGACTCCTAGACGATTTGATTCTAAGTATTCATATCATAGATTACATCCCGTAAGACCCAACAATCTTCTAGGTTATGTCCCGTGAATCGATGGAAAGTGTAGAATGTACTGTAGTTTACGTGTGCTGACTAGGGGTGTGGTCGTTCTGGTGGGAATCTGATCAGGTTCTAGTTACTGAGAAGATAGAAGATGTTAAGGATGGGTTCAGGTAATGAAGGGTAGTGCTCACGTTTGGGTTGGTAACTGGCCCTGCCTTGTTGGTTGAAATTCTGTGGTGGGGGTATGTTGTTATAGTTCGGAGGGTTGGTTGTCAAGTTCTGAGTTGTATTCTAGTTTTGATTTTGGTAGGAATTTTGGTTTGGGTATTGATTGCGGTTCTGGTACTGGTTATGGCTTTGGTCGGGATATCGTTGTTGATTCTGATTCTGGTATTAGTTTTGTCCAGAATTTCTATGTCGGAAGTTCCCAATTTCAGAGTTTTACCCTTGGTTAGCGACCGCGCTGACTTGTTTAGAGCTTGAGTTCTTTTTATTGTTCTTTGCATTCGAATCGCTAGAAGAGGCGCCTTTCAATGCTATTATTAAGAGGGAGAGGTCTCCGCTCTTGATATGTCATTGTATGTGGGAAGCGCATAGATGAAGAGTGGCGAAGTCCAGGCAGTCACTTATAATAAGAGCGCTTCGGAGAGGCTCTTTGACATTGTCCATGATGATGTCTATCGCATCCTTTTCCTTCATCTGGCTTCTGGTGTGGGCTGCAAGTCTTCTCTAGTGTCCCACGAAGTTCGTAAAATCTTCATCAAGGTCTTGCTTTTTCGTCATCAAGTCGTTAAGACTAACCACTTTATGTATCAGGTGCTCGTACTGGTCTAGGAATTGGTTGGTTAACTCATAGAATGTGTCGATCTTGTGAAGTGGGAGGCCAGCAAACCAATCGAGAGCTTCTCCTTCTAGTGATCTCTGGAAGTAGTGGATGAGGAGACCTTGATTATTGCATATAGGTCGACAGTCATTGCAGAATAATGTCAGGTGATGGTTCAGATTTCCCATGTCGTTGTATTTGCTGAACTTGGGAGGTTTAAAGCCTGCTGGTAGGTTAAACTCGAGGTCCCAATAGAATTTGTCGAATCCAAATGAAAATCCAGGGCTCTCTCTCTCTTAGCCATGTAGTCATCTAGGACCTGAGTGAAGTCCTCCATTTTTACACTGGCATCTTTCTTGATTGTCCGTGGATGAGTTCGATCTTGTTGATTATTGTAGAAGAGGGTGCGAGCGGCTTGCCTTTGTGGCGATATATGAGGTGATGTCATATTTGGGATAGGTGGCATTCGCTCCTCTCTTTGTCGTTCCATTTCCTCCTCGTCTTGTTGATCTTTGACGGTCTGATACATAGCGGTCAGGCCTCGAAGTAGTTCTTTGGTTTCCTTTCCTCCTCTTTGCAGTGTTTGAGCGCTAAGTTTTACGAGTTGGTGGGCTGTGAAGTTTTGCCCAATGTCACTTTCTCTCCTGCCATCATTATTACTAGTGCTCAGAGGAGTGAAGGATATTCGCTCTCCTTCACCCGCCATGTTAATCTCGAGGTGATTTTGGATGAAGTCGTAAGACGGTTCACTATCATATGTGGGATTATCATTAGGCCCCATAATGATCGGTCATTACTACTCAGGTTCAGTTTACGAATTTCAAGTATTTCGAGTGTTTTAAAGATGTTCATGTGCACTTGAAACTCTCAGGGGTTCAGGAACTGGGTAATCGAGCAGTTCGAGAATGGTAAATATGTTCGGGTTGTGTAAGTGTGTGAAAAAAGATGAAAAATAAAGCAGAAAATAAACAAAACCAAACTAACTAAATTGGGGCAACCCTAGCAAAAAGTGTCCCATCATGATAGCTAGTCTGTTGGTACACGCTTTTTCTAGGTCCTTTTAGGGTCCTGGAATAAGTGGCCCAATTCGGTCCACGTGGACTCTAACAGAAAGCGATAAAATAATAAACTAATAAATATTAAATGCTGAAAGGGAAACGGTGAATTTTGAATGGAGAATACCTGGGTTGATGCGATCACCAACTACAGATATTTATCGATGCAGTAACTCGTCACTGATCATGTTCTATGGGTTGCGAGTTGACTCCTTTACTAAACGTCGGCCTGCTTACTTTAGCAGCTCCGGATTGCCTAAAGTCTATCTAGCTTGGTTTCCTATTCCTACTGGACCTATCTAAAAGAAAGGGGGTGGTGGCCCGCTATGCTAAGGAGGATCGGCCCCATTCCCAGGTTCCCTCCGTAAGCTCCCTTGGGCAAATAGGTGAGGCTAAGGCTATTTTGAAAAGGGATTAAGGACCTAGTTGGTTCTAGGGGAGGATCTTGGCAGGGGTTTTCTAGGGGATGGATCTAAGGCTAAGGGGAGCTTGCTTCTTCAGTACTCCTTCGAAAGTCAAGGCCAGTAGGCTAGTTCCACCAGCTTTATTACCCTGAGGCTTCTAGAGAAGAGTCTGCACCTAGTATGCAGCTCAACCTCTTTCTTTGAAAACCTCAGAGAGAACCTCGAATTTTCAGAAAGAATAAGTGTGAGAGAGGAGATCTGTATAAGAAAATTGGTGAGTTTGGGCATGGAGTATGGGTCTTTTTATAGGTATACAAATAATTATGTGCATAGGGGAGTGTGTGTAATGGAGAAATTACCCGCATGTAACCATGCGCATAATTGAATTGCACCCATGGATCCATGCGCGTAACTGCCCGGAGGTCGGTCACCGAATGGGGAGTGATTGGATGACTGGCTCAGCCGGGATCCTAGTTCCAATATTCTTGGAAATGATTATGCGCATGGATCCATGAGCATAATCCAATTATGTGAATGTAACCATGCGCATAATTGAAGAGTACGGCCGGTCATAGGATTCAGAGACCTGTTCCAAGTCTAGACCAATTGCACGCACCCATTGGTGTGTGTAATCGAATTGCACGCCTGATCCTAGGCTCGCAATTGGGGTTTATCAGTGGTGTACGGAAGGGTGTACCCCAGTCCAACATTGACTGATTGCACGTGTGTAGTCATGTGTGCAATCGAATTGTGTGCATGGTCGCGCATGTAATTCGGGATCCTCCTAGGTCGGGTCGGGTCCAAGTCAATGGGTTGAGGTTTCAACCCAGAACTCCCCTATACACTCTTTGTATGGTGTGTGAGTCTCGGATGGGGTTTCAAGGGGTTCTAAGACTTTTGAGGAGGATCGATTCATTTTCGAAAGTCATGGGCAAGGTCAAAGGTTGACCGAACAAGTTTGTATGCTCCGAGAGGGCAAAAATTGGGTGTCTACAGCATAGTATGCACGCATGTGTAAATTTCTCATTTTTTTAGCTATGAGTGCATAGTCTGCACGCAAGGCTTATTATATATGTATATTTCCAAATTGCAGATCTGAGTTGGTCCTTAACTTGGTTCTTAGAAGCAATGCCTCTGAGAACTATTTTTCTTTGTTTATTGGGTCCCTCCTTTCTGTGCCTAGGGATACAAGGCCGGTTCGAATCTACTAACGCGATCCCCAAGGTGTTAGGCTTCGTAACAAGTTTAGTCACCCATCCGCCTCCAGCACGAGTGCCTTCTCAGGTATTGGAGGGCGTGGTTCTTTTTGAGATCATCACCACTAGGATTGCTGCTCTATTTGGAATTGGGTTGAGTGTATCATTGCCTAATTTTCCCTCCTTTTGTAAAAGCTACCCATGAGAAATAAATTTATTAAGTCCCTCTTAATTCATTTTTAAATTCACTTAAGGGAATTTTGCTTAAGTCCAAAATGGACCTTCACCACCATTCTCAATTTGGGCCGTGAGAGTCCCGTGCTGCCACTACGGGTCGGCGTCCACCCGTGAAATATGATAAGTAATAAGAAAAAGACGGGGCCAGTCAATTGACTAGGCGGTAAACATAAAGTGCCTAAATGTAAATGACGAAAAATTTAAATCTAATTTTCAAGTAGGCCCGCCAAATGACTTAGGCAGTAAATGACGGAATTTAAACCTAATTTATCAGGTAGGCCCGCCAAATGGCTTAGGCGGTAAATGATGGAATTTAAACCTAATTTATCAAGTAGGCCCAGGAAACGGCTTAGGCAGTAAAGATGTGGCCAATCAAATGATTAGGCAAAAAGATGCGAAATTGTAGAGGTGACTAAAAAAATAGATAAAAGATGCAGAATCATAGGGGTAAATAAGCAAACAAAATGAGCAAAAAGTGAGCAAAAGGGGTCAAAACTTCAAGTAGAAGCTCTACACAAAAGCCCCCAGTGGAGTCACCATTTGTGCAGCTGTGGACTTTGCGAGTCCGTTGTGACGATGCGCTCGTAAATGGAGTCTACCCAGAGCTGTTGGTGTCCTGGGCTACCCAAAATCAATATCGTGAGCACCGAAGTGCGATATATGACTCCAAATCACTGGCCAATGCCAAAGCCTCTTGGGTAAGGACTTCGGTTATCAATCGGGAAGGTGCTAGGCACCCGATTGACCCGCACGTAGCGCTCTCTACTGTGGCAAAGTGTATAAAATAAATATAAAAATGAGCAGTACTTCCTCTTGCCCAAAGGAGCTTTGATCTTATTGGGCTCTCCACAAACACTAAAATTTTGGCAGCGTAACGGCCCAAATTCTAGGATAAAGGAAAAGCAAAAAAGAAGGTAGAGGAAATGAGGGGAGTGCCGGAGCTCTCGGGCCCTTATAGCATTGCGGTCGGATCCTTGCATGAATGAGAGCTTCAGTGAGATTTTGAAAGCAAATGGGTTAAGGAGAAGGTCCTAACTTTCTAAGTTTTGAAGGCTTGAAAAGCTAGTAATGAGGGTATGGTGATGATCCAGGCTAAGGCTTCAAAGCTTAGGAAGGATGGAAATGGTTGTGTGATTGTGCGAGGGTAATGTGAGCTAAAGCTTGAACTTAAAAGGTTAGATTTTGAAAAGTGTTTAAACAAGGGGGGGGGGGGGGGGGGGGGTCAAGGGGGTACTTAAGTTTTTAATTGATTTAACAATTAGGTAATGGGCCATCTAAGATTTTCTAGGCTTTTTGGATGCTTGGAGAAGTGTGAATTGGGTTTAATGGTGGGTGATGGGGTGACGATTTGAATGGCATAACGATGATATGGAAGTTCTATAGGGACATAAGGGTCCTAAAGAAATACACCCCGAACTTCGGGATGGTCCACAAGTCAAACTTGAAAACTAAAATCTGCCATTTTTGAGAAAAAAAAATTAAGGCATGCGTGCATAGTTTGCATGCATGCTTTAAAAAATCTCTCAAGAAGCTGGAAGTTCAGGCCCTGAGCTGGGTGGTTTGGAAGTAGAAAACCAATTTGGCTTTGCGTGCATAGTATGCCCGTAAAGTCAATTTATGTCAGAAATTGCTTATGCGTGCATACTATGCACGCAAAGCCAATTTTTGGCAGAAAATAGGCAGGCTATATTTTGGGCCCTGGGCAGGTCCAGTATGAGTCTATGAGGTTCAGTTATGGGTTTTATGGGTCTGGGAAGGTTTTTGTGGGTCCAGGTTGGCTTCTAAGGGTCCGGGAAGGTTTCTAAAGGTTCGGGGAAATGCTTTTGGAAGCTCGGAAGTACACCGTTCCAATTTTGGGTGTCTACAAACATAGAAATGCAAACCACGAATATAAGCAAAAATGCCCCCAAACCTGAATAGTGCAATGCCCTCATTGTACAAAAGAAATAAGCAAGAAAACATGGCAATAGGACACAAAAAATAAAAAATATAGCAGTAAATGCTTAAGCACCAAATATACATACCAGAGATAGAGGTATTAGTGTCTGCACTGTCCATGGGCTCGGAAAAATGGTTGTCCCATGGCTCCTCTGGTGAAGTATGAGGACCGGGACCAATAGCCTCAAAGGAGAGAGAAACAAAGAGAAAAAGAAGGATGGACCAGTCGAAAGAGGGTTTTGACCGGTCTCCAAGCCTTTAAATAGGCCTGGCAACTCCAACTCGATCGGTTGAGATGGATATCTCAACCGGTCGAAATGGGGTAGAGATGTAGCCTCTTTGCCCTACTTCGTTCTGAAGCAGTGCCCAAAACTCGACTGATTGAGATAACAAATATCTCTTTTCTTTTTTCTTTTTTGAAAAATGGCATCTTGACAGGTTGAAAGGAAATAGAGATGTTGGTATCTCTATTTCATATAATCTCGACCGATCGAGAGCCATCTTTGACCAGTCGAGTTGAGGCAGAGAGCAATGTGCTCTTTCTCTCTTCTCTACCTTGAGCTGCTGAACTGAACTCGGCTGGTCAAAATGGAGTTTCGACCAGTCGAGAATGGACAGAAAGCAATGAGCTTTCTGCCCTCCCTTGAAATACAACATTTTATTTTATTTTATTTTATTTTTGTATTTATTTTCACACCGAAAACTAAGATAAAAATCAGATAAAAGATCCTAAATTAATAATATACAAAGAGCTTGGGTTACCTCCCAAGAAGCGCTAAGTTTATTCGATCTTCAGTCGGACCCCCTCAAGCCACGAGAGGCACGAAAAAGGGTTTTTCATATAGCATGTTTAGGCTACCCTATAAACCATGACAAATTCAGATTCAGCATGTGTTGGAAATTTAAGAACACCGAATAAGTCATTATTTAAAACCAATCGACTTGAGAGTTTGTTGAAACATTATAAAAATGGATTGCTAGGCACATAAGGTGCCTCAAACGTGATGCGTGGCTACTTAGTTGATGTAAAACAAGGAATTGTGTCCTTATGCAATTGTTCTTGAGGTATTAGAGGAGTAACACTAATTGGTTGGCTATCATTGGTAGCCTTAGGTTGTTCTTTCCTTTGAGGAAGAAGTTCCTTCGGGGGCACATGTTGGGTATGAGTCTCTGGTTCATTTGCCTTTCCAATTGAATCTTTTTCTTTCGATTGCCACTCGTTTTCCAACACTTATGGCATCATAGCCTCGTTACCCACCATTCTCCCACTCCTTAAGGTAGTAATAGCTTGCACTTGATCTGGGGGAGATATCTCCCCCATTAATGTTTTACCTTTAGGATTATTCACCGGTTGGGGTGATAACCGGTCCTCCTCTCTCTAAGTCAAAGCAATAGCTTGTTGACTAATATATGGTTTCCCAGCATAGGCATCAGTTGCCTTTGAGATTTTAGTAGTTGTTGTTGTTGCAGAAACTGCTACTACCAGCCATTACCGGCTTATGGCATGGTGTCCTCAAGATTGCTACTCCGCTGAGTTTTGAACTATTGTTGTCATAGGGCTATACAGAGGGTTGTGTATAACTTAATTGTGATGAGAACGTCAGTCTAAGGGGCTATATTGATTCTTTCTCTTGGCTGCTTTCCAAAGCCAACTTAGAATGACTCTTCCAACTTGGATTAAACGTGTTTCTGGAATTGTTGTCCGGTCGTTGGTAAGAGATTGTCGCCATGATGTGCTCTTGCACCAAATTGGGGTATAACGGGGCAGCTGAACAATCAGATACTTCGTGAGTGAGGCTATGAAAAATGCCACAAGCCTTACTTACATGAGATATTGGGTGTGATAGCATACCCAACATGGACTCCAATTTTTTTTCCAAAGCCTCAACTTTTGTAGAAATGGCCGTCATCAATTTCAACTCATCTATCCCTCCTCGCTTAGGAGGTATATCGAGTGGAATCTCAGGGTCAGTTACCCTCAACGCATCATGTTGCATTGAGTTCTCACTTAAGTTTTCAAAAAGTACCTAGGCATCCTCTTTGGTTTTTGTGTGGAATGTTCCCCCACAATAAGCATCAGTCATGTGCCAATTTTGCTCTATCAGCCCTTCATAGAAACTCAGCACTATTTTCCATTTTGAGACCTCGTGATGAGGACACTTGCATATAAGTTTATTAAGTCGTTCCTAGCTCTCATTGAAGGATTCATCCGAATTTTGGAGAAACGTGGTTATAGCCTTCTGGATCTGATTCCTTTTACCGATTGGGAAGTACTTGGTAAGGAATTTACTTCATAACACTTCCCAATTTTCAATCGAATCATGAGGCAAAGAGTTTAGCCACTACTTTGCCTTGTCCTCAAGAGAGAATAAAAATAACCTCAATCGAGTTGCCTCTTCTGACAAAATGTTTATCTTAAAAATGGTGCAGACTTTTAGAAAGTCCATCAGATGTTGATAGGGGTCTTCGTTATTAAACCCAAGAAAGTACGGGAGCATTTGAACAAGGTTTGATTCAATTGTGAAGGTCCCATTACCGGTGGTAGCAAGGAAGCGGATGCATGAGGGACATGTAAGAGTATATGGTGTATAATACTCCCTTAGCGTCTTCCTTAGAGGTTGTTCCTCTCTCGGCATGGTGAAAACATAAAATAACAGTTAAAAGAAAACAAAAACACTATTACATCTCCTACTAAAATTTAAAAGCACGTACCTTAGCCTCTTGCAGTATCCTGTGATAAGCATAGGTAGACTCGAGCCTTCGATCTCCAAATCTGGAAAAAAATAAACTATAATTAGAAAATTACTAATACAAACTAACTAAAAGGCAATAATTCAAATAAAATCATAGTCCTCAGCAATGGTGCTAAAAACTTGATCGCTTTAAATTTAAAACCTTGCAAGTGCACAAGTTTGAAATACTAGGGCGAGTACAAGGGTTTCGAACTACGGGGATTTGTCGTTTATCTAATCTAACTTCTATTTTATTCTAATAAAAATAGTATAAAATTAAGTTTTCTAAATAAAATAAAATAAAAAGAAAACCTAAAATAGTTTTGAAATAAGAGATGAGAAGGCAGTCTGGGATCTCTCTTAGATCTCAGACTCGTAAATAATAAATCCTATTTCTTTCCCTATTTTGAATCCCTGGTACTCTCGCTCTAGGCTACAAGCTCTATCATTTCGTATAAGGATTAAGTCCTATTCATAGTCACGGACCAGTCCTTGGATATGATCCGTCTAATCACTGACGTCTTAAATATATCATAAAAGTATTATTGCACGTAACCAACAAAAACTAACCTACAAGACCTAGTCCGTCGGTGAATATCCTATCTAATCCAACCTCAATCCCTACAACGCCACTGGAATTAAATCAAACAAACTTAAACCTTTATAGTCACGCTTTCTCAATGACTCTCGGAACCTCCAACATGCAATCGTACCATAAGATGGAATTCAAAATAAAAACAAAAATAAAGCTTTATTATATACTTATATGAAATTTATAAGAGATCTCAGACTGAAGCTTTTAGCCTCGCATCGATCGAAAGACCTTCATTATTGCTGAATCGGCCTTCTCTCGATGATTATAATCAATCTCACTCTATTTCAGAGCTAGAACTAACCTAAGCCTATGAGTACTCATACCAAAACCCTCTCAAAAAGCTCTACTGTTAGGATTACCTAAACCTAGGGTCTTTATTTATAGATGTATAAGGCCCTAGAACAATTGTACATGGAAAGTTACTAAAGAAATCCCAAAAAATCAATTCGGTGAATAGGAATCCAGAGAAGATCTCGGGAGTCAGAAGATTTCCAGTTGTAGCACCTTTCTTTTCGCGTGGAAACTCCATTTTGACCAGTCGACCTTAAGATTTAATTTCGGTCACACACAACTTCTAGTTTAGGCATCAGAATTCAAATTCGACTGGTCAAACTCTAGTTTTGACCGATTGAGATTATAATTATATAATATCTTCCTCTGTTCTACTCCATCTCAACTAGTCGAAAAGGTTTCGATCAGTCCATTTAATAGCATCTAAAGCTTTAAGAACCTCAACAGGTCGAAATAGCCATTTCGATCGATCCAAATGGACTCTTTCTTCTTCTGGGAAACTCTTTACTGAGCGATCTCAACCGGTCGAGATTGCCATCTCGATTGGTCGAAATGACCATGAAGTCTTTCTTTCTGGGCAACTCTTTACTGAGTGATCTCAATCGATTGAAATGACCATGCAGTCTTTCTTTTGAGCTAGTTTCCTTGGATTTTCTTGTCGATGCTTTGAGTTTCTCTTAACTTTGCTCTTTTAACTTGTATTAGGTTTATCCGGCCTTTGTACCTGTTGCAACACAACACAAACTGAAAGCACACATTAGTAGTTAAGTGAGGGCTAACAAGGCCGATATTTGGTATAATTTATACCAATTTGGAGACAGATCAATATATATATATATATATATATATATATATATTATTGATGAATGACATTTGGAGAATTTGCCCAATCCAACATTCAGCCTTCATTACTTTACAATTCCCACATGTGATTTTAAAATTCTGATATGAATTTTAAAAGTGTAATACTAGCAAGTGCAGGAATCGTACCATAGAAAATAGGTGCAGAGTACGAGGTCGATCCCACATGGATTTTAAATAGATTTTTAAAAAGGAATAAACTATCAATCACAGAATTCCCTAGAATTACTACAATATTAATCTAGCCTAACAAGTTCAATGAATGTAAAGGAAGAATAAATTACACAAGATAATATTACTTAAAGAAAAACAGGGATATTTAGGATATAAAATCCTCCCATCCGTGGTTATCATTCATTAGTTCAGATCTAAATGGTGAAATATTAGAGATGAAAAATGATATAAAGATTAACATCAATTAAAACTTTATGGAAGATTAAAGCAATTAAATCGGTATAAAAATCTAAGGTAATACTTTTCCAAATCCACTAGTGAAAAGAACCAAAACATTCACTGTATTAAAAATAAATCTAATTACAATGAATTAATGACTCTGATTTTTACATGAAAATCAAGATTAGGGTACGTACTCATAGATCTAAGATCATGAGAAAAGCATGACTAGTTCCCATATCTCGGATTGATGTTTAGATCCTGAAAACGGAAAAAGCATATAAGCATGAAAATCACATAGGCGTCTACTAACATCCTAACCATAGGTCTAAATTCATGGATGAATCCCTCATATGGGATTCATTAGATCCTAAAACTCTAGAATTTTAGTCACACATTTCAATATAAAAATTACAAATAAATAAAATAAACTGAAAATAATTCATTAAAATATCCAATTCGAGTCTCCAACTTGATCCACAAAGTAGCTTTAATCAACGCGCTATGATTGTGTCGAAGACAATTGTTAATCTACTTTCTGAAAAGCTAAAGAATGATAAGAGAAAAAGAGAAGACTTAAAAATCTAATGTACAAAAAGAGAGAGCCTCCGAAAAGAAAGAGATAAAAAACCCTAACTCTAACTCTTACTTTTATGGGGTCTTATTTCGAAACCCTAACTCCTTGCCAAAACACTAAAATCGATCGATTGATTCTCAATTTCGTCGATCGATTTAAGACAGTTCTGTCATATTCCAAATCACTTAAAATCAATTGATCAATTTTGGACATAATGAACAACACAATTTCTTCTTTAAGTCTCGATCGATCGATCTCTTTTGCACGATTTTTTCTTCTTGATACTCTCTTGGTTCTACATTACGGCGTATGTCGTCTTTATACTCCTTTGTACTATTGAATTGATCCAAAGTTCAAAATCTCCTGAAATCATTAAAACTCTACAAAAATTGTTAGATTACTCTCATCGAACGGCTAAGTGTACATCTTAGGGTGTGAAATATAATCATATTTCAACACTTATCACACCCCCAAACCTATACTTTGCTAGTTCTCAAGCAAAGACAAGGGAAAAAATAGCATGAAAAGTAAACTAATATCCTAAAAAAAATAAAGGCCACTTTCGTAAGGAACACGGTTGTATTTAGCGTTTGCAGTAAGCCTTTAAACCGTTAGGTGATCCCTAGTGAAAGAGTTTTGTCACCTGAGGGTTTACAGTGAAGTTACCTATAAATTTTCAAAATTTTCAAACCATCGGTAAAATTAAGTTTTCAAAACATGGGTTGCATATATATACAACTTTTAAAACACAAAACCATTAATTGCTTCAACATATAAATTCTCAATTTTAAACATCAATGTCATGCCAATCATACTCACATCTATTCAAATTAGCTTAACGCTCAAATTTTTAAGTAACTTACCCATTCATGCCTAAACATGTAGTGTGTGCATACCAAAATTAAGATCCATATATCTAAGAACTAATTCAAACAATAAATCATTGGATCTCATGTCTTAATTCAATCCTCACCATGATATATTCTCTCAATAAAAGCACTCTGAAAATGAGTAAATTTTTACACACATGTGAGTGATCAACACCAAGCAACTAAATAATATCGCACATGTGCAAAGGTCTGTTTTTGGCTTGTAATGGTGCTTAGGTAAATGATATGAAAGAAAGGAAGTTGGGATTCAAAGCTTCTGAGAAATTAAAAAGGAAACTAACTTTTGATTTTATTCTTTTTCACTTCTTTTTCTTTTCTAATTTCTCTTTTCATTTTCTTAATACTTTTCTTTTTCTTAATTTCTTATTCTTTTGAATTTTATTTTATTGAGACACCTCATTTTTTATGCTTTTTTTTCAAATTTTTTTTTATTTTTTTCTCCAATTTCATCTAATTTTTTACTATATACTCTTACGTAAACACCACAACTCGATATCTCTCCACTTACTCTTTTTTCATTCACTCTCATCCTCTATTCCTAATTTCTCAAATATAAGAAGGGTAAGGCTAAATTTCATAAATGGCTTTGGAGTAAAGGTTAACGTGGCTTATCAAAGAATATATAAAGGAAAAATTTTCACTAGGCACAAAGGGGTATTAGAAAGATAAAATTATATGAGGTGGAGCATTTTAGGCACAAACGAGATAATGATGACCTTCAATCATATCCTCAAAAGATGGTATTCTTATATATTTGTCTTAAGCAAACGTAGCGCATGTTCTAGCATAATAATATGATTTTGTTTTCATACAGAGTCACAAGTCAAAGTAAAAAATATATGAGAATATGGAAAAATTATTTCGTATTCAAAGAAAACATCGAGTTTATGGAAACACTCATCGAAAATGGATATTGGCTCTAAAGCTCACCAGATTTAGCCTCCACTAAGAACCTAAGATTCAAAGTTCAAATGGGTTCTTTGATTTCTAAATCCTATTATATTATAGGTGCAAAAGAATCTAAGCATAAATATAAAAATCATCTGAAAAGAAAATATCACATTAAATTTCATTATCCTAGATATAAGTATTCAAGATATGATATCAATGTTATTAAAATCAGATTCACATGCATCATCAATTAAGGTTTGAAAATTACGACAAAATAGCATATGACGGCTCAAAATGCTCCAAAAAAATAGGTTTGAAGGGATCCAAAAGATTAGAAAATCAATATAAAGCATTGGTCTACCAAAAGATGAGTATAATTACAAATAAAGAGAAATCAACCTACCCACCAAGCAATATATGTGCATATCCAAGCATCCTCACTACATAAAAACGAATGACAACAATAGAGATGGGATTATCAATACTAACAAAATATTACCAACATAATACTATCATAATCATAATCAACCATAAAAACGAGTGTATACAAACATTTTTTTTTTCTTATTTATTATTATTTTTTTTTAAAAGAAAATGTGAAACTAATCTACAAGGTGTAATGAGTTTCCGAGTCCACCACGATCCCAAATTTGCATGAAAAATTTTCTAAGAAGGATCAGTGACTTATTTAATAGTCCCTATATTTTTATTATTAGGGACTTGGTTGCAACCTCATGCTGTGCCCACGTTTCACCAATATGGTCCATCTCTAACTTTTCAATCTCTATCCAGTACTTTTCATCCACAGGATCGCACTCTTGATTCAAATCCACTAGCCATTTTTTGGCCTTCTATTAATTGTTTATATATTCAATAAATGGACAACAAGTTAGAAATTTCTATTTCTCCCCCAAGCTGAATTCACATTCATCAGAAAAAGTTATGTCTCTCTTATCAGGTGCTATAAGGGTGTCATTTTTTTACCTCCCGACTCAATTTGATTTTCAATTCCTTCTTCAATATCAATATCACTCTATTGCATTTCTTTTTTCTCCACACTCACACTACCTCAACGTTCGTTATGCCAATCTCGAGTGTAGTGACCAATTGGTCATGCTCATATTCCTGAAAGAAATCAGAGGGGCCCTCTCGAAGATATTCTTCATTTAGATCGGTGTCAATAAAGGACTCCTTTATACCATCCTCATTTTACAAGCACTTGGCCAACTGACTAACTTGAGACTCTAACCTAGAAAGTGTCTGATTTATGGTGTGCATACAACTTTTTAAATATTCTTCGGAGGAAGAAGAAGTTTGGATTGATGCATATAGTTATGTATCTTGAAAGTAGTGTTTGGTGTGAAAACTCATAAGGGAAGTTGTTGGGGTAAGAACTCTGATCCGAGTTAGACATCATATCACAATTAAATATTGATTAATCCCCTATATGTCATTGGGTTGACTCTTCCAGTCATAGGTGTTCCAAACTGGATTTGGGTAGACTTGTTCAGAGTAGAGATTAGGAATGTTAAGGGGACACATAGATGCAATGTGCATCGGATTTCCACAAATAGCAAATGATTCTGAATTGAACCCATGCATTGACATGAGAGTTTACTGATAGCTCCAACAATTGTTTTTATTTTTATTTTTTAAAGTCTAGTAGAAAGATTGATTTAAACCTAGAAATTTCCTAAGACCAATTTCTAATTCCTAAAGGTTTCTATTTGCAATCCCTGACAACAGCGCTAAAATCTTGATGTGAATTTTAAAAGTGCAATACTCGCAAGTGCAGGAATCGTACCGTTGTAAACAGGTTCATTGTACGAGGTCGATTCCACGAAGATTTTAAATAGATTTTTAAGAAGGAATAAACTACCAATCACAGAATTCCCTAGAATTATCACAATATTAATCTAGCCTAACAAGTTCGATGAATGTAAAGGAAGAATAAACTAAACAAAATAATATTACTTAAAGAAAAACAGGCAAGGTTTAGGATACTAAATCCTCCCATCCTAGTTATCATCCTTGAGTTCAAATCTAAATGGTGGAATATTAGAGATGAAAAATGACATAAAGATTAAAATCAATTAAAACTTTAGGAAAGATTCAAGCAATTAAATTGGTATAAAAATCTAAGATAATATTTTTCCAAATCCACGAATGAAACGAACCAAAATATTCACTGTATTAAAAATAAATCTAATCACAATGAATTAATGACTCTAATTTTTGTATGAAAATCAAGATTAGGGTACCTACTCATAGATCTAAGGTCATGAGAAAAATATGACTAGTTCTCATATCTCGGATTGATAATTAGATCTAAATTCATGGATGAATCCATCAGATGGGATTCATTAGATCCTAAAAATAAGAATTTTAGCCATATATTTCAATGTAAAAATTACAAATAAATGAAATAAACTGAAAATAATTCATTAAAATGCCCAATTCGAGTCTCCAACTTGATCCACAAAGTAGCTTTAATCAACGTGCTATGATTTTATCGAAGACAATTATTAATCTACCTTCTAAAAAGCTAAAAAATTATATAAAAAAAAGAGAAGATTAGAAACTAATGTTCAAAAAGAGAGAGCCTCCTAAAAGAAAGAGATTAAAAATCCTAACTCTAACTCTTGCTTTTATAGGATCTTATTTCCAAACCCTAACTCCTTGCCAAAGTACTAAAATCAATCAATTTATTCTCAAATTTGATCGATTGATTTAAGACAATTCTGCCGTATTCCAAATCACTTAAAATCGATTGATCGATTACAAGTTTCAATCGATCAATTTTAGACAGATTGAACAATGCAATTTCTTCTTTAAGTCTCGATTGGTCGATTTCAAAATCGATTGATCGATTTCAAAATCGATCGATCACTTTTCCCTGGTTTTTTGTGCTCGATGCTCTCTTGGTTCTACATTTCGGCTTATGTCGTCTTTATACTCCTTTGTGCTATTGAATTGATCCAAGGGTCAGAATCTCCTGAAATCATTAAAACTCAGCAGAAATCGTTAGATTTCTCTCATCGGATGGCTAAGTGTACATCTTAGAGTGTGAAATATCATAATATTTCAACACTTATCAAATTCCCGAGATCCAATATGAAAGTGTCAAAACTTCCTTAAACCTCTTCCCAAATTATGAAATGATAAAAATGCCCTTGCATTTTGAAAAATAGACATGTAAAAAACTAGTGAAACCCCTCCGGAATTGGTTTCAGATTCCAATGCAATCTCCAGTGCTACAGAAAGCAATTTCTAATGGATCGATTTAGTCTTCGGCACTACAGAAAGCGATTTCTGACTGATCGGTCTATAATAGAATGCTATGGTACGTAAAACGCCGATGCAATTTATTGTAGATCGATGTGATCTATAATGGTCAGTCAATATTTGGTCATTTGTGAAAGATTCCATAGCACCCTATGGTTTTTGAATTTATGAATGCCCTAGTGAGTTTTTTAAATGTAAAATCTTCATTCATAGTTCACAATAAGTAACTTACCTTTCTGCCTATTCACATATCAATGATTTTAGGCTTCTGAAGACCATCTCAACTTTTCAACAACTGGAGGAACATATCTACATGGGGATCAACTATTCTATAGCCCAAATCTATCTATACGTGGGTAGAAAGTCAAATTCCTTAACTTAAACTATAAACAAAAAAATTTATTTTAAAAAAAATTGCAAGTTGGAAAATCCTAAATCCATAAACGAATCAACTACACAGTCACCAAATTTTTTGAATATTTGAAAAAAAATTGTGAATAATTCGGGAATTTAAGGTTGTACAAATTGATCACGAATTATTCTCGAATTTATGAAAAATTCGCGTGTTTTTAAAATATTAGCGAATTTTGGGAATAATTCCCACTTAAATCATGTTTTTTCCAATGAAGCTCGACTTTTAATATTTCTTAAATTATTTTTTATACTTTTTAATCTTTTTTTTTTTTTTTTTCTCCAATTTCTTTTTAAATTTTTCACCCACCATGCTAGATTTTACCATTTTTTCCGAATGAATTATTGTCGAACCCGACTTGGTGACTACATCTACAAATGACCATTAATTCATCAACATGGTCTATGATAGATGTGATCTATTATAGATAGAACCAGACTATTATATATTGTAATATTCTATTATATATAGACCACTGGGAATCCCTTTACGTTGCTTCGGAGACTGCTTTGGAATCCGAAACCCGTTCGGGAGTGTTTACACTATCTTTTATTTTTGTCTGTTTTTCAGACATTTGTGTCATTTTGTAACTTTGAAAGAGGTTAATGGTAATTTTGGCAGTTAGGAGTTTTTGAAATCATATACGACAATTGACAATTAATGAAGACTGAATACTGGATGTGGCAAATTGTCCATGACATTTTAATGATATTCCTTGTATGTTTGAAACACAATTGCATGTTCTTCGAACACAATTCAGGTTATCTCCCTCTAGTCAATTTTTAAAATTTTTTTAATTTTCTCTCTTTTTTTTTTCTCTCTCAATTTTACTGTTTTTACTAGGTTTCCAACAAAAAATTTGCCCATTACCATGGTCAATTATTCGACATTTGATAAATAGCAGCAAATTCTGGTCATTTATTATTGGGATAATGGCTCCCGATCGACATTTAAACACCAAACTGGTGTTTAAATGATCTTACACCACTCCAACAAAAAATTTGTAATCAATCTAAATTGTCTAAGTGGCAATCTATCATTGGTATGTCCCAACCTAAAGAAACAAATCTATAAATGGACATGAATCATCTGATGGATGGACTTTAATATCAGCCATAAAAACTAAAGCCAAGGGTTGATATTATAGTCCACAGATCGGATGGTTTAAATCTCTCTAAAATACAATTTTTGGGTCGATAGCACTTCAATCTATGATCTATCCCTTTGACGGTATGGATCACCCACATCTTAAACCCTTAATGGTGTATGATCATTAAACACCATTTGTCTTTTAAATGGCGAACAGGAGAGTCGGGTCCTTTACTATTAAAGTAGCTTCATTTTCAATCTAAGATTCTTCCTTCTCAACCCAAGATTCTTCTTGCTTTGAATCAGATGATGGAGATTCGAGATCCATGTTTGATGTACACAAATGATCATATTCATTTTTTTTGGATGTGTGGCAAGTGAAATCAAAACCGTACCGTCTGTTGGTAGGCCCATGATTTCAAGAACAATTATGTTGAAGATCTGGGATGAAAACGATCCCCATCGCCTGATTAAAATCCGTCAATGATGTAATCAAGTGGAACCTTGGTTGAGAAGGAAGAATCTTGAGTTCTAAAAATACCACCATTCTAAAAGGCCCTTCATTCATCTATATTTACAAGTCATGCGATTATAATTTTCCACCATTCTAAAAGGTCTTCCGTTCACCTTTATTTACAAGTCATGCCATTATAGCTTTACCACCACCATTCTAAAAGGAGTACCTTTAAATCCACCCACAAAGTCTTTGAGTTCACCCATGCTGAAACACATCGATTGCATTGAATCAGATGATGGAGATTGTTTATCGTCCCAATATTTAATGAGATCGATCTTTAGATCATAGGTGTACCATTAGACCGTCGGGATCAAGGATCATGGTAGTGCCCTCAATCTCTACCAGAAATCAGTGCATGTTCACTTGGATCTAGACCATAGATTTTATTCCTCTGGTCAATAAAATATATGCAACAGTCCATACAAAAGTAGTTGATGAATGATTATGATGTCTAATACATGCAATTTCCAATATATGGTTCATAAAAGAAGTGGCCAATTGATTGGACGGTTGGGATCAAGGATCAAAATATCGGTTTCGTTCATGCCTGAAACCAAAAATTTGAATAAAATTTTCAGCCATAATTTTGAATTTTGGTCGAAATTTCAACCGAAAATTTTATTGTCATACATAATTTGACCGAAATTTCAGGAGTTGTTTTCGTTTCGGTGAGGACCAAAACCGATAAATTTTGGTCGACAATATGAATTATCGGCCAAAAGTTTGACACACGATTGGGGGTTCCACTTGTACAATAATTGGAGATTAATGATGACACTAGCACAAGAGGTTTTCAACCCGTCAGGTCAACTCGATGGGTCAAAGTCAAACGACCTGACCCGTCATAGGTTTGGGCTTGGGTTCAGATTTCCAAGTCCCAACCCATTAGGTCGGGTTGAAAATGCTGACTCATTTATGTCCAAGTTCCACTCAACCAATGAATTGTTTATTATTTAATTCCCAACAACATTACTCATATACCCAATATAAAAAATCTGATTTTTTGCATATACCCCCCTGAGATATGCCGATATTGCATCAAACCCCCTGAGTTATGAATATTTATTCTGCAGCTCTTACTTTTGTGTTTCTGTTTCATATACCCCCCTGACGTTAACTAGCCGTGAGTTTATGGACGGAATGATTATTTTGCTTTTAATGAAATCAATACACTAAAAATACCACCATTCTAAAAAGCCCTTCATTCGTCTATATTTACAAGTCATCTCATTAAAGTTTTTCCTTTATTTACAAGTTATGCTATTATAGTTTACCACCATTCTAAAAGGAGTACCTTTAAATCCACCCACAAAATCTTTGAGTTCAGCCACGCTGAAACACATCAACTGCATTGAATCAAATGATAAAAATTGTTTATTGTCCCAATCTTTCATGAGATCGATCTTTAGATCATGGGTGTACCATCAGACGGTCGATTTTTTATTTCATGAGGTATACACCCATAAAAGTGACCTTAAAATCAATTTTAAGCTTGCACGTGATGTTAAGGTCACTTTTCTAAAATGTGTGTCACATGAAATAAAATACTGACCATTTGAAGATACGTCGATAATCTCAAGATCCATCGTGTGAAATATTAGGAGGATAAATGATCTCCATCGTTCGATTCAATTCAATCAACATGTTTCAGCGTGGGTGAACTCAAAGATTCGGTGGTGGATTTAAAGGTACTCTTCTAAAAGGCACTTCATTCACCCATCAAATTCAAGACCCATCAGATGGGTGATTCATCCATTAAAGCACACCAACGTTTGGACGAATTCTCATCTGATTCGTCCAGTTGGGTGCTTTGAACCCAATCTAATGGCCCAGTTTTATGCCCCACACAGTTTAAATCGGGTTGGGTCTGGGGCCAACTAGGCAGGATTGCTTTCAGTCGAGCCCTGCCCAAGCCTAATGAAAAAATGAGGAGCCTACATTACAAGAGCCTAGCTGGGCCCTCTCTCCTAGATCGGATGGCTTGTCAAGGTTTTTTCCAGGCCCAATGAGCCCATTCGTTAAAGCTATCAATAGGTTGCTCTTATCAGTTTAGTTCACTTCCCTAGCTTCTATTTGACTTTAAAGCATGAGGGCTGGGCTTGGGCCAACACTTTAAGCCTAAAATTAAACGAGCCAGACTCAAGGCCTTAGACCCATAGGTTTCACATATATGGCATGTAGATTGAGTGATCACTTCAATATTTTATAATCAGAGTAGGTCGGACTGAGGCTCGACTATGAATTGGGCCTAATGCCTTGGTCCGAACTTGGATTGAATTGGACCGCGTCTTGCCACGGGCCAACCCGTCCATTTATCCTTTAAGTAGTTGTGTTTGTTCGGGTCGGGTTGCATTCAAGTTGGGTTTGAATGACACGATCTTTAATCAAACATAAAAATCAAGCCCTACCCCACTCATTTAATAATCGGGTCAGGTTGTCAGCATGCCTAACTATTAGCCCAAACGTTGGTATGCTTTGATGGGGGAATCGCCCATCTGATGGGTGAATGAAGGGCCTTTTAGAAGAGTACCTTTAAATCCACCCATAGAATCTTTGAGCTCACCCATAAAGAAACACATTGATTGAATTGAATCGAACAATAGAGATCATTTATCCTCCAAATATTTCACACGATGGATCTTGAGATTATCGGTGTACCATCAGACGGTCAGTGTTTTATTTCATATGGCACACATCTTTAAAAAGTGACCTTAACATCATGTGCACACTTAAAATTGATTTTAAGGTCACTTTTATGGGTGTGTACCTCATGAAATAGAAAACCGACCATTTGATGGTACACCCATGATCTAAAGATCAATCCCATGAAAGATCAGGACGATAAACAATCTCCATCATCTGATTCAATGCAGTTGATGTGTTTCAGCGTAGCTGAACTCAAAGATTTTGTGGGTGGATTTAAAGGTACTCCTTTTAGAATGGTGGTAAACTATAATGGCATGACTTATAAATAAAGGAAAAACTTTAATGGCATGACTTGTAAATATAGATGGATGAAGGGCCTTTTAGAATGGTGGTAATTTTAGAATATTTGCTTCATTAAGGGCAAAATAGTCAGTCCATTCATAAACTCACAGGCTAGTTAACGGCAGGGGCATATATGAAACAGAAACACAAACACAAAAGTAAGGGCTCCATAATAAATACCCATAACTCTGGGGGTTTGATGCAATATCGGCATATCTCGAGGGGGAATATGCAAAAAAACCCTAAAAAACCACCAAAAGTTTAGATACCCAAAATTAAAAATCATTCCAAAATTTGGTTATTAATCTACGAACATGTAGATTGAAGGTTTCCTTTACAAGAATAATTGCATGGTTTGCCACAAATCCTCCATTGGTTGAGTATTCGTCCAAACGTTGAGTTACTTTAATGGGGGAATCACCCATCTGATGGGTCTTGAATCTGATAGGTGAATGAAGGGCCTTTTATAAGAGTACCTTTAAATCTACCCACCGAATCTTTGAGTCCACTCACGCTGAAACACGTTAATTGAATTGAATCAAACGATGTAGATCATTTATCCTCCCAATCTTTAAGGAGATCGATCTTTTAGATCATGGGTGTACCCTCAGATGGTTTTTTATTTCACGTGACATACATCTCAGAAAAGTGACTTTAATATCACGTGCACACTTAAAATTGAGTTTAAGGTCACTTTTATGGGTGTGCACCACATGAAATAAAAAAATCGATCGTCTGATGGTACACTCATGAGCTAAAGATCGATCTCATGAAATATTAGGACAATAAACAATCTCCATCGTCTGATTCAATGCAGTCGATGTGTTTCAGCATGGGTGAACTCAAAGATTTTGTACGTGGATTTAAAGGTACTCCTTTTAGAATGGTGGTGGTAAAGCTATAATGGCATGACTTGTAAATAACGATAAACGAATGACCTTTTAGAACACTGAAAAACTATAATAGCATGACTTGTAAATATAGATGAATGAAGGGCCTTTTAGAATGGTAATATTTTTACAATATTGGTTTCATTAAGGAAAAAATAGTCGTTTCAGTCCATAAACTCATGACTAGTTAATGGTAGGGGGGTATATGAAATAGAAACACAAAAGTAAAGGCTGCAGAATAAATACCCATAAGTCAGGGGTTTGATGCAATATCAGCATATCTCAGGGGGGGGGGGCATATGCAAAAAACCCTAATATAAATGTGGAGACACTATTGCATTAAGCATCTTTATATCTTGCCCTTTAAATCCGATGGCTAAGATGAAGCTTCCACTTCGCTTAAGTCGTCCAAATACCAAGTCTTTCCTTTAACGGATAACTCTAATTAACTGATGTGAATCAAATAATGGAGATCGATTTTCTTTTCAATCTTTCACATAATGGGGCTTGAGATCAATGGTGTACCATCAGACGATTAATTTATGGCCTGTGGCATATATCCTAAAAAAGCGATCGAAAACTATGGGGCACACATCATACTCAAACATGATTTTCGATTACTTTTTGGGATGTGTTATTTGTACCACGTGCAATAAAAATTGATTGTCAATACACTCATGATCCCTAGATCTATGATTGGGACCAAAACTATGGTCTATTGTGGTCAACTATTGAATCAGATAATAGCCTTTGACTACATTTAATTACACGATGAAAATTATGTTTCATACTAATCTTTTGTAGTTAATATCTTTAAATCATAGCTTCCAAATCAACCAGATTTGTCAAATTATGAATTTCAAACCGTTTATAGATAAATTGATTTAAGAGTATAGCTATAAATAATCATTCAAGAGTCAACACCTAATGAACGGTTTTAGATTCATGAATTTAATGAGAGAAAAAAGTGTTACAGCTCAAAAGGCCACCCCATTAATAAGGCTAAGCCCACCGTTGGGCTGTCTCGGTGGCCAGGGCCACACTACTACGTAACGGGTCTTCCTTCTTCCTTCGTTTAGAAGAAAAAGGGTAAGAAGCGTTGTTAAAAGCAAACATTTTTTTAGCTCTTCGACAAAAATGGTCTAAGATATGCACAGATTTCATGCCTCAAATCCGTAATTGGGGCTTCTCCTGCAATTTTTCCGGCTGGTTTTTCGGCAGAGAGATCGGAATCTAATCGTGCGGGAGTTGAGAAGGGGAATCCATGCGCCCTTGGAATTGAATTCGGATTTTTTTGGCATATCTCTAAATGTGTTGTGAATAAATAATGTGTGACACACATACACACACACGCATATATATATATATATATATATATATATATATATATATATATATATATATATATATATAAGTGGACCTTGGTTTAAGGGTAATTTGGTCTTAATACCTGCGAAAACAAAATTTTGACAGAATTTTTTTTTTTGCTTTTAGATAGCAGTAAAGGATAAAAATGAAAACTTTTTTTTGCTTTTAGATAACAGTAAAGGATAAAAATGAAATAATGTACATAGTTTCGGGGGCCATACTCCCTACACAGATGTCTAAATCTAGAAACCTACCAGTACAAAAATAATTGGCTTGAAAATGCAAGCACCTTTACTTCAGGGGCATACCCCCTACACAGATAACTTGTTTTTTTTCATAAGACCTACACAGATATCTAAATCTAGAAACCTACGAATAGAAAAATAATTGCCTTGAAAATGCAAGCATCTTTACCAGTTGGAGAATAACCTCGACTCCATAAAATTCTCCAAACTAAATAAATAAATACACAAAGAAAGGACTCAACTCTGGTGATCATCATATAAACCTAAATTTAGTGTTTAAATGATCTTACCCTATTAAAGGTGTAAGATGTTAGTAATCTAAATCGTCAAAGTCATATCTCAATTATTAAACATCAATGGCCTCAAAAATCACATTTTTTAAGAGATTTGAACCATATGATCAATCCAATTGGTGAACTTATCTTAGAGTGCAGTCCGCTGAAAAGCGTGATTCTTTAACTTAGATATGTTCAAATGTATGTCTAGTCAAAAATATATTAGAGGTGTGGAGGGCTCAGGGGAAAGGTTGACAATAATGCAACCTTGAGGTCGCACTCAACAAATTTAATCCCACCTGACTTTGAAAATAAAAAAATATGTTTCAATGATAAGCTGTAACTTGGACTATTTAAATTGATCAAAGATGTAGGCCATATATCATAATAGTAAAGCGTACCTTAATTATGCACTATCGAAATTGCATCTTAATGGTGTAAGATCAATTAAACAACATTTTTGGTTTTTTAAACATCAGCCCCAATCCATTATTTTATAAATAAAATAGAAGTCTTACCTTACAATCATTTAAGAAAAGGATGGCTTTACTCGCAATTGACAAATCTTCAGGCGCTCTAGGCAGGGGTTGCAATAACAGATTTAGAGTTGTAAATATAATAACATTACAGTTTATTTTATTTGTAATTCTCAAAACTTTAGGCGCAATCCACTTGCAGCTCGTGTTGAAAGATCTGTGGGATGCAGATAAAGCGACACTTAAGCAAAATCTAAGGAGATCTAAGTAGGGTTTCTTCGTTGGTCGGTTCCTCTCAAACTTTTAAGGAGGCTTTGACCTCGTGGGTGCGAATAAAGGACCTTTTTTGCTTCTTTAGCGTGTTGGGGAGCATGTGGCCCTCTTAGCTTTTTGTATTGTAAAGCCACTTGGGTGAATTTTAGGACGGCCATGCTACTCATATAATCTTATACTTTGTCTGATTGAAAGCCATGCCTTATTTTGTCAGCTATTTTGTTAGCTTCTCCTTCAACCCCTCGCTTGCCTTTCTTCTATGTAAGTCGGCTTTAAAAAGTTGGGTACCTTTATTAACACCCACCAAATTATGTAGGGCACATATGTAAAAAATTATTAAATGCTATGATTTAAATGATTGAGATCATTTTTTACTCAAAATTTTCAGATCTTGATATCATGGGTGTATTATTATATGGTCAATTTTTTATTTCACAAGGCACACATTCCAAAAAAGTGACAAAATATGTGACATATGTCACACTATAAACTGATTTTCAAATCACTTTTTGGGATGACATATTACGTGGAATAAAAAACTGGCTGTCTGATGGTGTGCCGATGATCTCAAGATCCCTTTTGTAAAAGATTTGGGTAATATTAAAAAAATCTCTATCATTTAATTCAAAACAGTCAATAATTTCTGGCCTAGGTGCCCACAGAGATTTGGTGGATATTAATAAAGCTACCCTAAAAAGTTTCGTTAGCATATTTGTACCACGTGCAGCCATGGGCCATGTTCTGTGCCGACTTTGAGGGGCATGCAGGTCTAGGGTCCCTTCGTAAACTGAGGGCCTTACAAAAGTCCACATAGCACACAAGCCCGTGCCGGGTGCATGGTCCACTCACCATATGCCGATTGTAAAAAGCATCCATCATCATTAACTAATAAAAGAAAGAAAGATACTTTATTGCTCATCCGGCCGGGTTAAGCCGGGTCCCTGAACAATGTAGCCCGACCCCACGGGCGAAGGTTAGTCCCTAACCCAGACCTAAGTTAGGTTGGCGGTGGTTAAGTTTTGGGATTCTCGTTTATTATTATTTCTTTAAAAAAATTGTAAAAAAAAATTGTTGAAGATAAAATTATTTGGAAAATGAGAAAAGAAAACCCTATTCACATTACCAAATATTTTTACAACTATATGTCCCATGAATCTAGTAATAATATTGACGATTTTTTTTTTTTTTTCAATTAATATTGGCGATTATTTAATTATATATATATATATATATATATATATATATATATTATAGACACAGACATTGGGTTAGCAACATGGGTTGCACAACACCTTTGTATCATGTGGGTGCTACATGACACCTAATCCGGAGATCTGGTGCCAACGGAATATGCAAGATGGATCAAATCCACCTCCCACAAAATAAAATAATTTGAAAAAATATCTTATCTACTGTTCAAAATCTGATCAAAGTTTGTAAAAATTCAACGCCCCAAATATATTGGGCATCGCCCAATATTTGACTACGTTTTTGAAGGCCAATTTCTTTTAT
Organism: Chloranthus sessilifolius; assembly: GCA_021018995.1. Lineage (NCBI taxonomy): Eukaryota > Viridiplantae > Streptophyta > Magnoliopsida > Chloranthales > Chloranthaceae > Chloranthus > Chloranthus sessilifolius. The sequence continues at coordinate 85,349,487 of CM037592.1, forward strand.
TTATTTATTTAGATTACATACCGTGTGGCATGTGATCCAAAAATGAGTGTTTTTTAGGATCACATGCCAGGCACGGGTGTTGCAATCATGTGATCTTAGTCACTGCAGTAGTGTTGCAATCAACACTACTGCAGTAACATCCTTAAATTATATATATATTGTAGACACTCAAATTAGGCCTAAGGCTCGATCGACACATGCTTCGAGAGGGGGGTACCCCCAGCTTCTGAAAGTATTTTTCAAACCCTTAGGAATCATCTCAAAATTTTAGAACTTAACCCAACCCTTAGAGGCCAACCCCAACCTTTAGAACTCAACTCAAACCCGTTGAACTCGTTTTAAATCAACCTAAATAGTGGATGAAAAGAGGAGTTCCAAAGTTTGCATGGACAGTTGCCCAACCTGAGACCTATATCATTGGAAAGTAGAGGTTTTCAGCTTTCCAACGAGCCAAGAATCGTCTGATTCTGAGATGTAGATCAAAAGTTTATGACGAATTGCAGAACGCGGAGAAATGCAGGTTTCATGATTTAAAATCGTGACACTTTTTCGTAAATCGTGACCTCTTTTCAGAAAATCGTGACACTTTTTCGTAAATCGTAAACACTTTTCATAAATCGTAACATCTTTTCGTAAATCGTAGCCTCATTTTGAAAAATCGTGACCTCTTTTCAAAAAATCGTGACATCTTTTCAGTAAATCATGGCCTCTTTTCGTCAAAATGTGCCAACTTCATCCTCTCCAACGAACCATCCGAGATGACTTTTTTAGTTTTGATTTGTGGACTTTCCCAAACTTTAAAGAGGTTTTCTTTATGACCCTTATACCCCTATAAGGCTTTAGAATCACCTTTGTGTCATTTAAGTGACTATCTCATCATCCACCATTAAAACCCATTTTTTTACCTTATCCAAACCCTAGAAATCTGAGAAAATCTTAGATGACCCATTACCTAATTTCTAAACCAATTATTGAGTTAATCACTCACTAATTACCCCCAACTCTATAAATAGAGGCCCACACTTTCCTTGAGAGATAGTGACGTTCCGATCTTGGCGATTTTGAGAACCTCCTTGGTCCCTAGATTGACATTCTCAGTTTCTTCATCGATTCAGATAAAGCCATGCTTAAAATCGGCGTATTGCTCAAGGAGCCCATTGGGATGCTCTTCAATTAGGACCTCTTCATCCAGATCCCTGACTCCTACCTCTCCTTGTATTTCTACAGGAAAGAGGTCGACTTCACATTGGATGTGTTCTTCATTTAAGGCATCAATTTTCCTGCTTTTCTCAGGAATTTTAGAAGACAATATTTTTGGACTTTTCTATATTTTTTCTCTTTGTTTAAGGTTTTGCTTTTCTTCAGAGGTGGGCCTTTGGCAAGGCGGGTCTTTGTACATACATGGTATTGTTTGCCAAGGGCAATCCTCACTTTTTATAGGTTATTTTTTTTTGGTAAGCGGTGCCAAATTTCAGGCCATCAAAAGCTTCCAGAGTTAGGGGCATTGATGCCCAATTCCTTATTTGGCGCGTCACACCCTCACCTAATCTTGTGGAGGGGGTGGAATGAGATGGTTCACTAGGATCGACCTCCATCAAGTTTATCAGAGACTTGGCTTGAACCTGGTCATCATTTGTTATGACCGGCTTGGGGTAGGTTGGGATAGGCTGCTGTATGGGTAGGGGTATTTCCTCCTCGAAGAGTGACAACGAGGCAAAGTCTATTTTAATTTGAGGGGGAATGATTTGGGGGTTGGTTTCATGGATAACGACTCTTTTGTGAGGGGTTAGCTGAGTTGCCCCATATTGGTCAATCTTGATGACCCCTGCACTCACGAAGGTGCTTTTGATGTGAGGCCGTGAGCGTGGTTCGTCCTCCAGATCCATTCCTCTGGCTTTGGTGACGGTAGTGGTCTGGGCCTTTTCCTTGGATTCTTGAATTTCTTCTTCACTGGGCTTGTATCCTAACTCGAATTTTATCTATTGACCACCTTTGGCTTTGACTGGGTCTCTTATGCCTTATAATTGAGGGCCCAATCCTTTGCCTTTTTGGTAACCCCATTTCTAGAGCATTGCTACTGCTGCATCATTCCTCCTCCAATCTTTGTGATGATCTTTTCGAGGGGCTCCGGTGCCACTGCTGATACATCATTGGCCCAATGGTGAGCTCAAGATCGACTTCTCCTGTTATTTTCCTTCTTGTGTTATCAAACCCTCTGGCTCCTGTCTTGGTCGGCCAAAGCATGGGCGGATCGACCCCTATCTTGGTTGTCGTTCTCAGTGGACACACATTTAAAGCTAATCCATTGCCTATCAATACCAACGGAATTACCAAATTCCCAATTTCTATTGTGATATTAAGTGATCTGGAATGGTTTCCCCCTTTCATTGGAAGATCGACGTCAGAGAATGAGATGTCATTGGGAGCCAACACTTGTCAAATCATTTGTCCCACATTCTCTAGGGACACTTTATCGGATACATGGGCGTCTTCAGTGCCGCCATTAGGGCTTTGAAGTGTGGTGGAGACGTTATTAACAAGTCCCAGATAGTGATGTGGGTTACGGTTCTCCTTAATTGTGGTTCACCCAAGCCCTGTTGACCAAAAGTCAAAGGTCGAGTCAGAACTCTAACAACATATGCCCCATTTGAAAGCCCATATGTTAACTTTTTTTACCGAAATTTGGTATTTTAGCAACACTTTGATATGTTAGAATTTATGGGTTTTAAAGTTTCGCAAAAAGGCTTACCATTCGAAAATTAGAAATTTGACCAAATCGCAAAAAATCGGATTTTATTCTTGAACTGAAAAGTTGACTTTTTATTCTTTGAGATTTTTTATCCGAGATTATTTTAATTGAATTCAAATGGGGGGTATTTCGTTATTTACATGTAATATCTTAAGTAAATGGAAAAGAAAGAGTTAAGACATTTACGCAATTAGTCCAACTGGACTAGGCACAACCTTCTCTGCACTGCCTTAGGTTCCAAATTGCGCACAACTCCTAACGCGCGTAATTCGATTGCACATGATAACGCACGCGTGCAATCAATCCAAAGTTGGACTGGAACTGTATCTTCCTGAACTGCCGGAACTCTCGAATTACGCACATGGCTTCATACGTGTAATTTGATTACGTGCATGGTTCCATGCATATAATTAGTTCCATTCATATTGGAACTAGGACACCGGATGAGCCAGTCAGCCGGTCATACTCCAGTCGGCAACCGATCTCTAGTGAATTGCACTCCGTGAACCATGCGCACAATTCAATTATGTGTGAGACTATCTGCGCGCAATTGATTAATTATGCACCTGGCCACATGCGCGCAATTGTCTGTATAACTATAAAAACCCCCCTACCCCACATCCAAACTCACCAATTTTACTATTTTTTCTTCTCTTTCTCAGGCTTCTCCCTTTTAGAAAATTCGAGGTTCTCTCTGGGGCTTCCAAAGAAAGGGGTTAAGCTGCTTTCTAGACTTATAAAATTACAAACTATTATCTAGGAGCCGCAGGAAGTCGAGCTAGCGGCACTGGCCCGCTAGACTTGACTCTCGAAGGAGTATTCAAAGAGGGAGCGCTTATCTCTAGATCCTTAGGAAACCCCTGCACAAAATTCTTAGCCTAGAGCCAATTAGGTCCCTAACCTCTCTCAGTATTACAAATCAGTCATAGTCACCCCCATTTGCCCAAAGGAGCTTACGGAGGGTACCCGGGGGAACGAGGTCGATCCTCCTCAGCATAGCGGGCCAAAACCCCTTTTTTTTCTTAAATATATCCCCCTTAGGATTAGGAAACCAAACTAGCTAGAATCTTAGGCGACCCATCGCTGCTGGAGCCAACGTTCAGCAAAGGAGTCAACTTACACCCCACAGAGCGTGATCAGTGACGTGTTGTAGCGTCGATAAATATCTGCAGCTGGTGATCGCATCAACCCAAGTATTCTTCATTTAAAATTTGTCTTTTCCTTTCAGTATTTAATATTTTATAGTTTATTATTTTATCTCTTTCCGCCAAAGTCTACGTGGACCGAATTGGGCCACTTCTTCCGAGGGCCAAAAGGAACCCAGAAAAAGCGCGTACCAATAGACTGGCGATCGCGATAGGACACTTTTTGCTAGGGTTGCCCTAATTTAATTAGTTTGGTCTTTTTGTTTACTTTTTTTTGCTTTCCTTTTCACTTTACCTTTGCACACACTCACACTGCATACTCAGGTTTCAAAAAAAAAAAAATAATACTTTTAAGTGTCAGGCATCGGAAAATTAAACTTTAATGATATCGATCCATCCTCATGGGGCTCCCATAGTAATCCCGAGTATGACGTTGGGTCATCTCCATGGACAGCCCAGCGTCATGCTCGGATAAATATGGTTAGTGAGAGCGAAAAATACCCATTCTCTCCACAAAATACAAATCACAGCGACAGCAACAGAGAAGTGTTACTGAGCGAAGCTATCCCACTAGCCAAGTTGTGGACCACATTGCTAGTGCACTCACAAGAGGAAAAGAATCCGACATCTTGCTTAGGTCTCTAACCGACTTGTACAAAGCTGTAAAAGACTAGAGACAAATTACTCTGAAAAGCAGACGAGGAGAAAGGAAGTCGACTCCTCCGACTCCTGCAACACATAACACACGCACCCTTCGCACCTCCTACGACGACAACCACCAAAGACAACCCTCCCCCGAGACACCTAAAAACGATACCACGATAAACCTAGACGACCTCCCTCGATTTCTAGATGATTATATGACTAGGAAGGAGCGTTCTAAATGATCTTTTGGATTCGAAGAGTTCTGTCGGGACCTCGATTTCACAGGACCCACGGGCTTTAAACCGTCGAAATTCAATAAATACGACGGTGCGGGAAACCCAAATCACCACCTGGCCTTATTTTGCAACGATTATCGACCAATCCGCACTAATCATGGGCTCCTCATCCACTACTTTCAACGATCTTTAGAAGGAGAAGCCCTCGATTGGTTCCCTGCTCTGCCTCTAGCCGGAATTGAAACTTTCAAGGACTTAGCCGATAGATTCCTAGACCAATACCGACACCTGACTCACGAAGAGATCAGTCTCATTGACTTGATGAACAAAAAACAAGAGGACAATGAAGACTTCACAATATTCGCCAACCGTTGGAGGAGACTCGTTGTCCAAACTGGAAATCAGATAAGAGAAAACGATGCGCTAGATATTGTGATCAGCAATACCCGGGAGCCACTTAGGAGCACTCTCATTCTAAACAACTACTCCAATTTCTCTAGCCTCTGCGAACGCGCCTCACAAATAGAGCGTCGGTTGAAGAATGGAAATCTTAACCTCTCTACACTAACATCGAGCAGACCCTCTTCCAACAACCCTTAAACAAACACCCTAAACGAAACTCCAAGCCCCGAACAAATCAACGCGAAAAAAATAAACTACCAATACGCGGACCTGCACTCTAACCAGAACCAACATCTATACCCCAACCAATATGCAAACCCACACTATGACCAACACCTATACCCCGACCAAACCCAACGCCTATATCCTAAACACAACTCAATCCATACCCCAGCCAGGACCAAACCCAGTATCCCAACGCCACGCAAACCAACATCACTTTCTACAACCTGTTGTTTGATCAAACTCAACCCACATACGATACCATACACTCACTCACTCCTGCCCCATTCCACCCGTCTATCCTGATCCGGAGGATTGAACCCCCTTCTTACCATATCCATACCGTTGACTCACAACCAACTAACCCTATCCCGCGTACCTATAAACGCGAAATCACCTTTCACTCTGAACTAGTCACCAAGATCACTAAAATTCAACCTATCACCGAATTCACCCTTAAACTAACTTAATCCATCACCAAGCTCAAGGCACTTAACCCTAAACTAACCCAACCTATCACTGAAATCGCCGAACTCAGTTCCGGATCAACTCAACCCATCACCAAAGTCGACACACTTATCCCCAAACTAATTCAACCAACCTTTGAACTCGATGACCTACCTACCAATGAATCAATCCACATGCTCCCTCAACAAATACCCAAACAAACTCCACGATCAACCACTAAACAAGCCCACCTATCGGTTCTAAAAGTAATCCCCGAATCAATCTATGCATATACTGCGACACCATTCATACTTAAACCAATCACAAAGATAACTTTGAACCTAAACCCATGATTAAATCCGTTCTTAAAATCACTGGCCTTCTCACCCCCAAACCAACTCTCGGACCGATCACCCCACAAATTCTGAGACTAAACGTTGAACCTAAACCTGCAACCGAGCCCCTTCCTCAAATCGCTCGCCCCCTTACACTTAAACCGACGTCGAAACTCGAACCCCTTATCAGACACAAGACCGAAAACCTCACCCCATGAACTTTAGAATAGACCCTCGAATCAACTTCTATGCCCACCTCAAAACTTGAACTCACTACCGAACTTATCATCCCCCCGACTCCAAAATAAAAACCTGAACCCATTATCGAGCCTATCACCTCGCCAACTACAAAACTGAACCTCGAACCTAAACTTGTCACTAAACCTAAACCAATCATCGAACCCCAACCTATCATTAAACCTAAACCGATCACTGAATACAAACCTGACATTGAGCCTCAAACTATCGGTGAATCTAAACCTATCCTCGAACATGAACCTATCACCGAACCTAAACCCATGATCGAACATGAACCTGTCATCGAACATGAAACTAAACCTATCATTGAACTTAAATCAATCGTCGAACCAGACCCGAACCTATCATCGACCCTGCACCCATCCACAAGCTCGAACCCACCATCAAAGGCGAACTCGCCATCAAACCCGAACCCATCATCAAACCTTAACATGTCATCAAAATTGAGCCTGTTATCGATCATGAACCCGTCACTGAAACCCAACCTATTCCTACGACGCCAACTCCACTCACCTTCGAGCCAACCACTGAACCTATCAAAGAACCGATCATCCTTCCCGCTCTCAAAATCAAACCAGACATAAATCTTACGACCCCGATTAACATCCAAATCAACATGCCACCTAATCCTCAAATCTGGTCAAAACAAGAAATCAACATCACAACTAAAATCGCTTCTAACCTCTAGACCCGGGTTTCCATAGACCTCACAATCAAAACCTTCATAGAACACCAAAAAACAATAAAATCGCCACATCAAACAGATGACACTGAACTTCCCAAAAAAATTATAAACAAAACTCTACAATAACCTCGCGATAAGCCCAAAGTACGCATCAAACAAAACAAGCATAATCAAACAAAACTAAACCTCCCCACCCTAAGGAAAGGTCCCCCTTGGCCTACACCATCACATCTCCTCCTCTTACTTTACCTTTGCCTTTCCCTATCATTACCCTTACAACACCACCATCCCTCTCAATGGATTTCAGTCCAACTTCACTTGCAGACAACTTTTCAACAACCCGTAAATCACCCCGAAAAACACCCTAACAATTGTAAGCTCTAACTCTACGAGATGCCTCACCCTATCAAAAAATTAAAGAATGTCCCTCCTGACAAGGAGCCTCCGACCATAAAAGACTTATCAAAAGAAGAAGTTAAAAGATACCACACCTATTTCAGCAAATCTCATATCATCCAAAACACAAACCTAAACATAACATCTCTCTCATCCCAGATCAATCAGATCGAGAGGGATCTAGGACTCCAAAACTAATCACCCAACTCTCACCCTTCCATCTGAACCTCTGAGTCAATCTTCGCTTAAGGAGCCGATGTTGTACCATAACGCAATAATAATAACAAAAAAATATAAAAAGTATACAGAACAAAAAAAATAAATATATATATATATATATATATACATATATATCGCCTAGCAATATCTCTGACTTATAACTCTTACCCGACCGAGAATCCGAAGTTGGGGAGCTAGTGCAAAGACAATGCCTACACAACTGCCTCACTTGGAGGAAATCAAACCTCACGCAGGAAGTACTCACATTATTTCAGCAACATGCCCTAGGAAACAACAACAGGGGAAGCACTCCCTAAACACCAGAATGGTACCCCTAACTCGATCATCATGTCTCGTAGCCTAAACAGGCCCACACGCATACTAATCATCCTCGTAGTCATCACAAGGCATTCGCCAGTCGTAGGTCATTAATTTTTAAATCATTTTGGGAATCATTTGACTCATTGACCACCCTCCTACTCAGGAAAAATTGATCGAAAGGACTAGTGGAACATGAAACCTCTTAGAAATATAGAAAACTCTGGATTCTCATACACCCTTTCCACCATTGGAGTCAATGTTAGAGCACAAAAAATGAAGATGCAAGGTTCCATCAGACCTCATAATTTTTGCATTAGCAGGCTGTATCGAAAATATATAGAAAAGAAACATAACCGAGTGAGAGCATGGAACAAATGAACAGTCAACGAATCTAGGGAAACATAAGCAAATTGAGAAGATATTGATCAGTCACAGAATATATCACTTTAACACCCTTAACTTAATGATGCTAGACCTTAGTTTGCTACTAAGGAAGATGCTATGTAGATATTTAAAATATTGAGTAGAATAGAGCTGAAGTGTTAATCTTTGCCAAAATGAACTCAAAAAGTAACAGGAACTACGATCGTACGAAGAAGCGATCCACTCGAATGAAGGACCAGTTGATAAGCTAAGAAAGAGAAATATCAAACGAATATAAATCTCGAATGAGCAAAAAAGAAAGAAGAAAAAGGAATCATGATTCTCGGACGTACGAAAGAACCTACGACTGGAGGAACCAAAGTAAAATCACGAATGTTCAAAAGAGCAAAAATAATATAGAAAGAAGAACAATCGTACTTTACGATTGAATGAAATACAACTCATACTGCTGATCACGTGAAGTCTACACCGTCATGCACAGAATTAAAAGATCTCTTAGAAGTTTGGCAAGTTACGACTCTACAAAAAAAAAAAAAGAGAGAGAAGCAAGAAGCTTCCAAACCAAAGAAAAATTAAAGAAAATATCTGAAACTCAGGAAAATGGAATTTACCAAAAAAAAATATATTCAAGTAAATGGAAAGAAGCTATCCAACTTTTGGATACTTACTGAAGCAGAAATAGAAAGAAGAGAAGAAGATAGGAGAAAGATGAGTTGAATTGTCAAAATTTTTGAATCCATTCTACCCTTCTTTAGAAACCTCTCAACCCAAAGCCCCATTACAAATCGATAAAAAACCTTGATTCATGATTTACAATAGCATGAGCCTAGTAGAGATGTATATAATAAATACTATAGAGAAACAGGAAGGCATATGAATAGAATTGATTATCCATTCCATGAGATTTACTTTTATGTCAATTATCCTTTGAGCTATTAATCATATATATCATAGTGAGAGAACTTAAAAATTCAAATATTCTTTTTTTGAGAGTATGCCAACAGTAAGAGTTTGGATGAAAATATTTTCTAAACCTGCAATTTAGAGAAGTTTATGATGAATAAACTTTTACTGATGCACACACACACTACACACTTAATATGAGTTGAAATTGCTGAGTTCTGATTAGGGATAACTGCTAGGATGGAAAACAAAAGATGTTGGGATCATTTTTTGAAACTATGACAACCATATAATGATCAGCTATTTATTGTATAGTGCATAGAGTTTAGTCTAGAAATTAAAATTTCTTTTCTTAAGAAAATCTGTGAAAAACCCAAAAATATTTAAAGTTCGTAGGTAACTTTACTAAAAACCTTCAGGAGACTATAACTCCTCCACTAGGGATCTCCTAGGGGTTTAAAGGTTTGTTTCATCTGCTAAATGCAATTGTGCTCCCTACGAAAGCAGCATTTAATTTTTAGATTAGTTTTTCTTTCCTTATTTGTTAAGGACTAGCAAAACGTAAGTTTGGGGGTGCGATCAGTCACAAAATATATCACTTTATCATACTTAAATTAGTGATGCTAGACCTTAGTTTGTTACTAATGAAGATGCTATGTGCAGATATTTGGAAAAGCGAGCAGAATAGAGCTGAAGTGTTAATCTTTGCCAAAATAAACTCAAAAAGCAGCAAGAACTACTATCATGCGAAGAATGATACACTTGAACGAAGGACCAATCAATAAGCCACGAAAGAGAAGTATCGAACGAGCAAAAAAGAAAGAAGAAAAAGGAGTCGTCATACACAAACGTATGAAAAAAGCTACTGCTGGAGAAACCAAAGTAAAATCACGAACGTTCGAAATAGCAGATATAGTACTGAAAGAAGAATAATCGTACTCTACGATTGAATGAAATAAATCTCATGCTGTTGACCATGTGAAGTCTACACCGTCATGCACAAAATTAGAAGATCTCTTGGATTAGAAGTTTGGCAACTTACGGATCTGAGAAGATTGGTGAAGGAACCCAGAAGATCTTTGCTGCTAAGATCAAGAAGAAAATTTCAGCACGCATCTACCATCTAGAGCAAGGAAGAACTAGGATTAGAAGTAGAGTTATATTAGGAATCTCTTATTTAGTAGTTTCTTTTGTTAGAATTTGAACAATGTAAACCGATCCCTTATGATCTATAAATAAGAGGGCTCAGATTAGGAATAGAGTTTCGAAAGAACTCTCAGCATCAATTGACGACTGAGGTTAGGTTTTCTTCCGATCACAGTAGTATTGGAGTAGTTTAGATATCCAAGGTTTATCGAGAATAATTGACGCCTATGATCGGGAGTTGGAAGATTAGAGTAGAACATCCATAGTTTCTCAGAAGTAATTGACGCCTGTGACTGAGAGATGAAAGATCTTTTACTTTCTTTCTAGTTTAGATTTATTTTCATACATTTTATTGCTTTGTAAACATCTAAAAGTTTTTTATTTGAATTGACAACTCAGATTGAGAATTTGCAGATTAGTGTAACGGTTTTACTTTTCCATCTTTAGTTTTCTTGAGTTTGATTGACACCCAAATTTTGGAAAGATTGTTGATTAGTATAAATTTGTGTTAAGGAATTCTAGTTTTTCAATGACGCCCAAATTCTAGAGGACTAAGATACAGTGTAACGGTACTTTATTTTGTAAACATCCGAGAACTAAAGGATTGTGATTGACGACCATAACCTGGAAGGAGGAGGATTTACTTTTATTTTCTGCAATTAGTTTAAACAACCCATTCCTTTATTTATATTTCTCCAGTAGTTTAGGTTCTTAAAAGACAAATACCAGCTTTCAAACACATATGCAAAAAATCACCTTCCTCGTGGGAACGATCCTATACTAGTGCTGCAATTTTCATTGTGCGCTTACAATAGGTTAAGACTTAGTGCAATTATTGATTCAACCTGGCATTCCTGGTATTTTTATTAGGAAAGCATAAGTAAACCGCGTGGGCATCCTTCGAAGCTTCACACTACTAGATATCGTCATACGGTAGCGGGAGGAGGAAAGAACTCCTGCTAACCAAAGAACTTGATGATTTGATGGTGCTGGACCATGATGGAGAGATCACTTATGGCACCGCATTATCTACCCGAGAAGAAAGTAGTTGACTACTATTTCCGAATGTTGTTGAATAAGAAGCTATCATCAAATCAATAAACCTTACCTCCTCTTCACCCTTAAAATCTTCTTGAGGATAAAACTGAAAACTCTCGAATGGCAAGTGATGCAATCATTCATTATCCACCAGTCACCTCATCCTTGTTGAAGACTACAATACATAACAATCAGTTAGTACTTACAAAATCAAGCCAGACATGTGGTCGAAATAATCAGACTAATTCCCAACATGGGATCATTACAAACGCACTCTAGGATATCTGAGAGGTCGATAAGAGTCCCACCGTCACTTGACATTGGGGCATTTTTTTAAGCACTAGCACCTTGGTGCGATAATTGAGTCACAAGATCGACACCCAAAACTGTGGCATTTTTTTAATTTTTAGCTTAGACCCTAAAAAATAAACATCCAAAAAAAATAACAAAAAAATTAAATAAATAAATAAATACGCCACTACGCATCTCGAAAACCGAAAGCGATTACCCATACACACACATCAACCCCTAGATATGCACATACATCCATAACAACAAGCAAAGTCCTCTTGAAGAATCTGCCCACCATTATCCCATCACGTGGCCTCGCGTACCAACTTGGGATTCGGAGACTATCCCCTTGCAGTCCCATCACAACTCAAAATTCAAATCACCCCCTGATAGCCACCACTCGCACCATTCTAGCAAATAAGCCAACATAGAATAACAAAATAGGCCCATTAGTGTCCCATTAAAAAAATAGAAAATGGGTAACAGTCCAAAATAACAAAAGCCCCATCGCGACGAAGATGCAAAAAGGACGCTAAGGACAAGTCATACACACCGTCCCACCGCGATAAGAAAACGTAATGTCTCCCCATAGTTCCCATCGCGTGACCCCACACACCGACTAGAGAAAGGACTGCTAAAGTCCCATCACACAACATGTCCCACTTCGATAAAATTCACACATAGTAACCTTCACCCCGACTCCTGAACTCAAAATCAATCAAAGCCATCATCCCATCGTAATAACACAAACCAAAAATTCAGGGCATCTCTCGATACCCTATCACAATCAATAATTACGATGAAAGTCAGCCCACCATAACCCTGAAGAGAAATAATAAAAAATAAAAGTCCCATCACGATGAAGACACAATAACATCCGAAGTAACAGACCACAAAAAAAAAACCACCACGATCGAATCACTTTCCACAGCCCCATCGCGACATAATCACACAACTCACCCCATCATATTACCCAAAATCTGCCAAAGAAAAGATAAACCACTATTGTCCCATCACGACACTAAACCAACCATACAATCACTAACACTAGAAACGAAACAAGCCGTCACTGCACACAACCGGAGGGGAGGAGCATTAATGTCCTATTGCAAATTACACGTCCCCGAACGTCCCATCGCATAATCATCGAGTCCCATTGAAAACTTACTCAAACATGCAATCAGTAGAGAAGGCCACCAATGTCTCACTACACAAAGGCAAGCAACAAGTCCGGACCCCCCAAAGGCCCCATCGCGACAACAACCATCAGGCCCCGCCACCCTAGAAACGGAAGAGAAGGGAAAGACTCTCTGACGTCTCGTCGCATCCCATCATGTAATCATCACGTCCGCTCATAAGCAATACAAAAGCCTTCAAACGATAAATCAGGTAAGTACCATCCCACCAATGACTATCACAACACGCGATCAGAAGGGGAGGTTCACCAATGTCCCATCGCGAAGAAACAGGTAGTAAATCCGAATTCCCCCCCCCCCCCCCCCAAATGTCCCATCTCAACAATCATCACCTCTCATCATAAAAGGCCTCCTGCCGATAATGAATCAAGTAGGTATCTACCCCTTACCACTCGATATTCTTGAAAAATAAACTATAGTTAACTAATATTAAGTCAAACGTTTTCAAAGCCCGTCTCTCACAATCTGTTAATCACTGTAGTCCTCCCTTAAGAGACAAGGTCAGTATTCATGAGAAGGTTAGATGAAGTATCCGGCATACCAAGCGTCATCTTGACAATCAAACAAAGGTCGGGCCCACAAATATCGTACCGATGGATTTGCTCAGCGACATCTCGAAAGTCACGTTTTCGAAAGTTTTACCATCGAATTGATCTTGGTGTGAGCAATGACATGCCCCGTCTGACATGACTTACGAAAGCCTTCACATTATATTATGTCATATCATCTGGTCACTTGACCTTGTCTTTGAATATTTGTGTGACGCCACCCCGTACCTCATCTGTGTCAATTTCCCTCCCATTGACTGCGATATTTAGCAGGTCGCAATATGCGATGGGATGTCACTTACACCCCCTGTTGAGGATACACCTCTCGACAGCTAGAATCTAGCCTGCGAATGCCCCCTTTTAGCTTGCGCTGATGGATAAGAAAGCCAAGCATTTCATGTCAGCTCCCCAGTTCACAATTGTGATCTCTCCAAGAAATGAGAAGGCACCCTGAAAGGGGGGTGTCTACTTCTTCGACACATCCTTATTCCATAAGAACACGCCAAAGAGGGGCATCTGTAGACACCCTATTTTTGCCCTCTCGAAGCATACTTGATCAGTCACATAATATATCAATTTCTTACCCTTAACTTAGTGATGCTAGGACTTAATTTGCTACTAATAAGTTAATGATGTGTAGATATTTAAGAAAATCAGTAAAAGAGAGCCAAAGTAATAATATTCGTCAAAATGAACTCAAAAGAGCAGTAAAAGATTATTGAGCATAAAAAGACGATTCGCTATATACTGAAAGCTAGAAAATAATGAAAGACAATTTAGCGCTTTTGCTAAAGAAGAGAATAAGAAATCGCAATTTACGATTCTTCAGAAGACGATCAAGAAGTTGAAGCGATACAGAAGAAAAAAGCGAACAATCGTAATTTAGGGAATCATTCAGAGAGAAAGCTATGAAAGATAGAAAATCGTTATTTATGATTTTCCAGAAAGAGAAGAAAAGAGACAATCGTGATTTACGATTGTATTAATAAAAACTTTCCTACTGCTACTGCTGCGGATCACATGAAGATATACACCATCATGCACTGAATTAGAAGAACTCTTGAATTAGAAGTTTGACATATCACGGATCTGAGAAGATTGATGAAGACTGACTCCAGAAGATCTCTACTACTGAATAAAAAGGAACAATCCAGAAGCGCATCAACTATGGAAAGCAAGGAAAAGATAAAATTAGAATTAGAGTTATAATAGGAATCTTTTTATTAGAATTAGAACTTGTAAACCGGCTCCTTATGATTTATAAATAAGAGAGCCTGGTGTAGGAATAAACCATCGAAGAAATTCTCAGAATCAATTGACGACTGTGTAGACTCCCCAATTTTGCCCTCTCGGAGTATACAAATATATTCTGTCAATCTCTGGCCTTGCCCTAATACAGGGACCATATACTGAAACAATAGTATATGGTTGAACACAGGCTGAAATAATAGTTCTGTGGCTAAGACCCCACAGCCCTAATACGAGGACTATATACTGAAACAATAGTATACAGTCGAAGCACAGGCTGAAATAATAGCCCTATGGTTCAGACCCAACCTAGGCCGGGGAGAAGCTCATTATTCGCACACTGTACAGCTTGCGCAATTCGATTGAATGCCACACAGTTGGCACGCAATTGGTCCAATTCGAACCAAGCTACCCTTTCCGCGGACCGCCTCAAGAGCCGATTCTGCACCTAGGATAGGGCGCGCAATTGATTACGCGCCCAACACCTGCGCGTAATTCATCCAATTTGAAACTGGACTCTAATTCCCCAGATCGCCTAAACTCCCCTATTAAGCGCCCTCGACACAGCACTTAATAGAATTGCATGCACTAATCGGGGCGCACAATTAGTTTTATTAGAATAGAACTAAGACACCCGGCTGAGCCAGTCAGCCGGACACTCAATGAGTCAGTCACCGACTCAAGAGTGTATTAAGCGCCTGGAACAAGGCGCACAATTAAATTAAGCGACCCAGACAGGGTGCATAATTGAATTCCACCGACCAATTAAGCTCACCCCATAGACGCGCAATTGTCGGAATACCTACAAATAGACCCCCCTTACCCCGAATACAGAACACACAATTCGAGAGATCAAGTAATCGAGTTTTCAAGTTTCTTCCTTCTGAGCTTAGGAATTTCGAGATCCTCTCCTGTGCCTAGGTAATTTCTTAGCTCTATTTTTTTAATTTCCTTTTCTAGTTCTAGTTCTTAGGTTCTAATTTTAGTTCTTAATTTCATAGATCATAGATTTTAATTCCTAGCCTTAGATTTCAGATTTTAATCCTAGTCTCTAATTCTAGTTCTTAATCTCAGGTTCTTAGCTTCTAGAATCAGGTCTTAGTTTTTAGTCTTTAAACTTCCTTTCTAGATTTTAGTTTTAGTTCTAAATTTAGTTCTCTTCCTAATTTCTAGTTTTTTTTCTTCTCTAGTTCATAACCTTTCAATTTTTTTTAGATCTTCAATTTTAACTCATGCCTTTTAGATTCAAATCCGTAATTTTCTCATCTCTGGTTCTATATCTTAACTTCTAGAACCAGGTCTTAGCGTTAGTCCTTAAGTTTACGATCCTGGTTCTCAAATCTCTAGAACCAGTTTTTAGCTTTTTCTAATTATTCTAGATCGTAGAGTCTATTTTTAATTTTAGTTTTAATTTCTTTTAGTTTAATTCTTTAGTTATAATCTTAACCTTAAAAATCCTTCAATTTTAATCTTCAAAATCTCAACTTTCTAATACACAAATCAATTTTTCATTCAATACTATTTTCAATGACCCTTAGCCAACCGATTTGCCCAAGGGAGCTTACGGAGGGTACCTGAGAACGGGGGTTGATCCTCCTTAGCATAGCAAGCAAAACCCCCCTTTTTATTAGATTCCAAATAGAATTAGGATATTTGGATTAATTGGATTTATGATAGAATTAGAATATATAAAGTAATTAAATTTCAAATAGAACTAAAATATTAAAAGTAATTAGACTCCTAATAGAATTAGGATATCTAGGTTAATTAGACTTTTAGTAAAAAAATTAGAATATTTGAATTAATTAGAATTCTGATAAAATAGGATTCTTGAGTTAATCGGGACACTTAGATTAATTAGACTCTTAATAGAATTAGGAGACTAGTATTAACAAGATTAGGACTCTTGAGATAATTAGACTCCTAGTAGGATTAGGAGATTAGTTCAATTAAACATTTAGAATAATTAGACTCTCGGTAGGATTAGGAAGACTAAAGCATTTAGACTTAGAGCAGGCTTAGAAAAAAGAAAATAAACTAAACACCCAGGTGGCCCAGTGCTGTTGACATTGGCAGGTCGATGATTCAGTAAATAAGTTGAACGCACACCCCAAAAAGGTGTGATCAGTGACGTGTTGCAGCGTCGATAAACATCTGTAGCTAGCGATCGCAACGAACCAGGTATTTTCTTCCTAGAAGTTACCTTTTATTTTTATACTTTTCACTTACCATCAATCGCCTTACGTCAAAGTCCATATATACTAATTTGGGCCACTCTTTCCGGGAACCAAAAGGGACCCAGAACAAGTGCATATCAATAGACTAGCGATCGCGATGAGACATCTTGACAACAAAGTCTCCCCCGTTTAGTTTTCTTTTATTTGTTTTCTTTCCAGCTCAATTTTCTTCCTACATCCACTCGACTATCGAGGCTTTTCTGAAACTGCATGAGCATTCACCAAAGACTCAAGATGACGGGAATACGAAGAATAAATCTCATTGACCATAACAATCCTCCGTTATGGAATTTCCATCGTAACCCCGTATATGGTGAGGATCTGTCTAGTGAGTCCGCTCGGTACAACCCCAAGATTAACATGACGGGTGACCAGGAAAACCCCTTTACTCCTCCAAGTACTAGTAATAGCCATGATGAAAGAGACGGGAGTATCGGACAGAACTTCACCGCTCGACAATTTGTGGAGCTCAACATCCAGAAGTTACAAAAGGAGGGCGAGGACGCCAAAGAACTACTCCGAGGCCTGACAGCCGCCTACGAAACCATCAAAGAGTGGCAAGATAGACATGAGCAAGAACGACTAAGGTCACTAACCACTCCAAGCACAGTCTCAGCCTATGTGTCGCCATTTGGCCAGGCCGCCTGTGCCCTCTTCAACAACAATTGCCAAGACCGAACTCACCCTCGGGCTATCCAAAATGACGGCACTATAAGGGTAGAGGATTTCTCCAAAATGCTCGACGAATACATGGCTAACAGAGAATGCCCTGGCTACTCATTCAGATTCGATAAGTTCTGTCAAGACCTGGAGTTCACCTTACCCGCAGGATTCAAGCTACCTAAGTTTAACAAATACAATGGTACCAAAAACCCAAACCACCATTTGGTGCTCTTTTGCAATGACTGTTGACCCATTCGTAACAATCAAGGGCTCTTAATACATTATTTCCAGAGATCGCTAGAAGGGGAAGCTCTCGACTAGTTCGTCGGACTCCTGCTAAAAAAAATCAACACATTCGATGATCTGGCCAGATAGTTCCTGGACCAGTTTAAGCAACTGATACAAGAAACAGTTAGTCTCAGCGATCTGATGACAACTAACCAGGAATCCAAGGAAGATTTCGTGAATTTCGTAGTGCGCTAGAGGAAGTTGGCCGCTCGCACCGGGAGTCAAATGAAGGAGAAGGACATGATCGACATCATTATAAACAATGTCACGGAGCCTCTTCGAAGCTCTCTCATCATAAAAAAGTGATTCTCTGGACTTCGCTACTCTTCACTCACATGTCAGCTGCATCCAACGACATATAAAGGGAGGAGATCTCGCCTTCTCAATAGTAACCTCGAAGACCGCTACCTCCAATGACTCAAAGCATAAGAGCAACAAGAAAGCCTCCAGCTCGGAATAAGTCAATACCGTCGCCAATCAGGGCCAGAACTCTAGCAAAGGGAACTACCAACCAAGGAATCCCGATCAAAATCAGTATCAGAACTAAGGCCAACAACGATACGCGAATCAAAATCAAGGTCAGAATTAACAAAGATATCCAAACCAAAACCAAAATTATGGCCAGTATCAAAATAGGAATCAGTATCCAAATGCCCACCATCACTTGAATCAAAATACGGCACAGAATAGGCCAATCAACACCCATAATTACAATAACGTGCCTCCGTTGCAAAATTTCAATCAACAAACTAGAGGGCCTTACCAGTCAAGAAGAGAGCACTACCCTTCGCTACCCGACACAATCCCAAATATCTTTCGCCTCCTTAGTAACCAAAACCTTCTTAGATTCCCACTGGAACGGCTGCGACCCTGGCTGACAAATTTGGACCATAGTAAGTTCTGCGCATTTTATTGATATGCGAAACACAATTTGGAAGACTGTTGGGTCCTCCGAGACGTGATCTATGATATGAATGATAGAAACCAGATCGACTGAGAAGATCTCCGAGATTCTCACAACTAGCTATCGTTAAACCTCAAGATTGTTAACAATCCCATGCCAAACGACAACCAAAGGCCAGTATCCCACTTCACCACAGTAGACCTTCCCGGACGACCCTCTTTACATCCTTCTTCCTTAATCACTCGCCTTCTCTCACCTACTGCCATTGTCAATCCAGTAGAGACTCCCAGGCCCCTAGCTATTTGGCCACACCCTTCAACATTAATCACTTGGGTCACACCCCCGAGCCCGCCTCCCGACCCAAATTTTACCTGAATCTGAGTCCAATCGTTCAAGGCACGGAAACCAAACCTCTATCATCCTTCGCTCGAACCTCTCACTTCGCTCGAACCTCTCACTCCTCTAAACCTACAACCAACTCCCTCACCGTCCGATTCTGAACCTGCATACGAGGACCATGTCCTCTAAACTGTAGAGCAAATTGCGGCATGGTGGAAAGCGTCACCCAGAATACTTCGAGATAGCAACACGAGGCTACAGCAGAGCACCGCCCTGATACCAAGTTGAGTCAACCGAGCGAAGGATCCGACAAGGAAGAACCCTTGATCTCCACTTTTATGGAAGAGGAAGATTACACTCAATATCTTCCACCAGGGAGCGGTATAGCTCCTCTGCACATTCCATCCTCAAATTTCGCTCCATCCATAACAAGTACCACGGCGGGATTGTCAACACCCCAATGTCAGCAACCAATGTGCCCGATTCTCAAATTTGGAACCCATTACCCACCACCACCATTCCCCCCAAAAAAGTAGAACAATGACACTCAGTTGTCATAAAAGATAGCGAAGGAACAGGTGGTAAACCTACATCTACCTCCTCATATGATCCCATCGCCTCCGATTCCAGGACCAGTACCTCCACCTCCTCATACGATCCCACTGCCTCTGCCAAATTTCAACAAAGCTCACCGCCCTGACAAAGAGCCAATTTTAGAGGCAGGCCAAGAATAAGATCTTCTTCGACACCTCGAGAAAATACCAGCGTAGATATCAATCCTTGAGCTCATCAAGAAGTCGTCGGAACACCACAGATTATTGATAGAGGCACTAGATGAGATGCATGTAAATGAAGCTACCACCTTGGATGAGCTACATAAAATATTTCAGTCATGACACAACATCTGGCACTCACTTTCACTGAGGCTGATATGCCCAAGGAATGACTACGTGGGAGCTTTGCCCCAATATACCTGACCATTATGATTAGAGGCTTCTCGGTACCACATGCACTGGTCAACACTGGAGCAGGACTTAATATATGTCCCATAACCACACTCAAGATGCTAGAATATACTGAGTAGGACATAAAGCCCTCATCGCGTATGACGGGTCTCGACGTTTTGTTAAAGGGACCATCAAGCTGCAACCTTGGACCGGTCACTAAAGGCGTTACATTCCATGTCTCCGACTCATCTAGTACCTACAATCTAATCCTAGGAAGGAAATGGCTGGAGTCCATTTAAGCTATGGCATCTACGTATCATCAATGCATCAAGTTCCCCCACGAAGACTCTATTGTCAGGATATACGCTGATGCACCCTTTAAAGAAGCATGTATTGATTACGCGAAAAGTATTCCAACAACTCACGACTTTGTTCTATCTACCGGCCACATCAAAAAGGTACAATCACCTGACGACACCACAATAGCGGAAGTCACTCACCCTAGCTCCCCTCCATGTCAATCAAGATTAACCAAGAGAGTAGCGGGACCTGACCTCATCCGGCTATATAATATAAACCCTATCGCCGTGAAGGGATGGGACCTCATGTACCCACTTGGATACATCCCACATATGGGATTCGACAAGAATCAACAAGGACGAATAAGGCCAATTGTCCCAAAGAAAGTCTGCAAGCACACAGGATTGGGTTACCAGTCAGACGGTAAATAAGTTGACCTCCTGCCGACCTCACCTAAATGGTCGCTCTACGACCAATTCATCTATGGAACTACCGAAAAGGCTAATGTGCCAAGGAGAAAAGAAACATCCCTCGTCGAACCACAGGCAACCGAAGTCGAGCAGATCGTTAAAGCCTTTACGAACCTGACAAACTTGAACCAAAATGACAATGACAGTGACAAGCCGCTTGAGGGCGTAGGACCATTGTTTGAGATGGAGGAACCCTGCACTGCTGAAAGAAGAAAACTATTAGAATTCAAGCCGCACATAGAAGACTGGGAGTTGATCGACGAGGACTTTCACATCGCCGCATTGGGAAATGAGGAAGAACCAGAGTCATCCCAACCTCATGAACCGAAAGGAGAGGACTGGCTCTTAATGTCGAGCGAAGAAGAAGACTATTGGACCAGTCTTACAGATATGGAACTTGGAGATCACTTAAGAGCAGAACGGCTGAAGCTCCTTGAGGAGGTCAATAACTCCCGAAGCGAAGAAATAGACTCTGATGATGAACTTGATTATCAATCTTACTGGATAATTGGCGGTGCCTACATCGCTGCCCTTACTCAGAGTCGCCCTATTACAGCCTGTGTGAATCTATTTTTATACAGTGCGAAAGAGCTATCCTGCGCGAGATACCACAAACAATAAGGGCGAAAGATCATAACGTCACCTTTATAGAATTCCAAGAAGAATTAAAGCTCGACGCTCTCCAATCTCCGGATGCGCCACAACTTCTGATATTTTGGAACTCACTGGAAGAGGAATGGCAACCGCCGCCGAGCGATGATGAAGACCATTGGATAGACTTTCCAATGCTCAAATTAGTAGAAAAATTAGCCCAAGGTTTACAAGAGCAGTCAGATGAGGAATATGACCTCGACATCAACAATAGTAACCTCAAAGATGAAGGATGGGAATGCCCTTGAGGAGATCCCTGCATCTCTCACCCATATCTGCCTCGCTGTCAGGCATGCATACTCATCATAGCATATTACGAAGTACAAAGGCGAGAATTTATCAGTCCAGGAGAATGTCTCGAACAACCTCAGTAGCAAGAATAGCTCCAGTCCACTTTTGAAGATGAGAGTTTAGATGACTACTGCCTCTCCACCCTTTTCAAGGATGAAACAGTTCACACGATAGAAGAAGAAAGTACATTAGCTGGACCATTGCCATCCTCACTCATCAGGAGGATCACCCTGGATGAGGAATTTAAAAAAAAATGCCAAATTTTGAACGAGTCCAAGTTGTCCGAAGACTCGCACAAACGGCTCTATCTGTCGTCCAACTTCCCCAACTAGGAGAAGCCTCTCCGCCGATTCCTTTTCAGGCAATCGACCCTGTACTATATCTTTTATCAAAAATCAAAAAAATTGAAAATCCTAAAACCCATAAAAATTTAAAAGCAAAAAATCCAAAAAAATTAGAAGACCGCAGAAAAGGGAGGGAGCCCTTCATCCTAGACCCATTCAACGACCAACAAGGAGACTCTTCTCCTAAGTCTATGAGTAGTGGACACGCCAACGGAATCAAGGAAGGAATAATCGACATGATCATACACGGTCATCATCCTACCCTCAACATCGAAGAGCCTTGCCTTGACTCGGATCGAGGTGACCCTGCTGCCTCTTCCTCACGAAGCCATCGAGCATCTCGATGAAGTGATAAGCCGGTAATCATACCTGACGAGATACTCCCCGACTTCGAGAGAAGGATGAATAGCCTTGACCTACACTTGACAAAAGATGTCACGGTCATAAATTACGTCGATGAAGAGTTACCTCCCACAGATTTAACCCCCAAGTGTAGCCATTTTACAGTGTATGAGCTCACAGATGAAGAAGAAGGAGCACCAGCCGCTGAGGAGACACAAGACTTCCAATGGGTCATCAAACGCTTCGATGAGCAAACTCAAGCTGCCGGAGAACCTACCTAAGAAATCAATTTCGGCACCAAGGAGAAGCCCAAGAAGTTGTTAATCAGTGCAGCACTTAGCCCCAAGGAGCGACAATAGATTATCCAAGTCCTCCAAGATCACCTCATCTCTTTCACATGGTCCTACGATGGTATGCCTGGATTGGACCCGAGCTTAGTAGAACATCGCTTGGTCATAGAGCCCGATGCAAAACCCATCAAGCAGAAGCTTCGAAGAATGACCCACAAATAGCGCTGCAAGTCGAGAAAGTTGACAAGCTAAATAAAGCCAAATTCATGAGTCATCCTCTACCCCAAATGGGCCGCAAACATAGTCCTTATCACCAAGAAAGACGATATAGTAAGGGTATGTATCGACTTCCGGAACCTCAACTAGGCATGCCCGAAAGATGACTTCCCGCTCCCTCACATCGACACTCTGGTCGACAATACCGCAAGACATAAGATGTTATCTTTTATAGATGGTTTCTCCGGATACAATCAGATCAAGCTAGCAGAATCCGACTAAGAGAAAATTTCCTTCACTATGCCAAGGGGAACGTACTTTTACGTCATCATGCCTTTTGGGCTTAAGAACGCAGGAGTCACATATCAACGCGCCATAATGGCCATCTTTCACGACATGATGCATAAGTGGGTGGAAGTCTATGTCGATGACATATTAGTGAAGTCCCAGACTCGGGCAGGACATGCTGAAGCATTACGACTGGTGTTACAGAGATCAGAGAAGTATCAATTGATGATGAATCCAAAGAAATGAGTGTTCGAAGTAACTTCCAAAAAATTATTGGGATTCATAGTTAGCAAGCGAGGAATTGAAGTCGATCTGATAAAAGTCATAGCCATTCTCGAGATGGCACCTCCCAGCAACATCAAAGAACTATGAGGTCTGATAGAAAGACTGTAATTCATCAAAAGATTCATCTCCCAGCACTCAGATAGATGCGATCCTTTCTACAGACTACTTAAAGGAGGGGCCGAGTACATATGGGATAACCAGTGTCAGCAAGCCTTCGACAATATAAAGAAGTACCTCCTTAACCGGCCAATACTATCACCGCCAGTTCCTGGAAGACCCCTGATCCTCTACGTGTCAGCAAATGACAAGGCTATGGGAGTAATCCTTGGACAGTATGAAGAAGATGGCAAGAGAGAGAAGGTCATTTACTACCTCAACAGAATGATGGTCGAGTATGAACAGAAATATATGTCAATAGAGAAGACATGCCTCGCACTAATATGGGCCTCAATAAAACTACAACACTACTTCAGAGCACACAAGATAGAAGTCCTGGCACATATGGACCCTCTGAAGTATAACTTTGAGAAACCCACTACATCTAGAAAGATCGCCCAATGGCATATGCTCCTACAAGAGTTCGACATCACATATGTCACACATAAGTCTTCAAAGGACAAGCGATCGCCGACTACCTTGCAAACCTTCCACTCCCGGGCATATGAGCTTGTACACGAAGACTTTCCCGACGAAGATCTCCTCTTAATTCACAACGAAGAGCCCGACAAGACTTCATGGACCCTCTAATTCGACGGTGCTCTTAATCACAAAGAAAAAGGCATCGGGATAGTCCTATTAAGCCCAGAAGGGGTCGTCATACTGAAAGCCTTTCAACTCGACTTCCCAATCACCAACAACGTCACTGAATATGAAGCCTTCATCATCGTATTATGGACAGCGCTACAGTTAGGTGTCAAGCAGTTGAAGAAAATAAGCGACTCCAAGCTTGTGATATCGTAAGTCATCGAAGAATGGAAGACCAAAGAAAGGAGACTGATGGCATACTTAGAAACAGCTTAGTTCCTGATAAAGAAGTTTGAAAGAATCTCTTTCACGCATATCCCTAGATTGGAGAACGAGCTCACAAACTCTCTCGCCACACTAGCCTCAATCATTCAGATACTAGTCGGACAGAATACCAAGTCCTTCATTGAGTGATTAATGACACTAGCACTCGAAGTCGCCTGATAAATAAAACTAGAACTGCCAACTATGCTGGAAGCCGTCATGAACGAAGGACAACCTACCTCAAGCAATTCCATAAAGAAAGGAGCTGACGTCACAACCTTCAGATTCGAGAAATCACCAACCAATGACGGACAACCATGGCACTTCGATATATGGAACTTCCTGAAACATCGACATGTCCCTCACAACAATCGAATATTACACCAAATGGGTAAAAGCCAAGTCATATGTCAGAATTACTGCTTCCACACTCACAAAGTTTATCGTTTGAAACATCATCACCCGCTTCGGAGTACCTTGGATGTTCATCACTGATAATGGATCACAATTCATCGCAAAAAAGATGAAGAGACTATGCAAAAGATTCGACATCGACCTACATCACTCGTCACCATTCTATCCCCATGGAAATGGACAAGCAGAGGCCACAAACAAAACTCTAATCCAGATTCTAAAATGAACCGTGGAGACAAGCAATGGAGCTGACTGGCCCTAAACGACTACCAGAAGCACTCTGGACCTATAAAACTTCTATTCACACGGCCACAGGCTAAACTCCCTTTCTCCTTACGTACGGAATAAAACCAATCTTGTCTTAAGAAATACAAGTACCATCCCTACGTATCCAACTTGATGATGAGCTATTCTTAGACGGAAGGAGGATTGCTCTACTTACTGAGCTAGAACAACTCAATGAGACGCGTCTAAGGGCAGTTGATCATGCTTAAGTATACCAGAGGAGGATAGTTAAAGCCTACGATAAGAAAGTCCTCGAGCAAACTTTTGAAATTGGGGAATTAGTCTTGAAGAAAATCATGCCTTCCAAACACGCCCATCCAAAGGGAAAACTGAAACCAAACTGGGAAGGCCCGTATGTCATAGCAGCCGTATACCCAAGAAATGCATACAAGTTGGTGAACCAAGACGGGGAAGAGCTCCCTAACCCCTGGAATGCCATGTACCTCAGGAAATACTACCCTTAGCATCGTGATCATCCTAGCTGATAGCCAGATACCTATATTTACCACCCCCGGAGTCATCGAGACTCATTCATTGGCCGTACGCCTTCATTTCTCGGGATATCCTTGAAGGCTTCTGACCCCTGTCACCTTCTTATTCGGGCAATCTGATCAAAAGGACTAGTGGAACACCTAACCTCTTCCAAAAGTATAAGTAACACCCGATTCTCACCCCTTTTCCCCCGCCATTGGAGGAGATTTTAGAGTACAAAAAATAAAAATGTTAGGTTCAATCAAAGCTCATCATTCTTGCGTCAGCAGGTTTTTTTCAAAATATATATACCTACATACACAATTGAGCGAGAGAAATACGGCAGGTGAACAAGTTAATGAGCCCAGGGAAGCATAAGCAAGTCGTGAAGACATTTCTAGTAATCTTACTAGGAAAGTATAAGCAAGCTACGAGGGCATCCTTGGTGTCTGAATACTACTAGATATCATCGTAAGGTGGTGGGAGGAGGACAAACTCCTGCTAACTATAGAATGAGAGACTTTGATGGTACCGAAACATGACGAAGAGCTCAATATTGGCACCCCCACCCCCCTGAGAAAAAGACTGTTATCTCTTTTCGAAATTGTTAGATACAAACTAATCCCTCACATCATTGAGCCTTACCCCCTCTTTCACCCTTAATTTATATTTTCAGACAGTGAGTCAGAACCCTCCTAACATATCCCTAGATATGAAACCGAAAACTCGTGAATGACGACTGATGCCAACATTTACTATCTACCGCTCACTCTCTACTACTAACTATGGGATAAGATGATTACTATTGAAGGTAGAACCCTAGTATATGACTGGTATGGCTAGACGATCTCCCCCGGTTCGGTGACAGTCTCAAGAATTTCCTCGACACTAATTCATCAAAACACATATCGCTCCTCATAGACCCAAGTACTCACAAAAAATCATAAACGCTCCATTACACCTTGCCACTGGGGCATTTTTTTTATTTTGGTAAAGGAGTCAGCTTGAGACCCCTGCTTGTTCACAGACAGATCCAAAAAATTGAAGTCATTACCTCAGGAAGACTGCTGAAGATACCGCACTGCCTATTCCATTACACTCCTACACTGGAGCATTTTTTTTAATTCTTGATTTTTCTTTCAGGTTATTTTCTTTCCCTGTTGCATCATTTTTTTTCCTTTCTTGTAATGAAAAATAGTAGTATAAAACAAAATAAGAAAAAATAAAAAGAAAAAATGATACAATAATCTATCTTTAATACCAGGCCTCGGCCTGAGACACCACCCCCTTGATGATCAACAAGGGGGAAAATAAAATTACTAATAATTTTATCTTCATATGCAGATATAGAGCAACCCTCAACTATTACTGGGCCAACTCAAAGATCATCCAAGTCCCAATAATAGGTAACGGTAGCAAGAGCAAACAGTCGGGATATAAAAGGTAACAAGAAGGGGCAAAGATAGGTACATCTAAACCAAAATTTTTTCTATAAATGAAAATTTTCTTTACATCTGTCACTGGGGGCATACCCCCCGTATATACAATGAACAAAAAGGAAATACAACACACGAACCCTACTCCCTGCGCTGCCTCTGGGAAGGCCGATCACTAGCCCCTATATCATCGACCCGTGGATCAGGGTCTGAACCTCCGAAGTCTCCATCCAAGTCCCTGGAGTAGGTGGGCACTCCCTGGGAAGGGAAGGACCAGCAACTGAACCACCGTCGCTTGCCTTACTGGTACTTCGTCTAGACCGTGAGCATGAAGAGCCCTCGGCAAGTAACTCCCGAATAATGGAATCCCCACGATCATAGTCCTTGACACGCTCACGCATCGTACGACGTGCCCCCATCGTCCTCACGACTGTGCGTATCTCTGAGAACTCGCTGCGCCCCAGGAGTGGCGTGCGCCCGCGCTGCCTCTAGACATGACTCCTCGAGCTGACGAGCTTGCATAATAACATAAGATCAAGAATCGAGTACACTCGCAAGGAAGGAAAGCTGAAGAGAGAAAATGAGAGGCATACCAGATTCACCCTCTCCCGGAGAAGACGCTCAACAATCGCAGCGGTCATTGGAACAGCAGTGGGCGTAGGAGAAACCTTAGGCGTAGATGGCTACAACACAAGGGAACAAACACATCGGACTGAAGAATCAAAATGAAATATAACTACACGAACTACAATATACCTGAGTAGGGGTAGGAGTAGACTCCTGAGGAAGAGCCTCGGGAGCGGAGTCAAGAACCACCTACACAAGAACCAAGCCAACCGACAAAAAATGTCAGATAAAACTAAATTAGCATAAGCAAAAAATGAACTAATACACACACATCATACCTGCCTCTCCGAACGTAAAGAGGCAGCTGCTGCCTCTCGCTTATGGAAATCCTCAGCAACCTGATGCTGAAATACCACACAATATTAATACACCATTAATCAAAGCGAAACATAACTAATAAAGAAACTCGGAAGACTGAAGAAACTCACCCAGTGCTCCAGCTCAACCCAATGCTGAGCTATCACAGGGTCCTCCCGACTGGAAGATGTAGCTAAAGAAGGATCAAATGCTGGAGCAAACACCCCAGACCCCGCTAACTCTGACCGTTGCAAACATAACAAACACATCAGGAGTGACAAAACAAACCAATCCATACTTAATAAAACCAAGTTAAAATAAATACTCACCGGTCGGTCAATCTCTGAACGGCGACTGGCCTCCACCTCACGACCAGCCTGTTGCTGACTTCGCAGCAGCTCAATCATAGTCGCCTGACTAGCGACCTCACCATCCCTCTCAGTCTAGCAAACATAAAAGAAATCAAACAAAGCAATGACATTAAACTAATGAGAAACCAAATGAATATGTGCTAAACAAAACAAGTAAGCCAACTCACCAAAGAATGTCGTGTCGCTGCTAGCTGAGCCCTCAGCTCGTCCTCCGCTGCCCTGGCCTGAAAGACTGAGGTTGTCAAGGAGCGCAGCATCTCTTAATCGGGACGGGGGGCACTCCTTGTCTGCTCCATCGCCCTATGGAGGGCATCCAACGCTCCGTGAATGCCCACACCAAGGTGACCCTCCTCTAATGCAGCCAGCCTCTCCCTCAACGTCGAAGTCGACTCAGGACCGCCAACCGCAAAAGAGCCTCTCCCATGGAAGGGACACGTGAAAAGTTAGCCACCGCCAAGATCCCAAAACCATCTCACAAACTCTCGGGCATCCACCTCATCACGCGCCCCTGTCACTCTACTCCCCCCGGCTTTAAAATCAACAATCTGAGCCTCCATCTTCGACGTAAAGTTCTGCCAAGGGGACCAGTCATCCTCTTCGCCACCCTGTGGTGAATCTCTGAGGGAACTCCCTGAGGAAGCCCCAGCTGTTGAGTTGCCCGAGAAAGGTGGATACACTCCTCCATCTCAAAACAGTGAACCCAGATGTCCATGTCAAAGAAGGGCCGATCAGACTGGATCACTGGCTGCTCGACATCCTCCCCAACTGCATAGGGCCTCCAGATCACCTACAATCAGAAATAAAGAAACAATCATCAGTAAATCCGAAACTTGAAAATATAAGACATTGACAATGTAGACAACACATACCTGCCCTGCATGTGTGTCCTCGAAGAGACCTCACGCGGTCTATAAATCTGAAGACCAGTGATAGCTCCCCAACCCCCTCTGCTACATGTGCATCCGCGAGAATTTAATGGTCATACGCGGGCGCAAGAAGGTGAAGTGGTCATACGCCCAGAACTGGAAGAACACCAAAATCATCACTAAGATGAAAGACTGGCAACTAAGACAATGAAGAAGCCAATGATTAACAAAAACTCACTTGAAGAAAAGGAAGAAAATCGTCGATAGTGGCTACACCTCTCCCTCTACGATACAGCTGCTCATAGAGGTGCGCCAATGCCATCGCACCCCAGGCGTAGGTAGAGACTCGGTCCAGGTCCTCGAGAAGTGTCAAAAATAACCTGATAACACATCCCCAAGTGGAAGAAGAAAAGAGTATTGCCCCAAGAAAGTGCATCAGCAATGCATAGAGCACTCGGTCCACCGCCACTCCTAGCTCCACCACAGGCTCTTGGTGCGCCATCACCTCACAACGCGCCTAAAATAACCCTCTCAGCTCCGAGTGGCGTCTCAGAGGGACAAAGCCGTTGGCGAATGTATCAAAGAACCAGGTGACACGGACTACTCTTGTCCCCGATCTGCTAAAACAATATGCAACGCTAAGGATCTCCTCGCATACCGCTAGATAGTCCCCCTCCATCTAGCCGGTCACTGGTTCCCCCTTGAATCTGAGTCCAGTGATGCAGACCCAGTCCTCCAGAGTCAGCAATAGCAGCCCAACTGGGAAGAGCAATGCCTGTTGCTCATCTCTCCACCTCTCCAAGATCACCTCGATCAAACCTCGGTCGACCTAGAAGGACTCCAACTCTAAAATCGGCCCAAAGCCGAAAGCCTTCAATCGCGCCCGCTGGAACTCAGATAGGGCACGGTACCAAGCGTGGGGCTCCGACCACACTGTGCTGATAGCCAGCACCGGGGGCTCTTAATAAATAATAAACATATAATAAAAACGAACTAAAAATTACACTATAACCAACGAGAATTACGAACAACAAGTAAACCTAAGCCTAATAAGATAATATAGTGAACAAAAACACATACGATAATCACAAACTACAATAATAATCTATAAATTAAGCATGCAAAACATGATAAAAGATAGAACAATAAAGTAAACATGACCTACAACTAGATACAAAGATGATGCATGAATGCGCACGTCCACTAGATGTAGGTTCAACATAAATTAAAAGGGTTTCCAGATCCTAAATGTCTATGTTGTAACCTAAATGCCTAAAGTAATAAAGGAAGAATCTTTCTCACGAGTACCTACCTGGTCTCATGCAAAGAACTCCTCCAGCGCAATCCGGATCGCAGGCTCGTGTGGAGCAACATCGTCCTCATCAACCTCATCCTCCTCGTCACCACCCTCCAATGCGACCTCTCTCACCACCATCTCAGTCTCACCCTCCACAACAGCCTCAGTGCTAATGCAAACTTCAAAAGTATCACCGACCTCCCCCACCATCATCCGCTCCAACTTGGAAGCAGTAAAGTCAAGTCTATCACTGCCCTCAGACTCCATCTCAGAATGAAAAGCTCGAAAAATTGGAGAGAATGGAAGAAATCGCGCTCGAAATGGACGAACAGATCGTGAAGGAATGAAAATCAGAGCACAAAGAGGGCAGGGAAGCAGAGAATTGAAGACAAAACCAGAAAGCATGAGAGAACGAAGGCTCCCCCGATTTTTATAGGACTCAAGCTAATCGCGCGCCCGAAAATGGGTGCATAATTGAATTCTGCGTCCACGCACAAGCGCATAATTCAAAATGAGCACGTTGAAAGGCGAGCGCAAATAGTTGGTCGCCCACCTAAAAAGTGATAGCGCGCCCTATGTGTCGCGCGCAATTCCAAAAGTCACCCGCACAGTAATTGGTTGAATCTACCATTAGGCGCACCAAACATGGTGCGTAATAGGAATATACGCTCACTAATAGGCGTGCAATAGCCCTCTAGGACCCCTTCAAACGCCTGAATGGCGTGCGTCCCACCAGGCGCGGAATTCAATTAAACGCTCTATTCCCTATGTGCAATTATCCAGGCCTGACAAAAAAAATATACTTGGCTGTAGTAGCCAGGGGTTAATTCCATACACTTGGGCACTCACACTAGACTGGGCTCACAACACAGAATACACACACCACCCCGACTTAAGCCCGTACGCCCTGAAAATCAAAGAAACTCACTAAGGTATGCACACACCCCCTAAAAAATATATAATAATAATAATAATAATAATAATAATAATAATAATAATAATAATAATAATAATAATAATAATGAACACTTGAACATCTAAACACGTCAAAGCCCATCAAAATCCAAACCAAGTTGACACTAAACCAAGCTAATACATACCCAAACACTTTAGATCTCAAAATTT
Source organism: Chloranthus sessilifolius (assembly GCA_021018995.1). NCBI lineage: Eukaryota > Viridiplantae > Streptophyta > Magnoliopsida > Chloranthales > Chloranthaceae > Chloranthus > Chloranthus sessilifolius. The sequence goes on from CM037592.1 coordinate 85,381,353, forward strand.
TTTCGAATCAAATTAAACCAAACTAAATTGGCTAGATCAAATCAAAATCAACTTAAATTCAAATAATTATAAAAAAGCTCTTCTCATAAATGTCAAAATTATTACAAACTACATCGAGGACATCCCCTCTAAATATACAATATTACAGCCCCAAGCCTAAATTAAACTAAAGAAGAATTTGAATTTAGGACAAATACCCCTAAACAAGGAAGAAATGCCCTAAAAAATAATACATAAAATGGGAAGATGATGAAGAAACCCGGAGAGGAAGCACACTCTGAACGAATGATAACAAAAATCTCATCTTCACTCTGTAATTCCCCTGAGATGCTGCTTATGATACAATCCTTCAAGTTACACAATTAAGCATCGGCATCGTAGAGCCCTGAGTTGGTGGAAAAGAAAGAGTGACTCATAGAAAGACACCCAGGAGTCGATGCAAACGCCCACGAAGAGTCATCACGAAGACCCTCCAAGGGAAGGCTCGCAAAAGATTAATCCTCAGAGCCTACCAAGGAGCAACTGGCGTCGGTCATGAGAACTCTGGCATAGCTCCTTCCTTTTCTTTCCTTCCACCAACCTTTGGCTCTTCCATCTCTTCCACCAATAGGGTGGCACTTCAGGTCAGATTAACATCATCAACCCTAGCACCACTCCGAATTCCCAATACCGCTCATTCTCAAAGCAAAAAAAGAGAGAAAAAAAGAGACAAAGGTAACAACAATAATTACAAACCTCTTTAAGCATAACATCTAAAAGAAAATAAAAAATGCCCCAAATTCAAAGTTACAAATAGAGTTCAAAATAAAACCAAACTTTAGCCCCTATTTAAAAACTATAACCCCTACACCACAAAATAGCAAGTGTCTCATATCTAAAACACCCTTCATCTAATTAAATCCAAACCAGACACATACCCCCCTAAAAAAAGACCATAATCCATGACAAACTTAGATTAACCAATTAACACGCAACACTTGCCCTTCAAGAAGCACAAATCCTTCCCAAAGAAGATAAACCAATAGGATTGAAACATTTAACACATATAAACTCTAGGAATTAAACTCACACCCCCTTGACCAGTGTCACCTCAAGTTAAACCTTAAACTAAAACAAGCAGAACTCATACCTTAAACAAAACAAATGCAAAAAAAAAAATCCTTAAAATTCCCTGAAATGAAACTCTAACCCATCTGGTCCACATGATAACCTCAAGAAAACCTTAAACCCCCCAAAACATTTCCTGCATAAGCCAAAATCCTAAATAAAAATCAAATAAAATCCTAAATAAAATAAATAGGTAAAAAAAAAAGATTCTAATAAGCTAGGTAAATCCTAGATAAATCAAATAAAATTCTAGATAGATCCTAAATTCTAATAAAATCCTAAATGAAATAGAATGCTAATAAAGTTAAATAATAAAATTGTAATAAAACCATAAATAAAATAAAATTTTAAAGTGCTAATCCTGAATAGAATCAAATAAAATGTTAAACAAAGCAAAATGATAAAATGAAATTCCACTAAAAATCCTAAATAAAGTCAAATAAATAAATCAAATCAAATCCTAAACAAAGTCAAATAAAATTCTAAGAAAACAAATAAAATTCTAATAAACTAAGCAAGATGAATAGAGCCCAGAATAAAATAGATGCCTAAATAGGTCTAATTAAATCAATGCTCACAACAAGATAAACTATGAACAATAAACATGAATAAAACAAATGCAATAAACAAAACACCTCTTTATTTATTTAATAAAATTTTATATCTGTCACCAGAGGCATACCTCCTGAACATGCAACCTAAAATGAAAACCTAGAACCTAACCCGAAACTCAAAACGGACACAAACCCAAAACTTATGTGCAGAGCATCCAATCAGAAGCAACAGAAAGGCGGGGATTGGTTGGGGAACACCCTTTCCATCCATTTGGAGGACTTCCCTCCTACCATCTTCACCTCCTAATAATAATGAAGGATGTATACCATCCCTCAATTTCCGATACCCCCAAGCCACAACTGCATTCCCGTTCTAAGGCGACTTTAGGACGAAGAGCTCGCGAAACAACAAAGATCGAAAGAAGTGACATCGGAATCACCCAATAAAGATACCCTATACTCGTTCAGTCAGATGAAGAGAGAGAATGAAGAAAAACAAAGAAAATTCAGATATATATAGGCACTTTCCTAATTAAGCGCCAGAAGCATAGTGCGCAATCTGATCAAGCGCAAGAAGATTAGCTCAGAAACCAAATCGCGCGTGCCAGATTGGGCGCGCAATTAAAATACCATCCTCCCTGAAAGACCCGACGAGTCGATCCCGCATCGGAGAGCCCACGTGTAATCAAATTACACACTTATACGGCTGTGCGAAATTTGAAAAGTCATCCGCACATTTTGCTCCTGTGGCCGGTGATGCTCCAATCACGCGCACGGATCAGGGTGCATAATAGGATTGCACGCGCATATGCAAACTCAAAATTGACCCCCTGAGCCTCTCTATCACGCGCGCCCAATTAGGTGCGCAATTCAATTAAACGCCCACTTACCTGCGCACAATTTTCAACTATGATAGACAACTTAAGCAGAATGCACACCTCCGACGGGATAAGCATACGCCCTCAACAAAAACCTAAAACAAACATGCAAGACAACATGCCCTATCGTAAGAAGACACACACATAATCACCTTAACGCATCGCAAACCAATCAAGGGTGAGGACATCTTCCCACAGCCCCATCGCAGCCAAGTCACCCCCTGACGACTTACTGTGAATTAACGTCCCACCCCGATCAAAATTATTCCCCAGAGTCTCTTCACGTACTCACAAGTACACATGACCACTCCCCAACATCCACTGCATGAAATAAACTAATAAAAAATCATCACTCACAACCCCATCGCTAAATATAAAAGCCCCCTCGTGACACAAAACCAAAAGTAACATTAATAAACTAACCAATCACGGTGCTTGTCCCATCAAGATCAGAATCACTCTCCCTTGACCCATCGCGTGACCTTACCTGCCAATGACAAAGAGAGAACGCTGATATTCCATCACACAATAACCCACATCCCATCGCAAAAGGATACACATATATAACCCTATGCCAACACATAAGCTCATTGGCCTAAATCAAACAAACCCTCATGTCCCATCGTGACACTAAAACCCCACCATGTGACCAAAGGTAGGCTCGACCAATATCCCATCGCAAGAAAAAAAATGATGAATGAGCCACCCGAAGACCCCATCACGTCACTAAGGCCAAAGCCAAGTCCCGCCGCGATCTCAAAACACCATTCAAACCGACTCCGACCCATCGTACAACCAAGATTTGCCAAGAAGAAACATCATCATCATCATCCCATCATGATGTCAAAACAGCTAAGTATCATCAGACCAGCACCCCATCACACTCATGTCCCGTCACGATGCGGCCACAATCTGATCACGTCATATAACCCAAGATTTGACAAAGAAAAAAGCCAGCATAGCTTTCCCCATCGCATAACCACTAATTTCCCATCACCAACTACACTTCCCCGAGATTTCGTTACTCCGCTTAGCGAACAGAAGGGAAGGCTCATCCAACACCCCATTGCAAAGACCTGAACCTCCCTCCAAACGCCTTACCACAACAATCATCACCATTTCATTACGACAACTCCTAAATATTCAACCACGCTATAGTCATTAGACTCCACCGCAACCGCAACACACGCTCACTGACAGTATAGGAGGAATAAACCTTCCCCTGTTACAGAAATTAGAAGAAGAGAGAAAACCCTCCGACATCACATCGCACTCGACACATACCAAGTCCCATTGCGAACATTTCATCAGGTGATCCGATCGTCCTGTCACCCTAACAGCCATCAGGCCCACTACAACAATCAGTGAAAGGGGAAGAACAAACCCTTTGATATCCCATCTCGTGATCCTACACAATATACTCAATGAAAGGGGGGGAAACCAATGTCCTCTCACAAATCACACCCATCCAAAATGTCCCATCACGACACTTCCACTGGAAGATGAAGCAGCTCAACAAGTCACCTTGACAACGCATAAACACCAACAAGAAAGCTTTGAGTTCATGCAAAAAAATTGACACAAAAGCCCAACAACTTAAAAGAGACAAAGCCCATTGATATGAATGATGTGGGTGGTTGTGTGATTCCTCATACTTTCACGAAGAGCTCAAATCTTCACAATGACTTCACCTTCAGACACTTTTGTCCCATCACGTCATCTCACACACCAAGCAAAGGCAACTCAAACCAGCAGGAGGAATCACCAAGACCCGTCGTGACACAACCACAGGAACAACAACCAGCCAATCCCACCGCAAGCAAAAGACATCCCACCGGCAACAAATTAGGTAAGTAAACACTTCCTTTTACTCAATATTCCTTGTAAAATATAGTTAGATAATATTAAGTCAAACATTTTAAAAACTGTCTCTCCTGACTTGCGAATCACTGTAGTCCTCCCATAAGAGACAATCATCAGTATTCGTCGAGAAGGTAAGACGGAGCATCCGACATACTGAGTATCATCTTGACAAACACATAAATGGTCGAGTCCACAAATCCCGTGGTGGTGGATCTGCTCAGTGATGTCTCGGAAACCACATTTTCTGCCGTTTTACCACCGAATTGATCTTAAGTTAAAATCCTAAAATTTCCAAAAAAAATAAATATATACTTTCAAAAATAAAACATTAAAAAAACTAATAATAAATAAACCTCCCATCTATCAAAATTCACCTCTCTTCACTCTAATCAATTCCTTCCCTTGGGAAATCGAACACTAGATATACTTAACTCTGAGAAATCATAAATGTCCACTGGAAAAGGGACGCCTGATGCGCCATTGGTGTGAGCAATGACGCGCCCGATCTGACATGACTTGCGAAAGCCTTTGCCATTACATGATATTACATCTTATTATCAGGTCTCTGGACCTTGTCTCTGAACATTCATATGACGCCCCCTGGTACCTCGACTGCGTCATTTTCTCGCTGTTTGATTGCCCCTTGTAGCAAGTCGCACCATGCGACATGATGCCCCTTGCACCGCAGATGAGGATACGATGATTCTCCTACCGTCTGACTGCCCTTTTATACAACTGTGGGATTTTTGACAATCCCATCGTGGCGATGCGCTCGCTAACAAAAATATAGAGTCGCCACCCGAAGCTTTTGCTGTCTCGGGATACCTATATCATTTTTTTAAGCACCGAAGTGCCACAAATATGACTTTGAATCTGGTCCACACCAAAGGTTCTTGGGTAGGGGCTTCGGTTATCGATTAGAAAGGTGTTAGGCACCCAATCAACCTGCTTAATGCGGTCTCTACTTATGGCCAAAATAAAAATAAAATAAAAATAACACTAAGGTCTTCTTCTTGTCCAAAGGGCCCTAAAATTCTATTTGTGCCCCTCCGCCCCTACCGAAAAGTCGGCGACGTAATAGCACAAATGTGAGGATGGAAGAAGAAATAAAAGAGATAGGAGAAGAAAGGGGAGAGCCAGAGCCCTCGGGCCCTTGTTGCACCGTTAGAAAGCCTTGCGTAGGCTTGCTTTGATGAGCTCTTTATGGCTTGTGTGATGAAGAATAGGGTTCTAAATCCTAGGTCTTGATGGCTAGGAGGTATAGAAGGAAGGCAAAGGGGTAGCACATCCCTAAACTAAGGTTTTTAGATGAAGGATAAGGCTTGGAAGAAAGTTGGGAATTCTGGAATTTGTGTGAAAAATAGCACCAAAGGGAGAAAGATCTTCTCACTCTAAGCTCTTTCTATCTTAAGCAATTTTTCCAACCTTTAATCCAAGGGGAGAGGAGCTCTATTTATAGGAAAAGGGTAGGTTAGGAGGCTACTTAGATGCTAATTAGGGTTAACAATTAGGTAATCTCTAATCTAAGGCTTCCTAGGATTTTAAGAGCTTGGAGATGTGTGGGAATGGTTTTAATGGTGGATGATAGGTTAGTGTTTCAAATAATTTAAGGGTTGTAAATAGGCATTAAAAGGGTGCAATAGAACCAGCAAAACACCTCCCAAAGATCAAGATGGTCAACAAGTCAATCCCCAATCTCGATTTTTAGAGTAAAAAACCACAGGTACTATTCATATGCCTAGAGAAACTAATAGTTGCGCCAATCATATGTATAGTAATACAGTGATTCAAAATGGTTTTGGGAGGTTGCAAGCCTGCAAGGGGACCCACTTAAGTGTGGCGCAACTATTAGTTGCGCCAAGCCAAAATCCTGCAAAACTACACGATTTGCAATTCGCTATAATGTTTATTATATAACTCCGATTGAGGTGATTCGTGGCTCGTTAGAAAGCTGGGGAAGTCCTCTTTCCAATGGTATATGACTTGATAGTAGTAGAAGACCTCAGGTAGTCCTGGTGCACCACTCTTCATCCATTGCCCGGGAAGGTTGGGTTTAGGGTTCAGAAGGGGTTCTAAGGGTTGGGATTGGTTTCTAAAGGTTTAGGATAAATTCTAAGGAATTTGGGATGATTCTTAAGGGTTTAGGAAGGTATCTAAGGGTACCATACATGCCATCAAAAGCTCAGAGGAGCGCCTCTCTCGAAATGTGTTTCGATTGGGCCTTGGGTCAAATTTGGGTGTCTACAGATCCCCTCTTTGGTATTCAATCACTAATGATCGAATGCCAAAGAAAAGAGACATCCGAAGAGGCCCAAGGCATTACTGACGGGTCCACTGCATTCAAAGCGAACTTCAAACATCAAATGGGTAACATGGTGAGAAAACGAAAGCCCTGTATGCCAGGCTAAATATCCGTTTCTCAAGGTAATCGGTTCCTAAGAGCTTAGCGACATTACTGGGCATAACCGAGGTGGAACGAGTTGCGAAAGCCCTATATGTCAGGTCAAACATTTGCTTCTCGAGATGATTTGAAGGTATTTGATGTTTAAGATTCATTCTGAATACAACAACTTTACAAGTAAGAGGGGTGATCGACCCACATTCAAAGACAGGCGCGAAATAAATATACACAAGGCTCCACAGTTTGTGTCCAATCCTACGAGGCATTTGATTGCCTCATCTGACTATTCGCAGGTGTCCCTGCCTGAGACAGGGTTCAAAATCTTTGGGCGAACCCATCGATCTTGAAGTTTATTTTGCATGACGCAACGCTTTTTGGGGAGTGCGTGCCATTTTTGAAAACGTTCCCTGGATCAACATGACCTAGAGCATCCAGCTTCAGCTACCTTGATCAGGTCCAACCAAATATTGGGTATCTCCCAAAAGGGACATCTAATCCTGGTCTTTGCCAATAATGATCATAAACATCATTCAACTATGCATAATCATGCACCCATTAGGGGCGATAGACAGCAAAGGTGATGGAAGTCCTGACCCGGATCTGCCTGAGTATAATTTACGAGAATAAACGACCATCATACGGATACTCAGACGCACGGCATACACCTGACAGGGATACAACTGCCAATACAGGTTTTAAGCTTGCAGAAAATAAAGGGGAAATGAACCCTTCTGGATGAATGGTTGCACATAGTTTGATTGATGCGTAATCTCATTCTTAATAGGTTGGTCTCAACCAACGATTGATCTTTTCTAACGGAGTTATCCGGACCTCAAACCCTATAGGGCGCGCGCCCAGACCATGCAGACCAAGAGTCCATACCTCTGAAAAGGTTCGTGAAAAATCTGAAGCTTAGACTCTCACGTTCATATGAATCAAAGACAAAGTGCTTGGCTCAAAATTTTAGCAGTGGAATCATCCTGATCGAAACATTGACCGTCTGATCATGATTGACACTATTGCTCTTACTTTGAAGTAGGATCCCAAGATCCAAGGCGAACCTTTAGACTTAGGTCATTAATTTAGCACAGTTGCATTGCCGATAAAATATTGACATTTTACCACATCGAAAATACGCAAGTGCGTAGCTGTGTGTGTTATGAAAATACAGATTTATTCTTCTTCTCTTTTTTCTTTTTTCAATGATTGCTTTTTCTATTTTTTTTTTAAAACAACAAGCATTATCTGGACCTCGAACCCCGGGAGGCGCACGCCCAAACAACGCATACCAAGAGCCCATGCATCTGAAATAGTTTACGATGAAACTGAAGCCAACGTACTCAAGTCCATGTGATATCGAAAGGATCGGGCCAGAATTGAGTGTCCATAGAAGGATACTCAATCTTGGCCTCTGCCATCAATGAAGTTATAGATGGATAACTATGCATACACATGCACCCATTAGGGGCAATACATAACAAGGCGATGGAAGTCCTATCCCAGATCCTGTCTGAGTACAATTTACAAGAACAAATGACCATCCAACGGATACCCAGACGCATGGCGCACACTTTACAAGGATACCGTACACATTTTAAGCCAACGCCCTAAAATGGGCCCTTCTGCATACACATTTACACATAGTTGTATGATGTAGTTTCGTATCTGATAGGTTAGAATCAATCCAACAATGGATCTTTTCGAAGACGGAGTTATTTTTCGAAGTATGATTCTATAACTATGTAAATGAGAAAGGGTAGAATTTTTTGGATTTTTATTTTTCAGAGATTTTTTATTCTTTTTCTTCATTTTTGAGATGGAAGTAAGATGCTGTAACTATGTGCATGAGAAAGAGCATAAATATATACATACATTTTTTTGTATTTGGATTTTTCTTGAATTTTTTGTTCTTTTTTTTAGCATAGTCAAACCCCCCTTTTAAATAGTCAGGTCTCATTTTGAGCATAGTCGAACCCCCCTTTTAAATAGTCAGGTCTGAGGGAGTTTCAGCAACCTTACCAAGACTGAAACATCAATCCCTTTGGGCTGAGTCAAACCTTTCTCCTTACCTTGGGTTATACGTTTGACGAAGCTGTTTCACAAAGACAATTCTGGTTGGGGCCCGATTTGAACTAGCATGAGTGGCCTAGAAAAGGGGATCAGGGAGAGTAACCAAGAGGGCTCCTCAAACATCAATCAATTATTTCAAACCTTTCTTCTTTTTTTATTTTTTATTTTATTTATCTCCTTTTTTACTTGTGGCGCCCTTTCGGGTTTTCACCACATCCATAGGCTTAGCTTTCTTACCCCAAGCGCCCTTTTGGGCTTTCACCTAGTTCGCACAAACTCGCTGTTTTTACCTGTAGCGTCCTTTCGAGTTTTCACTACGTCCATCTTGCTTTGAGCTTGTATTTTTATTTTATTTTTTACTTTTTATTTCTTTCATTTTTTTCAAAAGCCACGATAGAGACGTCGATTCCGTCATAGCCGGCCAAATGGGGTTCTGGTGTCGTCCCACAACTTGGCTTGTGTTGACTTAACAGATACTATGACTGCTTGTGAACCTAAAAAGAGGGCTTCCTTTAGGGTGTAGCTTGGCCATGGGTTAGGTTAGGATTTGAAGGTATGTTGGGCTAAAAGGATTTTCTTGATACGGCTTCAGTTTTTCACAACATACTTTCTTCCTTGGGGGATTTCACTATACACGCCCCACGATTCTATTTTTTCTTTTTTTTCTTTATTTTATTTCAGGCAACCTCTTTTTGAGGTTTTACTTTTTTCATTTTTTTGGAATTTGATGGTAACTTTACTTCCCTTTTTTGTATATGTACACATTTTTTTTGGGGGAAGGGGTTCATTGAAAGAAAGGCCAGGGCTTGAATGGAGTAGCAAAGGATATTATCTCTTTTGGGTGGTTCTTAAGTAGTCACGTATCTGTTTCACCAATACTTACCTTATCGCGATGGACTAAGCGTAGAACCGTCGAGTGTATCCAGCATTAATGGGTTCAGGAAGATGATCTCCGTCCATGGTCGCGAGGCGGGTGGCATATCCCGATAGCACCTCTCGAACGACGCAAGGTCCTTCCCAGTTTGGCTTGAACTTCCCTCTCGGATCGGCGTGGAGGGATGGGAAGATCTTTTTCAATACAGTATCTCCTATCTTTAGATCTCGACTGCAGACACGTTTATTGTAAGCGATTGCGATTCGCCCCTGGTAAACTTGAGTGTGACACAGGGCTAGGAGTCTCTTCTCGTTCAATAATTTTAATTGTTCAAAGTGGGATCTCTCTCTCTGCTTTGGGTAAGCCTGATTCCATGAGGATTCAGAGCGAGGGTACTTCAACCTATACCGGTAGGACGACCTCGGTTCCATACACAAAGGAGAATGGTGTTGCCCTTGTAGTAGTACAGATCGATGTTCTGTAGGCCCACAAAGCAAACAGTAGCTTTTCACTCCAATCTCGATAAGTGACAACCATCTTGTCGAGGATGCAAACGACTGTCTTATTCGTAGCTTCTACAGCTCCATTAGTTTGAGGTCAATAAGGTGACGAGCGATGGTGCTTGATCTTGTATTGCTCGCAGAAGGCTCGGATGCGCTTATTCGCAGAGTTGGTGCCATTATCTGTGATGATATCTTTGGGCACACTGAATCGGCACACAATATTATTCTTAAGAAACTTCTCGACGTGACTGGCCGTGATGTTGGCATATGATGCTGCTTCTACCCACTCGGTAAAGTATTCAATGGTGACGAGGATGAACCGATGCCCGTTTGTTACTTTTGGATTAATCCTTCTAACGACGTCAAGGCCCCAAGTAGAAAATGACCAAGGAGTGTTCATGCAGTGTAGATCGATGGTAGGAGCATATATTAGACTGGAGTGTTCCTGACACTTGTAATATTTCTGAACATGTTTGAAGCAATCTGATTCCATAGTGGTCCACAAGTGTCCCTACCGTAGAATTTTCTTGGCAAGTATGTGACCACCGACGTGGGCTCCGCATACTCCCTCGTGGATCTCCTTCATAATATTGGTTGCTTCACTTTTAGTAAGGCACCTCAGTAAGATGTTATTGTAGGATTGCTTATAAAGGCATTCCCCACAAATGACATAGCTTGCCGCTAGACGTTGAATCGTTCGTCGGTCCGCCTTGGACGTACCCTCAGGGGAAGTTAGTGTCTTGAGGAAATTCTTGATATCTGAGAACCAAGGTAGCTCATCATCAGGCTTTGTAGGTTCCTCAATCAGGAAGCAGCAGGCCGACTCATTCCTTTGCTCGATCATGATCAGTTTCATCTCAGCACCATACAAGATTTCTATCATTGATGCCAAAGTGGCTAGTGCGTCGGCAAAGCGATTCCTTATCCACGGGACATGAGAATGTTACGTCTTAGAAGCAAGCTATCAGATCCTCGAGGTGCTCATGGTAGGGGATCAATTTCTCATCTTTCGTCTTCCAGTCACCGTTTGTTTGGCATATAATTAACTGCAAATCGCCAAACACTGGGAGGTGAGTTATGTGCAGATTGAGAGCCACCTGTAGACCAGCGACACACGCTTCATACTCAGCCATGTTGTTACTGCAAGGGAAGTTGAGTTTCATAAAAACAGGTACGTGAGATCCTTTCGACGAAATCAGAATGGCGCCAACTCCCTGACCTTCTGCATTCACTGCCCTGTCAAAGTGCATTACCCATGATTCTTCTGCTTCTTTAGTATTATCTTCTGTCATAAAAAGGATGTCCTCATCAGGGAACTCAGTTCTCAAAGGCTCATAATTTGGCAAAGGATTGTCGGCAAGATGATCAATGAGTGCCTACCCCTGAATTGACATCTGAGTGACGTAGGTAATGTCAAATTCAAACAATAAAAGCTGCCATCGTGCGGTTCGACCAGTAAGAGCCTACTTTTCGAACAAGTATTTCAGCGGATCCATTCAGGTTAAAAGTAAAACAGCTTGAGATAGCAAGTAATGGTGGAGCCTCTGAGTAGCCCATACAAGAGCCAGGCATGCTTTCCCCAAATGAGAATAACGCGTCTCATGATCAGTAAATTTCTTGCTGAGATAGTAGATGTCATGTTCTCTTCTCCCTATCTCGTCATGCTGTCCTAAGACACATCCTATCAAAACTTCCGTCATGGAGAGATATATCAAGAGTGGTCTCCCTGGCTCGGGTGGTACTAACACAGGTGGTTTAAGGAGGTAGCTTTTGATTTTATCGAATGTTGCCTAACAGTCGTCGTTCTATTCAACGGGCGAGTTCTTCCTTAGTAGCTTGAAGATCGACGTGCAGATAGGCGTTAGCTGTGCAATAAACCAACTGATATATTGTATTCTGCCCAAGAACCCTCTAACTTCTTTCTCAGTAGACGGTGGTGGCATTTCAATGATGGCTTTAACTTTGACTGGGTCGACCTCGATCCCTCTCCTGCTGACGATGAATCCCAACAATTTCCCTGACATTGCACCAAATGCGCACTTCTGTGGATTCAAACGTAACATGTACTTTCTCAACCTCTCAAACAACTTTTGAAGGTTTACCAGATGAACGCTTCACTCCTGTGACTTGGCTATTGGTGTGATTTTTAATTGTGATGTTTTACTCGCAAGCGCATGAATCAGATTGTCGATAGTGAGTGCGGAGTACGAGATCATTCCCATGAGGACTATTTTAGAAGATCTAAAAAGATGGAACAGTAATTAAAGAATTCTACCAAGATTTAACAGTACCCTACCAATATTATGATTTAGGCGATTTTGTGAGATGATGATTATGACTATAAAATAAAGTTTACTTGATTCAAAAATAAATGTAAAGATGAAGATACTAAATCCTCTCATCTTTGGTTTGTTCTTCCCATAATACAAATCTAAGGATTAAACTATGAGATATACCATTGAAAAACATCTTTTATGGAAGATAAATGGTCAAAACTCATATAAGTTCCACATTGCATCCCTCCAATCAGAACTTAATTTCATAGATGATTTCCATATATAGATCTGGGATCAAGGGCATGACTCGGCACACTTGATCTCAGATACAAATAGAAATCATCCCCAAAATGGGTAAAAACTCTAACCAGAATACCACCATAGATCTGAGATGAAGGGCATGACTCGGCACACTTGATTTAAGATTAGGGAGTAATTAAGATAAAATTACCATTACAGATCCAAGATCCAGGGCATGACTCGGCACACTCGATCCCATATAGTAATCGAAAGTAGATCCACACGATAAAAACAAAAGGACCATATAATAATGATTGGGATAAAATTACCGTCATAGATCTGAGATCTAGGGCATGACTCGACACACTCGATCCCAGTTAGTAGCGGGGATTTCATCCGTTCGTGATAGCATAACAACCATAAAACAAAATCTCAAAGTTTAATCTTAGATCCATACTATTAGAAGTACATCCCTCGGATGGGAATCATTAGATCCCCATCCCTAAGAAATTAGCTACACATATTGTAATTAAATGACATGAAAATGTAATAGATGGAAAATAACATTAATCTAATTAATTAAAAATACCTCGACCTTCAATAGCAATTCCTTGATCCAAGCTTAATCCACAAGTATAATGATCTTTAGAAACGAAGTTAAAAATACTCTCTATTAATCTCTAAATTTAACTAGGAATTAATTGAACAAATATAATATTCTCTCAAGAAAGGAATGCTAAAAACGAAGGTAAAAGGAATAAAGCTCTAAAAATAAAAAATCTCTATCTCTATGTGTGTCTATCCGTCTATATCGTCTCTTGAGTTGTTGTTTTGGCTTTAAATACTCTCCAAGTCTCGCAGCTTTCCTAGCCCGAACTGCTAGGGTCGATTAATCGACCTCATAGAGTCAATGCATCGACTCCCTTAAAAATCTGCATTAAGAAGTATTTTCCGTCTCAAACTCTATCCTTTACCTCGATTAATCGAGTGCAAGGTCGATGCATCGACCTTCCCAAATTTTCGTGAACTCCAGCCCAACTTTGCATCAGACACTGCCTCGATATTTCGGCCATAACTCTCTACTCCGAACTCGAATTGACATGATGCTTGCAGCATTAGAAAGAGGACGGAAAGCTCTACAACTTTTATATTTTAGTAATTTCACGAATCGGACTTCCTGAAGGTCCAAATTGAGCTGCAAGTCGCACTAAGTTCAAGATGACCCAAGGTTGCAGTGTTTGACATTATTTTCAGAATTCTTGGGCTGTTTTATGCACTTGGATTGTATTTACCTAAAACACTTCAAATCTAATAATTCTCATTAGATAGTCTTCATTGGATGGCTAAATGTAAGTATTTAGGGGTAAAATATCATCATATTTCACTACTCATCACACCCCCAAACCTACACTTTGCTAGTCCTCGAGCAAAGCAAACTAAAGAAAATAAATGTCACTTTTGTAGGGAGCACGATTGCACTTAGCTTGTGCAACAAGCCTTTAAACCCCTAGGTGATCCCTAGTGAAGGAGTTGTGTCTCCTGAGGGTTTACAGTGAAGTTACCCTCAAACTTTCAAAAATTTCAAACCATCGGAAAAATTGAGTTTTCAAAACATGATTTTTGTAACATATATACCATTCAAAAACAAAAACATTAATTGTTTCAATATGTGAATTATCAATCTTAAATATTAATGTCATATCAATCATGCTAGTGTCCATTCAAATTAATCTAATGCTCAAATTGTTAGATAATTCATCCATTCATGCCTAAATGTGAAGTGTGTGCATACCCAAACCAAGATTCATCCATCTCAGAACTAGTCCAAACAGGGACCCATCGGATCTGTTGTCTCGACTCAATCCTCACTTTAGGTATACTCTTGAAATAGAATCACTCTGATGATGGGTAAGTCTTCGCACACATATGAGAGATCAATACAAAGCAAATAAAAAAGGGTCTCCCATGATAAAAGAAACACGGTGTAAGCAATGAACAAAAATAAATCTCATAAGAACAGATACTTGTATATCCTAAGCATGTCGTATCAAGTGTCATAAGTATCACATATTTACTCTTCACAAGGCAGTTACCAATGCAAGATTGGAACATGAAGGTCTTTTGTAGGGTTGTAATGGGGCTCAGGTAAGGGTAAGAAAGAGATGACAGTTGGGATTCAAAATTTCTGAGAAATCGGAAAAGAAATTAACTTTTGATTTTTCTATTTCTTCTCTTTTTCTTTTCTAATCTCTCGCTATCTTTTCTCAATATTTTTCTATTTTTCTCAACTTTCTTTTCCTTTCTCACTCCTTTTTCTTCTTTTGAATTTCATTTTCTTGAAGCACCTCATATTTTTCATTATTTTTTACAGTTTCTTTTTCTTTTTCTCCTCTCTTTTTTTTAATATTTTTGCCATACACTCTCAGTAAACACCATAACTCGGTATCTCTCCACTTACTCTCTTTTCGTTCATTCTCATCCCTCGTTCCTAATTTCTTAGAAATAAGAAGGGTAAAGCTGAATTTTCAGAAATGGTGAAAGGGTAAAGGTTAACATGACTTATCAAAGAATGTATAAAGGTAGATTTTTCGATAGGCTCAAAGGGGTACTAGAAGGATAAATTTATATAAGGTGGGGTATTTTAAGCACAAACGAGCCAAAGATGGCCTTCAATCATGTCCTTAAAAGATGGTAACCTTGCCTACTTGTCTTGAGTAGATATACAACACGTTCTAACACAATAATATGAATTTGATTACATGCAAAGTCACAAGCCAAAGTGAAGTGTATGAGATCATGTAAAATAATTCGTATTCAAAGAAAACTCCGAGTTTATGTATTCACTCATCAATGACAGGAAATTAGCTCTAAAGCTCACCGGGTTTGGTCTCCGCTAAGAACCTAAGATTCAAAGTTCAAACTTGTTCCTTGATTTCTAAATCTTAGCTTGGTATAAGTGTAAAAAATTAATATCTAAGCATGAATTTCAGTGTCATCCAAAAAATATCGCATTAAACTTCATCATCCTAGATACAAGTAATCAAAATATGACATCGATATTCTCAAAATTAAATTCACATGCATCATCAACTGAAGTTTGAAAATAATCGCAAAATAATTCATATATGATGGCTCCAAATCAAATTTTTTTTTTTTTTTTTTTTTACTGTCGATTAATCGACTCGAAGAAGTCAATTGATCGAGAGTGGATGGTTGATTAAGCGACCTTCATTGTCGATTGATCGAGAATTTTTATTTATTTATTTTTTTCACATGGAAAATAAGAGAAGAAATAAGTGACTCGATAGATAACCATACCCCCAAACCAAAGAATGACAATGTCCTCATTGATTGAAATAAGTAGTGCACCCCCAAACCTGTTGAAAAGTATCTCAACACAACGATCAGGTGCAAAGAATATGTGCATCAAATTGGAATATGACCAAAAATTTATTGAAGGTAATCTGGCTACACTAATTAGGGAATTAAAAACAACCTAAACTAAACTAAAAACTAATATTATAGAACTACACATACGAAATAAAGAAATCCTAAATCCTAAAGAAAAATTAAGCATGAATCCAACTCCTTTAACCATCGTTAGGTGGGACCATCTACCGTGGTTCACTTAAATCGATGTTCTTAGACACAGGGAACAATTTCTCCCAGAGTTCAAGCGAAAATTAATGAGTCACCTCCGATGGCATGGATGGAGGTGTGGAGGCGACGGTAGGAGATGAAGATGGGGGTGGTGGTGGAGGAATCACATCAATCATCTTGATATTGGTAGGGATGCACGGTGTAGGAGATTTGGAATGATTTACCTTCTTTCTAGATGGCACACCCCAGGAAGGAACGATCATTGGATCGAGGTCGATGAATGCATCAGTTCTAGGCTCAAAAGGGACAGTCAGATTAGTATGGCGCTCCCACTTTTTGGCAGTCTCCCCCATCTTCGATAACCGTGCTCTGGTGAGATAGAATCTTCGGGCCATAAGAAGGTTGTACAAGATGTGATGGAAGGTGAGCCTAGGGGTGAATATAAGGAGGAGATTGATAGAGTTGTAATAGGAGAAGGAGTTGAAAGAGGTGTCCCGCAAAAAGAAATAAGGAAAAGTGTGTGCAGTACGCTTGAGGGATCCCAAAGATGAAAGGAAAGTGGAAAAGTAGAGTCCCAATAGGAGTTCGTTCCAAAAAAAAATTAAAAGTGGGGGTCGATTGATCGACTCTGGGAGGTCGATGCATCACCTCCCAAATTTGGTCGTCGATTAATCGAGTATGAACCTCGATTAATCGACTGAGTGTTGTGACAAGCAGTCCAACGTTTTCTTGCTAAATATTTTTTTATATATCCTTGACCGCTACTCTCTAATTGCAACATGAAATCCACAAAAAAAAAAACATCAGCAATCCTAAGCAGGTTAGAAACACACTTTTTCATTGAGAAACACAATGATTACAAGGACACTTTTGATTGTACTCCTAAACAACCTAAACTGAACAAAGAAAAATAAACTAATCCTAAACCTAAACTAAACAAACTAATCATCCCCCTCCTCTTCGGCCTGACGGGCCCTGGCGCGCATTTCATCATAATTATCAGGCCACATGCGCTTCCCTATCTGATGGAGGAAGGAACGATCATAGTGGCTTCGATGCAAAGTCGCACTATGTTGCCGCTGCTGCTCCTCGATTAAGGAATTGATTTGAGCTTGGAGCATATTAAGGGACACACCCTCATCGGGTCCCTAATCAGGTGTAGGATGGTCCTACTGGCGCACGCGACGGCGCTAGCGTGGTGGAGCAGGTTGGGCTGGTGCATCAGCGGGGGCATCAGGGATATTACCCAGGAGACGCATATTGCAGTTTCATTGGGTCGCACCATAATGATAGAATGCGAGGTCACCGAGATCGTCATCCCGGTAGAACGAGAAATGAAGAAAATTGAGTAGCTTCATTACCAATGAGGAAAGTAGATCATAGCGGCATCACCAGTGGCAGGGTTGGCGACATCCTAATGGCATCGCCACATGCCATCATGAAGAATCTCGGGCACATTGATCCATGTATTTTGGTAGGCACCATAGAGTGCCTTAACCCGGTCACCAGTGCGCTCATAAGTGTGGCCATGGGGGCAGAGGTTACTATTGACCACAATATCCCAGAATAAAATTGGATGCGGAAACGTCGATCGCCTAGTGGTGATCCCTGAAGAAAATACACCGCGGCACATATCGTTGATTATATCTTCCTGAGAACTGTCGAGCTCTTCACCTAGAGTGTGATTGAGAGGGCGCTTGCACGAAATATTAGAAACCTCCGTGATGGTTTACAGATAAATGTGGCGCGACCACCCATCGATTGAAACAGTAAAATGGGCGTCGACATGATTTTCAGCGGAGGCATCCATCCATGCCATGTTTTGATAAAATAATCGAACGATCCGTTCGGACACCTTGATTTCGGGCGGCGTGAGAAGGAAATGGATGTTAAGAGCCATTGCATAAGCGATAGAGACGACGCAGACTGGCATGGCCTGAAATGCCGCAAGATAGAAAAGATATTTAGAAGAAAGATCTTGGGACGCGAAGCGACCACGTGGCTACTCACATGGATGACCTGCAGGACGTTGGGAAAGCCATTGCGGCGCAGAAGATGACGAAGCCATGAAAGCACTGTCGAAATGTTGGAGACTGTCAGGGAAAAGACAGGATCAATATCAAATGAAAGGGAAGAGAGAGTGCTTCCCTTATGTAGAAGCGAAGGCGTCCTTTCTGGACGGTCGTATCGTATATAGTCGATTAATCAACTTTATAGGGTCGATTAATCGACTTCATTATGAAAAGACGTGACTTTAACTGCATCGCATGGAAACATGCAACGGCTTTGAATGAAAACACGCAACGGCTGGAAATGGAAAAGTTGATTAATCGACACTCTAAGTCGATGCATCGGCTCTAATCGAGGTAGTGAAAAGACAAAAAGCACATGCACAGAATTTAAGTCGATTCATCGACTCCCAGAGTCGATGAAACGACTCCATTAAAAACAACTGACAAAATCTGAAAAGGCAGCATGGTCTTCAACGCTGATTAGTCAATGCATCGACTATGTATATGTCGATTAATCGACTCTGCAGAAAAGTCTGCCATCAAGAAATGCAGCCTCCTCAAAAAAGGCCACCCATCATTAATGTCAATCAATCGACTCGAAGTAGTTGATTAATCGAGGGTGAAGGGTCGATTAATCGACATCCATTATCGATTAATCGAGAAAAAGTGAAAGCTTTTTTTTTTTTTTTTAATAATTTTTTTTTCAAACAAAATTGGGCTGCCTCCCAATGAGCGCTGGTTTAATGTCGATAGCTCGACCATATGAATTGCTCAGTCAGGGTGAGCCATTGGATCACTCAAGGAAAGAGTATCAAAGGATGCAATTACATCCTCTAGGTTTTAATCTTTAACCATTAACTCGAAAAATATTTTCGTGTCTCGGATTGATAACATCAACTGCCCCATTAAGGAGTATTCAAGAGATTTTGAATGGACCACTCCAACAGATTTTTAGTTTCCCTGGAAATAGGTGAAGTCAGGAATTGTATAGTAGAACCTGTTGACCAACAACGAAAGATTTATGTAGAATAGATTGATCATGAACCCGTTTCATGCGATCCTTGTAAGATTTAGCACAGTCATATGCGTCAGCACGAATTTCTTTCAATTCATTTATTTGCAAACCCCTCTGGGTACCAGATTTCAAGAGATCAAAATTCAATGACTTGATGGCCCAAAATGCTCGATGTTCCAGTTCAACCGGGAGGTGACAACCTTTACCAAAGACCAACAGATAAGGCGACATGCCAATCAGAGTTTTAAACGTAGTTCGATACGCCCACAGAGTGTCATTCAGTTTTAGTGACCAGTCTTTATGGTTCGAATGGATTGTTTTCTCTAAAATTCGTTTAAGCTCCCGATTAGATACTTCAACTTCGCCACTTGTCTGAGGATGGTATGGTGTAGCAACTTTGTGTGTGACACCATATGTCTTCATTATTTGGGTGAACACTCTATTGCAAAAGTGCTTTCCGCCATCGCTGATTATCGCCTTTGGAATACCAAAATGTGAAAACACTTGATCCTTTAGGAATTTGATCACTACTTTGTGATCGTTCGTTTTACACGCCACAACCTCAACCCATTTTGAGACATAATCAACCCCGATAAGAATGAACGTATTTCCAAACGAATTCGGGAAAGGACCCATAAAATTGATCCCCCAAACATCAAACAATTCAACTAAAATTGGATTGAGTGGCATCATGTTGCGCTTTGAGATCCGGCCTAGCATTTGACAGTTGTGACAAGATTTGCAATGCTGATGACAATTTTTAAAGATCGTCGGCCAGTAAAAACCACTTTGGAGGATCTTTACTGTAGTCTTCATGGAGCTAAAGTGACCTCCACAAGCTAACTCATGATAGAACGAGATGATCCGTGGTTGCTCAGATTCAGGAATACACCGTCGTATGATTTGATCAGGACAGTATTTGAATAAATACGAATCTTCAAAAAAGTAGTGTTTCACTCGAGCTAAGAAAATGGATTTCTCATTCTTAGACCAATGGTGAGGTAATTGCTCAGTGACTAGGTAATTTACAAGATCCGCATACCAAGGTGAGCAGTCAATCCTGAACAACTGTTCATCCGAGAAGTGCTCCAAGATCTGAACAAGATCGTCAGATTTCTCAATAATAATTCATGACAAGTGATCTGCCACCACATTTTTTGATCCTTTCTTGTCTTTGATTTCCAAATCAAACTCTTGCAACAATAAGATCCATCTGATTAAGCGTGCTTTAGCATCTTTCTTGGCGAATAGATAACGCAGAGCAGCGTGGTCTGTAAATACCATGACTTTATACCCTAATAAATAGGATCAAAATTTATCTAATGCGAAAACTACTGTCAAAAGTTCCTTTTCGGTTATCGAGTAGTTCAATTAGGCATCGTTGAGAGTGCGGCTCGCATAGTAGATTACATGCTATAATTTTTCTATTCGTTGTCCCAGAACAGCTCCAATTGCATAATCAGAGGAGTCGCACATGATTTCGAATTGGAAGTCCCAGTTCAGAGATTGAATTATTGGGGCTTTTATCAATTCCGCCTTAGTGGTTTCGAAGGCTTGCAAACATTTATCGTCGAAGAGGAATGGGACATCCTTTGAAAGTAAGTTGCATAGCGGTTGCGCTATCTTACTGAAATATTTAATAAAATACCGATAAAAACCGGCGTGTCCCAGAAAAGATCTTATTTCCTTAACTATCCTCGGTGGTGGTAGATTGGCAATTAAATCAACTTTAGCCTTATCAACCTCGATACCCTGGGACGATATGATGTGTCCCAAAATAATGCCATCTTTAACCATGAAGTGACATTTTTCCCAGTTAAGGACAAGGTTCTCCTGGCATCGTGCAAGCACTAGCGACAAATGATTCATGCAATCGGCGAAACTATTTCCATGGGTCGAGAAGTCGTCCATGAAAGCTTCAAGGACTCGTTCGACCATATCCGAAAAAATACTTAGCATACATCTTTGAAATGTAGCTGGTGCATTACAAAGCCCAAACGGCATTCGTCGGTAGGAGAAAGTACCAAAAGGACATGTGAATGTGGTTTTCTCTTGATCCTCAGGCGCAATGACTATTTGGTTATAACCGGAATAGCCATTGAGGAAGAAATAGTAATCATGCCCGGCCAGTCTTTCTAACATCTGATCGATAAACGAAAGTGGAAAGTGATCTTTCCTTGTCATCAAATTTAACTTCCGATAATCGATACACACTCTCCAACCTGTTTAAACTTTTATAGGAATTAGTTCGTTGTCCTCATTCTTCACCACTGTGACTCCCGACTTCTTGAGGACCACTAGTGTGGGGCTAACCCATTTACTGTCAGAGATGGGGTATATGATTCCAGCATTTAAAAGTTTTATTACCTCATTTCGGACCACGTCTTGCATTATAGGGTTCAGTCTCCTCTGTGGTTTGCTAGAAGGCTTAGCATTGTCTTTCAAATGGATCTGGTGCATACACACCGTCGGACTAATGCCTTTGATATCTTTTATCGACCATCCGATGGCACTTTTGTGATCTTTGAGCACATTCATGAGTTGGCCTTCCTGATTCGCATCCAATTTTAATAAGATTATGACGGGTTGATTTTCATTCTGCCCTAGATAGGCATACTTAAGATTTTCCGGAAGAGGTTTAAGTTCTAAGGACACTTTCTCCTCCTCTTTCGGCTTTTCCTTGATTAATTCAATTTGAGCTTCAAAATCTATTTTCTTTTCTTCTCCCAGAAGCGGTGTGGAGTCTAACATGTGATTCACTTCTTGGATCAGCTGATCCACATCAAAATTTTCTCCAAAATGCGTTAGACACGCTACTAAAGGATCCTCAATTTCGGATGCATGAAATATTTCTTTCACGATTTCATCGATTAGACAGGCTTGTGCATGTTCGTCATCCTCCATGGGTTGCTTGGCAATATTAAAGATGTTGAGTTCCACTTTCACGATCCCGTTTCGACAATTGATTAGCGCATTGGAGGTTGCTAAGAATGGTCTTCCTAGAATCATCGGAATGCTATTCTTCAAATTTGGTACCGGTTCAGTGTCTAAAACAGCAAAATCTACAGGAAAGTAGAAAGAATCCACCTTGCTGAGGACATCTCCCACAATCCCTTGAGGAATCTTTACTGACCGATTAGCTAACTGAAGGGTTATCGCAGTGGTCTTAAGCTCTCCCAATTCGAGCTCCTTGTAAATAGAGTAAGGCAATAAGTTGACACTTGCTCCTAAATCCAAAAGGGCCTGATCAATACGGCTATCGCTAATGACAATTGAGATTGTAGGACAACCTGGGTCCTTGTATTTAATTGGGAGTTTCGCTTGCAACACTGAACTAACCTGCTCAGCTAAGAAAGCCTTTTTCGAAATACTTGTCTTTCTTTTGATTGTGAATAATTCCTTCAAAAATTTTTCATAAGCAGGCACTTGTCGGATGGCATCCAGGAAGGGAATATTAATTTTTAATTGCTTGAAAATCTTATTTATTCCTTCCACATCGTGATTTTTTCGTGGTGCCATCAATCTTTGCGGGTACGGTGCTTTAGGAACAAACTTTTCTTCTGCTCACTCTTTTCTTCTGTTGTTTCTTTTGCTTATACTTTTTCTTCAATTTCTTCTTTCTCTTCAAATTTCTTCTCTCCATCAAACTTTCCCTCCTCCTCTAGCAACATTACTTTGTTATCGACCTGCTTTCCAGATCTCAACGTTGTGATCACCCGAATTTATTGTTGATTGTCATCTTGTGTTGGTATATGTTCAACAACCATCTGACCCCTTGGGTTAGGGACTGGTTGGCTAGGAAACGATCCTTTTTCTCCTTCACAGAGAAAAGTTGCCAATTGTCTAATTTGGGTCTCTATTTTAGAGATTGAGGATGTGTAAGAATGGATAAGTTTCAACAAGTCCTCAGTAGAAGGAGTTTGTGTAGGAGGACGTTGGACAACATTTCCCAGTGGATTGTTAAATCCGGGTGGTGGAAGTGTTGGCACAAAATTTTGTTATGGTTGGTTTTGATAACCTCCCATTGGTTGTGCAAACTGAAAATTCTGATTTAATTGCTGTGGCTGCCCAACCTAATTTTGATTGTATTAAAATTGATTTGGATTATTGAACCCTTGCTGTTGAAATTGTCCTTGACCATAGTTTTGTTGTGGTTCTTGGTTGAAATTTTGTTGGGGATAGAAGTTTGTCCCCTATTTCCTGGGCTGAGTTCTTTGATTATCTTATTTCCATGAGAAATTTGGGTGGGTTCTCCAAGTATTTGGGTTATTGTCATTGAAAATGTTTCCTTGATTCTACCCATAGTTATTCACAATATTTAGCTGTTCAGATGTGTCTTTATGGTAGTTCTGCATTGAAGGACAGTCATCTGCTATATGCATTGGACTTGCACAAATTGAACATGGCTCGGGTTGTATATTTATCATATGCGCATTCTTCTTTAATTTCAATTCCTCCACTTATTGAGTGAGGAAATCAATTTTAGCCATCAGATCCGGAGAATCCTTTACTACATATAGTCCTCCCTTCTTTGTTGAACTTTCGGCTTGATCAAGAGCTTTGACTGGTTGTTCCTGAGTCTTTGTGAAATCCCAGTGCTGGGAATCCTCGGCCACCTTTTCTAGGAAAGAATAAGATTCATTTTCCTTGAAACTCAGAAATCCTCCACCATTCATTGACTCCACCAGATGTCTATTTGGTTGACTTAGTCCATTGTAGAAACACTGGACCATTCTCCACTTTGAGTATCCATGGTGTGGGCATTTGAGTAGGAATCCATGAATCTATCCCAAGCTTCATATAATCTATCATCTTCCTCTTGCGTGAAATCCGTGATTTCACATATGAGGGCATTCGTCTTCGCCATGGGGAAGAACTTTGATAGAAACTTTTTGACCATCTGATCCCAGGTGGTTATGGATCCCGATGGTAGAGAATTTTACTAGGCTTTTGCTTTATCCTTTATAGAGAAAGGAAACAAGCGTAGCCTAATAGATTCTTCGCTGAAGTTTTGGTATACAGATGAGCAAACTTTGACGAAGTCTTTAATGTGCTGGTATGGATCTTCTCTCTCCATGCCATGAAAGATTGGAAGGATTTGGATGACATTTGTATGGATTTCAAACCGGCCGCCAGGTGTGGCGGGGTATACAATGCATGATGGGGTATTTGTAGTGATTGGAGAAAACAGTTCTTTCAATATTAGTTCTTCCTCTTGTCCTTGTTTGATTTGTCCATTCATGTTGTTAGTCATATTGACTTCAGTGGATGATTCACTTGAAAATTGTCGCCTTGATCTAGCGTCCTTACGATTTGATCGACAAGCACGTTCGATCTCAGAATTTAAAGGCTCTAAAATTATTTCTTTAGAAGACCTAGTGTACATGCAAATGACACACAGAGTGGATGTTTCGGGGAAGAAAATCTCAAGAGAGATATATTTATTATTATTATTATTATTTTTTTTTTTTTTCAAATTTTTTTTTGAATCTCGATTGATCGAGTAAAAAGCTCGATTAATCGAGAAGGAAGTCGATTAATCGAGTGGTGGTCTCGATTAATCGAGAGAGGACAGAGAATTATTTTTTTTTTTTTTTTTTTTTTGACAGAGATACTGTTTTAATCCCCAAAAATTACTAAAATTAACTGTCTATTTCCTAAAAATTCAGATTTTCTTGATTTAATCCCCGGCAACGGCGCTAAAAACTTGGTGTGATTTTTAATTGTGATGTTTTACTTGCAAGTGCACGAATCAGATTGTAGATAGTGAGTGCAGAGTACGAGATCATTCCCACGAGGACTATTTTAGAAGATCTAAAAAGATGAAACAGTAACTAAAGAATTCTACCAAGATTTAATAGTACCCTACCAATATTATGATTTAGGCGGATTTGTGAGATGATGATTATGACTACAAAATAAAGTTTACTTGATGATTCAAAAATAAATGTAAAGATGAAGATACTAAATCCTCTCATCTTTGGTTTGTTCTTCCCATAATACAAATCTAAGGATTAAACTATGAGATATACCATTGAAAAATATCTTTTACGGAAGATAAATGGTCAAAACTCATATAAGTTCCACATTGCATCCCTCCAATCAGAACTTAATTTCATAGATGATTTCCATATATAGATCTGGGATCAAGGGCATGACTCGGCACACTTGATCTCAGATACAAATAGAAATCATCCCCAAAATGGGTAAAAACTCTAACCAGAATACCACCATAGATCTGAGATGAAGGGCATGACTCAGCACACTTGATTTCAGATTAGGGAGTAATTAAGATAAAATTACCATTTCAGATCCAAGATCCAGGGCATGACTCGGCACACTCGATCCCAGATCGTAATTGTAAGTAGATCCACACAATAAAAATAAAAAGACCATATAACAATGATTGAGGTAAAATTACCGTCACAGATCTGAGATCCAGAGCATGACTCGGTACACTTGATCCTAGTTAGTGGCGGGGATTTCATCCGTTCGTGATAGCATAACAACCGTAAAACAAAATCTCAAAGTTTAATCCTAGATCTATACTATTAGAAGTACATCCCTCGGATGGGAATCATTAGATCCTCATACTTAAGAAATTAGCCACAGATGTTGTAATTAAATAACATAAAAAAGTAATAGATGGAAAATAACATTAATCTAATTAATTAAAAATATCTTGACCTTCAATAGCAATTCCTTGATCCAAGCTTATTCCACAAGTATAATGATCTTTAGAAACAAAGTTAAAAATACTCTCTATTAATCTCTAAATTTAACTAGGAATTAATTGAATAAACATAATATTCTCTCAAGAAAGGAATGCTAAAAATGAAGGTAAAAGGAACAAAGCTCTAAAAATAAAAAATCTCTATCTCGATGTGTGTCTATCCGCCTATATCCTCTCTTTAGTTGTTGTTTTGGCTTTAAATACTCTCTAAGTCTCGCAGCTTTCCTAGCTCGAATTGCCAGGGTCGGTTAATCGACCTCATAGAGTTGATGCATCGACTTGATTAATCGAGTGCAAAGTCGATACATCGACCTTCCCAGATTTTCCTGAACTCCAGCCCAACTTTGCATCAGACACTACCTCGGTATTTCGGCCATAACTTTCTACTCTGAACTCAAATTGACATGATTCTTACGGCATTAGAAAGATGAAGGAAAGCTCTAAAATTTCATGTTTTAGTAATTTCACAAATCTGACTTTGTGAAGGTACAAATTGAGCTGCAAGTTGCACTAAGTTCTCGATGACCCAAGGTTGCAGTGTTTGACATTATTTTCAGAATTCTTGGGCTGTTTTATGCACTTGGATTATATTTACCTGAAACACTTTAAATCTAATAATTCTTATTAGATAGCCTTCATCGAATGGCTAAATGTAAGTATTTAGGGGTGAAATATCATCATATTTTACTACTCATCAGCTATCATATCATCAACATACACTTCAATCTCTCGATGCATCATGTCATGAAACAGTGCAGTCATAGCTCTCTGGTACATTGTACTAGTGTTCTTTAGCCCAAACGGCATGACTCTGTAGCAAAAGGTTCCCCAAGGAGTAATGAACGCAGTCTTCTCTCGATCCATCTGCCATCTTTATCTGATTATATCTAGAGAATCTGTCCATGAATGAAAGCATCCCGTGCTTAGCGGTATTATCAACTAAGATGTTGATGTACGGTAATGGGAAATCGTCCTTCGGGCTCGCCCTATTCAAGTTTCTTAAATCTATGCACATATGGACCTTTCCATCATTTTTCGGCATGGGCACAATATTCGCTAGCCACTGTGAGTACTTAGATACCATGAGAAACCTTGCGTCATACTACTTGATGACCTCATCCTTGACTTTTAGCATCCACTCGGGTCGAAGACGTCTTAGTTTCTGCTTAACTGGCTTCATATCAGGGTAGAGAGGCAACTCATGCTCAACCAAATTGGTGTCCAGACCAGGCATGTCCTCATATGACTAGGCAAAAATGTCTTGGTATGATCAAAGGAAATCGATCATTATTTTTCTTTCTTCGGGAGACAGGGATGTTCCAATCTTGGTAATTCAAGGAATCTCCTCAGTCCCTAGATTAATGTCCTCAGTTTCCTCGACAATAGGGGTAGGGCCATGCTCAAACTCAGTAAACCGGTCGAGGAGCTCATTGGGGAGCTCCTCCAAAAGGATATCCCCATCCAGACTCATAACTCCTACCTCTTCTTGTATTTTTATAGGAAAGGGGTGGGTCGATTTTATGTGGAACGGGTATTTCGATTAAGGCATCTTTTTGTGAGATTTTATTTGAAATTTTAAATGATAATATTTTTGGACTTTGTATTTTTTCAATGCTTTTGAGATTTTGTATTTTTTCAATATTTTAGAGATTTTATATGTTTCTAATGTTTTTGAGATTTTTGTTTTCTTCAGAGACGGACCCTTGGCAGTACGAGTCTATGTATATACAAGGTATTGCCTGCCAAGGGCTTATCTCATTTTTTATAGGTTGTTTTTCTTTGGGAAATGAGTGCCAAATATTAGGCCACTCCCCGCTTTCAGGGTTTGGGATAAAAATGCCCAGTTGCGTACCTGAGGGGTCGCTCCTTTACCTGATTGGATGTAGGAGGCTGCCAAATGTGACTCTTCTGGATCGGCCTCCATCATATTAATCATAGGTTCATATGAGATTTCATCCTCAATCGTCAGCAGAGTCCTGTGGTGGTTTACCATAGGAGTTCGTTCAGGTATGGAATGCTGCTCCTCAAATAGGGATAGGGTAGCCAAATCTATTTCAAGGTTGGGAAGGGAGATGTTGGGATTGGTGGGATGGACAGGGGCTGTGGGTTTGTGTGGGGTCAAATGGGTTACCCCATTCCTATCAATCTTTATGATCCCAACACTGACAAAGGATTCCCTGATGTGTGGCCTAGGACGAGGCTTCTCTTTTATGTTGATTCCTCTTGCCCTTGCAGCTACAGCGACCCTGGCTTTCTCTTTAGCCTCTCGAACCTCTTCCTCTGTGGGCTTGTAACCTAACCCGAATCGGACTTTCTACCCTTTGGCAACAACTAGCTCTCTTCTACCCTGCAGTCTAGGTCTGAGCCCTTTGCCTTTCTGATAACTCCATTTCTGGAGCATGACCACCACTGCTTCCATTCCCTGCCAGTTGTTGACGTGATGTTTTTCGAGGGTTTCGGGCCTACTGCTGACACCTCATATTCAAAATTGTAGAGGTCAGTGTCTTCGTTAGTATGTGGCACATCCACTACCTTAGGATTTTCAATGTTGTGAGTGGCCTTGTCTTTCTCATCGTGCCCTTCACCAATGATGGTGCTCACCTTTTGCCTGGATATGAATTTTAACTTTTGATGGAGGGTACAAGGTATCACCCCGACCTCACGTAACCACGGGCGTCCTATAAGCAAATTAAAAGAAGATTTGATATCTATCACTTGAAAAGGCATAGAGAAGGTCATGGGCCTAATTACTAATTCCAGATCGACCTCTCCCATTATTTCTCTTCTTGGCTTATCAAATCCCCTAGCGCTAGTCCTTGTCGGCCTTAGCATACAGGGGTCGACGCCGATCTTCGTGGCAGTCCTCAACAGGCACACATTTAGAGTCAACCCGTTATCAATTAGAACCAAGGGAATTATCATGTTCCCAGATTCGACAGTAATATTAAGGAATTTAGCATGACTGTTTCCCTCCTCCGATAGATCTGCGTCCGAAAATGAAATGGCATTGGGTGCCATTACTTGTCCGATTATATGTCGGACCTCGTCTGGGCTCACATGTTGGGACACATGTGCATTCTTTAACGCCCCCATTAAAGCTTGGAAATGGAGTGGGGACGTCATCAGAAGATCCCAGACAGTGATATGGGTCGGTATTCTTCTTAGTTGGGTCTCAAGGATGTGCTCCCAGCTCATCTTTTCAGACGGGTGAACTGCATTGTCCTTCTTCCCCTCTGACCGTGCCGGTGCTACCGCTACTGCTGCTGTCGCTGTCTCAGGCTATCTCAAGATCTTCCCCAACCTGGTGATGAAGTTCATGACCCCCTCCCTACTGCTGCTGCCGGTGTTAGCATTCGTTTGCTCGTAGCTCAGCGGGACCTAATGATGATTGTATGTTGGTCCTGAGACCTGGAAAGGTATGGCTGCCAGCACTTGAGGTACATGTACTGATGGCTCAGAAGGGTACGTAAGACTTGGTTTACCTCAGTGATGGATGGGTGGGTGGAAAAATTTGGCCAGGTAGGGGTGGTGAAGCTTAGCGGTGTTTGCACGAGGGGTAATGGAGTGGGCATAGGCCATTGGTAATTGATGGGTGTGGGTGGAGAATTGGGGGTCGGATGGCTTATTGGGTAATTTAAGGGGGTGGTGGAGTATGGTTGATACACATTTATTTGTACATAATTTATGGAAGTGGAGGGTGGAAAATAGGCCCTAAGATCTAGGGGCTCAACTGCTGGTGTAGGAGTGGGAAAGTAATCCGCCAGATTTAGAGGTTCAATCACCCCAATGGTTCTTTCTTCTCGGTCTTACTGCCTTGGGACCACAAAATTCTCTCTGTTACTGATGTAATCAGAGGGGTTAAATTCATACTCTTCATCAATTTCCTCTACCATCCCTATGGTGGGTCTGGGACCTACTATTCTGGTAGGGTGTGGTGGCAAAGGTACCTGGTGAATATTCGCATGCTGGTTTGCTTCTGTGGGTGTCGGGGGAATAATCTTCCCAGCATCGATTAAATCTTAGATCGCGTGCTTCAATGGGAAGCAGAGATCAGTCGGGTGACCCGGACCATGGTGGAAATTATAATGAGTATTCGGGTCAAAATTATATAGAATCGGATTGGGAGGAGGTCGTGGTTGGAGCATAGTTACTAATCCCTTTTCAATTAATAAAGGTAAAAGTATACTTAAAGATTGCCCCAAGGGCATAAAAATATGATCATAACGGGCTCTCCTCTCTGAGGTCATTTGCACCCCCTATCTGTTCCCTACTCTCTGCACTGTCTCTGGTCTAACGGGAACTGGTTGCACTGCCTTAAACTGAAAGGGGACTACATTGTTATTGGGCCTGGTATTGGTCACATTATGCACCTTTGTCTCTATCCTCCTATCATTCTTCTGCTTAGTAGACCTCCGAACCCTGCTAGGTCCCCCTGAAGCATTCTTACTGAGCCTTCCTTCCCTGACGGCATCCTGACAGCGGTTGGCGTTCCTTATCAAATCAGTAAAATTAGATTGCTATTGGTAGATAAGAAAATTGAAAATCACTGGCCGAGTGTTCATTAAAATCATCTCTATCTGCTCATTTTCTGGTATTCTATTTCTGAATTGAGTTGCCAGTGATCTCCAACGCCCCAAATAGTTGTTGAAGGTCTCGTTGGGATTCTATTTCAATCGGGCTAAATCAGACTTGCGTGGTTCAATATCAGTATTGTAGGCATACTGTTCCTAGAATAAATGCATCAAATCCTTCCATGTCCTAATCATGGATGGTTCGAGAGATGTGAACCACCTCAGGGCCAGACCGGTCAAGCTTTTCTAAAAGACTTTTATTAGCAGTCTCTCATCCCCCCCGTACTGGCACATGTCCCCACAATAGGACTTGAGGTGTGCAATTGGGTTGCCCGTGCCATTGTACTTGTCGAATGCTGGCATTTTGAATTTGGGGGCAGGGGGATCTCGGCAAACAAACACAAATTCGTAAAATCAATGGTGTAGATTTCAGCACCACCCATCTTTAACAACTATTTCTGGATCTTGTCCAACTACTCCCTTAACTATTCTGATTCTTTGAACATGGGGGCTACTTTTTCAACAGCCAGTCTAGACTCGCTCTGCGCTATCAAAGGTCGGGTAACTATAAGTGGAGGATTAACAGTGGTCACTGCCCCGACATAGGCACCACTGTTTCTGATCTCGTCCTTCTCATACTGCTGATCTATGTAAGGTGCAGTGAGGACAGAATTCTCAAACTGTTGTTGAATGGACTAGATGGGATTGGATTGGATATGGGTTGGGTGAGCCCCTTGAATGTAAGGGAAGTGTTGTGGGGTGATGGGATGAGTGGTAGTTTGGTTTAGGGGTGGGGCCTGAAGGGACCATTAAACATGGGGGAAGGTTTGGAGATGGCCTTGGGGTGTGGGGCCATGGGAATATTGGGTCTGAGGTATGGCATGGGTTTGACCTAGTTGTGAAGCTTGGGGGTGGGTGAAATTTTAGGGGTATTGTGGAGGGTAAGAGGTTTGGCCTTGGGCCATGGGCCCGGGGTAGGTTTAGGCCACGAGGCCTTGATCAAGTTGGGTTTGGGTAAAGGTTATGCGGTTTGGTGGATCTTGGCCCATTAGGCTTTGATGGGTAGGGCCCATTGGGCTTTGGAGGGCTTGGGCCATAGGTCATTGGTGGGTATGGGTCTAGGTTTTGAGGGGTATGGGCCATGGGCCATTGGTGGTTATGGGCCATGGGCCCTTGGAGGGTTTGGGCTTGGGCCAAATGGGTTTGGGCCATGGGCCCTAGAGGGGTTTAGGCCATGGGCCCTTGGGGTATTTGGGGAATGGGGGTTTGGATAGTGTGGATTATGGGGGGTTGATGGGGGTCATGGGAGAGTGAGGCATGGAGGTTGGCTAAGGTATGGGATGGATTCATGGATGTGGGGTGTGGATGATGGGAGGTGTTTTGGGAAGCCTTCCATAAGGAGTAGGCTTGGAACATTTCCTCCATCATGGTCATGGAAGGAGGATCGGATATGGATGGTAGATTTAAGGGATGATTGGGTATAGATGGGGTAGATGTGGAGGGAAAATTAGGCATGGCCATGGTAAGTGATGGGATATGGGATGGATTGAAGGAATGGGGTGGGGCATTGGCAAAGGGGGATGGGTTGGGGATGTTTAAGGATGATGAAGGATAAAGTGTGGGTGTTTGAGAAAAATTGGGCATAGCCCCGGTAAAAATGGGCATGACCCGGGTAGATGGGGGGACTTGTGGGGGGTCGGATAGTGTGGAGGTGATATAAGTAAAGGATGGTGGATTGGGTATATATGGGGAAGATAGAAAATGGGGCATGGGTGTGGATGTGAAAATTTGGGTTGGGTTTATCATGGATGGGGGTGAGAAATGTGTGGGTTTTGAGGAGATGTGGATGGAATGGGTGGTTGGTTTGGCATGGATATGGGGGGAAAAGTGGTTTAAGAAAAAGATGGGGAATGAGGGGGTCGATTTTGGATATTTTGGAAAGTGGTGGTTGGGAAAATGGGGGTGTCAAACGGGCCGGTAACGCTAAGGGGATAGGGTGATGGGGATGGATGTGAAGGCTTCTCCCGAATGGGAGTGGGTTGGAGAATGTGGCAGGGATGAGTCGGGATCAACGTAAGCTGGGTCCACTACTCACGACATCCTTTGTTGGCGGGTTACGTAATGGTGCCTTGGATAAGGCCCAAGAATCTTCCTCCTCCCCTTACAGGACGATGGAGGGCAAGGTGATGCCGTTGTGCCGGCACCACAAGGATTTTATTTTTTAGGTTTTTGATTTTTAATTTTTTTGGAGAAAACTCTCTCTTTTTTTTTTTGAAAACAATGGTTCCGAGGCCTTAGAATTCCCTTCTCGGGTGGCCTTCGTACCCTAATTTAAGACCCATGGCGATGATTTCAAAGCACTTCGAAAGAATCAAAGGAAAGCCTTTGATCTATTGAAGGCATGAAAATCAAGGCAAACAACCCAATCTCCCAAAATGAGCCAAAAAGAAGTTACCTTCTTTTGACTGACGGGGGCGTATTGGGTGTCGGAGATGGCAGGGCCCAAGCAAAGGCACTAAGCGCACTAATCAGGGTACTCGGGAGGTGAGAAAGCCTCAGATTTCAGGCTGCTGTTGTCCAGGTAGGCTTGGCGCAACTAATACATGCGCCAAGTCGGAAAAGCCTCTTTTTACATTGGCGCAACTAATAGTTGCACCAAGGTAAAAGTTGGAGGATTTAAAGCTAGAGCAACTATAGTTGCACCAGTTATAATTCTGATATTTTTGCACTGGCGCAACTTATACTTGCGCCAGGCAAAGATGAAGCTCCAGAACTTTTGACAGCAAGGAACAACAACCTGAAATTGGTCTATTTTTGGTTTTTTGTGGAAGCTAGGCTTTCGGGAACTAACCGTTTATATGATCGATTCTCTCTTCACCGATGCCTGGTATAACTCGCTAGCGTGCTCCCCAAGGGTTTTAAGCTTTGTAGGAATGGGAACCCACCCGATATACCTCCGGCACAAGCGCCTTCTTAGATACTAGGTGGGCTGAGACTTTTTTGGATCATCACCACTAAGGGTTGCTGCCATACTAAGACCCGGGTGGTGGTATGTGTGTCTAAACCCAACCCTTTGAAAATCTACCCGATAAAAATAAGTTAATTAAGCTCCCTATTTTTTATTCAATTTTACCTCTTTTTTTTTCAAAGCATTTTTTTTTATGGAAGTTTTCTTTAGTCCAAAAGTTAGGGGTGATGACCCCGTGCTGCCACTACGGGCCGGCGTCTATTGTCGAAATGTTTGCACAAGTAGGCCTGCCAATCGGCTAAGGTATTTTAAATGACAGAATCGTAAAGAAATTAAATTAAAATGAACAAGTAGGCCCGCCAATCGGCTAAGGCACCAAAAATAACAAAAATGTAAAGGAAATTAAAGACTATGCACAAGTAAGCCCGCCGATTGGCTAAGGCATGTAAATGACGGAAAAGTAGGGGTGAGAAAATAAAGAAAACAGTAAAAAAATAGCAAAAATGGTTAGTGAAATAAAAAGAAATAGACAAATTTCAAGGAGAAGCTTTAAAAGCTATCCCCAGCAGAGTTGCCATCTATGCAACCGTGGGATTTTTAACGATCCCGTCGCGGCGATGCGCTCGCTAACAAAAATATAAAGTCACCACTCGGAGCTTTTGGTGTCTCGGGATACCTATATCATTTTTATAAGCACCGAAGTACCACAAATATGACTCTGAATCTGGTCCACACCAAAGGTTCTTGGGTAGGGGCTTCGGTTATCGATTGGGAAGGTGTGAGGCACCAAATCAACCCTCTTAATGCGGTCTCTACTTATGGCAAAAATAAAATGAAAATAATACAAAGGACTTGTTCTTGCCCAAAGGGCCCTAAAATCCTATTTGTGCCCCTCTGTCCCTACCGAAAAGTCGGCGGTGTAACAACACAAATGTGAGGATGAAAGAAGAACTAAAAGAGATAGGAGAAGAAAGGGGAGAGTCGGAGCCCTCGAGCCTTTGTTATACCGTTGGAGAGCCTTGCGTAGGCTTGCTTTGATGAGCTCTTAATGGCCTGTGTATGAAAAATAGGGTTCTAAATCCTAGGACTTGATAACTAGGAGGCATAGAAGGAAGGCAAAGGGGTAGCATATCCCTAAACTAAGGTTTTTAGATGAAGGATAAGGCTTGGAAGAAAGTTGGAAAATCTGAAATTTGTGTGAAAAATAGCACCAAAGGGAGAAAGATCTTCTCACTCTAAGCTCTTTCTCTCTTAAAAAAATTTTCCAACCTTTAATCCAAGGGGAGGGGGGTTTTATTTATAGGAAAAAAGTAGGTTAGGAGGCTACTTAGATGCTAATTAGGGTTAGCAATTAGGTAATCTCTAATCTAAGGTTTCCTAGGATTTTGAGAGCTTGGAGATGTGTGGGAATGGTTTTAATGGTGGATGATAGGTTAGTATTTCAAATCACTTAAGGGTTACAAATAGGCATTAAAAGGGTGTAATAGAACTAGCAAAACACCCTCCAAAGATCAAGATGGTCAATAAGTCAAACCAATCTCGATTTTCCAAGCAAAAAACCACAGGTACTGTTCATATGCCTAACGCAACTAATAGTTGCGCCAACCATAGGTACAGTAATACAGTGATTCGAAATGGTTTTGAGAGGTTGCAAGCCCGTGGGAGAACCCACTTTAAGTGTGGCGTAACTATTAGTTGCGCCAAGCCAAAATCCTGTAAAACATCACGATTTTCAAGTCGCCATAACTTTTGTTATATAACTCTGATTGAGGCGATGCTTGGCTCATTGGAAAGATGGGAAAGTCCTCTTTCTAATGGTATATGATTTGATAGTAGTAGAAGTCTTCAGCTAGTCCTGATGTACCACTCTTCATCCATTGCTCGGAAAGGTTGGGTTTAGGGTTTGGAAGGGGTTTTAAGGGTCGGGATTGGTTTCTAAAGGTTCGAGGTAAATTCTAAGGGATTTGGGATGATTTCTAAGGGTTTAAAAAGGTGTCTAAGGGTACCATACATGCCATCAAAAGCTCAGATGTGCGCCTCTCTCGAAATGTGTTTCGATCGGGCCTTGGGCTAAATTTAGGTGTCTACACCCTTGCAGCAAGTTGCGCTATGCGACGGGATGCCCCTTGCACCCGTGAATTAGGAAATGTCAATTTCCCCTTTTGACTGTTACTTGCAGTAGGCCGCGATACGCGACGGGATGCCCCTCACATTCACAACATGGAATACGCCTTTTGACAGCTACCACTGGGCCCCCGAATGCTCCATTTTAGCTTGTGCTGATAGTTAAGAAAGCTAAGTATTTAATGCCAGCATCCCTAGTCCACCTTTGTGATTTCACAAAAGAAATGAGAATGCACCCTTGGGAGAGAGGTGCCTACTTTTTCGACGCGTTCTTATTTAGCAAGAACGCATCGAAGAGGGGCATCTGTAGACACCCTGATTTGCCCTATCGGAGTATACAAACATGTTCGATCAACCTCTGGCCTCGCCCTAATACAAGGACCATATACTGAAACAATAGTATATGGCTGAACACAAGCTGAAATAATAGTTCTGTGGCTCCACGACCCTAATACGGGGACTATATACTTAAACAATAGTATATAGTCAAAGCACAGGCTGAGACAATAGCCCTGTGGTTCAGACCCGACCTAGATCGGGGAGAATTTAGAATTTCGTGCGCTGTATAGCACGTGCAATTTGATTGAGCACCACACAGTTGGCGCGCAATTAGTCCAATTCAGACCAGGCTACCCTTTCCGCGGACCGCCTCAAGAGTTGATTCTACACCTAGGATAGGGCGCGCAATCGATTACGCGCCCCAACACCCACACGTAATTTTTCCAATTTGGAACTGGACTCTAATTCCCTAGGCCACCTAAACTCCCCTATAAAGTGCCCAAGACACATTGCTTAATCGGATTGCATGCATTAGTCGGGGCACATAATTAATTCTATTAGAATAGAACAAGGACACCTGACTGAGCCAGTCAGCCGGCCACTCACTGAGTCGGTCACCGACTCAAAGTGTATCAAGCACCTGGAACAAGGTGTGCAATTCAATTAAGCGACCCAGACAGGGCTCGTAATTGAATTCCACCAACCAATTAAGCGCACCCTGTAGGGTGCGCAATTATCGGAATACCTATAAATAGACCCCCCTTACCCCGAATACAAAACAAACAATTCGAGAGATCAAGTAATTGAGTTTTTGAGTTCCTTCCTTTCGAGCTTAGGAATTTTGAGATCCTCTCTAGTGCCTAGGTAATTTCTTGCTCTAATTTTTTAATTTCCTTTTCTAGTTCTAGTTCTAGTTCTTAGGTTCTAATTTTAGTTCTTAATTTCATAGGTCATAGATTCTAATTACTAGTCTTAGATTTCAGATTTTAATCCTTGTCTCTAATTCTAGTTCTTAATCTCTGGTTTTTAGTTTCTAGAACCAGGTCTTAGTTTTTAGTCTTTAAACCTCCTTTCTAGATTTTAGTTTTAGTTCTAAACTTTGTTCTCTTCCTAATTTCTAATTTATTTTTTTTTCTAGTTCATAACCTTTCAACTTTTTTTAGATGTTCAATTTTAACTATACCATTTAGATTCAAATCCGTAATTTTCTCATCTCTGGTTCTAGATCTTAACTTCCAAAATCAGGTCTTAGCTTTTGTCCTTAAGCTTACGATCCTGGTTCTCAAATCTCTAGAACCAGTTCTTTGTTATTTTTAATTATTCTAGATCATAGAGTCTATTTTTAATTCTAGTTTTAATTTCTCTTAGTTTAATTCTTTAGTTATAATCTTAACCTTAAAAATCCTTCAATTTTAATCTTCAAAATCTAAACTTTCTAATACACAAATCAGTTTTTCAATCAATACTATTTTCAATGACCTTTAGCCAACCGATTTTCCCAAGGGAGCTTACGGAGGGTACCAGAAAACAGGGCCGATCGTCCTTAGCATAACGGGCAAATCCCCCCTTTTTATTAGATTCCTAAATTAGGATATTTGGATTAATTAGATTTCTGATAGAATTAGAATATCTAAAGTAATTAAATTTCAAATAGAACTAAAATATTAAAAATAATTAGACTCCTAATAGAATTAGGATATCTAGGTTAATTAGACCTTTAGTAAAAAAATTAGGATATTTGAATTAATTAGAATTCTGATAGAATTAGGATACTTGAGTTAATTAGGATACTTAGATTAATTAGACTCTTAATAGAACTAAGAAACTAGTATTAACAAGATTAGGACTCTTGAGATAATCAAATTCCTAGTAGGATTAGGAGATTAGTTCAATTAAACTTTTAGAATAATTAGACTCTCGGTAGGATTAGGAAGACTAAAGCAATCAGACTTAGAGCAGGATTAGAAAAAAGAAAACAAACTAAACACCCAGGTGACTCAGTGCTGCTGACATCGGCAAGCCGGTGATTTAGTAACACCCCGAAAAGGCGTGATCAGTGACGTTTTTGCAGTGTTAATAAATATCTACAGCTGGCGATCACAATGAACCAGGTATTTTCTTCCTAGAATTTACCTTTTATTTCTATACTTTTCACTTGCCATCAATCGCCTTACGTCAAAGTCCACATAGACCAATTATGGCCACTCTTTTCGAGAACCGAAAGGGACCCAAAAAAAGCGTGTACCAACAGACTGAGGTTGGGTTCTCTTCCTATGAAATTTAGAGTAGATTTTTATTGCTTTGTAGATTAGATATCTAAGGTTTCTCAAGAGCAATTGATGACTACAATTGAGAGCTGAAGATTAGAGTAGATATTTGTAGTTTCTCAGAAGCAATTGACGACTGCGGTTGAAGGGTGAAAGATATAATTTTATTTCTTTCTAGTTTATATTTATTTTATTGTAATTTGCTGGTTTGTAAATATCTTTGAATTTTAATTTGAATTGATGACTAAGGTTGAAGTTTGCAGATTAGTGTAACGGTTTTTACTTTTCCATCATCAGTTTTTTAGAATTTGATTGACGCCCAAGTTTGAGGAGATTTTTTATTAGATTAAATCTATATTGATAGTATTTTAGTATTGATTGACGACCAATGCTAGGAAACTTGATATATAATGTAACGGTATTATTTAAATTCATAAATATCTGATAGCTGAAAATTGTGATTGACGATCATAATCTGAAGAAGGAGGATTAGGATTTATTTTCTACAATTTAGATTAAGAAACAATTCTTTTACTCATATTTCTCCAATAGTTTAGGAACTTAAAAGACAAATATAAGTTTTCAAAAAATTAAGTTAATATAGAGACACCTGTCTCCGTGGGAACGATCCTATACTTGCTCTACAATTTCTATTGTGCGCTTGCAATAGGTTAAGACTTAATTAGAGATACATAAAATTAGCCAGTTAAGTTTTTGGCGCCACTGTCGGGGACAGCGTTATTTATATTAATTTAAGAAAATACGTAGTTATCTTTCTCTTTTCATATTTCTTTATATTTTTCAATTTTTTTTATTACTTTTTAAATCTTTTACAGGTTTATTCGGAGTGACGAATCAGAGTTTCAACTTCCCCTTATCAGAGAAGCTCGAGGCTTAGATTTGTTTTCTCTCCTTGCTTTCTAGAATGAAAATTAGATAAAAATAAAATAAAATAGACATTTATAATAACTATTTTAGTCCCCTCGCTTTGCGATAATTCAGAATGGC
This sequence comes from Chloranthus sessilifolius, assembly GCA_021018995.1. Taxonomy (NCBI): domain Eukaryota; kingdom Viridiplantae; phylum Streptophyta; class Magnoliopsida; order Chloranthales; family Chloranthaceae; genus Chloranthus; species Chloranthus sessilifolius. The sequence goes on from CM037592.1 coordinate 85,420,696, forward strand.
AGGAAAAGATTAATATGTGGCTAAGACGATGGGGAAATATTATACTTTAACACCTCTTACACCTCCCCCATGTGTTCAAATACACCCTACAGCCGGTAATAGGACTTTTGAAATTACGCCCAATGTGCTTCAAATACTTTCAACATTTCATGGGCATGGATGAAGATCCCTATTTGTATTTAAATAAGTTCGTGAAAGTATGTACTATCATTCGAATTAAGAACTTAACAGAAGCATCTACTCGTTTGAGACTGTTCGCATATTCCCTTAGAGATGAAGCAAAGCAGTGGATAAACTTTTTGCTTGATAATTTGATTGCTGATTGAGAAGGATTGGAACGTATGTTTCTTATAAAATTCTTTTCAATCTGTAGGTCGAATAAAATCTGGGATATTATCATAACATTCCACCAATTCTTAGATGAATCTCTTCAAGAGTGTTGGAATCGTCTTAAGGATCTTTTGCACAAGTGCCCTCACCATGGGATTGCGCACTAGGAACTTGTGCTCACTTTCTATGAAGGCCTTGAAGATGCAACCCGGCATAGGACTGATGTGGCCAGTGGTGGTATGTTTCTTAAATTGACAGTAGAAGAAGCTTGGAAACTCTTTGAGCCCTTAGCAAGGAACCGGTGCAACACCACACATCGGATGAGAGTGATTCAGAGACTTTAAAATATACTTCCTAAGCACAGAAGATTATATAAATTGAAGTCAATGATGAAAAGTCTTCTGAAGTTGAAGTTTTAGAAAACAAAAGTTCAATCTCTGGTGGGTATAAAATCATACCCAACATCTCAAAAATAGAAGCCTGTGGTCCTAACCATGGCCTAACTCAAGCAGTTTCCCTACCTCCAATTGTTTCTTCTTACCCTACAGAAACCAAAAACCATACTTCTATAGAGGATGCCTTGTTGCAGATAGCAAATAGCTGGGTGAAACATAGCCACATTCAGACATAGTTACTCAACCATCTTCGACAATTGGTCGTAAGGTTAGAAATTCAAATTGACCAACTAACCCTTTTCAAAAGAGAGAGTAGCATACTACCTTCACATGCAGTTGGTACATCTAGAGGATGTATGTTTATGGGAGATACATCAACTCACTCTGTTTTTAATTGAATTCCTCTATAACCTATCGAGCTACCGACTGTGACGGCCTCATTAATCTAGGTGCCAACATGTCAGCATGGACGCCTTGGTACTGGACGTGTGGCTAGCAAGAAGGTGGACGGACCTTAGAGGTAGCTGTGTAGCGTGTGTGCGCGGAGGCATGTCGCCTTGTGGGGTGTGCATGTTCCCCTTATGCATGGTGCGACAGTGACTCAAGCTAAGCTACGATCTAGTGTGGTGACTAGATGTGTGATTGGCGTGGAATGTGGTGCTCTGTGTAGAGGCACGCGACGTCCTGGGGCCATCAGGTAATGCGGTGCTTCACGCAGGGGCACGCGACATGGTGCCAAGAGGGCACATGACGTTCTAGTGCCATAAGGCACATGATGCGGTAACAAGATGGCACACGATGTGGTGTCAAGAGGATACATGACATCCTAGTGTCATAAGGCACATGAGGAGGTGCCATGACGGCACGCGATGTGGTGCCAAGAGGGCACGCGACATCTAGCTTGTACGACATGTGATGTGGTGCCAAGAGGGTATGCAACATTCTAGTGCCACAAGGGTACACCATGTGGTGCAAGAGGGCACACGACATGAGGCCCTGAAGGCCTCGCGACACGGACACGATATGGTTATGACACAGACACGATGCGGGGTGTTGTGGTGTGAACAGTAAAGTATGTCAAACCAATAGGTTTGAGGTTATTCTGTTTGATGACCCAAGTTAGTATTTAGACCATACTTGGGGGAGGGGCTCGAGAGCTATTTCTCTACACATGGGGCCATGCGTTGTTGAAGGGGCGCATAGGTCTTCTAAGTCTTGAGGGATGGTGGGCCTAGAATGTCGCTGTGGCGATGTCGTGTCACCCTAGGTGAGGTTACCATATGACTCGAGTTACGCGTCATGGTGTACATGGGTTGGTAACTTCTCCTGGGCACTGAGGGCTATGTGGGACAATGTGGTGTACGTTAGCTGAGGACCCAAAGCGGATGTGTGTTGGTCGCATGGGCAACACACGATAATGGGCTTGGTTCAGTATGTCATTAAAACATGTATGGAATGGGACATCATGTGGTGCTGCATGCTACTGTTGCGTGCGAGGAACTAGTGTCGGACACATGGTGAAGCTAGGCAGGCTAAGCGAGGCACTGAGGTGCTGGCATGTGTGTCGCGAGTAGACACGATGCGTTGAGATGGTTTGCCTTGAGTGAAGGCAACCATGAACTAGAGTCCCGGTCCTCTAGGCGGGTGGTATCAGAATGATGTATGGTTAGGCTGGCCTCACTGTAGCGGTAGCGAGACGCTGCACGAGTGTTGAAAAAGTTACCCTATGACAGTTGGTATCAAAGCTAGATCATTTCGATTGGGACTATATTGGTGAGCCAGAGCGATGAGGTGCACTCTAATTTTATGACTGCCAGAGTTACTTGTGTGCAGTTGAGTTGCACGTCTGCGGTTGAGATGCGATTGAGTCACACACAGAGGGATATCCTACATGCTATTGGTTGAAGACAGAGGTCGAGGTACTATAATGTGAGAAGCATAGAGCTTAGTGGATTCCGCAAGGTGTTTGTAGTAGACTCTTGGGTGAAAACACAGTAATGTTGAGGTACTAGAGCACTGCAAGATAGTTAAGGGCTTGTGATGGTGATCAAGTCCAAAGGTCCGAGAAAGCTGAGTTTCGTCGGTTGCTATGGTCGAAAGATAAAAGTAGTGTTGTAGATTCCGGTATTGTGAAGCATAGTGCTTTGTAAGGTTGAGCATGGTCACTCACTGGTAGTCTCTTGGCTGAAGACACATGGTGTCGAGGTACTAGAGCTGTAAAATTGCTGCAGGCTAAGTCAGCCTGGGTAGTAGGTGCATGGTTGAAAACATACGTTGAGGTACTAAAGTTCTACTAATCAGTCCCAGGTCAAACTCTTGGGTGAAGACACAGAGGTGTTGAAGTGCTAGAGTGCGGCAATGCAGATGAAAGCTAGACTCCTGGGTGAAGACAGACTGTTTAGAACCTAGAGAGCTACGATGCACAATGAGTTGCGCGAGCTTGGAGCCGACGATGTGGACATCTAAGGCGTAGGTTTGCTTGGTTTTGGCAATCGATTCAAGTAGTAACAGGAATGATGCTAAGGATCAATTTGTTTTTAGTTGTATGAGGAACTGGTATTATAGGATACCTTGGTAAAATACAGATCGGACCAAGTTAATTCTACGGGGGTGAAGACATAGAAAATGGTTGAGGTAATAACACATAATGTCAGATGAAAGCAGTGAAGTGTAGTAGCTATGATTCAAATGCGAGTTCTATTTGGGTGAATATCGAAATTGTGTCGAGGAACTGACGTAGGAGTTCGCATGTTCACGAGGACGTCGACGCATTTAAGTAGCCTTACAATGTGACATGGTTACGACCCTGGTGAATAGAGATGCACATTTGATCAACTAGTAGGAAGGTGAGAGGACCTTGTAGCTAGATTGAGCCAAAGGCGAGTTGGAGAAACAGAGTTGTGAAGGCACACTGATGTACTAAGGTCTTTCGAGGGCCGGATTGGTAGGCAAACTCTTGGGTGAAGACATGTGGTGTCGAGGTACTAGAGCAAGTCGTGGTCACAAATTGCGTTGGTGCAGAGCCACGCGAAGTGACATAGTGATGGATTGCGTTAGTTTGGAGCCACGTAGAGGATCAGTGCATTTCTGATCCGTAGGCGTGGATGAGACCAAGATGGGCTAGCGAGGAGGCACAAAATATCAAGGCCAGTTATTTATGGGGTCCTTGCATGGGGTGAAGATAAAAGTCGAGGAACTGATGAGGGTATTGGTGTTGGCATGGACGGTGACACAGCTAGATTGGTGGATGTGGCATAGTCATTCCCTTGAGATATTGCGTCAACGAGGACGTTGACCTTATTGAGTCAGGGAGGATGTGACAGCCTCATTAATCTAGGCGCTAGCATGACGGCATGAACGCATTGGGACTGGGCGTGATGCTAGCAGGAAGGCAGGCGGACCTTGGAGCTAGTTGTATAGTGTGTGTGCACGGAGGCACGTCGCCTTGCGGGACGTGCGTGTTCCCCTTATGCATGGTGCGATAGTGACTCGAGCTAAGTTGCAATCTAGTGTGGTGACTAGATGCATGATGGGCGTGGAATGTGGTACTCCGCGTAGGGGCACGCGACGTCCTGGTGCCATAAGGCACATAATGCAGTGCTTCGCATAGGGGCACGTGACGTGGTTCCAAAAGGGCATGCAACATCCTGGTGCCATAAGGAATATAATGCAGTGCTTTCAATAGGGGCATGTGACATGGTGCCAAGAGGGCACACGACGTCCTGGTACCATAAGGTACGTGATGCGGTGCCAAGACGGAACGCGATAGGTGTCAAGAGGACACGTGACATCCTAGTGCCATAAGGGCACGCAATATCCTAATGCCACGAGGGTACGCCATTGGGTGCCAAGAGGGCACGCGATATGGACCCGACATGGTCATGACACAGACGCGATATGCTTGCGACACATATGCAATGTAGGGCGTTGCGGTGTGAACAGTAAAGTATGTCAAACCAATAGGTTTGAGGTCATTCTGTTGGATGACCCAAGTTGGTGTTTAGACCATACTTGAGGGAAGGGGCTCGGGAGCTATTTCTCTACACATGGGGCCATGCGTTGTTGGAGTGGCGCATAGGTCTTCTAAGTCTTGAGGGATGGTGGGCCTAGAACGTCGCTGTAGCGATGTCGTGTCACCCAAGGTGAGGTTACCATATGACTCGAGTTACGCGTCATGGTGTACATGGGTTGGTAACTTCTCCTGGGCACTGAGGGCTATGTGGGACAGTGTGGTGTACGTTAGCTGAGGGCCCAAAGCGGATGTGTGTTGGTCGCATGGGCAACACACGATAACGGGCTTGGTTCAATATATCAATAAAATATGTATAGAATGGGGCATCATGTGGTGCTGCATGCTACTGTCGCGTGCGAGGAACTAGTGTCGGACACAGGGTGAAGCTAGGCAGGCTCAGCGAGGCACTGAGGTGCTAGCATGTGTGTCGCGAGTAGACACGATGCGTTGATATGGTTTATCTTGAGTGAAGGCACCCATGAACTAGAGTCCCCGTCCTCTAGGCAGGTGGTATCAGAGTGATGTATGGTTAGGCTGGCCTCATTGTAGCGGCAGCGAGACGCTGCACGAGTGTTGAAAAAGTTACGCTATGACAGTTGGTATCAAAGTCAGATCATTTCGATTGGGACTATATTGGTGAGCCAAAGCGATGAGGTGCACTCTAATTTTATGACTGCCAGAGTTACTTGTGTGCAGTTGAGTTGCACGTCTGTGGTTAAGATGCGATTGAGTCACACACAGAGGGATATCTTACACGCTATTGGTTGAAGACAGAGATCGAGGTACTATAATGTGAGAAGCATAGAGCTTCGTGGATTCAACAAGGTGTTTGTAGTAGACTCTTGGGTGAAAACACAGTAATGTTGAGGTACTAGAGCACTGCAAGACAGTTAAGGGCTTGTGATGGTGATCAAGTCCAAAGGTCCGAGAAAGCTGAGTTTCGTCGGTTGCTATGGTCAAAAGATACAAGTAGTGTTGCGGATTTCGATATTACGAAGCATAGTTCTTTGTAAGGTTGAGCATGGTCACTCACTGGCAGTCTCTTGGCTGAAGACACATGGTGTCGAGGTACTAGAGTTGCAAAATTGCTGCAGGCTAAGTCAGCCTGGGTAGTAGGTGCTTGGTTGAAAACATACGTTGAGGTACTAGAGTTCTACTAATCAGACATGGGTCAAACTCTTGGGTGAAGACACAGAGGTGTTGAGGTGCTAGAATGCGGCAATACAGATGAAAGCTAGACTCTTGGGTGAAGACAGACTGTTTAGAACCTAGAGAGCTGCGATGCACAATGAGTTACGCGAGCTTGGAGCCGACGATGTGGACATCTAAGGCGTAGGTTTGCTTGGTTTTGGCAATCGATTCAAGTAGTAACAGGAATGATGCTAAGGATCAGTTTGTTTTTGGTTGTATGAGGAACTGGTATTATAGGATACCTTGGTAAAATACAGATCGGACCAAGTTAATTCTACGGGGGTGAAGACATAGAAAATGGTTGAGGTAATAACACATAATGTCAAATGAAAGCAGTGAAGAGTAGTAGCTATGATTCAAACGCGAGTTCTATTTGGGTGAATATCGAAATTGTGTCGAGGAACTGACGTAGGAGTTCGCATGTTCACGAGGACGTCGACGCATTTAAGTGGCCTTACAATGTGACATGGGTACGACCCTGGTGCATAGAGATGCACATTTGATCAACTAGTAGGAAGGTGAGAGGACCTTGTAGCTAGATTGAGCCAAAGGAAAGCTGGAGAAACAGAGTTGTGAAGGCACACTGATGTACTAAGGTATTTCGAGGGCCGGATTGGTAGGCAAACTCTTGGGTGAAGACATGTGGTGTCGAGGTACTAGAGTAAGTCGTGGTCACAAATTGTGTTGGTGCAGAGCCACGCGAAGCGACATAGTGATGGATTGCGTTAGTTTGGAGCCACGTAGAGGATCAGTGCATTTCTGATCCGTTGGCGTGGATGAGACCAAGATGGGCTAGCGAGCAGGCACAAAATATCAAGGCTAGTTATTTATGGGGTCCTTGCATGGGGCGAAGATAAAAATTGAGGAACTGATGAGGGTATTGGTGTCAGCATGGACGCTGACACAGCTAGATTGGTGGATGTGGCATAGTCATTCCCTTGAGATATTGCATCAACGAGGACGTTGACCTTATTGAGTCAGGGAGGATGTGACAGCCTCATTAATCTAGGCTCTAGCATGACGGCATGAACGCATTGGGACTGGGCGTGATGCTAGCAGGAAGGCAGGCGGACCTTGGAGCTAGTTGTGTAGTGTGTGTGCACGGAGGCACGTCGCCTTGTGGGGCGTGCGTGTTCCCCTTATGCATGGTGCGACAGTTACTCGAGCTAAGTTGTAATCTAGTGTGGTGACTAGATGCATGATGGGCTTGGAATGTGGTACTCCACGTAGGGGCCCGCGACGTCTTGGTGCCATAAGGTACATAATGAGGTGCTTCGCATAGGGGCATGCGATGTGGTGCCAAGAGGACATGCGACGTCTTGGTGCCATAAGGCACGTAGTGCGGTGCTTTCTGTAGGGGCACGTGACATGGTGCCAAGAGGGCACATGATGTCCTAATACCATAAGGCATGTGATGCAGTGCCAAGATGGAACGCGATGGGTGTCAAGAGGACAGGCGGCATCCTAGTGCCATAAGGCACGTGAGGTGGTGCCATGACGGCACGCGATGTGGTGCCAAGAGGGCACGCGACATCTAGCTTGTACGGCATGTGATGTGGTGCCAAGAGGGCACGCGATATCCTGATGCCACGAGGGTACACCATGTGGTGCCAAGAGGGCACGCGATATGGACCCGACATGGTCACGACACATACGCGATATGCTTGTGACACAGATGCGATGTTGGGCGTTGCGGTGTGAACAGTAAAGTATGTCAAACTAATAGGTTTGTGGTTATTATGTTGGATGACCCAAGTTAGTGTTTAGACCATACTTGGGGGAAGGGGCTCGGGAGCTATTTCCCTACACAAGGGGCCATGTATTGCTGGAAGGGTGCATAGGTCTTTTAAGTCTTGAGGGGTGGTGGGCCTAGAACGTCACTGCGGCGATGTCGTGTCACCCTAGGCGAGGTTACCATATGACTCGAGTTACGCGTTGTGGTGTACATGGGTTGACAACTTCTCCTGGGCACTAAAGGGCTACGTGGGACAATGTGGTGTACGTTAGCTGAGGGCCTAAAACAGATGTGTGCTGGTCGCGTGGGCGACACATGATAGTGGGCTTGGTTCAATATGTCGGTAAAACATGTATGGAATGGGACATCATGCGGTGCTAGATGCTACTGTCCCGTGCGAGGAACTAATGTCGGACACAGGGTGAAGCTAGGAAGGCCAAGCAAGGCACTGAGGTGCTGGCTTGCGTGTCGCGAGTAGACACGATGCATTGAGATCGTTTGCCTCGAGTGAAGGCAATCATGAACTAGAGTCCCCGTCCTCTAGGTGGGTGGTATCAGAGTGATGTATTGTTAGGCTGGCCTCACTGTAGCAGCAGCGAGACGCCGCATGGGTGTTGAAAAAGTTACACTGTGACACGACTCACCTGTAGCAAACACCTATAACATATGTATATAACTTAATTTTGAAGAGTAGTCTATGATTTACAGTATGCGAAAGTACACTCAATCGTAATGTCTCTTATGTATGGTCTCACAATCACTTTACTCATATGGATTTATGATTTCTCCTGATTCGTAGAGTCAAATCGAAGCGACTACGATTTGAAGCATCATAGAGTTTCACTTTCGTTCTACAAAATTATAAATGATAATTTTGGCGAACAGGTGATTCTTGTGTTAATCTTATCGGATACATTAGAATTCGAACCCATTTAACCTATGGAGGAAGCAGACATGCAACGCATTCAATTTTGCCACCTACCAGTGGAATTAGAACATAGAGCTCTATGGGCCATCAAAGCATTAAATTTTGAGCTGGATGCATCTGGTGAGCAACGAAAATTTGAACTCAATGAGCTTGGGGTAATTCAAAATGATGCATACTAAAATGCTCGAATCTATAAGGCCAAAACCAAGGCATTTCATGATAAACACATTTTGAGAAAAAAGTTTGAGCCGGGCCAACAAGTTTAGCTATATAATTCAAGGTTGAAACTATTCCTAGGAAAACTACGAAGTCGTTGGGACGGACCCTATAATGTGGTGGAAGCATTCCCCTATGGGACTGTAACCATTCAAGATCCTAAAGACAATCTTATTTTTAAGGTTAATGGACAGAGATGCAAACTGATGATATATCTAGAAGAAAAAGGGACGGTAACCACAATGGCGCTGAAAGACCCAGAGTATAACTAGTAGCTCATGGGCACCGTCGAGCTACCGACTCATCCGTAGTAAATTTATGTATATCCTATGTACAATAGTAAGGTATATTTACTTAATTTGCGGTGCATTGAATCGTAGTGATTACGATTTTCTCCTACCTGAGTATTCTCTTACAAAAAATCGTAGTGATTATGATTGTTAAGAGAAGGTTTAACCCAGGCAATGCAAGTGTTATCAGAACGGCACAATTTATGATACCAACGGCGTCGACTCAATTCACTTTACATAGACACGTCCCATAGCATTTATTAGAACTACCAACCGATTCACATGATTCAACGTGAAACATAATGTCTATTTAAGGCAACTATTCAAATTCTCGATTTGGATAGGTTATGAATAAACAAGTACCAATTGGTTAATTCATCCCATTCCCTTCGCCTTCATCCAACACCAACCCTATCGCCATGGTAAAACAACCAAGCTGGTCGGAGATTACAGAGGCATTTTCACGTCTCATCCAACTCCATGAAGACGAAGTCAGCACGCTGTAAGAAGAAAGGGGGCGATTAATTAGTGAAATTATTGCCCTCTTCTCCTCTCTCATTCCGGAACCGACAACTAAAAATCACCCTTACTCCCCCAACCAGAAACAGTCTTCTCCATCTTCACCCCCTCCATCTTCTTAATGCTTCTCTTTTCTATTGGACCCACTACTCAAAGATGGGAGATATTTTGTGGGGGCTGCACAATTTGATTCAAACTTTATCGAAGACACATCCTCTCGGACGATGCTGCTGATATCTACAATAGTGTGTGTCTAGCTTTTTCCTAAGTTTATATTTTTATGTAATCAGTTTTCATTTTAGTTTTCCCTTTATATTTTCTATTTTCATGATCATTGTAAATATTCAGTAATATATGAAATTTTCTTTCTAACTAACTTTTTTTTACTGTGTAATTGTTACTAACATCTCTAACATTTTAATTCTTTTTATCTCTGAGAAGTAAAACCATTATGTTTTCCTCAAGTTTGGGGGAACATTCTTTACAGAATTTTTTTTTATATCCGGTAAGCAATCAGAGATATCAATAATTTTTAGGTAAATAATTTATATTATCCCTTATTTTTTTTGTGCCAATGAGGGCATTGTCCGAAATAAGTTTGGGAGGGATACACAATTTATGTGTATAACAGTAGTATAATTAGTATAGTAGTAAATCAATTAGTTTCATTCAGTTTGTCTTTGTAAAAAAATTTGATTTTTTTAGTTGATCATTACATAGGAATTATGATAGCCAAATTACAAATCTTGAAAACTTACAATCCATTATAGTAGGAGTTCAATAATAAGAATAAAGACTAGTACAATTATGCTTAGCTCATTGAACACTGTATTAAAATGGATGTTTGAAACAATAGATTAATCTAAACTGTAAAATTTTATACTATAGTTTCAAAATTATAAACTAGTGAAATTTTGAGTCATATTTCCTCTTTTATTCAGAGAGAGACTGTTTTTATTCAAGTCAAAAATTTTACTTGAACTTCTATACTGATATGAAATCTCATATTACTGAATTTAGAATCAAAATCTTCTATGATAACCTAATTTTTTGTCTTGAACTATCTGTTAGACATATCAAAGCAATAAGACATCTATGCTAGTAAATTGTAAAGATGATTAAAGGCCATCTTTTCTTAAATCAAAGCCAAAAAGCTAAAATCCCAGAATAAATTTTATACTTTGAACCCATATTAGAAGCCAAAAAATTTAATAAATTCTTAACCATATGTACTACCCAAAGCTTTCAACCTTTAACCCTTATATTTTCTGAGATTTTAGAATGCCAGAGAAGGGAAGAAGAGGGAGTGAAATGAGTAAAAAGCAAAAATAGATAAAAGGGGAATGCAACAAAATGGTACAGCTGAAGAAATTAAAAGGCGAATATGGAAAAGGAATGAAAATTTGTGAAAAAAGATTTATGAAAAAGAACAATTTTAAAGTAAAAAGCTTTTGAAGATGAAAAATCATAAAAGGATGATTTTAAAAAAGATCAAAATGGGATTTTACACAAAAAAAAAATGGGAAGAAGTTATCCAATTGATGGATACTTACTGGAAAAAAAAAAAAAAAGAAGAAGCTGGAAAGATGGGAGAAAGAAGAGCTAAATTCTCATAAAAACTTTGAATCTTTTTCTACCTTTCTTTGGCACCTTGTGAAACCCAAAGCCCCATTGCAAGCCGAAGGAAAGACCTTTTTTATTAGCGATTTGCAAAAGCATAAGCCTTGTAGAGATATGAAAAATAGTTATTATGGATTGCGTAGGGATTCATATGAATAGAGTAGATTTCCCTTTTCTGTGAGATTGACAATTTTATCTTTGACTGAATTTTTCTGAAATAACATTGTCAAAACCTAAAAAGTTTTGATATCTTTTTTAAGAGTATGTCAATAGTGAATATTTTTTAATGAAAGTATTTTCTAAATCTGCAGTTTAGAAAAATTTATGAAGAATAATCTTTTCACTAATGCATACACTTCATGCTTGTTATGAATTGGAATTATTGGAGTTCTAATCAAGGATAACTGTTATAATGGAAAGTGAGGATAAAAGATTGAAAATTTTAGGAAATCATAACAACTATGTGATGACCACCTTAGTTAACTTAGTTAATTTAGATAGTATACAAAATTAGTTTAAAATTTTCTTTTCTTTTGAAAAACCTAAAAAATTTTGAAGTTTGTAGGTAACTTTACTGAAAACCTTCAGAAGACTACAACTCCTTCACTACCTAGGGGTTTGAAGGCTAGTTACATCTGCTAAATGCAATCATGCTCCCTACAAAAGTGGCAATTTAATTTTTAGTATAAGATGTTTTATGTTTCCTTGTTTCCTAGGGACTAGCAAAGCGTAAGTTTGGGAGTGTGATCAGTCACATAATATACCAATTTCTTACCCTTAACTTAGTGCTGCTAAGACATAATTTGTTACTAATAAGTTAATAATGTGTAAATATTAAAGAAAATCAGTAAAAGAGAGCCAAAGTAATAATATTCATCAAAATGAACTCAAAAGAGCAGTAAAAGATGATCGAGCATAAAAAGACGATTTGCTATGTACTGAAAGCTAGAAAATCGTGAAAGACAATTGAGCGTTGTTGCTAAAGAAGAGAATAAGAAATCATAATTTACAATTCTTCAGAAGACGTTCAAGAAGCTGAAGCAATACAGAAGAAAAAAGCGAACAATCGTAATTTTGATAATCGTCCAGAGAGAAAGCTATGAATGATAGAAAATTGTGATTTATGATTTTCTATAAAGAGAATAAAAGAGACAATCATGATTTATGATTGTATTAATAAAAGCTTTCCTACTGCTACTACTACTGCGAATCACGTGAAGATCTACACCACCATGCATTGAATTAGAAGAACTCTTGAATTAGAAGTTTGGCATATCACGAATCTGAGAAGATTGATGAAGACAAAGTCCAGAATATCTCTACTACTGAATAAAAAGGAACAATCTAGAAGTGCATCAACTATGGAAAGCAAGGAAAAGATAAAATTAGAATTAGAGTTATAATAGGAATCTTTTTAGTAGAATTAGAACTTGTAAACTGACTCTTTATGATCTATAAATAAGAGAGCCTGATGTAGGAATAAACCATCAAAGAAATTCCTAGCATCAATTGACAACTGAGGTTGGGTTTTCTTCCGATCAAATTTAGAGTAGTTTTTTATTACTTTGTAGATTAGATATCCAAGGTTTCTTAAGAGCAATTGGCGACTGCAATTGGGAGCTGAAGATTAGAGTAGATATCTATAATTTCTCAGAAGCAATTGACGACTGTGGCTAAAGGGTGAAAGATATAATTTTATTACTTTCTAGTTTAGATTTATTTTATTACAATTTCCTACTTTGTAAACATCTTCGAATTTTAATTTGAATTGACGACTCAAGTTAAAGTTTGCAGATTAGTGTAACGATTTTTACTTTTCCATCTTCAGTTTTCTAAAATTTGATTGACGTCCAAGTTTTAGGAGACTGATGATTAGATTAAATCTGCATTGACAGGATTTTAGTATTGAAAGTCGACCAATGCTAGGAAACTTGATATATAGTGTAACGACACTATTTAAATTCATAAATATCTGATAGCTGAAGATTGTGATTGACGACCATAATCTGAAGGAGGATTAGGATTTATTTTCTATAATTTATATTAAGAAATAATTCTTTTATTCATATTTCTCTAGTAGTTTAAGAACTTAGAAGATAAATATAAGTTTTTAAAAAAATTAATTTAATATAGAGAAACCTGTCTTCGTGGGAACGATCCTATACTAGCTCTATAATTTCCATTGTAAGCTTGGAATAGGTTAAGACTTAATTAGAGATACATAAAAGTAGCCAGTCAATACTCACCCGTTCGGTCAACCCTTGACCTTACCCATGACTTTTGAAAAGGGGCCAACCCTCTTTAAGAATCTTAAAATCATAAAAATGCAACAATCCAGGGATTATGCAACATAACAATAGTGTATAGTTAAGCCCCAGACCCTGTTGACCACAGGTTAAAGGTCTAGTCAAAACCCTGGCAACATAGCCCTCATTTGAAAGCCCAGATGTGAACATTCTTTACCAAACTTTGTAATTTTAGCAATACTTTGATATGATAGAATTTATGAGATTTAAAGTTTCGCAAAAAGGTTTGCCACTTTAATTTAGAAATTTGACCAAAGCGTAAAAATTCGGATTTTGTTCTTGAACTGGAAAGTTGACTTTTTACTCTTTGAGATTTTTTATCCGTGACTATTTTTATTGAATTCAAATGGGGGGTATTTCGTTATTTATATGTAATATCTTAAATAAATGGAAAAGAAAAGAAAGAGTTATTTACTTAACTGATATTACATCTAAATAAATATGCTTGTCTGTCCTGACCTGCCTACCTACCTGTGTATGTTTAACTTAAAATGACTGTTTATCCTTAACTTGTAGGTTAACAGACTCTCCCAAATTACATGCATAGAACCATGTGCGTATTCAATGGCGTGTGTGACTCTTTGTGCTCAATTCGTCCAAGTGGACTAGAGCAAAGCCTTTCGTGCATCGCCTTAGGTTCTGAATTGCGGGCAGCTCCTGACGTGCGTAATTCTATTGCACGTGATAACGCACACGCGCAATCAGTCCAAAGTTGGTTTGGAACTATGTCTTCATGAACCATCTGAACTCCCAAATTACACACATGGCTCCGTGCGCACAATTCAATTACACGCATGGTTCCATGTGGGTAATTAGTTCCATTCCTATTGGAACAAGGACATCGGCTGTGCCAGTCAGCCGGTCATCCTCCAGTCAACAACCGACGTCCAGCAAATTGTGCACCGTGAACCATGTGCGGAATTCAATTACTCGCGGGACTACCTACACGTAATTGGTTAATTGCGCACATGGCTACATGCGCGTAATTGTCCATATACCAATAAAAACCTCCGTACCCCACGGCCAAACTCATTAATTTTACTATTTTTTCTTCTACTTCTCAAGCTTCTCCCTTTTAGAAAATTTGAGGTTCTCTCTGGGGCTTCTAAAGAAAGGGGTTAAGTTGTTTTCTAGACTTTTAGAATTACAGACTCTTCTCTAGGAGCCTCAGGTAGTCGAGCTAGGAGCACTGACTGGCTAGCCTTGACTCTCGAAGGAGTATTGAAGGAGGGAGCAGTTAGCCCCATATCCTTAGGAAACCCCTGCCCAAAATTCTTAGCCTAGAGTCAATTAAGTCCTTAACCTCTCTCAGTATTACAAATCAACCATAGCTTACGGATTTACCCAAGGGAGCTTACGGAGGGTACTCGAGAATGAGGCCGATCCTCCTCAGCATAGTAGGACAAAACCCCCTTTTGATCCCCCTTAGGATTAGGAAACCAAACTACCTAGACTCTTAGGCGACCCATAGCTGCTGGAGATGGCAGGCCGATGTTCAGCAAAGGAGTCAACCTACACCCCGCAGAGCGTGATCAACGACATGTTGCAGCATTGATAAATATCTACAGCTGGCGATCGCATCGACCCAAGTATTCTTCATTTAAAATTTGTCTTTTCCTTTTAGTATTTAATATTTCATAGTTCATTATTCTATCGCTTTCCGACAAAGTCCACATGGACCGAATTGGGTGACTTCTTTCGTGGGCTGGCGGCGATGACTCTGACTTGTTGGAGATCCTCCCTGATAGTGTGATAAACTCAACTGCCCCTTCTCTGTTATTTCCCATGTTAACATCTTTCTGATTGTAGTTGAGCGAACCTGGTGAGGATTATAGGTTGATCTGGGGATTTGAAATGGAGCAGGTGATGACATCGGGGATGGATTGGTGGAGTGGCGAAGCTGGGCCAAATATGGTTGACGTGAGTTAAAGGTGGATGGAACAATGGGGGTGAAGTGAAATTGGGAACTGTATGACTGGCCGAGGTTGGCGTTGGTAAGGGACAAAGCTGATTGGCCTGAACATAATTGACGGGAGCCGGTGCCAGAAAATACAACCTCAAATATAAGGGTTTTGCCTGGGGTGTAGGATTGGGGAAGTAATCAGCTAAGTTCAAGGGCTCAACTACTCCAATGATTTCATCCTCCTGATTCCCCCGCTTGGTGTCATGATATTTTCTCTAGTACTAGTTGTTGGTGCACGCTTTTTCTAGGTCCCTTTCGGTCCCCTGAAATAGTGGCCCAAATTCGTCTATGTGGACTCTGACGTAAGGCGATTGATGGTGAATAAAAATTATAGAGGTAAAAAGGGGAAAAGGTAAATTCTAGGAAGAAAATACCTAGTTCGTTGCGATCGCCAACTGCAAATGTTATCAATGCTGCAACACATCACTGATCACGCCTTTCCAGGGTGTGGGTTCAACTTCTTTACTGAATCATCGGTCTGTCGATGTCAGCAGCACTAAGTCTCCTGGATGTGTAGTTTGTTTTCCTTCTTCTGCTCTAAGTCTATTGCTTTTGTTTCCCTAATCCTACAGAGAGTCTAATTATTTTAATAGTTTAATTGAACTAAGTCTCCTAGTCCTACTAACAATCTAATTATTTTAAAGGTCCTAATCCTATTAGAAGTCTAATTAGTATTAGTTTCCTAATTCTATTGAGAGTCTAATTAGCTTAAATACCCTAATTCTATTAGAACTCTAATTAATTTAAGTATTCTAATTCTATCAAAACTCTAATTAATTTAAATGTTCTAATTTAGATGTCCTCATTATAAATCTAATTTAGATGTTCTAATTTTACCATAAATCTATTTATTTTATGTTTCCTACTTCTACTGGGAATCTAAAAAAAAGGGGTTTGGGCCCGCTATGTTGAGGAGCCTCGGCCCAGTTCCCGGGTACCCTCCGTAAGCTCCCCTGGGAAAATCGGTTGGTTCAAGGTTATTTTGGAAATAATTATGATTGAAAAATACTAAGTTTGGATTAAAAAAAACTGCAGATTGGCAGATTAAAGTCCGTGAATTTATAAGATTTAGAATTTGGAATTAAGACTGGAATCAAAGGCTATAACTATGGTCTAGAATTAGAACTAAAAAAATAAGGTAAAAAGAGCCCAAGAACTAGAATTCAAAATCTAAAATTTAGAAATTAAGAACTAACACTTAAAATCTAAGATTAGGAATTTAAAACCTATGAACTGAAATCAGAACTTAAGAACTAGAATTTGAGATCTGAAGACTAAAGTTAAGGACTAGTTCTAGAACCTAAGAACTAGAACCAGAAACTAAGAATTAAAATTAAAAACTAGGATTAAAATCTAAGATCTAAGACTAGAAATTAAGAACTAAATAGCTAGAACTTAAAAACTAGAACCTAGAACTAGAAAGGAATTAAAAAAACTAGAACTAAGGAAATTACCTGAAACTAGGCGCTAGAGAGAGAATCTTCGAAATCTCTAAGCTTTCGAAAATTCTAAGGCTGGACGCATTGTGATGTGTTTTGTGTACGAGGTAAGGGGGTCTATTTATAGGTATTCCGACAATTGCGCGCCCTGTGGGGTGCGCTTAATTGGTCGGTGGAATTCAATTGCGTGCCCTGTATGGGTCATTTAATTGAATTATGTGCCCTATTCCAGGTGCTTATTACACTTTGAGTCGGTCATGGCTTAGTGAGTGACCGGCTGACTGGCTCAGTCGGGTGTCCTAGTTCTAGTCTATTTGGAACTAATTGCGTGCTCTGCTAGGTGCATGCAATCCAATTATGCGCTCTGTTTCAGGCGCATAATAGGGGAGTTTAGACGGTCTAAGGAATTAGAGGACATATCAAAAGAAGGAAAATTGAGCGTCGGTGGTCAGACATGCAATCAGATTGCACACGCAAGATAGAGCGTGCAATCCACTCCTAAGGCGGTTTGCAAGAAGGGTAAGCCTGGTCCAAGGGGACCAATTGTGCGTCAGTGATCGGGTGTGCAATCGAATTGTGCACGCCTGGAAGGGCACAAAATTTGGGATTTTTCTCCAATCTAGGTCAGGTCCAAACCACAGGGCTATTGTTTCAGCTTGTGCCTCGACCATATACTATTGTTTCAGTATATGGTCCCCGTATTAGGATTTTAAATCTTTTAGAGAAGGTAAGTCCTTTCTGAAAATTATGGGCATAGTCAAAGGTTGATCGAACAGATTCGTATACTCCGAGAGGGCAAAATTGGGGTATCTACAGATGCCCCTCTTCGACACGTTCCTACGAAGTAAGAATGCATTGCAGAAGTAGAAACCCCTCTTCTGAGGGTGCCTTCTTGTATCTTTTGGGAAATCACAAAGGTGGACTAGGGATGCTAACATGACGTACTTAGCATTCTTATCTATCAGCCCAAGCTAAAATTGAGCACTCGAGGGTCCAGTGGTAGCTATCGAAAGGCATATTTCTTGTTGTGGATTCAAGGGGCATCCCATCGCGTATCACGACCTGCTGCGAGTAGCAGTCAATGGGGGAAATCGGCATATCCTAATCCGCGGGAGCAAGGGGCATCTCGTAGCATATCGCGACTTGCTGTAAGGGGCAGTCAAACGGTAGAAGGATCATCATCTCCTCATCTTCAAGTGCAAGGGGCATCTTGTCGCATGGCCAACTTGCTGCAAGTGACAATCAAACTGCGAGAAAATGATGTAGTCAAGGTACCGAGGGGCATCATACGAATGGCCAGAGTCCTGATAATAAGATGTAATATCATGTAATGGCGAAGGCTTTCACAAGTCATGTCAAATCGAGCGCGTCATTGCTCACACCAATGGTGGGTCGGGCTTCCCTTTCCAGTGGACATTTGTGATTTCTCGAAGTTGAGTATATTTAGTGGACATTCAGAGATTGACCGATTGGTGAGTGTTTTATCTTAATGTTGGGTTTTGTTAATCGTTAGCATTGTTTGCTTTGTCACTTCTTCTGATGCATTTGTTATGTTTACAAAGGTCAAAGTTAGCAAGTGCTGGGGCATCTACTCTAGCGTTTGATCCTTCTTCGGCTGCTTCATCGAGTTGGGAGGATCTCATGATAGCTCAGCTTCGGGCTAAGCTAGAGCACTGGGTGAGTTTCTTCGATCTTCTAAGTTGTTTTATTAGTTATGTTGCTCTTTGCTTAATGGTGTATTAATATCGGGTGGTATTTCAGCGTCAGGTTGCTGAGGACTTTCAGACGCGAGAGGTGGTAGCCGCCTCTTTATGTCCGGAGAGTCAAGTATGATGTGTGTGTGTGTGTGTTAGTTTTGGTGCTTCTACTAATTTAGTTTTATCTGACGTGTTTTGTCTGGTTGGCTTGGTTCTTGTGCAAGTGGTTCTTGACTTCGCTCTCGAGGCTCCTCCGCATGAGTCTACTCCTATCCCTACTCAGGTATATTGTAGTTGGCATGGTTATATTTCATCTTTGATTCTTTAGTCGTAATATTATTTAATGTTTCTTCTCTTTATGTCTTGTGTTGCAGCCATCTATGTCTGAGGCTCCTCCTCTGTCACTTGCCGATCCAGTGACCTCCGCGACTGTCGAGCGCCTTCTTCGGGAGAGGGCGGATCTGGTATGCTTCTCATCCTTTCTTCAGCTTTTCCTTCTTATGTGAGTGTGTTCAATTCTTGACTTTATGTTATCATGCAAGCTCGTCAGCTCAAGGAGTCACGTCTGGAGGTGGCACGAGCGTGCGCTACGCCAGGAGCGAGACGGGTTCTCAGAGATACGCAGTCCTGAGGACCTATTGGTGGACCTGATTATCGCACAGGGGACTCAAACTGAGGCAATAGAGGCAGCTCGTCAGTCAATGCAGTCTAAGATGTAGGCTATGATAGATTAACTACAGTACCGACTGGCAAGGAGTGAGAGGGGAGTCGGCAGGATGGTCGGTCATCTTGCCAAGTCAAAGTCAATGGGTACTGGCTCTTTGGCTGGCCAGCGTCGTCGTACGATGCGCGTGCATGTCAGGGACTATGCTTGGGAGGACTCCATTATCCGGGAGTTACTTGCTAGGGGCCCTTCGCGCTCACGATCTAGACGGACTATTAGTCAGGCGAGCGAGGGGGTTTCAGTTGTTGGACCTTCCCCTCCTAGGGAGTGTCGGGATCAAGTTTTCAGTGGATCAGTCTCTTGATTGTCGGGTTGATGATGCTGGGGATAGCGGTGACCGACCATCCCAGAGGCAGTGTAGGGAGTAGGGTTGTATATTATATTTTTTGTTCATTGTATATATAGTGGGTATGCCCCCGGTGTCAAGTTGTAAAAAGAAATATTAATATATATAGGGATCTTTTGGGTTTAGGCATATATGACTTTTGCTTTTCTTTCCTCGTTACCTTCTATACTTTAGCTGGTTGTCATTAGCATTGTCGCCTATTATTGAGACTCAAATGCTCCTTGAGTTGGCCGGGTAATAATCGAAGGTTGTCTTGTACCTGCATATGAGGATAGAATTGTTAGTAATTTTATTTTCCCCCTTGCTGATTGTCAAGGGGGGGTGGTGTCTTAGTCCCAGGCCTGGTATTAAAGATAGGTTATTGTATCATTTTTTTCTTTCTTTCGTACTACTATTTTTATTACAAGGAAAGAAAATAATGCAACAGGAAAAGCAAATAACTGAAAGAAAAATCTAGAACTAACTAAAAAATTACCCCAATGTAGGAGCGTTGATGGAATAGGCAGTGTGGTATCTTCAACAATCTTCCTAGGGTGATGATTTTCATTATTTTACACCTGTTTGTGAACAACCAAGCGTCTCAAGCTGACTCCTTTTCCAAAAAAATGCCCCAGTGTCAAGGTGAAATGGAGCGTTTCTGATTCATTTGGGAGTACATGAGTCTATGAGGAATGATGTACGTTTTTATGAATTATTGTTGAGGAAAATCCTTGAAATGACGATCGAACTAAGAGATTCATCTAGCCATATCAGTCGTATACTAGGGTTCTAGCTTTGGCAGTAATCATCCTATTCCATAGTCAGTAGTAGAGGGTGAGCGGTAGATAGTGGGTGGTTGCATCGGTCGTCATTCACAAGTTTTCGATTTCATATTTGGGGATATCTTAGGAGGGTTCTGACTCACTGTCTGAAAATATAAACTAAGGGACAAAAAGGGAGTAAGGCTCAATGATGTGAGGGATTAGTTTGTATCTGACAATTTTGAAAAGAGATAAGTAATAGTCTTTTTCTCGGGGGAACGGGGGGGTGCCATGATTGAGCTCTCCGTCGCTTCGGCACCATCAAAGTCTCTCATTCTTTGGTTAGCAGGAGTTTGCCCTCCTCCCACCACCTTATGATGATATCTAGTAGTATTGGGACACCAGAAATGCCCTCGCAGCTTTCTTATACTTTCTTAGTAAGATTACCAGGAATGTCCTCACGATTTGCTTATGCTTTCATGGGCTCATTGACTTGTTCACCCATCGTATTGCTCTTGCTCGATTATGTATGTATATGTATTTTGAAAGCAACCTGCTGACACAAGAATGATGAGTTTTGATTGAACATAACATCTTCATTTTTTGTGCTCTAACATCTCCTCCAATGGCAGGGGAAAAGGGGGTGAGAATTGGGTGTTACTTATACTTTTGGAAGAGGTCAGGTGTTCCACTAGTCCTTTCGATCAAGTTGCCCGAATAAGAAGGTGGCAGGGGATCAGAAGCTTTCAAGGATATCTTGGAAATGAAGGCGTACGATCGATGAATGAGTCTCGATGGCTGTGGGGGTGGTAGATATAGGTATCTGGCTATGAGGTATGATGATCACAATGTTAAGGGTAGTATTTCTTGAGGTACACGATGTTCCAAGGGTTAGGGAGCTCTTCCCCGTCCTAGTTCACCAACTTGTATGCATTTCTTGGGTATGCAGCTGCTATGACATACGGGCCTTCCTAGTTTGGTTTCAGTTTTCCTTTTGGATGGGTGTGTTTGGAAGGCATGATTTTTCTCAAGACTAACTCTCCAATTTCAAAAGTTCACTCAAGAAATTTCTTATTGTAGGCTATGGCCATCCTCCTCTGGTATACTTGAGCATGATCGGCTGCCCTTAGACGCATCTCATCGAGTTGTTCTAGATCGACGAGTAGAGTAATCCCCCTTTCGTCTAAGGATAGCTCATCATCAATTTAGATCCGTAGGGATGGTACTTGTATTTCGTAATGTAGGACCGCTTCCATTCTGTACGTAAGGAGATAGGGAGTTTGGCCAGTGGTCGTACGAATAGAAGTTCTATAGGCCCAGAGTGCTTCTGGTAGTCGTTCAGGCTAGTCGGCTCCATTGCTTGTCTCCACTGTTCATTTTAGAATCCAGATCAGAGTCTCATTGTGGCCTCTGCTTTTCCATTTCCTTGGGGATAGAATGGTGACGAGTGATGTAGGTCGATGCCGAATCTTTTACATAGTCTCTTTGTCTTTTCTGCGATAAACTGTGGTCCATTGTCGGTGACGAAAATCCTGGGTAGTCTAAAGCGGGTGATGATGTTCTGAACGATAAACTTCGTGAGTGTAGAGGCAGTGATTTTGACATATGACTCGGCTTCTGCCCATTTGGTGTAATATTCAGTTGTTGTGAGTATGAATGCATGCTTGTGAGTATTCCCAACCGTGTCCATAAAGGGTTTGATGACGTCGAAGGCCCACATTGAGAATGACCATGGTGAGGTTATAGGGTTCAATGCAACTGGAGGAGCTTTGATGAGCGCGACGTGTTCTTGGCAATGCTTGTAGCATTAGACGTAGAGGGGCCAATCCCTTGTCATCAACAGCCAATAGTAGCCTTGTCGTATGATTTGATCTGTAATTCTTTGTCTTCCGGCGTGAACGCTGCAGGCACTTGAGTGTGCTTCTCGGATGATGTATTATCCTTCAGCAATCGTAACGCATCACAGTAGTACTCCATTGGTCAAGGCTTCTTTGTATAGGGTCTCGCCTAGGATGCAGAACCTTGCGCATCGGTTTATGATCGTCTTTTTTCAATCTTTGTAGCGTAAGGAGGGACATGGCGATGCTTCAGGAAGTTCCATATAGCAAAGTACCATGGTTGTTCGTCGTTGGTTGGTGATTTCTCAAATCTGAAGGTTACAACGTTGGCTTCTTTCTTTGCGTAATTACCACTGGTAAGTTGTTCTTCATTCATGATGGCTTCTGGTGGAGTTGGTAGTTTTGGCTTTATTTGCCAGGCGACTTCGTGTGCTGGTATCGTTAATCTCTTGATGAAGAAGGATTTGGTATTCTGCCCGACTGGTATATGAATGACTGAGGCTAGTGTGGCGAGAGAGTCTATGAGCTCATTCTATAATCTAGGGATGGGTGTGAAAGAGATTCTTCAGAACTTCTTTATTAGAAATTGTGCTATCTCTAAGTAGGCCATCAGTCTTCTTTGTTTGGTCTTCCATTCTCCGATGACTTGCGATATCACAAGCTTGGAGTCGCCTATTGTCTTCAAGTGCTTGACACCTAACTGTAGCGCTGTTCATAATCCGGCGATGAAAGCTTCATATTCAGCAATATTGTTGGTGACTGGGAAGTCGAGTTGAAAGGCTTTCAGTATGATAACTCCTTTCGAGCTCAATAGAACTATCCCGATGCCTTTTCCTTTATGATTAAGAGCGTTGTCGAAGTAGAGGGTCCATGAAGTCTTATCGGGCTCTTCGTCGTGAATTGAGAGGAGATCTTCGTCGAGAAAGTCTTCGTGTACAAGCTCATTGCTCCATAGTGGAAGATTTCTAAGGTAGTCGGCGATCGCTTATCCTTTGATGGACTTCTGCGTGGCATACGTGATGTCGAACTCTTGTAGGAGCATATGCCATCGGGCGATCTTTCCAGATGTAGCGGGTTTCTCGATGATGTACTTCAGAGGATCCATATGTGTCAGGACTAGTATCTTGTGTGCTCTGAAATAGTACCCTAATTTCATTGAGGCCCATACTAGTGTTAGGCATGTCTTCTCCATTGGCGTGTATTTGCGTTCATACTCGACCACCGTTCTACTGAGGTAGTAAATGACCTTCTCTCTCTTGCCGTCTTCTTCATATTATCTGAGGATTACTCCCATGGCGTTGTCATTTGCTAACACATAGAGGATCAGGGGTCTTCCAGAAACTGGCGATGATAGGATTGGCGGGTTGAGGAGGCACTTCTTGATATTGGCGAAGTCTTCCTGACACTGGTCATCCCATGTGTACTCGGCCCCTCCTTTAAGTAGTATGTAGAAAGGATCGCATCTACCTGAGTGTTGGGAGATGAATTGTAGTCTTCCTATCATGCCTCATAGTTCTTTGATGTTGCTGGGAGGTGGCATCGCAAGAATGGCTCTGACCTTCACCGGGTCGACTTCGATTCCTCGCTTGATAACTATGAATCCCAGTAGTTTTCTGGAGGTCACTCCAAACACGCTTTTCTTTAGATTCATCTTTAGTTGATACTTTTTTTATCTCTGTAACACCAGTCGTAATGCTTCAACATGTCTTGTCTAAGTCTGAGACTTTACTAATATGTCGTCGACGTAGACTTCCACTCACTTGTGCATCATGTCGTGAAAGATGCCCATCATGGTGCTTTGGTATGTGGCTCCAACGTTCTTGAGCCCAAAAGACATGACGATATAACAATATGTTCCCCATGGCTTAGTGAAGGAAGTCTTTTCTTCGTCAGATTCTGTTAGTTTAATCTGATTATATTCAGAGAAGCCATCCATAAAGGATAACATCTCATGTCCGACAGTATTGTCGACTAGAGTGTCAATGTGAGGGAGCAGGAAGTCATCTTTTGGGCATGCCTGGTTGAGGTCTCAGAAGTCAATGCACACCCTTACTCTACCATCTTTCTTCGTGACAGGTACTACGTTTGCGACCCATTTGGGGTAGAGGACGACTTGTATGTATTTGGCTTTGTGTAGCTTGTCAACTTTCTCTTTGACTTACAACGTTGTTTGCGGGTGCATTCTTCAAAGTTTTTGCTTAACGGGTTTTACATCAAGCTCTAGGACTAAACGATGTTCTACTAAGCTCAGGTCCAAGCCAGGCATATTTTCATAGGACCATGCGAAGGAGCTAAGGTGATCTTGGAGGACTTGGATAATCTGTTGTCGCTCTTTGGGGCTGAGTGTTGCGCTGATTAACAGCTTCTTGGGCTTCTCTTTGGTGTCAAATTGATTTCTTCGGTAGGTCTTGGGCAGCTTGGGTTTGCTCGTCAAAGAGTTTGATGACCCGTTGGAAGTCCTATGTCTCCTCAGCGGCTGACGCTCCTTCTTCATTGTTTGTGAGTTCATACACTGTAAAATGGCTACACTGAGGGGCTAGTTTTTAGGGAGGTAACCCTTCATCGGCATAATTTATGACCGCAACATCTTTTGTCAAGTGTAGGTCGAGGCTATTCATCCTTCTCTCAAAGTCGTGGAGTATCTCGTCGGATATGATTACGAGCTTGTTACTTCGTCGAGATGCTCGGCGGCTCTGCGAGGAAGAGGTAGTAGGGTCACTTCGAACCGAGTCAAGGTAGGGTTCTTTGATGTTGAAGGCAGGAGGATGACTATGTGTGATCATGTCGGTTACTCCTTCCTTGATTCCGTTGAGATGATCACTATTCATAGCCTTAGGAGAAAAGTCTCCTTGTTGGTCGCTGAATGGGTCTGGGATGAAGGGCTCCCTCCCTTTTCTGTGGTCTTCTAATTTTTTAGGATTTTCTGCTTTGAAATTTTTATGGGTTTTAGGATTTTCTATTTTTTTATTTTTTGATCAGAGATATGGTACAAGATCGGTTGCCTGAAGAGGAACCAACGGAGAGGCTTCTCCTAGTTTGAGAAGCTGGACGGCTGCTAGAGCCGTTCATGTGAGTCTTCGAATGATGTGGACCTATTTAAAATTTGACATTTTTTTAGAGTCCTTGTTTGAGGTGATCCTCCTGATGAGTGAGGATGGCGGTGGTCCTGCTAATATGCCTTCTTCTTCTATTGTATGAATTGTTTCATCTTTGAAAAGGCCAAAGAGGCAATAGTCGTCTAAGCTCTCATCTTCAGAATCAGTCTAAAGAGGTTCTTACTGCTGAGGTTGTTTGAGACGTTCTTCTGGACCGATGAGTTCTCGGCTTTGTACTTCGTGATATGTTAGGATGAATATGCACACTCGACAGCGAGGTTGGTTGGGTTGGGAGATGCAGGGATATCCCCAAGGGCATTCCCATCTTGATAGGATTGATTCGGCATCCGGGTTACTGTCAGAGTCTGAATCTTCATGTTAGAATTCATCCTCTTCTTCGAATAACCTTTGAAGGTTCTCACCTAGCTGTTCTTCCATCTCAAGTGCAGGGAGATCTAACCAGTAGTCCTCATTATTGCTTGGCGGCGGTTGCCATTCCTCTTCTAGGGAGTTTTAGAATATCTGAAGTTGTGGCTCATCTGGAGATTGGGGAGCATCAAGCTCTAGTTCTTCTTGGAATTCTATAAATGTAACATGATGATCTTTCGCTCTCGTTGTTCATTGTATCTTGCACAGGATAGCTCTTTCGCATCGCATTAAGATGGATGCGCATAGGTTGCAATAGGGTGATTCTGGGTAAGGGCAGCGGCACGGACACCGCCAATTATCCAATAAGGATTGATTATCAAGTTCATCATCAGAGTCTGTTTCTTCGCTTCAAGAGTTGTTGACCTCCTCGAGGAGCCTCAGCCGCTCTGCTCTTAAGTGGTCTCCAAGTTCTATTTTAGTACAGTTAGCCCAGTAGTCTTCTTCTTCACTCGACATTGAGAGCCAATCCTCTCTTCCTAGTTCATGGGACTAAGGTGTCCCTAACTCTGGTTCTTCTTTATTTCCCAATGCGGTGATGTGGAAGTCCTCGTCGGTTGACTCCCAGTCTTCTATGTGCGGCTCGAATTTCGATAATTTTCTTTTCTCGGTAGTGCAGGGTTCCTCAGGGTTGAAGAGCGATCCTACACCTTCAAGCGGCTTGTCGATGTCGTTGTCATTTTAGTTTAAGCTTGTCATGTCCACGAAGGCTTTGACAATCTGCTCAACTTCAGTTGCCTGTGGTTCGATGAGGGACGTTTCTTTTCTTCTCGGCATGTCGGCCTTTTCGGTAGTTCTATAGATGAAATTTTTGTAGAGTGACCATTTAGGCAAGGTCGATAGGAGATCGACTTGTTACCGTCAGACTGGTAACCCAATCCTGTGTGCTTGCGAACTTTCTTTGGGAGGAGTGGCTCTATTCATCCTTGTCGATTCTTGCAAAACCTTGTATGTAAGATGTATCCGAGCTGGTACATTAGGTCCCATCCCTTTTTCATGGTACGGTTTATGTCATACAGCCGGGTGAGGTCAGGTTCAACTGCCCTCTTTGTTGATCTTGATTGATGTGGAGGCGAACTAGGGTGAGTGACTTCTGCTATTGAGGTATCGTTAGGAGACCATTCCCTCCTAAAGTGGCCGGTAAATAGGATGGAGTTGTGAACCATTGGAATACTTGCCACGTAATCAATATCTACTTCTTTAAGGGACGCATCGGCGTATATCCTGACAATGGAGTCTTCGTGGGGGAACTTGATGCACTGATGATATATAGATGCCACCGCTTTCATGGACTCCAACCATTTCCTTCCTATGATTAGATTGTAGGTACTAGATGAGTCGGAGACATGGAATGTAACGCCTTTAGGCCCAAGGCGGACTTGCAACTTGATGGTTCCTTTAACAAAATGTCTGGAACCGTCATAAGTGATGAGGGACAAAGATGAGGGCTTAATGTCTTGCTCCTTATATTCTAGTGTCTTGAGTGTGGTTATGGGACATATATTAAGTCCTGCTCCTGTGTCGACCAGTGCATGCGGTACTGAGAAGTCTCTAATCATAACGGTCAGGTATATTGGGGCAGAGCTCCCGTGCAGTGATTCCTTGGGCATGTCAGCCTTGGTGAAGGTAGCATTGAAGGTTGTGTTTTGACCGAAGCGAATTCATGTAGCTCATCCAAGGTGGTATCTTCATTTATATGCGTCTCCTCTAGTGTCTCTATCAATAGTCTGTGGTCTTCCAGTGACTTCTTGATAAGCTCAAGGATTGATATCTGCACTAGTATTTTCTCGAGGTGCCGCAGAAGATTGTATTCCTAACCTGCCTCTAAAACTGGCTCTTTGCTAGGGAGGTGAGCTCTACTAGCATTCAATTGAGGCGGTGGTGGCCCCGATCTTGAAATCTGAGGTGGTGGGATCGTATGAGGAGGTGGAGGTAGGTTTACTACTTGTTCCCTCGCTATCCTTTCTGACAATTGAGCACCATCATTCTGTTTTTCTCGGGGGAATGGTGGTGGTGGGTAATGGGTCCAGATTTAAGGATCGGGCACGTTGGCTAAGGTGTTGACGAACTTTCCATAGTACTCTGCGAACGGAGCAAAATTTGAGGAAGGAATGCGTAGAGGAGCTATGCTGTTCCACAGTGAGAGATATTGAGTATAACCTTCCTCTTCTAGAAAAGTAGAGATCAGGGCTTCTTCCTTATCGGATCCTTCGCTCTGCTAACTCATCTTGCTATCAGGCCGGTGTTCTGTTGCAGCCTCATGTTGTTGTCTTGAGGTATTATGGGTGATGCTTTCTACCCATGCCACAATTTGCTCCACGATTTGGAGGACATGGTCTTCATATTTAGGTTTGAAATCAGATAATGAGAGAGTTGGCTGTGGGTTTGGAGGAGTGAGAGGCTCGGGTGGAGGCTGATGGAGGTTCGGCTTCAGTGCCCTGAACGACTAGATTCGGATTTGAGTAAACTTTGGGTAGGGAGGCGGACTTGGGGGTGTGACCCGAGTGATTGAAGTCGAAGAATGTGGCCGAACGGCTGGGGGCCTTAGGGACTCTACTGGATTGACAATGGCAGTAGGTGGGGGAAGGCGAGTGATTAAGAGCGAAGGATGGAAAGAAGGTCGTTCGGGAAGGTCTACTATGGTGATATTAGACACTGGCCCTTGGTTGTGGTTTGGCATGGGGTTGTTAACAATCTCCAGGTTTTACGTTGGTTGGTTGTGAGAATTTCAGAGAGCTTCCCATTTGATTAGGTTTTTATCATCCATATCGTAAATCACGTCTTGGAGGACCCAGCAGTCTTCCAAATTGTGTCCCATGTATCGATGAAATGCGCAGAACTTACTGTGGTCCAAATTCATCGGCCAGGGCCGTGGCCGTTTCGGTGGGAATCTAAGAAGGTTTTGGTTACTCATGAGATGGAAGATATTTGGGATGGAGTCGGGTAGAGGAGGGTAGTACTCTCTTCTAGGCTGGTAAGGCCCTCTAGTTTATTGATTGAAATTTTGCAGCGAAGGCACATTATTATAGTTATGGTTGTTGATTGGCCTATTTTGCGCCATGTTTTGATTCTAGTATTAGTGGGCATTCGGATATTGATTCTTATTTTGATACTAACCATGATTCTGATTCTTGTTTCAATACCTTTGCTGATTTTGACCTTGATTTTGATTTGGGTATCTTTGCTGTCCCTGGTTCTGATACTAATTTTCATCGAAATTCCTTGGTTGGTACTTTTTGTTGCTGGAGTTCTGTCCCTAATTGGCGACAGTATTGACTTGCTCCGAGCTGGAGGCTTTCTCGTTGTTCTTATGCTTTGAATCGCTGGATGTAGCAGTCTTCAAGGTTACCATCGAAAGGGCGAGATCTCCTCCCTTTATATGTCGTTGGATGCGGTTAGCACATGAGTGAAGAGTAGCAAAGTCTAGATAATCACTTATGATAAGAGTGCTTCAGAGAGATTCCCTGACATTGTTTATAATGATGTCGATCGCTTCCTTCTCCTTCATCAGAGTTTCGGTGCGGGCGGCCAACTTCCTCCAGCGCCCTACGAAGTCCAGGAAGTCTTCCTAGGATTCCTGCTTAGCTGTCATTAGATCACTAAGACTAATTGTTTCTTATATCAGATGTTCATACTAGTCCAGGAATTTTTCGGCCAGATCATCGAAAGTGTCGATTTTGTGGAGCGAAAGTCCGGCAAACCAGTCGAGAGCTTCCCCTTCTTGCGATCTCTAAAAGTAGTGTATCAAGAGCCCTTGATTATCACAAACAGGCAGAAAATCATTACAAAAGAGTGCCAGATGGTGGTTTAGGTTTCTCGTATCATTGTATTCATTAAACTTAGGCGGCTTGAATCCTGCGGGTAAGGTGAACTCCAGGTCTTGGCAAAACTTGTCGAATCCGAATGAGTAGTCAGGGCGTTCTCTCTTAGCCATGTATTCATCGAGCATTATGGGGATATCCTCTACTCTTATAGTGGCATCTTTTTGAGTAGCCTGAGGGTGAGTTCGGTTTTGGTGATTGTTGTTGAAGAGAGCACAAGTAGCCCGGCCAAATGGCGATATGTAGGTTGAAACTGTGCTTGGTGTGGGTGGTGATCCTTCTTTCCTTAGTTTTTCTTGCTCCTATCTATCATGTCGCTCCTTGATGGTTTCGTAGGCGACGGCTAGGACTCGGAGTAGTTCTTCGGCGTCCTCGCCTCCCATTTGTAACTTCTGACGCTGAGTTCCACAAGTTTTTGAGTGGTAAAGTTATGTTCGATACTCCCATCTCTTCCATTGTGGTTATTGCTAGTGCTTGGAGGAGTAAAGGGGTTTTCCTGTTCCCCTGTCATGTTTATCTCGGGGTTGCACTGAGCGAACTCACTAAACAGATCCTGATTGTATATGGAGTTACAGTAATTCCATAACGAAGGATTGTTATGGTTAGTGATATTTATTATTCGAATTCCCGCCATCTCGAGCCTTCGACGAATGCTCATGCACTTTCAGGAAATCCTCGGTAGTTGAGTGAGCGCGGGAAGAAATTAAATAGGAAAGAAAGGAATAAAAGATGAATAAAAGAAAACTTAAACTAGATGGAGGAAACTTTGGCGATAAGAAGTTCCATCGTGATCACCAGTCTGTTGGTGCACGCTTTTTCTAGGTTCCTTTCGGTCCCCTGAAATAGTGGCTCAAATTGGTCTATGTGGACTCTGGCGTAAGGCGATTGATGGCGAATGGAAAGTATAGAGGTAAAAAGGGGAAAAGGTAAATTCTAGGATGAAAATAATTGGTTTGTTGTGATCGCCAACTGCAGATGTTTATCGACACTGAAACATGTCACTGATCACGCCTTTCTGGGGTGTGGGTTAAACTTCTTTACTGAATCATCGGCCTACCGATGTCAGCAGCACTGGGTCTCCTGGATGTTTAGTTTGTTTTCCTTCTTTTGCTCTAAGTCTGATTGCTTTTGTTTCCCTAATCCTACCGAGAGTCTAATTATTTTAAAAGTGTAATTGAACTAGTCTCCTAGTCCTACTAGCAATCTAATTATTTTAAAGGTCCTAATCCTATTAGAAGTCTAATTAGTATTAGTCTCCTAATTCTATTGAGAATCTAATTAACTTAAATACCCTAATTCTATTAGAACTCTAATTAATTTAAGTATTCTAATTCTACTAGAACTCTAATTAATTTAAATGTCCTGATTATAAATCTAATTTAGATGTTCTAATTTTACCAGAAATCTATTTATTTTAGGTTTCCTACTTCTACTGGGAATCTAAATAAAAGGGGTTTCGGCCTGCTATGCTGAGGAGGATCGGCCCCGTTCTCGAGTACCCTCCGTAAGCTCCATTGGGCAAATCGATTGGTTTAAGGTTGTTTTGAAAATAATTCTGACTGAAAAATATTAAGTTTGGATTAAAAAAAGTATAGATTGGCAGATTAAAGTCCGTGAATTTATAAGATTTAGAATTTGGAATTAAGACTGGAATCAAAGGCTATAACTACAGTCTAGAATTAGAGCTAAAAAAAAATAAGGTAAAAAGAGCCTAAGAACTAGAATTCAAAATCTAAAATTTAGAAATTAAGAACTAACACTTAAAATCTAAGATTAGGAATTAAAAACCTATGAACTGAAATCAGAACTTAAGAACTAGAATTTTAGATCTAAAGATTAAAAGTTAAGAACTGGTTCTAGAACCTAAGAACTAGAACCAGAAACTAAGAATTAAAATTAAAAACTAGGATTAAAATCTAAGATCTAAGACTAGAAATTAAGAACTAAATAGCTAGAACTTAAAAACTAAAACCTAGAACTAGAAAGGAATTAAAAAAACTAGAACTAAGGAAATTACCTGAAGCTAGGCACTGGAGAGAGAATCCTCGAAATCTCTAAGCTTTCAAAAATTCCAAGGTTGGACGCATTGTGATGTGTTTTGTGTATGAGGTAAGGGGTTAATTTATAGGTATTCCGGCAATTGCGCACCCTGTGGGGTACGCTTAATTGGTCGATGGAGTTCAATTGTACGCCCTGTATGGGTCGCTTAATTGAATTACGCGCCCTATTCCAAGCGGTTATTACACTTTGAGTCGGTCACGACTCAGTGAGTGACCTGCTGACTTACTCAGTCGGGTGTCCTAGTTCTAGTCTATGTGGAACTAATTGCGCGCTTTGCTAGATGCGTGCAATCTGATTATGCACTTTATTTCCGAAGCAAAATAGGGGAGTTTAGGCGGTCTAAGGAATTAGAGAACATATCAAAAGAAGGCAAATTGCGCGCCGGTGGTCGAACGTGCAATCAGATTGAGCGTGCGAGATAGAGCGTGCAATCCACTCCTAAGGTGGTCTACGGGAAGGGTAAGCCTGATCCAAGGGGGCCAATTGTGCGCCAGTGATCGGGCATGCAATCGAATTGCATGCTGGGAACATAATTTCTTGGGAGTTAACTTGGTGGAGGTCATGGCTAGAATGGAGTAACCAAACCTTTTTCAATTAACAAAGGCAAGAGGACATGCAATGATTGCCCTAAAGGTGTGAACACTCGGTTAAATCGGGCCCTTCTTTGTTTAGGGGTCATTTGTATTCATGGACTATTGTCAGGCCTCTGTGTTGGCTCTCCCTATGCTGGAGCTTGCTATACGGCCCCGTACTGAAATGGTGCTACGCTGGCGATGGGTTGTGCGGTCATTATTTCTTGAACCTCTGCTCCTATTCTTCTCTCATTCCTCTGCTCAGTAAATTTACAGGCCCCAATGGCCGCAGTTTCATTCAAACGACCTTCTCTCACCGCATCTTCACGGCGGTTGGAATTTCTCACTAGGTCAACAAACCTGGCCTGCTGCTGGTACACCAAAAAGTCAAATATAACTAGGAATGATGTCTTAGAGATCATTTCGATTTATTCCTCATTTGGAATGTGGTTCCTCACCTAAGCGGCTAGGGCCCACCACCTTCCGAGATATTCATTAATTTCATCAGACTTCTATTTTAACCGAGCCAAATCAGATTAGCAGGGCTCGATATCGATGTTGTACACGTATTGTTCTTAAAACAGGTGGGTGATGTCTTTCCATGTTCTTATCATGGATGGTTCGATAGAAGTGAACCACCTTAAGGTAGGGTCTATGAGACTTTTTTAGAACACTTTTATGAGGAGTCATTCATCTCCGCCATACTAGAACATATCTCCATAGTATGATTTCAAGTGGGCAATAGGGATGTCGGTGCCGTTGTATTTATCAAATGGCGGCACTTTGAATTTGGGCGGCAATGGTACCTCAGTAAACAGACATAAATCGGAGAAATCGGTAGTGTGAATTTCGGCTCCCCCCAACTTCATTAACTACTTTTGGATCTTGTTTATTTGTTCGTTCAATAATTCTGATTCCCTAGACTATAGAACTGAGGTTGCTCTCCCACTACGCTGCCCCCATTCAGTCCCGGGTGCCTATTTGTTAGTGAAGAAGGGATGTGGGGGGTTGGTACTGACAAATGACCCTGCGTAGGCCCCACTATTTTGTGCTTCATCCTCCTCATACTGATGGCCCACATCAATAAGCAGAGGAGGGATGAGATTATCGGGCAATTTCTGAGCAAGTTGAGTGGGTGCCTAATGGGGCCATTGTGGTTGATGAGGAATTTGATGACCGGTTTGTGGAGTGAGAGGATGTGTGAATGGTGGGTTTTAAATGGGTGCATAATGAGGTCATTGGGATTGGTAAAGATTCTGATGACTTGGTTGGGGGTAAGAGGACGTGGATTTTGGATGGTTTGAGATGGGTTCCCATGTTGGATTGGTTACGAAGGATATGGATAGGTAGGATTCATGCCGAATTGGTGGGTTGGATAAGACGGATTTGCTATTTGGGAGGGAATCGAGTGTATTTGTTAGATGTGGGTGCATGTGGGAACTTGGGGGATCGATGATTGATTTGAGAATGTGGCCCTTGGATTTGGGCCTGAATGGGCTTGGGGTTGAATAGAGGGCCTCTGAGGCCCACTTGGCTGGATTTCTGGTTGATGATGGGAACTTTGGGTGGTGTAGATTATGTGTGGTTAATTCAGGTTAGTATATTGGGTGAGTGAGGTATGGAGACTTTGGAAGGTTTGTTGTGGGCTTGATGGTGCCTAGGATGGATTGGGGAGGCTTTGGGAAGCCTTCATCCAGTGTATACTCTTACCATGTCCTTCATCATGGCCATAGGATTGGATATGGGAGTGGATGTAGATGGCTCATTTGATGGGGGTGGTGTGTGGGATGGAGGTAATTCTTGGGTGGATGTGGTGTAAAAAATGGGCATGGCTTGAGGTGTGGAAGGATAGCCGGGTGGAAAGTTTGGTGTATGTTGGGTTGATATAGGAAAATTGGCTGTATTTGGACCGGATGTGGTGGGAAAAATGGGCACTCCAAATGGACCCGTGACATTAAATCGGGATTGAGTGGAGGGTTCGGAGATAAGAATCTCCTCTATGTGGGAATGTGGCAGGGAGTGTGGTGGGGATGAATCTGGGTCGGCATAAGTTGGATCGACTTCCCAAGACATGGTTTGGTGACAGGTGGGGTATGGATTTCTCTTATGTGGACCGAAGGCCTTCTTTTTCCTTCCCCTACAGGATGGCGGGTATGACGATGTCGTGGCTATGGAAACAAAAGCTCTTTGTTGATTTTTCCTTTTTCATTTGGTGATTAGATTGTTTTGAAGATTTTTCTTTTGATTTTGATGATCTCTCTTTGTTCTTGTTTTGAAATTTTAAGGGCAACACAACAACAAATTTTATTTTTTTTAGGTTTCTTCTTTCATTCCTTTACGACATTTTTCGGGGCCATTTGGAACTCCTTTATCGGATGGTGTTAGCACCCCTAAAACTTCCTATGGCGGGACCCGGATGCCCTCTTAAGAATCAAATGATAAAAATAATTCTTGATCTTTAAGGGCACGAATTTCCACGCGATGTCCCAAGC
This sequence comes from Chloranthus sessilifolius, assembly GCA_021018995.1. Taxonomy (NCBI): domain Eukaryota; kingdom Viridiplantae; phylum Streptophyta; class Magnoliopsida; order Chloranthales; family Chloranthaceae; genus Chloranthus; species Chloranthus sessilifolius. The sequence goes on from CM037592.1 coordinate 85,455,452, forward strand.
TCTCAAAAGAGTCAATAAGAGGGTGACCTCTATTGACCAGCGAGGGAGTTTGGGAAACTTAGAATGTAGGAGGTGTTGGGAATTATAAAACCAATGACTAGAGAGTTCAGGGAATGGTGAAAAAGGCCGCAAATTTGGGCCGCACAACAAAATAAGCTATGCATACATAGTATGCACGCATGTACAAAATTTTGATTTTTTTGGTTATGTGTGCATAATATGCACGCAAGGCATATATATATATATATATATATATATATATATATATATATATATATATATATATATGTTTAGTTGTAGATCCGAGTTGAGCTAAAAATGGGGTTTTTTAGGCAATGCCTCTCTGGACTCTTCTTTTCGCCTTTTTCGGGTCCCTCCTCACCATCCCTAAAGGATACAAGGCTGATTCGATGCTATTAACACGCTCCCCAAGGTTTTAAGGCTTCGTGACAAGTTTGGTCACCCATCCTATATACCTCCAGTGTGAGCGCCTTCTCAGATACTTGATGGGGTGGTTCTTTTCAAGATCATCACCACTATGGCTGCCGCTCTACTTGGAACCGGGTTGGGTGTATCGTAGCCTAATTTTCCCTCCCTTTTAATAGAAGCTACCTGCGAGAAAATTTAGTTAAGTCCCTTCTTGGTTCTTTTTAGGATTCAATTTTAAGGGAAGTTCACTTATGTCCACAAATGGGACTTTTGCCACCGTTCTCAATCCAGGCTATGAGAGTCCCATGCTGCCACTACGGGTCGACGTCCACTAGTGAAATATGACAAGTAATAAGAAAAAGATAGGGCCAATCAAGTGACTAGGCGGACAAATGTAAAGAAATGTAAATGACGGGAATTTAAACTAAATTATCAAGAAGGCCTGCCAAACGGCTTAGGCAGTAATTGACGGAAATTTAAACCTAAGTTATCAAGTAAGCCCACCAAACGGCTCAGGCGGTAAATGACAAGAATTATAGGGGTAAGTAAAAAAAAATGTGAAATCTTAGAGGTAAGTAGCAATCAAATATAAAAAGGCTGCTAGTCAAATGATTAGGCCAAAAAAGACAAAAATGCAAAAGAGAGGTAAACACATGCAATGGGGCCAATTCTTCAAGTAGAAGTTCTAAGGAAATATCCCCAGTGGAGTCGCCATCTGTGCAACTGTGTACTTTGCGGGTTCGTCGCGACAATGCGCTCATTTAAAAAAAATTGAGTCACCACCCAGAGCTTTTGGTGTCCCGGGATACCCAAAATCAATATCGTGTGCACCGAAGTACGATATATCACTCCGAATCATCAGTCAACGCCAATGCCTCTTGGATAAGGACTTTAGTTATCAATCGGGAAGGTGTTAGGCACCCGATTGACTTGCTCATAAGCGGTCTCTACTATGGCCAAGTGTATAAAAAAATATAAAAATTGAGCGTCATTTCCCCTTGCTCGAAGGCACTTTCATCTTATTTCAGCCCCCTGCTATCACCAAAATTTCAACAGTGTAACGACTCAAATTTTAGGATAGAGGAAAAGAGAAAGAAGGTAGAAGAATAAAGGGGAGAGTCAGAGCTCTTGGGCCCTTGTAGCACCGTCGTCAGATCGTCGCGTCAATGCTAACTCCGGTGAGCTTCCGATAGCACAAGTGGATAGAGAAAGGTTCTAGCTATCTAAGGCTTGGGAAGAGGATGGTTAAAAATAATGGTATGATAGATAAGCTAAGGCTTTGTTCTTGCTAAAGCTATGAGGGATTGATGATGGAGGATGTAGTGATGTAAGGGGGATGAGAGCTAAAGGTTTAGATAGAGAGGTTAAGAATGGTGGAGGTGAGGAGTTAATTTTCTAGAGTTTTTTCTCTTGGATTGCAAAAGTGATTAAACAAGGGGGGAGGGACGGGGAGCTCTATTTATAGAGTTGGATGGGATTAGTGGGTTCTCAAGGCTGCTAACAGGTTTAGAAATTAGGTAATGCTAGTTCTAAGGTTTTCTATGCTTTTGGGAGCTGTGAAAGGTGTGAATTGTGTTTAATGGTAGTGTTGGTTTTTTTTAGTATTGTTGTGTTGTGTTCTTTTTATTATAAAACTGATAAAGGTATGGCAGCAATGGAGAAGGACAAAATGAAAATAAAAAGGGAGTGAGAATGGATTGAACACATCAGCAAAACGAACACACAGTCCTGCAAGATCTAAGGCTCTTGTAACAAGCTTTAGATAAGTAAGGGTTGTCCCACATAGATCTATGATCTAAAAACAATAGCATAGTAGATCTCCAAATCTACTACAGATCTGATAGTTCTAAACCTAAACTATGAAAGCAAGGTAAAGAGAGGGAGTTTTGGGTGTCACAAAACTGAACTAAAATAGAAATAAGAATAAGAATAAAAATAGATATAAAAGGAAGGGGGGTTTTGAAGAAGGATAGAGATGGATTGGTAAAATAAACCGAAAATATGGGAAGTAAATAGTTAGGGGCTGATTTTCACTGAAAAAGGCATGGAAAAGTAGAGCAAGAGTTGCATTAGCAGCTGTCCTCCATTTGGCTACAAGCTCAAATGCAAGGTAGAACAATCCAACTCAACCCTGAGATAAGGACTAGTCCTAGGGCTATATCTTGTCCACTTGAATGATCACAATATATCTCATGGATATATTTCAGTCATGGGGGTTAAAATCCAGAACAAGATAATCACTGTAGCCACTATGTTTTCAAGGCTACAAGCTCATGCATCTATAGGTGCATACAATCTATAAGGATCTAAATGAAAAATATAAGAAAATTACAGATTGAATGGAACAGTAAATACAGCTTTCATTGCTTAAAAAGGAACTTACAATAGTTTTCCTTCAAGGCTACAGTCTCTGCAAGACTCCAAACCCTTTACAATGCTAATACACAGCCTTTTGTACAGATTAAATCAGTTCTAACTATTACAAAGATTTAGCTCAACATGCTGAGCTAAGAAGAAAAGAAAAAGATGACCTAACCCTAGAAATGACCTAAGGCAAGAATATCCTCCTTACTCCAGATGATCTCTTTCTGCATGCTTTACATCTATATACAATCCATAAAGCAATGAAATGCTTTGGGCAATTAGAAAAAGAGGAAAAATAAAAGCATTGGTGGCTGCTGTCGTCGCTTATTCTCAGCCTAGTATTGCCTTGGGTTGTGAGGAATAGCTCAGTACATTGGGACATGTGCCCCGGGTGCTGTGGAATTTTAAAAATATCCCTGAATTTTGAACATAGAAGCTGGGTTCCGAGCTTCGACAGGTTACAACTTCAAAATGTGAATCTCGAGAGGTGCTCGAGTGGCTGGAGTGCTTCAGGTATATAGCTCAACAGGCTGTAGTGCTTCTCTATACAGCTCAACAGCATCAGTGGCACTTCAGTAAGAATAGCTCGACAGGCTGTAGTGCTTCAGCAAACTGCTCGAGTGGATGGTTTTGAAATTGGTCGACAAGTTGCAGTGTTGCTGTTACTCGACAGGTTCAATGCGGAAGCTAGGATATGCTCGAGATCCTCTCGACCTGAAGCTTTTGAAGATGTATCCACTCGAGAACCACTTGAGCTTGCTTTGCTGAAGGTGCAATGTACTCGGCAGCTGCTCGAGATTAGATTGTTGAAGTTGTGTCCCACTTGAGATGCTCGATAGGTTACTTGTGAATGTGCCTAACTGCTCGAGAACCACTCAAATTTGAAGTGTTGAAGCTGCTGGTCTACTCAAGCTGCTCGAGAGGTTGCTATTTGAAGGCAAAGAGCTGCTCGACATTGAATTTCTGATTCTCTGCAGTTTATATAGTCTACTGCAGCAGCACTCCACTAAGCTTGGGCCCCACTTCTCTCTCTCTACAGGACTTCTAGCACTCCAAAGCATGCTAAATGGCCTGCATGGTGGGGACCACCATGGTGCATTCACTGTAATTCCCATCAGCTCCACTGTTTATCTCTAAATTCTTTCTTCTTGGCTTTCATTAAATGGATTGCTGCACTAAGCTGTAGTTTATTGATGTCTACAAAAACACACTTAAAAATTTACTATTAATCAGCTCAAATGTCTATTAAAGGCTACGCTAGGAGGTGGAAGGTGACATAAATCAGTGATTAGCACACCTCCAAACCTAATCTTTTCTAGTCCTCGAGCAAAGGAAAAATTAAACAATTATTCTACAAATTAAAATGCCACTTTCGTAGGGATCACGATGCATTTAGCTTATGCATCAAGCCTTTTAAACCCCTAGGTGATCCCTAGTGGAGGAGTGAAGTCTCCTAAGGGTTTTCAGTAAAGATACCCACAAACTTCCCAATTAAAATAGTTAAGTATAGTGTAAACAGTGGCGAAACAGATTTTTAATAAATAAAACTTCATTCCACTCTCATTCTTTAAAAATCAGGGGAGTTTAAAATAGTAATGCAAACAATTTAAAACCTAAATCAGCATGTATTTACATCACCACCAATTAGCTTACATCAAGAGTGTTGTGTGTGAAAATTAGTACTAAGTTCACCATTAATTTAAAAATCAGGTTTAAACATTGCCCCAATAAATTTAATTTCAGACCCAATCCTCTCTAGAGCTATCTCTCAACAAATGAATTCAAGGGTGTATACTTTCTCCGTAGTCCAAGATCAGTTGCAGACCTCAAATAGGCCTGCAAGCATGAGCATAGGCATTTGCTACTAATTATTGACATCTTCATGTTCTTTTCACCATAGATTAGACATCCCTTGTCTCCACCTAGCAGCTCACTTCACTTTGAATCAATAAGGACTTTTATTGGGTTGTAATGTGGCTTAGGGTTGAGGTTTTAAAAAGAATGAAGGGGTAAAAAGGATTCAAAAACTGAGAACTCACTAAGAGGAGGAGATGATTCATGACTTCACCGTCTTCATCACATCACAACTTCATCTTCTTTTATATCTTTCATATTTGAAGTGGCCAGCTTCTTCTCATCTTTTTTATTTTTTGAATGAAGGACTTTTTTTTACTTCTCTTTTTTATTTATTTATTTATTTATTTATTTTTATTTATGAAAGAAATGAAATGCCACAACTATACAACTGACACTGCTTTTTATAGATCTCTTCTCTTCTCCATTCACCAAATGTCAAACCCAACTCAACTTTCTTCAACATCTTCTCCTTTACCTTCTGAAATCTCAGAGTGAGGGTAAGGCTGAATCAGGTTAATAAGGTTTAGGTTCAATTACTCTGGTGTTTGTCAAAGGAAATGGATTTCAAGGCTCAAATAGTATAAACAAAGGGCAGTTCAATGGGTAAGAATTTCAGGCTTAAACTATCCAAATGATGGTCTTAAATTATCTCCTTGCTGTCATGAGTACTGCCAAATAGTTTCAATTTGTGGAGCCTAACTTCTAGTGACAAGGTATTGAATCAGTCATTCCTTAGAGCAGAAAAAATTGCCAAAGACACTCTTCAAAAGAAAAAAAAAATTATAGGTCCAAATCTCACTGGTTAAGGTCTTCAATTGAACTCATGGGGTTTATTCTCACCTTTTCTCTCCTCTCTGGTTTACTAAGTACTGATTGTGAAAACATTTCTTGATGTCAACTTCATGGAAGTGTTAAATTTTTAAAGAATTTCAGTTTTAAAATATCTGCTAAGTTTTAATTTCCTCTTTCTAACAAGGTTAGGTGGGAATTAACTTTATTTATTTCAATCCAATTAACATTGCTATAGTAAATTTAACTGCTTCATTGGTCTATCCTGCTATACCCCCAAACCTAAGATAAATATTGTCCTCAATATTTCAGTAGAATTTTATTTAGGGGCAGCAAGGCATGAAAAGGCATTAAAAGGCATAACAAGATACAGCAAAAAATTGAATGAACAACTAATTACAGAAAATTAAACTAAGATAATAAATGTTGGCACATAAACAGAAAATTCCATTCACACAATTGAATAATGCACAGGAGAAGCTTTATATAAAATTGCAACTACAAAAGACACACAATTACAAACACTCCTAAAAACATCAACTATAGAAGATACCAAAGAAAGTAACTACAGCTACTCCAAGAGGTGATCTGAATCAGAATCTAGATCTATGTGCTCCCCAATTTTCTCCTTGCCCTTCTTATGATTGTTAGCCTGTGCAGCCCCTGCTTTGGTTATAGATGCTGCTGGCTTTCTTTGTTTGGTGTTGCTCTTCAGTTCTGAAGGATCATGGAGTTTAATTCCATGAGCTGTTGCCTACTGGTGCACATCCTGGGCTCTCATATACATTAGAGTTGTTGATAATGAATCAGCCAGTTGTTCATACCTCTAAGCCCTCTTCTCATATAATTTTTCGATGGATACAGCAGTGTCCAGCCTTTCTTCCATGACTTTCATCTCCTTCTGATGATTTGTTAATACTGCTTCCATCCTTTTCCAATACCCAGTCTTCATTAGTGCTAGTTGGTCCTCACAGGTCAACAATATCATTTCTCTCACAGATTCCACTACCAGATGCACATCCCTTTTAATATATGGATTGTCATTCATGAAAGTAGTGAGGGTAGCAAAAAGAGGTAATGAAATTTGTTCAGCTGGGACAATGGCCCAGCTGGAAGGATCAGTATCAGAGGTGGAGATCACAGCAAGCTCGGTACAAGTGTTGATATATGGGGAAAGGCTATATGGGAGGGCATGTGGCAGTACCTCTTCAGTGGTTTCGATTTGGGGGAAGGTTGAGGCTGTAGAAAAGAGAACTATAGGTAGTTCTTTAGTTTCAAAGTCTATTTGTGTGGCAGAATTAACTGTTGCCACTGATGTAGAAGGCTGCTAATCAGGAGGAGGGGTAGGTGTGAGTGGTTGGGGTTTAAGTATAAATGTTTGAAGGGTTGATTGGATGGAGTTAAGGTTTTTTTGGATGGTGGCTTGGTTTTCAGTGTTGGTATGAATTTGGGCTTGGAGAGAGGTTAGGAGGGAGATAACCTGGGTTAGAGGGTCTGGTAAGGAAGGGGTAACAGGATGGGTACTGGTTTGGGTGGGATTTGGTTGAAATGGGGAGTTAGGGGCATGGCTAAATTGGTAAGGTTTGCAGGAATTCAAGTAGAGGAGTGTACTCATGCATAATATCCCTCACAATGAAGTCTATTAGGGCTGAGTACCCCCTCTGTTGTGAATTGGTCTTGGTTGGGTGAAAATGGAGGGGAATTGACAAGGGTAGGAATTGGGTTAAAGGGCTCATTGGGGTTAGGTGGTTCAATGCCAGTAGACATTGGTTCACTGTCATCATAGGTAAAAGGGGAAGGTGAGTCAGGTGTTGGTCTTAGTATGTCAGTGGATATGGGACTGGATGGAATTGGTGATGTGGTTGGGTGGTGGGTTTTCTTATTGTATGTTTTCTTGATGGAGGGTGTGGGAAGGTTAAAAGGAAAAAGGATAAAAGGAGGAGCTAGAATTAGTATGGAAGGTATGGCCGGTATTGTGGAGGGTGGAGAGGTTACTGATGGGACTGGTGAGGATGTTGCATAGATGACTGTAGATGTTGTTGCAAAGTTGGTTATAGCTACATCCTTGGGACTGGCTGCAGCAGTGGCTATGGCATGGCCTAGTGAAGTGGCTTCTGCAGGAATGGCTGTTGTGGGCTCTTTGTTCTTCTTGTTGTTCATCAGTGTCATACTGATGCTCCATTGCTTTTTTCCAAACAAAATTGGTGGCAGCTCATCAGTGGGCTCCCTCATCTTCTAGATATAACCTCTCTTCTTGAGCAAGGCTATGATCAGCCTGCTGTAGGGTAGCCCTTACAGCTTTTGCTTCTTCTGCACCTTGCTATGATTGTCCTTCATTCCCTCAAATATCAATTTGGCAGCATTAAAGTAATGCCCTTTTGAGAAGAAGTACAAGGCATTTATGATTGGGTGCCTCCTCTCTTGTTGGTGATCAGCCACAAGGATGTTCTTTCTTAATATATTATCCACGAAAAGTAAATTAGGGTTGAAGTCACTTCTCATTACCGAGTCCCCAGATGCCTTCTTCCCTTGAGTCAATTGTTGGACAATCACTGTGATTGAGGCATTAATTGGGGCTCCCAAATTATAGGATGGGACATATGATGCTGGAATGCCCAATGCCTGTGCAATGTCAGTTGTGTCCACAAGTGCATCAAAATCATCAATGAGGATTACCATCATAGGATCATTCCCCTTTGGTCCTCCCCCAGACTTTTGCATTCTGATATTTTGGTACCATAGCCTCACCAATCTAGGCTAAACCAATTCTTCAAGAGGCTGTAACAATGAGTCTAGGGAGGCCTTGATCAGAAATTCAATGGCTTCCTTAGTTAGGGATTCTGTAGTGAAAAATGACTTATCAAAGGTTGTCTCTGGTACCAAACTAAGGGTAGCCACAAAATCGTTAGGGGTGGTGAATGGGTCAGACTAAGGAGTTGCTCCCTTTCCTTTCTTCTGCTTTTTGGATTTGACCATTTTGGGTTCTTGGGTGTTAGTTCTTGCTTTTTTCTTTGGGGCTACTGATTTACCCAAAACAATTTTCCTCTTAAGGTTTGCTACAGAAGCTTTAGGGGCTTCAGGAGCTTCGCTGAGGATGAAGCTAACCTTTGGGACTTCCTAGTGGGTGTAGGGGGATGGGTATGGGCAGGGCTCAGCAATTCTTGTAAGGTTTCTCCAAAATCCGAACTCTCAGCCATTTACAAAACCCTAATTACTATCACACAAAATCGAAACCCTAGGTTTTTCACACTTCAATAAACACCCAATCCACTAAATAATCTTCAGCATAAACAACTCACTGTAGTAAAAGTATGTAGGAAAATAAAGAGGCTGAGAAGAAACTTTCTAACTTACCCCAAAATTGGGGTTCTGTTGAGGATGATGCATGGTGGATCAAATCCACAGGTTCCAGGTGCAAACTGATTGGCTTGAGTAGCTTTACAAAATAGCAAGGGCAATGGGTAAATAGTGGAGCAAATGGTGCAAGGAAGAGGGAAGAAGAAAACCTGAACTGGGTGTCTGTGCTTGGGTGTTTTAGCAAACAATGGAATGAGAGAGTGGACAGCCCGAGAGGTTTATAACTTGAAATCTCGAGCCTCGAGAGACTGGGTGTTCAAAACACTCACTTGAGAGGATCTCGAGTAGATGAAAGATATGGAAACTAGCCTATCGATCTATGAATGTGAACTGCTCGATAGGCTTCTTCACTGAGAATCCAAGCTTTGAGAGGCTGGACCTTCAGGTGTAACAACTCGAGAGGTTTTCGAGTAGATGCCATTTATACACAACAACCTGTCGAGGCTTGCATTTTCTTTAGGTAAAGTGTCTCGAGAGCTTGCTCTGCAGTGCCAAACCTCTCAAGAAGGCTAAAAACAGCCCAGTTTACACTTGTGCTGCCAAGCACACTCTCACACATTAAAGATTAATGGTTTATAGTGCTAAACACAGACATCCACATATAACAGAAAATCATAAAATTACACACATCCAGATTTATGAACACAGACCACAAAAAGTGTAATATTTACAAAAAAAACAAAACACAAACCATAGCTATGATACATATGATACATGTTGGAGACCACTAAGCAATGGGAGGTTCTTGACAGTGTATAGTTTCAGAGGGCTCCACAATGTTTTCAATACAAAGTTTGAGCCTCTGACCATTTACTTTCATGACCCTTCCAGAAGTGGGGTCCATGATCTCAACAGCATCAGATGAGAATGCATGAATTACAATATATGGCCCATCCCATCTGGATCTTAATTTGCCTAGAAACAACTTGAGCTTTGAGTTAAAAAGTCATACCTTATCTCCATTAGCAAAATCCTTCCTCCTTCCTCAGAAGTTTCTTGTCAAAGAAGGCCTTGGCTTTCTCCTTGTAAATTTTGGCATTGGACTAAGCATCCAGCCTTAGTTCTTTCAGCTCAGACAGTTGCAATTTCTTGTTTAATCCAGCCGCAGTTAGATCTATATTTAAACTTTTAATGGCCCAATAGGCCTTGTGCTCTAACTCCACTGGGAGATGGCATGTTTTGCCATAAACTAGTCTGAATGGGGACATCCCTATAAAAGTCTTATAGGTTGTCTTATAAGCCCACAAAGCATCAGTCAACTTCTGGGACCAATCCTTCCTATCTGTCCTAACTGTTTTCTCTAGGATATACTTGATTTCTCTATTAGAAATCTCCACCCGCCCATTGGTCTGTGGGTGGTATGGAGTGGCAATCCTATGTGTAACAACATACCTTTTGAGTAAGCTCTCAAAGTGTCTGTTATAGAAATAGCTTCCCCCATCACTGATGATGGCTCTGGGGGTGTCAAATCTAGAGATTATATTTTCTTTTTAAAACTTTAGGATAACTCTGTGATCATTTGTCCTTGTGGTTGTAGCTTCCACTCATTTGAAAACATAATCAACAACGACCAGGATGAAATTAAAGCTCATTGAACGAGGGAATGGACCCATAAAATCTATCCCCCAAACATCAAATCGCTCTACAACAAGGATGAGTTGCAATGACATTGAATCCCTTTTTAATATCCCCCCCAACCTTCGGAACGAAAGATATCTCCATCATCTAATTCAATGTGATTAAACACCATCCAAAATTAATAATAAGTTACATTTACATGACAACAATTAATTTTAGATGGCATTTGACAGCTTTGAATCAAATGTTGTTCTTCCCAATCTCATATACGAAAGATTGTTAGATCATTGGTGCACGTATCAAATGATACTTTAGTGACAGATTTTCATGTAGCACAAATAAAAAAAGTAACTAAGACTGCAAGTCATTAGGTAGTCAAGTATTCGCTCCACTTACCTAACAATGATACATAGTACTAACTCATTTTTTCTAACGACCATAACTTGCCCCCATAAGAAAATCTTGGATCCGGTCCTGCATATAAATTGACTCAATTATTAGAGGATTTTTTTGAAAAAAAAAATCTCAAATATGAAAGGTATGAGAAGCTTCCACTTATTGAAAAGAAAATCAGATTAAGTAGGGAAAAATTGGTAAAAAAAAAAAAAAAAAAAGAAGCTATGATTTGAATAATATGAACAAAAGTATTATAAAAAATTGTTAAAGAAAATTTGAGATGGTTTCCTTTGTGAGCCCATCACCTTCATTTCTCAATATTTAAAAAAAATACAAAAATTTGTTACAGCCAATTTTTTATACGAAAGATCTTGAAATCATGGCGCAATTATGAAATGGTACATGCTAATTTCACATGGCACAAACAAAACAAGCGACCCGAGAACTAGCCTAGCTCTAGCACTCCTTATGCTTACCTAACCCCAACACATAATACTAACTCATTCTCTTTGATGACCATAAGTTGCCTCCCTAAGAAGAAAATCTCGAATCCCACATATAAATTTGACTCAATGAATAGAATTTTTTTTTTTTTTTTTTTAAGATTCACTCCAGTATGAAAGGTATGAGAAGCTCACTTCTGAAAAAAAAATTAAAAAATTAAAAAAATGAAAAAAAAATAAAAACACCAAGAGCTTGAACATGAACAAAAATATTTAAAAAATTTGTTACAGCCAATTTGAGGTGGGTCTCTTTTATGAGCCCATTCATTTCCCAATAGGGTGGTCACAGCCCTTGGAAAACCTACTAAATGAAGAATGAGCTTTCAGTATCACTTATTGTCTCTTTCAGTCTAATGGGGTCCATGCACCATCCACCCTTGCAATAAAAGACATGTCCCAAGCAATGGAGGAATGGTGACCCTTTTCAAAGACAAAATCCCATAGAAACACATGGTGCTCAGACCCCTAGGGTTTACAAGGTACCATCACATCCCAAACCACCTTGGCAGATATAATGTCATTCAGATGCGTAGGAACCGAAACCCTAGAAAATCCACCATATTCATCATATATATTTATATATTTATTTATATTTATGTGTGGATTGGGAAGGGAGATTTATGCCATCCACATACATTACCCTTTCATTACATTCAAGGCTCCCCATACCCTACGCAAAAACACTTGTAAAATTATAATAAAAGCTTGTGGGCACTTATATTTAATTAGGGTTTCTATTAGGTGCATGGGCCCTTGCACCAGTTGTGGTGCTTGAGTATTCCAAATTGTTGCAAAGAGGCACACCTGGTCTAATGTTCTTCTCCAAGGCAACATGTAGATGGTATTCCACCCAAAAAAACAAAAAAGGGTACCGGTATTTGCAACCAAATATTCTGTATTTACAATCAAGGTTTCCATACGGGAGAGTCGTTGACTACCTTGAATCTGAAGATGATGATGGAAATCATCTTCATCTCAATCTTCCACACATTTGATCTTGAGATCAAAGCGCACTTATTACATGATCAATTGTTGATTCCACATGGCAGGAATCTCCAAAAGTGACACAATTGAGAACCCCTTCTCATGGTACGCCCATGATCACAGTCTCATTTGGTGATGTGTGATACGTGGAATCAACATTTGACCGTCTGATAGGTGGGCCATGATCTCAGGACCTATTGCATGGAAGATTGGGAAGAAAGACGATATATAATCATTGATTCAGCGCAGTCAACGGCTTTGACGAGTGAACCCTGGTTACGGATACCGAATATTCAGTTGCGGATACTGGTACCCAAAAAGAAAATTTCTTTGATTCTGACCACCCGATCGATAAAGAAGTATGCCATGGCTGTAGAAATAGGATCCATGCATGCACCATAGGTGCACCTAATAACAACTCATTTATATAAGGGGGTGCCCTGATGGCCTTATCTTTTGGCTCCACTTGCTCGGAATCAATTCCTTTCAATCTGACATGACCCTATAGATTAATATGATAATTGTCAATTAAGTAATCACTCAGGGATTAAGATTTCTATTTCTATTACATTTTTTACTCAGGCAGTTGCCACGTGAGCTACCTGACTCATTGATTGGACCACGTGCTCCAATGACTCCTGCATGTGGTCAGAGTCTCATTCCATTAATCATGAGAAGATTTATGTTTATTGAATATAAACATAATTATTTCTTCTTAATTAAACTCATTATATAATTGCAAAATAATATATTAGAGAATGGCTGGTAGAGCACTACCTAATTATTAATGGATACCTTTATTTACAATCCAAAACTCTTCCTTCTCAACTCGGATTTTACGTGCTTAAACTGTTGACTGCTTTGAATCAGATGACAGATATTGCTTTTCGTCCCAATCTTCGATATTATGGATATTGAGATCATGGGCCTACAATCAAACGGTCATATCTTGAATCCATGTGGCACACATTTAAAAAAGTGAAAGTGATCGCAATGTACCATCAAATGTGTTCACACCACTTTGTAGAATGTGTGCCACATGGAATCAACATCTGACCACATGACGGTAGGCCCATGAACTCAAAATCTATGGTGTGGAAGATCGGGACGAAAAACAACCTTCACTGTCTGCTTCAAGCCGTCAATGATTATTTTGCTTTGCTTAAGTGATGTGCCTGGATCAACATAGCCATAAATTTCGTTTTTGGCAAAGTTTCGGTTGGGGGTCATTTCGGTTCATTTCAGATAAATTTCGAGAAAAATTCGAAAAGTTTTAAAAAAATTTCGGAGAGTACAAAAAATATTAAATATAAATGATATTTAAACTTCATAAAATTTTTATTTATTATTTTTAAAATGACAAAAATTAAGAAGAATTTATTAATTTCGGTGAAATTTCGTTAATTTTGTCAAAATTAATAAAATTTCAATGATATCGGAGAAATCATCGAAATTTCGTCGAAAGTTTCGTCCAACCCCTGTTTCAGTAAATTTCAAAAAATTTCAGAGAAATTTATCACTATGTGTATCAATAAAGGGAGTGGCAGTAACACTTTTCTTAATTAATCATTGGAAGAAATTTTTTAAACAATAAAACATACTACCTGATCATAATTAATTAATAAGTATTGGTTCATCTAGTTTATCCTTAAATTAGGGATGTGCCCCATAATCACATGATTAAAATCAAAATCAAAGATCCGGACGATCAACGGCTTACAGCAAGCGATGGCTTTTCAGTCGCAACGCGCTAGTCCGTCACACTATTTACGCAATTACGTAATTTTGGCCAGTACTAATGTCGTACCTTTCATAACCTTTTAGGATATATTATATGGGATAACTTTTTTTATCGGCACACCAAATATAAAAAATTAAAAAATAAATAAATAAACTATAATAACAAAAACAATAAAGTTTTTTTTAATGCCTTTAATAACGATCCAAAACATTTATTACTTTTCAAAATCTTGTTCGAAGCTGCTTTTGAGAGTACACACAAAGTTTTCCTAAGCTTCTGCTCCTTTTGGTTAAGTAAACTAAATTATTTCTAGGCGGAGACCCATTTTTGCCATCTGTGAACTACTTAATATGTTACCGGGTGTGCGAGAAGGAAAAAGCCTCGTTCGAGAGTCAAAAAAGTGCCAATTTTCGAATCTTTTCTGCAAAAAATATCATTTTCTAGCACTTTTTGAGATTTTCCTGCGTTCGAAAATTTTTATCAAGCTGCGTGTTGTTATTGCATTTTCCTGAGAAATTGACATTTTATTTTCGGAAGATTTTGCTCAAGAAAACTCAACTTTTGAATTTGGGCTACTATAGTGCACTAAGGAGTCTCTCTGAATCCTTTTTTCTCCGGCCAACGTCCCAATTAATTGTCAATAAAATGTACAATTAACTGTCATTTAAACACAGCTTTTAAATGTAGGGGGTAGTGATTTAAATGAGGAATAAATCTGGCATTTACTTCATGCACCCACCAATGGCATTTAGAAGTGCCATAATTTTGTATGTAATGCAAGGATCAAAATATCGGCCAAAATTTCGGTTTCGGGCATGACCGAAACCAAAAATTTAGACCAAAATTTCGGCCAATAATTTCAATCCCATACAAAATATGACTGAAATTTCGATCCAAGCTATCGTTTTTGTGAGGACCAAAACTGATAATTTTGACCGAAATTTCGGTCATTTCGGCTGAAATTTTGATCCTTGATGTAATGGTATAATTGAATGTTACAGTAACTACTACGAACTCGTTTCCTAGTATAAATTATGATAGTTTATATTACTCCGAGCTCGTTTCTAATATATACATAACGTAGTAACAACCGCATAAAAGAACTCACATTTGAAGTGATTTTCTCATAATCTGCTCAACATAAGTCTTCAACACATTGCCGATTGGATGTCTATAAATTTTGACGATCATCCGATCAATATAACCGCTTAGATGAAGCTCATAAATACGTACGGCTATAATGTGTGGAAGAACACAATGTACGTTCTAACATTTTCTGGAGAAAGTGTAGAACATAAGAAAATATCAAAAATTAGAGGAAATTGGGTTTCTGAGTAACTCAAAAACATTCCCAAGGAAAGTCACTTTCCTCATAAAGCTAGTTTCTGGGCAGAAACTGAGATAGTGATTTTCTAAGCTTTCCCGGGGAAAGCTTAGAAACAGCCGAAGGAGCCCTAAGAGTTGGTACTATATACCCGAAAATTTTGACCTGATTTAACAATTGGTCAGTGCACCAAGGGTTCGTTGGAATGGTCCGACGACTTGGTTTGCTCTCGAAACGACCCCCTCTGTGAAATAGGTGTACCGAGGAAAGGTGGAGAACTCCACCCCAAGCACAAAGTGGTTTGGGATGTTGGATACTATTAGGATCTTCTTGCAATCAAAGCAGAATTAAAAGAAACCTTAGCGTACCTTACACCGTAGAGTTTTTTACCCGAGGATTTAGCCTTGAGCGATCCGAGCAATAATCTGACAATCGATGATTTGATAGAGAGCTTTCTCTTTCTTTGTACACCGTAGAAAAGATGGGTTGGGTTTTCCTTAAATTCTTCTAATTCAATTTATACGTATATTGTATGTAGAAAGAGAGACTCCACATCCCTTTAAATAGATTCGAAAGTTGCCCATCAAGGAATCTAACAGTGAGGATTACCACACTTATGTTCGGATAAAATCACAACCCTTGATATAATTGAAAACTTCTAGTTTGATCACAACTAATATTCCACCATCTCTCTAAGTTAACAACTTGGAATGTTTAACCTTGACCATGATGTGTGACTTAAGGGCCACATAAATCCGTGAAATTCAACAGTCTCTCCTTTTGACCTTAATACCAATTGATTTTTTTATTTTTATTTTGAAATATTTTGAAAAACCAAGTCCAAATTGTTCTTTTAAGAAACCTTGGCACGGTGCACCGATTTTAAAAATCTTAGAGAGATATATCCTTTTATCTTCATTCAACGCACCATTAGTAAGGATCATGAACGCACTAGTGTACTCAATTACAGTTTCACGGTAAAAAACTAACACTACTCGAAACTTCAACGTCTTTAACCTTTATGTGATTATTTTAAACAATATGGCACGAGAAATATAGTACTCTTAAAACTTGGTCTTGTACTTATTCTCGTGGAGTCCCGCTTCATATCATTGCATGTCACTCTGATATAACCTTATATCCCGCTTTGCGACAAACTAGCTACCTTTTCATCAGAGTGAAGGCATTATCAACATGGAGCCAACTCAAGTTTAGTTCAGACAAACTTTAGTGTCAAACACTTCAGGCTATTTTGTGATAATCGCCACCATACCTTGTGACAACCGCCACCATATCTTGTGACAAACGCCACCTTATTATAGATAATGATCCTATAACCTGTAAATGATAACATGCGACAATATAATAATTTGAGCTCAAAATAAAAGCATGTATATAAATACAGCGAAAAAGATCTATGATCAATAACAAAAAAGAAACAATGATAATATGCCTAAATAAAAATAAATCTAAAACTTAGTCAACAACTCAACAAGTCTCATTCGGGTCACGTGTTTCTAGAAAACCTTGGATAGTAAACCCTTAGTAAGGGGATCTGTAATTATAAGTTTCGTACTAATGTGAGAAATCTTTATAACACCATCTAGAATGTTCTCATATACAATCAAATACTCACTACGTGAAAATGCAAAAAAAACTACATTATTGGTGTGGGATAAACAACAGCCATAACTAGTCTGTAAAAAATTGACGGTCTAAGTATGTCATTTAAATTAAAACAAAAGTGGTAAATAAATCGATAGCCTAAAGCAGCCGTTTATGTGCCAATTCCCATTAGAGATCAAATATGGAGAGGCGTCTTTAGTCAGTGGAAGTAAATCAATTAGAATTAATTTGGTTATTCAAGTAATAAATTTTTTTTCTTATCATAGGGGACATATGATGTTTTAGTGATTCACAAAAGCATGATCTTGTTAAAAGCTAATACCTCTTGGAAACAGTGAAAATATGACCTTCGCAAGTACTATGATAAATATCAGACAAATAAACGAAAAGATAATATACTAGATCCTGAAAGAAAGATGGCTAGAAAGCTTTCGTTGATATGTGTTCAACAAAACAAGAACAGGCACGTCGAGAAAAAGGAAAGTCTTCTCACTACTGGTAGGTGAGGAGCAGCTAACACGGTCGAGGAGTTGGTAACATTTAATTCTAATATTTAAATTTTCATATAAAAATAGAAATATAGAAATAGAGGAGTTGGTAACATCTAGCCAATATTTCTATTTCCATCTAATTAATTGAAATATTAATATTTACATGTAATTTCTATTATACAGAAAAAGCAGAATCCTGATAGTACAATCACTATAACACAAATATATATATAGCCTCCCCCACCAAGAAAGATAGGACTTGCCTTTTTCCTACTATGAACAATCAGCTAGTAAGACTATTAATTTTAGTTCATCTCAAATGAAAGTTTTAGTACTGAAATATTTAATAATCATTTATTCTCTGCTCGCAGGATGATATTAGGAGAATCATTTTGAATGATCCCCTTCTAGGAGAAAGGATTTAGATCATGATCATATTGCTAAAGTAAATGATGCTATCATCTCCCTTTTTATTTATTTTTTTTCCTTTTAGGAAAATTATAGTTCAAAAATTTTTTGTCTCAGGTTTATGGCCGTGGTGGAAAGGGTTGTGTTCGCGGCATGGGTAGGGGTGTATCTAAAACCATTATACAAGCATCTGCGCCTTCTAGAGAGAACGCTCAACTGGAGAAGAGAGCGCGTGAAAGCATTGAATCGAATTATGATATAATTATACAATAATTTGATGAGGAGCGTATGATATGCAAGATCCTTGAGGAAAAATAGGATGTATTATCAGGTCAACTTCATTCTCAAGGGACACATATTTCAGATTCAGGTTCTTCTCAGGTACCAATTTGAATTCTTTGTCTCATTTTTTTTTTCAAAATCATAAATTTTCAGTATTAAATAGTTACATTCTTTTCGAATTTTTTGTAGGCACAACGAAATTCATCGGTTCTTCCTGATTCACCAATGAAATCATCCACGCACTGCTTATTAAAGAACTTCAAGAAAAAAATTGTTGCACTGGGACGTGTTCATAGAGAGACCACAATATCAACATAATCATATAGCATCATCGTAGATGGCATTTCTGATCTCAATGTAGAGCTATATGTAATTGATTGGACATTAGCATATATTACACTTGTCGATATAATCTCTTAGCCAAAGGGGCTTCTAGTTTTTATATGATTAATTATGTGTAATTTTTATTTGGACATATTTGGTTATGGTCATGGTGATAGATTTGGATAATTAGTATTTTTTTTTAAAAAAATTAATGACTATATATGTCAACATTGAAAGTTGTAATTAAGGCTTATGAAAATTGTAATTAAGGGTTATGAATATAATGTTCCATCCAATTATTTATACATATGAATTTTCTTATGGTGAATTGGTAAATTTGTGGATTGGAATGATTATCAATTTTATTTTTTCAGATAAAATTTGACAAAACGATATTATATATACGTCTTTTCATAAAATTTAAATATTAAAAAACACGACTACTCAAGACCTTCATTTTTTCTTTACTTTTAAAAAATGACACTGAAAATAATGGCTACAAACTATCATTTGTGATCGACAACTAAAAGCAGTCGTTTCAAATGAAATACACGACAACTACAATACGTCATTAACAAATACTACGACATTTTTTACGACAGTCTACTCGACGGTTAATAATTGTCGTTATTTTCAAAAACGACAGTCATCGACTGTTATTTTTCCTGCATTTTCACTTAGTGACTTGACATCGAAATGCTTATTCCTCCGGATAACCTTTCCGTGTTTTACAAACTTGGTCACAGTCTCATTGTCACAATAGATTATAAGTAGACGATGAATAGAATCAACAATCTTTAGATCTTTGATAAAATTCTTTAACCATAATATATGGCGAGTAGCTTCATAACAACCAATAATCTCTGCGTACATAGTTGAATCTGTCGTTAAAGTCTGCTTGACACTTCTCCAGGAAATAGCGCCCTTCGCAAGTAGAAACAAATAACCTGTTATCAATTTGACACTATCCTTACAACCAGTAAAATCAGAATCTAAGTATCCGATAACTTTAAGCTCATCTGACCTACGATAGGTCAACATAAAATCTTTGGTTTTCTGTAAGTAACGAAGAACCTTCTTCGCAGCTTTCAAATGTATAAATCCTGAATTAGACTGATATCGGCTAAATAGGGTGACATCGAAGCTGATAGCGGGACGTAGAAAAACTATTACATACATAAGACTACCCACAACTAAAGCATACTCCTTTTGATCTACTTGTTGTCTTTTTTTCTTAGTTCTGGGCTGTAGATCCTAAGAAATAATGTCACCCTTCAAAACAGGTGCTTCACCTGGAGCGCATCTATCTATGTCATATCATTTAAGTACTTTCTCTATGTAAGCCTTCTTTGAAAGACCTAAACAAACGGCAGCTCTATCACAATAAATTTTGATGCCAAGCACATACTTAGCAATACCCAAATCCTTCATATCAAATGTCTTGGAGAGAAAACTCTTGGTATCGTGGAGAAAATGAATGTCGTTACTTACAAGTAATATATCATCCACGTAGAGAATCAGAATGACAAATTTGCTCTCACTATTTCTGAGATATATACAATGATCAATAATATTTTCTTTAAACCTATAAGTAGTGACAACTTCATCGAATTTCAAATACCACTGCCTAGAAGCTTGCTTAAGTCCATAAATAGACTTATTCAACTTGCAAACTAGTTGTTATTTTCTTTTAATCATGAAACCCACTGGTTGTGACATGTATATGTATTCTATAAGGTCTCCATTTAGAAAAGTAGTCTGCACATCCATTTGATGTACTTTGAGATCGTAATGTGAAACAAAACCCATCACTATCCTTAATGAATCTTTAAAAGAGACCAGAGAGTAGTCTCATCATAGTCAATGCCTTCCTTCTGTCTGCAACCCTTTACGGCAAGTCGTGCCTTGAATCTTTCAATTTTTCCACTAGAGTCTTTTTTAGTCTTATAAACTCATTTGAACTCAACCACCTTGTGTTTCGCTGGCAAATCCATAAGGTCCCAAACCTTATTCTTTTTCCTGGACAATAACTCATTGCTCATGACCTCCTGCCAATGTGAGGATTTATTACTACCAATAGTCTGCTAAAAGGTTGATAGATCATCAATACCCTCAAACTGAGCTTCTTGCGCATACACCTCGTAGAAATCTGGAATAGGAGGTTTACGCTGACGCTCAGATCTTCTAGGTTGAGCCAACGGTACTGGTGAAACAGGAGGTAGAATAGGACATTCTTGTTCAATTGGAGTCGTCACTGAATTTGTCTGAATCAAAGTATCAACATGTATGGGATCAAGTGGTGTAGGAAGAAAAATATTACCACCATATAAAGGCACAAAGTCAAACTTAGAGTTTTTAATAAAAATAATATTATTCTAACGTAAACTCTCACTAGATTTGCCATGCTCCAAGAAAATAGCTATATGGGTCTTAACAATATCAATGACTCTTCTAGTGCAATAAAATCTCCAAGTCCTAAATCGATGTCCATAACCAATAAAATAACAACTGGCTGTGCGAGGATCCAACTTCTTAATGTTAGAATTATAAAACTTAGCTTCAACTTCACAACCCCATATATGTAAATGTCCGAGCCTTGGACCCTTAGATGTCCATCTCTTGTAAGGAGTATCGGGTACAACCTTGCAAGGAACCCTGTTAAAAATGTAAACTGTTGTCTTCAAGGCTTCACTCCAAAACTCTTCTTTAAGTATAGAGTAACTTAGCATGCTACGAACAGCCTCCTGATAACTTCAATTTCTCCTTTCTGAAATATCATTCTGCTGCGAAGTTCTAGGAGACGTATATTGTGGAATAATGCCTTGGGTCTACAAGTACTCCACGAATGATCCATGATTGACACCATCAGGACCCATTCTGCCGAAATATTCTCCACCTCTATCAGAATGCACAGTCATTATCTTCTTCCCAAGTTAATTTTCTACTTCCAATTGATAGGTCTTGAAAACCTCTAAGGCTTGATCTTTCCTCTCTAATAAGAAGATGTATGTGTATTTGGAGTAGTCATCAATAAAGGTAATAAAATACATTTTTCCGCCACGAGCAATAATTGAAAAAGTCTCACAAATATCAGTATGTACCAATTGCAAAATCTCAGTGGCTCAAGAGGCGGAGAATTTCCTCTGTTTGGAAGTTTTACCCTTCATACAATTCACACAATTTTCAAAATCGAAGAAATCTAATGGTCTAATATTACCAGATCTAACTAATAATTCCAGTATTTTCTTTGATATGTGACTTAACCTCCTATGTCATGAGGTTGCATAATCATCCGTAAGTAAAGAGCACTTTGATCCAAAAAGTGTCGAGTTCGAGGCCTCAGTAAAAAAGGCAATGGTGCGAGAAGAATTAACAGATAGTAAATATAAACTATTAACTAAAATGTTATGACCAACCACAGAATCATCAAAAGAAATTTCTGAACCCATATTACTGAAAGTAAAAAATATAACCACAATTTGCAAGTCTAGATAACGAAATAATATTTCTCCTAAAGGAGGGAATAAAATATATCCCATGTAAAGTCAAAGTATATCCAGAGTCCAAAGCTAAATCACAGGTGTCAATGTTCTCCACCTACATCACCTGGCCGTTCCCAAGGAACAACCTCTCCTCCTATTTGGGTCGTCTTCTGCTTCTAAGGACCTGAAAAGAGTGCGTAACAAGCACAGAAGTACCAGAGTCAACCAACCAGGAATGAGGAGGACTATCAACTGAAAAAGTCTGAGAAAGTACTAAAACTCTAGGAATAACTTCAGGCTCCTTCGCTAGCCACTTCTTATAATTTATACATTTTCTCTTGAAGTGACCTTCCTTGCCGCAAAATCAGCAACCGCTTATACTTTCATACTAACCCTAAGGACGTGCTACCTTTCTAAAACTTTGACCCTTGCTTTTACCCTTATTCTGAATTTTTTTTTTTGGCTGATTTGCTTTTTGATTCCCCTTAGGACCCTTCTTCTTAAAATTCTTTTTACTGAAACTGAAAGTTCCTAAATGAGCAAACTCATGTCGCTCGCCTTTAAGCCTCTTTTCTTCAATGGCGCACATCTGAGTTAACTTATTCAAGTCTCAGTTCTGCTCTTGCGAATTATAATTCACTTTAAAAATGTCGAAAGCCTTAGGGAGGGAAGCAACCCCAATATAGACTATCAACTCTTCATTTATCTTAAGCCCGTATTCTTTAATACTCAAATAAATTTGAGACAACTTCAATAAATGGTCTCTTACATTCCCACTGTCATCATACCAAAGGTGTATGAGATCATGCATATAATCGTATACAACCTGCTTCTCACTGCCAATACATTGTTTCTTAATAAGATATTAATTCAGAAGCGGCCTCGATAGCAGGTATGTTACCCCTGAAAGAGGCATTAATGATGGCCCTGATCATTAACATGGCTAACGAGTTGGCCTTATTCTATTTTTCAAAAAATTTATTATCTTTGGCAGGAGAATCTTGGGTAATCGCCGCAAGTATAGGTATTGTAAAAATAAAGGACATGTTTAAAATCCCAAAACAAACATCAAGAGTCATTTTTCAAGTATTGAAATTAAACCCAGAAAGCAGCTCAACTCCTGCTATGTGTTTGACAATTGACAAGAGATCCATCACTGCAAAAATTTAAATTTAGGATCACTTTTTAAAAGTCAATATAAAAATAAAAACTTAAATCAATTCTTTATATTTAATCTCTTTCGCTTAAACCAGAGGTTATGGTTCAAACATATGAAGTAGCACTATGTGCACATATCAACTTCAAGGAAAGCACTTGGCAACATCACGGCTCACCTTTGGACAGACACCATGGCTTGCCATTGCTAAAATACATCATGGACCTAGCCTTTATGATTTAGAATCAGACACTTCCTATACTTTTGGGCAAATAGGGTTATCATATCTAACCATCCCATATAAGGCTATTTTATTTGCACACTACGTCAAGTACCTATGACACCTTTGGGTTGTACACAAATACTCAACATAATGGTACGCCTAGTGATCTTAAAAGAGAAAATATCTAAGATTCGAAAACTACGAGGTTTGTGAATTATCTACCTTTGGACAAGAACTAACTCACTCCACTACAAAAAACAAGACTATTAGCGGCAGTCAAAAACTACCGCTATTAACAAAAAATTGCCGCTAATACCCTTACCGCTAATAATCTTTAGTAGTTTTTTGTCAATAGCGGCAGACTTTTGCTCCAAAAAATTGCCGCTAATAATATTTTTTTTATAGTGCTCGCCAAACACCCCCAAACGATCACTCGGTTCTCCATAAATCCCATAGGAAAGAACCTAACTTTTATGATCCATAAATGCTATATTTCAGTTCTTAGAATTAGAGATCTAATGTTAAATTTATACATTGTTGAGATTAAAAATGTAAGAAATATAGTCAAATTCAACTTTAATATGTTCACATATTAATCTTTAAGTTTAATTCTTTAACATTAAAATAATATGAAATTTAACATGAAAAGATGGTACAAAATCTCTAGCACATAACTTTAAGTGAAATAGACTTGTAGATCAAACCTTAAGTGAATATTTCATGAATAATAAAACTTTATAAGTGCACATGAGACATGTAGATTGAGTAATTAAATGAAAAAATTCATGAATTTCAATTTAATTGCAATTTTAATTAAAAGCACTCAAATATAAAATAATTATCCGATTAAAAAATCAGGCCATAAAAACGTCACAACAGATAGATCCTGTGAAAAATAGATCCCAAAAAAAGCTCTGAAATATTCGAGAAAGTCAAAATTCATATATAATAACTCAAAATTGGACCTATAAATAACTCAGAAATTGCCCAAAAAGAATAAGGAATAATATGGGTCAAAATTTGGCCTTAAGAGTAAACAAATCATATTTAACGGGTCGAATTCGGTCATGAATCATGGGCTGGGTTAAGTAATAGATCGGACCGGACCATGGGCTGGATCGTGTCATGACCTAAGTCTAATTATCGGCTGGCTCGAGTCATAAACCGGGCCGGATTATGTGCTTATATGGGTCCAATCGCAGGCTCGGGTATTTGGACAATGTTCAAAATATAATAATAATAAATAAATAAAATCCCAATCAATATTTTTTATCATTTTATATTTAGGCCTAGGCCCTGACCACGAAGGCTTGGGGTTAACACCATTTTGGGTGGGCCCTCGGCTTGATACTTTATGACCAATTAACAAATAAGTCAGGCGTACAGGCCAGACTTTTAGGCCTGATAAAGTAGGTTTTATCTCAGGCCTGGCATATTAAACGCCCTACACTCACTATAGAATTAGGACCCATGTCATTTATATGATAGGGCATTGGTGAGGACTCAGGTCCAACAATGTTACATCGAATTTTGAGTTCAATCACATCTATTACCTTTGGATATTGGAGAATTTTGACTTTTATGGTATTCACATTTTATAGGATGACGTGTAATTACAATTCTCCTATTTCCAAAGGTAGGAGATGTGGTTGAACTCGAAATCCGGTAGATGTTAAGCATGTAGATGTTAAGGCTCGGTTTGGCTTAGTTCTCGTGGGCCAATAACTGGTCCTTGGCTCAGGTGAGGAGCTATTAAGCACAAGATGCAGCATTTTATATAACAGCTCTTCGCCACATTTGTTTTAATAAAAATTGTTTTAAGTGATAAAACAGCTCTCTGCTAGAGCTGGCTGAGAGCTGGCGGGCAGCGGGTAGCCCTCAGTCAATCTCCTAACACCAACCATAGAGAATGTGCAGAAATCATTGAATAGTCAAAAATGTACTTCCACTCATTTAGATTCTTATAAATAATTGGACACTTCACCCACCAAGGATTTGTCACAACGGTCGGACGACTTGGGTTTGCTCCCCATGGTGTCATAATTCGTGAAATACTGGTGGCACGGGTGGTGCATTATACTTAAGGGTGCAAAAAAAAACCGAACCTGAAAACTGACCCTTTTGAATGAGACCAAAACCGGTTGAAAATCAACACCGATCCGATTCAGTACAGTTCAGTTTCAAGTTTCATACCTAAAAATCGAAAACCAGCCAGTTAGGGAGAAAATGGAAAAAAATTTAAAATAAATAAATAAATAAAAACTAAAAAAATATAAAGAAAAATCAAACCGAATTGGAAAAGTTTGATTAACCGAAACCGAAATTGGAATGTTTTGGTTAGGGTTCAGTTTAACAGAAACCAACCCGAAAATTGAAATATCAGTCCCGGTTTAAAGGAATCGCACCCCTAATGACACTAGATAGGGATTATAAAAAATAATAATTGGGCATCTCTTGGGCATCTCTTGAGGCTTGACCATTTGATAAGAAGAAGATTGACCCCAGTGCTACGGCTGGCTCTCTGACTGAGAAGAAGATCTACTGATGTCAACGATGATCAACCAAAATATTTTAAGTATTTAGATTAAAATAATAAGAACAATCCAATTAAGGGCATTTTCATATAGAATCAAGTGGTTGCAGATGGTCCACCAATATATTCCCTGCTATTTTAGCTAGGGTTCTGATCTTCCATGTACCAACTACTTAAATAAGAAAAGCGAGAGAGAATCTAGGGTTTGCCGGCCGAATTACTGTCTGCTTGCTTGGTCTGATCATCTCATTGAGTATTCGAAATAATAAAACATAAAATTATAATTTAATTCGTATATATATATATATATATGAGGTCGGGGGTTATGGGTTGGAAAGCACGGTGGATTCTTGCATTTGGATCATATGGGGTCCACATGACAACCATACAAGAGATCAAGTGCCACTGCAACTTGTCCAAGGACGATCAGAGGCCACTCAAAAGGTTTGAACATGATTTGATGCAAACGGTCTACTTTCTAAAATGGGGTGAAAGGGGAAAGAATTCAATGCACTAGAAAGCGTGAGGCAATACCCAAACTTTGACAATAGTTTTGACCACCCAAAAAATATATATTTTAATTTTATTTATAAATCACATGTCACGTTGCACATGATTCTAAAACCGGTATTACTGTGGTGTGATCTTGGATTCGAGTGCAAGGATTCATTCATGCACTCCAACCCATATAATCTTATATATATATATATATATATATATATATATATATATATATATATATATATATATATATATATATATATATATGTAGGGAGCTGGTTAGGTCCTCCAATGGAGGACGGTGACCATCCTCCAAGATATACATGGAGCTCCATGTGACACCCAAAACATTGTTTGGGTGTCACGTGGAGTACAGGTGGATGGTTTAGATCAATATTTAAAAAAAAAAAATTAAACCTACAAGTCAAAGTTTGACGGATTTCATTGGTTCATATTTCACGGTTCAAAAAACACAAGGTGGAGATGAGTTTTCAATTATTTTTTTTGTCAAAGATGATCTAAGCAATGCACCCGAGCTCCACGTGACATCGAAACAATATTTTGGGTGACACGTGGAGCTCCACGTGAAAGCATAGAGGACGGTGACCGTCCTCCCATGGAGGACGGACACTTTTTCTATATATATATATATATATATATATATATATGCGCTTAGGCGTAGAGATATCTCCACGCCAATTGATATGGGCGTGATACGTAGCGTCCTTTTTGTGAAGTGATGGGTGACAAGATGCCCACTTTACTAACTAGAGTTACACTTTTAAAATATTTTAAAAGTTAAATACTCTTTCAGCCGCCATTCTTGACTTTTTACCGTCATGATTAACTTTTTAAAAGTTTCTTTCTTCTCTCCAGTTTTCCAAGAAAGTGTTATAATTACTTTTATAGGTATATTTTATTCAAAAAATATGGTCACCCGATAGCGAAGCGTTAGCACCTCGGCAGTGAAGCGCTAGCTACCCGAAAATAAAGCACCGACACCCCGATAGCAAGGCACTGGCACCCCGGTGCCAAGGTGTCGGTGCCTCTATATCGAGGTACCGACGCCTCGCTAAATTTTTGTTTTCAATCGAAGCCCAGCACCCCGGTGCTAGTACCTCAGCGCCAGCGCCTCGCTATCGGAGTGTCGGTGTTTCGCTGCAAATGTGCTATCGCTTCGTTATCGGACGCTCATATTTTTTCAATAAAA
This sequence comes from Chloranthus sessilifolius, assembly GCA_021018995.1. NCBI lineage: Eukaryota > Viridiplantae > Streptophyta > Magnoliopsida > Chloranthales > Chloranthaceae > Chloranthus > Chloranthus sessilifolius. The sequence goes on from CM037592.1 coordinate 85,483,010, forward strand.
TATATATGAAAAAGTGACACTTTCTTAAAAAAAAAAAGATAAAAGTAAGAGACTTTAAAAAAACTTTTTAAAAAGTCAAAAATGACGGCTAAAAGGAAATATAACTTTTAAAATATTTTAAAAGTTTAACCCGAGTTAGTAAAGTGGGCCCCATGTCACCCATCATTTCACAAAAAAGGTGCTATATATCGTGCCTATATATATGGGAAATGAAAAAATGCATTCGGGCATAGAGATTTCTCTACACCAATTGATATGAGCGCGACACGTAGCATTTTTTTTGTGAAATGATGGGTGACATGGAACCTACTTTACTAATTATGGTTAAACTTTTAAAATATTTTAAAAGTTATATTCTTTTTCAGTCGTCATTCTTAACTTTTTTATAAGTATGTTTAAAGTCTTTTTTTATTTCTCTATTTTTTAAAGAAAGTGTCAAACTTACTTTTTCAGATATATTTACTCAAAAAATGTGAGTGTTCGGTACTGAAGCGCTAACACCTCGGCAACACCCCGATAGCGATGCGGTGGCACCCCGGCGCCGAGGTGCCAGTGCCTTTATATCAAGGTGTCGGGGTTTCGCTTAAACAATAAAAAAAGGGGGTGCCGGCACCACTAAATCGAGGTGTCGGAGCTTTGATAAAAATAATAATAATATATATATTAGGGGCCCTTCGCTAAAATGATTTCTTTTTTTTATCGATGCGTTAGCACCTTAATATAGAGGCGCCAGCACCCCTGAAACGAGGTGCCGACGCCAATTTTTTTTAGCGAAGCACTGACACCTCGAATAGGGGCGTCGATACCCTAGAACTGGCACCTCGGTGTCGAGGTAGCGCCTCGCTATCGGGGTGTCAAAGTTTCGCTGCCAAGGTACTAGCACTTCGCTATCAGGCACTCATATTTTTTAAGTAAAATATATTTGAAAAAATAATTCTGACAGTTTCTTAAAAAAGTGAAGAGAAGAAAAAGAAAAAAAACTTTAAAAAAGTCAAGAATAACGATTGGAAGGATATTTAATCTTTAAAATATTTTTAAAATGTAACTCTAATTAGTAATGTCCTAGTTCACATATCATCCATCACTTCATATAAAGGCGCTACATGTCGCGCCCATATCAACAGTAAAAATAGGTAACATAGGAGTCATCAAAAGCAAGTAGAACTTTTTATGTAATTTGGTTATTGGGAGTAAATGTAAAATTTGTCTCCATATATTCCTTTTGTATTTTTCTAATTTATGTGGATAAAAATTAGGTTCACTGCCCCTAAAGATCATGTAGTCTCACGTTGGTTGGATGCCATCAAGCGCCAAATCATATAAAGGAGTGACCCGATAACACTAATCATTGAGATAGTATAATAATAATAACAACAGCAGTAATAAAATTAAAACAATAATAATAATAATAAAATAAAGGGTGCAAATACTTGTATACGAGATTTGTGCTGTTGCACGTAATTTATAAGAAATACTTGGTATTGCTTAAGACATGTGCCACTTCAACACGATTTAAGCTGGCCAAAATGAATGTCATAAAATAAAGATCAATAATGGTGTCAAAAATTGATACAAAACACAATTTCTATCATGTGATTTAATATAGTCAATCCTTTAATTGGATGACCAGCTTTGATTGTGTTGACCCAGATTGAACTGATCGAGTTTGCTAATCTTTGACCTTCAAATTAAATGACTTAGATGGTGTTCTACATGACACTAGCACATGACCCAAGAATATGAGGCCTTTCTTTCATACAAAAGTATAAGCTTATCTTTTAAATTATGTGCAACACAAAAATCTCATATGTAAGTAGTTGCCCCCTATATAAAAGGGTACCTCTGGTGGCACCTACAAGTTTACCGAAAGCGCTTATGGCCGACTCCTAGTGAAACCCATTGACTTCTTCTAATTTGACAATGGAGACTGTTTTCCACCCAAATTTTTCCCAAAACGGAGGCCATGAGCGTATCATCATATGGTTAGTTTTTCATTCCATACGGTACACATCATATTCAAACATATTATAGGGCCAATTTTTGGGATTTATGCCACATTGAATAAAAATTGATCGTCTGATGGTAAGATCATGGTCTCATGATTCATTTCATGGAAGATTGGGGTGAAAAATGATGCCCATCATCTAATTCCAAGTAGTCAATGAGTAAGCACTTTCAAAAAACCGCTAGGCGTGATCAGTGGTACGCATTATAAAACCACATGAGCTATGTTGTAATGCGCTAAAGAGGAATAATGAAACCAAATATGATTTCACGAGGTTTTATATTATCTATTTTAATTTTTTTTTTTACTGATCTTAATAATCTGGCTGCTATGCCACGTGGCACCTTTAGCCTAAAAATAATTTCAAAAAATTATATATATATATATGTATATATATATATATATATATATATATATATATATATATATATATATATATATATATATATATATGTAAGTGGGTAGATGAAGAGAAAATTGTAGATGGATCATGTTATAAGAACAGCTTTGGAGTGGAGCCTACAATAAATATCTGTAAGTGGAGAGATGATGATAAAAATGGTAATTACAAGAACAGCTTTGCAGTGGAGCCCACAATAAATATCTACAAGTGGAGAAATGAAGAAAGTTTGGATGTGAGCTTTTAGATTTTGGTGAAATGTTGGCTGCATTTGTAAGAAGAATCAATAGGAAGATTTGGGTAGTATTCGTATACTTTTAATGAAGTATTTTTTGTCTCGTAAAAGATTAGATGAAATACCTTTAGAATATGAACAACAGATGAGAGATTTGGTGGCCTACTCTCAATAGTGGTGAAACATATATATTATATTATATATATTTAGGGCAATTATCAACTCCTACCAGTTGAATCTCATGTGGGCCTCAAATAGGGGTGCAATTTTTACACCGAAAATTAACAAAAACCGACTAAAAAATCGGCTCACCGAACTGGATCGAAAACCCATATCGATCCAAAATCAAAAATAAATAAAACAAGCTGAAAAAAGAAAAAATTTAAATAGCCAAAATCGAAACCGAACCTTCTTTTTCCATTTTTTGACAAACCATTAGAAGAAATTGAATCATTTCAGTTCGGTTTTGGCTTAGGCTGAATTGAAGCAATAATTGCAAATTTTGGTTTTGATTTGATTCAGTTGACCGAATATTCACCAGTCGGTTCAAACAGTTTTAAAACCCTTGGATGAAAAGGAAACTGGACTTTCACAGTTTTCATGATATAAAAATACTTTACATACATGTCAAAGTTCCTTTCTGTCTTGAGTGTTCTAAAATGGGTTGGATACTATGAAGGATACAACCAATTGGACCTACTATAAAGGATACAACCAGTCGGACCTGATTATTGGCCATACATAAATAATTGGTAGGCCTCGAAGGTAGACTTTGGCTAGGGCAAGAAAGACGTGACTTAAGAATTAGGTGCAGATTGGAGATGTTTGTCTCTTGTTGAAAGTGGCATTTTGGATATAAACGGCATAAACAGATGAGGTGATATTAGGTGACCGACCCGGGTCACCGGGTTGAACATAAATAATTTAACCAAATGAGCTGGACTTTAAAAGCATAGAGATTTTCCGTGGTTCGACAATGGTGACTACGGTCACGGATTCACACGGACTGCATCACTCTCAAGAGGAAGAAAAAAGAAAAAAAGTTACGAGAGAAAAGAAAAAAGATACGTATCGGCCGAGTCGTATCGATCCTCCATAAACTGATACCCGAATCCGATACCTATTTTGACACCTTGGTTCCAGCACTTCGATCAATCTCCATTTGTCCAATTGGTCATACCTTGGGAGCTAGTGGCACTACTATTAATAACAAAATAAATCAGCAAAAGTTCCCTTTGGATGATTCACTGATTTGGCGCTCAATATTATGAACATAATTAGGAAGGTTCGCCATATGGACCCCATATATTTTGTAATAAGAATTACTACATTGAAATTGGCATTTTTACCAAGCAATGCTAACCGCTAAGTTACTATGACGATTCAGACCCACATGTCACAATATTGTTCGGTTCTCAGTACAGGTTTTCACCCTCGTTTTGTTTCTGGTATGGGCGTTATGTTTCGCCGTCCCCACCCAAAACGCGTTATGACATGTAGCGTTCACAATCACATATAGCCTAGGGTTAAGACCTTTCCTTATCCTATGTGAGACTATTACAATCCCCCCACCTTCTATCAGAGCCGTTCTCGACTTTAATATCACTCTGTGACGACTCAGACCCACATGCCACAATATTATCCGATTCTGGGCTTAGGACCCCGCCCTAATTTTGTTTTTAGCATGAGTGTTACGTTTCGTCGTCCCCACCCAAAACGCGTTATGACATGTAATGTCCACAATCACATATAACCTAAGATTAAGACTTTTTCTTATCTGATATGGGACTATTATAGTTATAAAATGTATTACCATATATATATATATATATATATATATATATATATATATATATATATATTTATTTATTTATTTTTATTTTTTTTTGAAGGAAATATTACCATATATTCTAGTTTCGAAAGAAATTAGCCCCGTTGTACTATCACGTCTTTTAACGACATTGCTTATGTTTAAGATGACAAATTTCTTTCATAAATAATCATTTCTAAATAATTATACATTTTTTTAAAATGAATAATTAATACTTTGGTCAGCAAGTTGGCACATGACCTCTCACATGTGTAACGGCAACATTGTTTGATTTATAACCATATACAAAGTAAATCGAGTAATCTGAAATATTTTGTAACTTAGCATTTTTTGGTAAAAATTCCTTCGAAATTTACGGAGCTACCACTTTAAGAGATAAGTCTCACAAAATAAGTAGGACTGCAAAGGGTCTACCCAATACCTGACCTGACCTGACCTACCCGACTCAGATTTTTTATCGAATCGAGTACATAAACTTGACCAGCTGGGTCAGGTCGCGCATGAGACATCCAACCTGACCTTCAGGTCAAGTCGAATTGGGCCAACTAAGAGGTCGTGTGACAACCCAATGTTTCCCCTCGTAAGATATATTGGAACCGTCGCGTTGTCGGATCACCTAATATGATCCTTTCATATAAGGGCCAACATGTGTACAAAGTGTTGCAATTGCGGAAGCAATGTACCTACTTTGACAGGCAAATATGGTAAAATAAACTGACTTTTACTGGTCTACTCAACTAGCAAAACTATATACATGACTAACTGATCTGATGTATAGCTTTCCACCGATGACCGCCACCCATCATCTAAACAATGAAAGAAAACCTATACATCCCATAACAAAGTATCTCAAAATATCATACATAATTCATACAAGTTTCTCCCATGTCTATATCTACACTTCTCTCTCTCTCTCTCTCTCTCTCTCTCTCTCTCTCTTTTCATGTCCACAAACCTATTTTGGGAAGAAGCCTTCCGCAAAATCGTCTTCGTCGTCGTCTTCTCTTTCCTCTTCGTCGAGCACGTGCGTAGGGTCCGCTGCGTGCTCAGGGTTCAACTCTGCAGCTAAGACATTTAAGGTGAAGAATGAGCCATCATCAAAGCTCAGTAGAGAATATTACATTGCTAGCCTATATTGTTGAATTACCACATTCTCATAGAGCAGCATAAAATATACGAAAGAACATACTTTTATTATTATGCAAATAATATAATATGCAGACAAACTTAATTAATTCCTGATGCAATCCTGATGCAATAGGTATGAGAATCAAGCTGAAGCAAGATACACGTGCAGACCGTAACAAAAGAAGCAAGCTTCCGAGTTAGCGGGATCACTTGTCAAGCTCCCAAGTTAGCGGGATCACTTGGAGCAAGACAAATCCAGCTCCCGAGTTAGCGGGATCACTTGTCAAGCTCCCGAGTTAGAGGAATCACTTAAACCGAAAAACTCAAGCTCCCGAGTTAGCGGGATCACTTGACTCAAGACGGAGTAACAACGTATAAAGGATACTACAGATGACAGGATCTGAATAATGAACAATGTATAATTTCAAAGAATGTGCATTCCATGTATGTTTTCATAATGCATTGTACCAAAACTGTTTATCAAACTGACATTTAGAACACTGCTATGCACAATGTATATTCATTTCTATCTAACTGATATTCAAAACTAGTATGTCTTGCTAGAAAATTGATTTACAAAACGGATCTATAGTTATATAATGGTAATATCAAATTTTATGACTATGTGGTCAAAGCTAGTATGTGATCATAGATGATATGTCTCTCATCAAATAAATTGATAATCAAGTTCACGTATTTCACATCTGTTCAGGTTTATTACTTCAAATCAAAATCAGGTTACTCCTAGTATACATATTAGTGAATTTTCATTCTATATGATAATATAATAAACACTCTATATGAGAAGAAGAAAAACAACTATAGAATAACAGCATATATTCCCTACCTGATCACATACACTTCTTTGAATTCGATTCGATGTGAGCTCATGCGTCAGAGACCATCTCTCGTCTAAATTGCGTAAAACTAGTTATATGCACCATGTTGCACCTATCATATATATATATATATATATATATATATATATATATATATATATATATATATATATATATATATATATATATTAATATACATGTTTAACGATTAATATATATTAGATGGGCTCATGGGTTACCTGAGACCTAAGGTCACATGGGCCATTAATGGACCCAAGGTATGTGATGCAAAGAGCACAGCCAAAAATAGCAGCCAATAGAGGTTGCCGCGGCAAGCCATGGGGGTTGCCGCGGCAAGCAGCCCTGCTGAAGCTCTTGTCGCGGCAACCTTGTAAGGTTGCCGTAGCAAGCCTTGCTTGCCGTGGTTGTTTCTTGGTGTTCTCCCTCTGGTTCACTTGCCTCTGTCTCTATATATATATACTTATATATCTCATATATATTTTCCCTTCCATTATGCCAGAATTTCAGCATGGTATTTCTTAAGTTGGTGTGGAGATTTGGAGTGTCTTGATATGCATGACTCTTAAATCAGTGCACCAATCTGCACTCAGACGTCATGTATTCAAGCTGTGAGTTAAATTTGAGTTAAAACTGTGTATGAACAACTCTACTATTATTGTAATTAAACGAACGACATACCTTGTTGGTGAATGCGAGATGACGATGATACCAAATCGGTATCAATGGCGTCGAGCTCGAAGAATGAGAACCGGCGGTTTACGTTATGATCTTATACCCATTAGCTGGCTTTGGTTTCTCTAGCTATCATAGGTACATAGTCGGCTTGTGAGGAAATTGCTTAGTGTTTTAGCATAAATTGGCAAGATGAAGGTTCCTCTTCTTTTATATGCATCGAGCTGCACCTTGCGTGGATGGTGTTAACAAATGACTCACTAAGAAGTCGTGTAGTCCAACGAGATGCAAAGCAGCTTATACATGAAATAAGCTATGATCCCATGCAAATTAGTACTTGGTAAAGGGTGTACCCCATATCAAACAAATCCAATGTTTTTTGGATGCTTCGTTTCTTTCTTCTATTGATGGATAAGCTCTTTTTAGGCTGGGATTTCATGCAAGTCTACTACTTGTTGACCGTATGTATCTCCACTAAAAACAAGCAAGTTTGTTTGCCATTTGTAAATTTAAGAGTATATATTATGTTGGGTTGGTTTCTTATGTATTGCCCATATGGGCTTTTCTGTGTATAGTCCTATAAACCATAATAAGGGTATTTTAATTTCAAGGTTGTGTGCCTGATTCACAAGATTCGGTGTACATTCCTAAATTCACATAGGCTTGACTTTGGAATTGGCTTTGGTGCAAAGCACCATACCCTCTCCTACATACTTGGGTTTCCTAATGTAAAAACTACTATTGTTACTTGCTAGATGTAATTGAGTATTTTCACTACCCAACTTTACGGTGTATGATTGACCGATTTAACTAAACAAGTTGTGCTTCACATTAACGTATCAAGGCCCTTTGTGTCACGTTTTTGGCATACGTCTAATCGGACCCGTGCCCTCACTAGTGTAGTTAAAGTGGTTTTTTAACAGGGCATCCGTTACAGGTCGGGTCGGGAAAAACTCAGATCGAATGGGGTCAACTTGACCCCATTTTTTGTCGAATCAAGTCAGGTTTTTAGGTCAGGTCGGGTTCACCACCGAGTTTGGTCAAAAAAATGCTATTTTCTTGTTGGGCAGCTAAAATGGATCTGACTCGACCCATTGACAGCCCTACAAATAAGATTCACTACAAAAAATAAAACTATTAGCGGCAGTCAAAACTACCGCTATTAACAAAAAAAAACTGCCGCTAATACCCTCGTCGCTAATAGCTTTTTTATTAATAGCGGCAGTTTTTGGCCCCCACTAATAGTCTTATTTTTTGTAGTGATTGCAATGAGCTATCATATATGTAATTATATAAAAGGGGCAGTTTGAGAGTAAATTACGTAATATAAAATGGATTAGCAAGAGAAGCACTAACATTATAAATTAACAAACTTATTAACGACCTTTCAATTAGAGAAAATCCTATGGAAAGCTTACTCTCATAATTGGAAATTTTTTTTTTTAAAATCTTGAAATTTCACCTCAATGCCTCTAACATATCTGAACTTTACATAATATCTACTAGACCCTTGAAAAATACAAATGTACCAAAATCAAACACTTAAAGCTAGCTAACGTGGCTAGGACGAGCTTGATTTGGAGGGAAAAAGCACACATGATGCGCACATGACTTTAGCCATTAAAAATCCCAACGAAATGGGTTTGGGTCTTCTTCTTCTCTGTCTGCTTCTTCTTCCCCAGCCCATTAAGTAGAAAACGAATGATGAAGAGCAAGCCATAAATGAGAGAAACTTCTTCCACTGGTATTTATGCATTTCTGGCCACCAAATTATAAAGCGCACATTTTCAACAAATGTTTTAAGAGAATTAGCCATCATTATGAAGCACTCAATATCAATTTTGTCCAAAGCTACTGAAGCTATTGATACAAAGCGACATTCAAAACATAAATACACATTCAAACAGATAATTTCATTTCATTGAAGCCAATGTTACAGAGTATCTTTTAAATCATTGAAACCCTAAACCCTTACATTCATCACATTTTCCACCAAAAGAAAACCTCTTAACCTAAGGAAACCCACAAAACACAGCCACAAACCCTGTACTTTAAACTAAAAAAAAACCCTAAACCTTTAACATCCATAAATATTAAAAAAAAAAAAAAAACCCAAAGGGTAACCAACGACACCCACAAAATCTTCTCTCTGCAATTCCTTCTCACAATCTCAGCCTGAACCTGTTACAGCTCCGAAGGTGTGACATCCTGAATTTTCCCAACGCGATTTTCTGAGAGATATTTTTTTTTCTTTTTGACC